>LR738713.1:416940864-417003121 GCA_902687465.1 Secale cereale
CCCCCACATATATATAGGGGGCCAGGGGGGGCGCCAGCCCCTTGCAGATCCAATCTGCAAGGGGGGGCGGCGGCCAGGGAGGAGTCCCCCTCCCCCAAGGCAAGTGGTGGCCCCCCTCCCCTTAGGGTTTATCCCTATGCGCATGGGGAGGTGGGGCCCCCTTGTGGTGCGCCAGCCCAGGGGGCTGCACGCATCCCCTTGCGGCCTAGGGGCCCCACCGGGATGGGTGGACCCCCGGGGCCCCTCCGGTGGTCCCGGGACGCTCCCGGTGACCCCCGGAGATCACCCGTTGGCCGAAACTGGACTTCCCATATATCAATCTTTACCTCCGGACCATTCAGGAACTCCTCGTGACGTCCGGGATCTCATCCGGGACTCCGAACAACTTTCGGGTTTCCACGTGCATTAATCGCTACGACCCTAGCGTTACCGAACCTTAAGTGTGTAGACCCTACGGGTTCGGGAGACACGTAGACATGACCGAGACCACTCTCCGGTCAATAACCAACAGCGGGATCTGGATACCCATGTTGGTTCCCACGTGTTCCTCGATGATCTTCATCGGATGAACCACCGTGTCAAGGATTCACTCAATCCCGTATGTTATTCCCTTTGTCCATCGGTACGGTACTTGCCCGAGATTCGATCGTCGGTATCCCCGATACCTTGTTCAATCTCGTTATGGCAAGTCTCTTTACTCGATCCGTAATCCATCATCCCGTGACTAACCACTTAGTCACATTGAGCTCATTATGATGATGACTTACCGAGTGGGCCCAGAGGTACCTCTCCGTCATACGGAGTGACAACATCCCAGTCTCGGTTCGTACCAACTCAACAGACACTTTCGGAGATACCCGATGCGTACCTTTATAGCCACCCAGTTACGTTGTGACGGTTGGCACACCCAAAGCACTCCTACGGTATCCGGGAGTTGTACAACCTCATGGTCTAAGGAATAAATACTTGACACCGAAAAGCTTATGCATTACGAACTATACGATCTCGTGTTATGCTCAAGTTTGGGTCTTGTCCATCACATCATTCTCCTAATGATGTGATCCCGTTATCACCGACATCTCATGTCCATGGTCAGGAAACCATGACCATCTGTTGATCAACGAGCTGGCTACTAGAGGCCTACCAGGGACTCATTGTGATCTGTGTATTCACACATGTATCGCTGTTTCCGTACAATACAATTCAAGCATGAATAACAGACAATTATCATGAACAAGGAGATATAATAATAATGCTTTTATTATTGCCTCTAGGGCATATCTCCAACAGGAAGCGGCCCACTGACCTTAATGGGCTTCCCTAATGGGCTTGGATGGGCCACAATTCTCATAGGCCTTTGATTGATCGGTTTTTGTCTTGTCCATAATTGATCATCATAATGGGCTCAAATTATAGCTGGGCCGGAATTGATGTTATCTAATTGGGCCTATAGACATGCTCGAACTCTACTGGGCCCATTATGTTAATGGACCGTAACCAGGCCGAGCCACTAGAAATGATCCAACAGTTAATGCTCGGCCCGGTTACCTCCCGGGTCATTAACAGGCCAACATCAAAGCAGGCAGTAAGTGGGCCCATTTGATTTCACGGGCCGATAACAGGCCGATACTAAGGTCGGGCTATATATGGCCCAACTATATTGTGGGCATTTAGCAGGCCGAAAGTGACAGCGAGCTCGTACTGGACCATGAAGAACATGGGCCGTTAAGAGGCCGAAAGTCAGGTCGGGCTGTATATGGCCCAACTGTGTTGTGGGCCTTTAGCAGGCCGAAAGCGAAACCGGGCTGGTATTGGTCATGAAGAGCATGGGCCGCTAAGACGCCCAAACTTAGTTCCAACTGCAAATGGCCCAACTCATTAATGGGCCTTTAACAGGCCAAAACTCAGGTCCGACTGCAAATGGCCCAACTCATGTATGGGCTGTTAACAGGCAGAAAGACAAACCAGGCTGGAAATTAGCTCAAGACTTAAATGGGTCGCTAACAGGCCGAAAGACGTACATCCTGAAAATTGGCTCATCCCTCGAATGGGCCGTTAACAGGCCTAAACGACATGGGGCCTATATTTAGCCAAATATATAGCGGGCTGTTAGTAGGCTCGAACTGACGATGGGCTGCAATGGTGTCAAATAGTTAACGGGCCGTTGACGAGCTGAATTGGCACATCACGTACAGGCCGTGGGCTTAAATGGATCAGACACCAGTTGGCCCTATATGGGTCGGCCTGCTGATTTTGACTCGGCCGACCTCTTTCACCTAAATGGTCCACTGTTGGGCATTGCCACGTGCCAACGTATCATAGGCGCCTCCCATACAATGAGTGGAAGACATCTGTCCCAACGCTGAGCAGACACGTGGATCCTCCGGCGAATAAGAATTTTACATGTGGAAAATCCCCATTGGTAAAGGTTGTTAATGGGTTATCGGATCCAAACCAGAAATCGATAGCTTAACGACGACCCGTTACGGTGGATGCCATGTGTCAGTTACCCTTGACGAAAACACTTCCATGACACGCCATTTATAGTCATCGAAGTGGACACTTCCATGATTGTAATTTTGGTATTGTCATGGAACACTTCTACGACAGCATAGGTATGACTATCTTGATTCTGTCATAAAATCGTCATGGATGTACAAGCATGATAGAAAACGTGACCTACTGTGACAAACATGTATTATCACGGAAGTGTTTTTTTTAGTGATGTCATGCAAGTTCTTATTATATGCACGTATGACTATATACGAAATACATGCCTACATTACATTGATGAATTGGAGCTATTGTGTACCGCTCTAGTTTGTGACTGTTACATGATGAATGTCATCCAACACAAATATCCATCACTAATACAATGCCTACGCTTTTCACATATTGATCTTTGCTAAGTTACTACCGTTGTTGTCGTTGTTACAATTACTACAAAACTGCTATTGTTACTATTACCGTTCATATTGCTACTGTTACCAATACAATCAAACTATCATACTATTGTGCTGCCAAACACTTTGTTGTAGATATTTAGTTATCCATGTGTGGTTGAATTGACAACTCAACTTCTAATACTTACAAATATTCTTTGGCTCCCCTCTTGTTGAATCAATAAATTTGGGTAAAATACTACCCTCAAAGATTGTCGCGATCCCATATACTTGTGGGTTATCATGCCTATGGACACCCAAGGTCAATATGAAGATGCATAATGGGTTTGGATTACGATCATTACCGTCACTGAGTTGAGACGGAGAAAAACATGTCGGTGTAGATCGTACATGGAGTCCCTCGAACCGTTGATGAATGATCCCGTGAATCACCCACGAACAATCCCTCGAACCTTCACGATCTGGCAATGCTTCGCCATCCAGAGTTAATCATCGCTAGAGAATTTGAGGGAGGAGATTAGAACTACATGGGGCCTCTAATTATGAGGACAAGAGGATTAGTGATGACTGATACGTCTCCAATGTATCTATAATTTATGAAGTATCCATGCCATGTTTACAACAATTCTATATGGTTTTGGTATGATTTGAATGGAACTAACTCGGACTGATGCTGTTTACAACAGAACTACCGTGGTGTTATTTTTTGTGCAAAAATAAAAGTTTTCCAAATGCAACGAAACTTTTTGACGCTTTTTTCTGGAAGGAAAGAGGCACTAGAAGCTTCGTGGGAAGTCCAGAAGATCCACAAGGGCCCCACAAGCCACCTACGTGCGCCAAGGGGGGTGACTGCACCCTGCTGGCCTGTGGCCCCCTGTGGCACCTCCTGACATGAGACCTACACCAAAATCATATAAATATAGAAACCACATAAATAACCCTAGAACTTGGACTCCACCGCTTCAAGCCTTTATACCTTCGAAATACAATCTAGAGCCCCATTCTGGCACCCTGTCGGAGGGGAAATCATTGCTAGAGGCCATCTTCATCATCCTGATGGCCACCATGATGAGAAGGGAGTAGTTCACCCTTGAAGCTAGGGGTATGTACAAGTAACTATGTGTCAGATCTCTCTCTGTCTCGTGTTCTTGATTTGGCATGATCTTGATGTACCACGAGCTTTGTTAATATAGTTGGATCATATGGTATTTTCCCCCTCTCTATCTTGCTGTGATGAATTGAGTTTTTACCTTTGAGGCCTCACTATTGTTAGATTGAATACTTATATGGATTTGAGAACACTTGATGTATGTCCTGCATATGAAAAACCGTGGTGGCAATGGGGTGTTATATTGATTTACTTGATGTATGTTTTGGCACTCAACTCACGGATTCCCGAGGTGACATTGGGGTAATCTACGCATAGGGGTTGATGCACATTTTCGTCCTACTTTCTTAGGTAGAAATCTTGGGGCACTCTTTGAAGTTATTTGTCATGGATTGAATATTATGAATCTGTAGTTGTTTGATGCATATAGAATAATCAACTCACGAATACTTGTGGTGACATTGGAGTATCTAGGTGTCATTAGAGTTGGTTGATGTGTATCATATTGGTGTTATTTTAGTGCGAACTCTAGGGCTGTTTGTGACACCTATAAGAATAGCTCAAAAGATTGATCGAAAAGAATAACTTTGAGGTGGTTTCGTACCCTACAAACAATTTCTTCTTATATTCTCCGCTAGATAAGAACTTTGAAGTGACTCTTTGTCCCACGTTGAGGGATTGTTATATGATTCAATTATGTTAGCACTGTTGAGAGATTGCACTAGTGAAAGTATGAACCCTAGGCCTTGTTCTCAAGCATTGCAATACCGTTTGTGCTCCGTTTTACAACTTGCTACCTTGCTATTTTTTATATTTTAGATTACAACAACCTATATATACTATACATACTACACTTGTATCACCATCTCTTCGCCAAACTAGTGCACCTACGCAATTTACCATTGTATTTGGTGTGTCGGGGACATAAGAGATTTCTTGTATTTGATTGCAGGGTTGTTTGAGAGAGACCATCTTCATCCTACGCCTCTCATGGATTGATAAACCGTAGGTCATCCACTTGAGGGAAAATTGCTACTGTCCTACATAACTCTGAGCTTGAAGGCCCAACGTGAGTCTATGAGAATAAGTTGTGTAGTAGACACCAATGACCCACAAGTATAGGGGGTCAATCGTAGTTCTTTCGATAAGTTAGAGTGTTGAACCCAATGAGGAGCAGAAGGAAATAACAAGTGGCCTTAAACAAGGTTTTCTGTGCAAGTATTGAAAGTTGTGATAATAAATAGTTTTGTAGCAAGGTGATTCATAACAAGTAGCAATAGTAACTAAGGTGCAGCAAGGTGCCCCAATCCTTTTTATAGCAAAGGACAAGCCGGAAAGTTCTCTTATAGTAAGCAAAGCGTTCTCTGCGACACATTGGAATTCTCGTCAAGTTATGTTCATCATGTTTAGTTGATTCATGTTCACTACTTTGATAATTGGATACGTAGGTGGACCGGTGCTAGGGTGTCGTTCTTACTTGAACAAGAAACCCTCTTCTGATTACCCCCTCTTGCAATATCTCTGCAACTACGAAAGAAGAATTAAGATAAATCTAACCATAGCATGAAACATGTGGATCCAAATCAACCCCTTACGGAATAACGCATAAACTATGCTTTAGCTTATATCACTCTCGCAACCCATTATCCACTTATTACTCCCCAATGTCTTCCCTTAGGCCCAAAGTATGGTGAAGTGTCATGTAGTAGACATTCACATGATGATGTGTACTACTCAACTTACTTATTGTAGACTTTGTTGGGCCACTAAGCGTAGAGTTCTGTAGGACAGTAGAAAATTTCCCTCAAGTGGATAACCTAAGGTTTATCGATCTGTGGGAGGTGTAGGATAAAGATGGTCTCTCTCAAACAACCATAAAATCAAATACAAGAAATCTCTTGTGTACCCAACACACCCAACACTCTGTTAAATTGTATAGGTGCACTAGATCGAAGAATAGATGGTGATACAAGTGTAGTATAGATAGTAGATATAGGTTTTTGTAATCTGAAAATATTAAAACAACAAGGTAGCAAGTGAAAAAAGTGAGCATAAATGCTATTGCACTGCTTGGAAACAAGGCCTAGGGTTCATACTTTCACTAATGCAATCTCTCAACAGTGCTAGCATAATTGAATCATATAACAATCCCTCAACATGTGACACGGAATAACTCCAAAGTGCTTATCAATAGTAGAGAACATAAGATGCATTTTGCATACGGTATGAAACCACCTCAAATTTATCATTTTCGATCAATCTATTGAGCTATTCCTATAAGTGTCACAAACAACTCTAGAGTTCGTACTAAAATAAAACCATATGATACAAATCAATCAACTCTAATATCACCTAGATACTCCAATGTCACCACAAGTATCAGTGAGTCAATTATACGACTTTGGATTCATAATATTCGATCCAACACAAAGAACTTCAAAGAGCGCCCCAAAGTTTCTACCAGAGAACGTAGGACGATAACGTGCATCAACCCCTATGCATAGATTACCCCAATGTCATGATAATCCGCAAGTTGAATACCAAAACATATATCAAGTGAATCAATAGGACACCCCATTGTCACCAGGGTATCCACATGCAAGACATACATCAAGTGTTCTCAAATATAAAAAGTATTCAATCCGATAATAGTGAAACCTCAAAGGTAAAAACTCAATTCATCACAACAAGATAGAGAGGGAGAAACACCATCAGATCCAACTATATTAACAAAGCTCGTGGTACATCAACATCATGCCAAATCAAGAACACAAGAGAGAGAGAGAGAGATCAAACACATAACTACTCGCACATACCCTCAGCCCTGAGGGTGAACTACTCCCTGCTCGTCATGGAGACCGTTGGGATGATGAGATGGCCATCGGTGATGATTTCCCCCTTCAGCAAGGTGTCGTAACAAGATGGGATATCTTCGTTACAGAGGCATGCAGCGGTGGATCGGGAGTTCTAGGTTTATTTTTGGTGTTATCCCAATATATAGGAATATTTGGCGCAGGAATCACATCACGGGGGTGCCCGAGGGTCCCACAAGATCGGGGGCGCCCCCAGGCTTGTGGCTCCCTCGGCCACTCCTGGTCCATCTGCGGTGCGTCGTGGGTCTCTTTTGGTCCATAATAAATCACCATAAATTTTCAGCCAATTCCGAGAACTTTTATTTATGCACAAACAACAACACCACGTTAAATCTGCTGAAAACATCATCAATCCAGGTTAATTCCATTCAAATCATACCAAAACCATATAAAATTGTTGTAAACATGGCATGAATACTTCATAAATTATAGATACGCTGGAGACGTATCACATGACACCACTAGAGGAAGAACAACATACATGTCATCAAAATATTGAACGAATACCAACTTCAAATGATTACTTATAACAAGACTTGTCCCATGTCCTTAACAACAAATGTAACTACTCACAAATCATATCTATGTTCAAGATCAGAGGTGTATTGAATATGCTTTATGATCTGAACATATGACCTTCCACCATATAAACCAACTAGCATCAACTACAAGATATAATCAACACTACTAGCAACCCACACGTACAAATCTGAGATTTTGAAACAAAGATTGAATAATAGAGATGAACTAGGGTTTGAGAGGAGATGGTTGATACGTCTCCAACATATCTATAATTTATGAAGTATTCATGCTATGTTTATAACAATTTTATATGGTTTTGGTGCACTTTTATATGATTTGAATGAAACTAACCCAGATTGACGTTATTTTCAGCAGAACTACCATGGTGTTTTTCTTGTGCAGAAAAAAGTTCTCGGATAGGGCTGAAAATTTACGGAGATTTTTTATGGACCAAAAGAGAACCTCGAAGTTACCGGAGATGGAATAGAAGAAGTCCAGGGGAGTGGCAAGCTCAATGGGCACAGCCCCCCCCCCCCCAGAGCGCATCTACCGAGATTGTCGGTCCCTCGTGGGCCTCCCTAATGTGAAACCAATGGCAAACATTTCTATATATATAAAAAATCCCATAAAGAAACCTAGAACTTCCGCTCCGCCGCCGCAAGCCTCTATTCCGAAGCGATCTCATCCAGAGCCCTTTTCCGAAACTTTGCATACGCAGGAGTTTGTATGGAGACACTATTCTAGTAGAATTTGCAATGCATTTCCATAGATAATATGACTACTTTTATATTTTCATGAATCTCAGATACTGAACAACATCATAATGATTATGAGCTTGCGCGCATGAAAAGAATAAAGCAGAACAATGCCATGGCTGTCAAGCTTGGCATTAAGGGACTGAGATCTAGTCTGCATGCAATGCAATGCAAATGCTCTCCACCTACAGATTCGTGTTTAGAATATGATCCTAACAATGACTCTGAGCTAGAGGGAGACTGTCACGCCCAAGATGCGATTCTATCCCGATCACATGATACACTCGTGATTGGGGCACAACCGCATTTCGGGCACTTAGCAAGATGGACATCATTACATCGTACCATTACATAAATACATGGGGATACAACAATTCATACAAGTCACATGAATACAACAACATCAATACAAGACATCCGACTACGGATGCAAACATGAAAAGAACAACGACATCCATCTTGCTATCCCAGGTAGCCGACCAGGAACCTAACCCAAGATTGACGAAGCAGAAGAAGAAAGAACTCCAACACAAGTACATCGCTCTCATGTCAAGTCATCAGAAACATGCACCTGCAACTGTTGTTGTGGTATCTGTGAGCCACGAGGACTCAGCAATCCCATAACCATGGGTATCAAGACTAGCAAAGCTTAATGGGTATGGAGAGGTTAAGTGGTGAGGTTGCAGCAGCGGCTAAGCATTATATGGTGGCTAACTTATGAGTACAAGAATAAGATGAGCATCTACACAAACGGTCGCAAACTAGTAATGATCGCTAAAGGATACTAAACTACCTACGAGTCAAACATAACCCCACCGTGTTCCCTTCTCGGAGTGAAAAGAGACAGTCACGGTTACTCACATGGTTCGTGTATTTTATTTTGGATCCTCTGTCAAGTTTTCTACAAACGGACATTAACAAATTCCAATCTGCCACATAACCGCGGGCATGGCTTTCGAAAGATCATAACCCTGCAGGGGTGTCCCAACTTAGCCCATAACAAGCTCTCACGATCAGCAGAGGTAAAAACCCCATATCTTAGGGACAACCCGATCAGACTCGGAATCCCGGTGCAAAAGACATTTCGATGATGGTAAAACAAGTCCAGCAAGACCTCCCAGTGTGCCGACACCCTGATAGTAGCCGCGCGTATCTCGTCTCAGGCCACGTCCACATAGGTCAGCGTACGGGTAATACCAGATACCTCGAGTTTCCCCGAGGCGTCCCCGCAGTCCGCCCGTTTGGGACCAACACCATCAGCACTGCCCCCCCCCCTGTATGTAGAAGAATCCTCGCGTAGCGCTAACTCCCTATGCAATTTAATTAATTAATTAAGTTTTTTATTATGTTGCAAATTAAAACCAAAGTTGGGCCTTGCTGGAGGAGTTTTATTCAAAGACGAACTGTCAAGGGGTCCCCATATACCCAACCGCGTTAGGAACGCAAAATCAAGGAACATAACGTCGGTTTATCGGTTCTTAAGGCGGCATGAGTGGAACAAAACACCGAGCAAAAGGCCAAGCCTTCCACCCATTGCCAAGTATATAGTTGCATTAATTTATGTAATAGTTATTGTGATATTCCAACAGCCAAGTTCCGACATGCAGCAATCTTCATCTTCACCTGCAACTAACAATGCTATAAGAGGGGCTGAGCGAGCGGTAACATAGCCAAACAACGGTTTGCTGGGATGGTGTTAAAGGTTAGAGGGTGTTTCAGGGCAACAAAGAGGGGCTGACAACAATAGATAGGTAGCGCGACATATAGCGATAGCATCGAGACAACTAGCATGGCAATGATAGTAAAGGTATCCAAGGTGACGGTCATCTTGCATGAGATCCCGCAAGGAAGAAGAACGAGTCCATGAAGAAGACTAAGAAGAAGCCACGAAGACGAGCGAATCCTCACGATTGCAACGAAACAGGAACTAACAAGAAGAAGCAAACAACACGGTAAACACACAACACATGAACAAGACAAGATGCTCAAGCAAGTATGATGCATGACAAGGCTACATGATGCAAATCATGGCAAGATATGAGCACACAAGAACAACACAACCAAACAAGTTTAAATGAGGCCGGAAACAACCTATAACAATTCCGGTAAGTCCTCATATGCAAATTTCGAAATTGGTCCAGATCTGAACAAACCTTAAGTTAAAGTTTCTAAATGGTAAGTTCACATGCACCATGATGATCTACTCGAAATTCTAGTCAAGTTTCATATAAATTTCATTTAATTCGGAGCATATGAGATGCAAGAAGATATGAGCAAAACAAGTCAAGCATGGCAAAGATGCAAGATGCATTCAAACATCAAGCAAACACACTCCAAACATGTATTCAACATGTTATTATGCATCTACATGCAAAAACACACAATTTTCATATAGCACACGCTCAAAATGGAGCAACGGTTCAACACATACACACGAAGCAAGTTTGAAACACAATCTGTCCAAAACAGCAAGTAGGCATATAGTTGACATCAAAATAACATGATAAAATAACACTTCATGGCAACAAAGGGCATGACAAGCATGTACATGTCAAGCACTACAAGCATGATCACTGAGTCACTACCAAACTCCACTAGAACATGCTAAAAACATCATGGCAAGATTGCAAAAGATAACAGGTTCACACACTTAGTGAAATAAACTAAACATGGCAGCAACAACGACAAGTAGGCATGTTTGCAAGCTTGTGCAACTTATCTCAAAGCATATCTTGGCATGTGAATATAACCAACAGCAAGAAGACATGTTTATGAAGCTACTCATGTCAAGGACATGGTCATAGGATACATAGAACACTAGCTATTCACATGGAAAAATTGAACTTACTGTTAACAGGCTAATAGAAACATTTTATAGCAACTTGAGAGCATGAAAACAACAAGCTACAGCAGGCCATACTTGCAAACAAGGGAATGGATGGATAGAGCATAACATGTACTTCAAGACATGGTCGTTGTACATCCCAAAACATTCATGTATTTGAGTGGGGCATCAAGCAAACATGGCATCAGGATATAACAGTTTCAGACTTAGCAGTTTTCAACAAGTCATAGAAATCAGCAACAGCGAGTAGGTCACTTTGCAAGCTTGTTGCACTCACCACAAGGCATATCGTGAAAAGTGGATTGCACCACAGCAAAGATGACATGATTGTGCTTCTAAAACATATTGACATTTAGCTCAAACAAAAATCACACATAAATATATGAAAAAGACAAATCAGCATCTTATAACAAGTTTTAGCACTTAACAGCCACATGCACTTTTGCAACAGAGATAAACATGGCAATATGGCACCTAACATGAATGCAAAAGTCACCATCATGTAGAGCACTTCAGAATGAACATTTTGACATATCATATACTCCATTTGGACCAACATGCACAAACATACAACCTCCCAAACATGCTAACATATTGTTGACAGAAAACAAGGGCTTGACAGTAACATCACATAGCATTTTTGCAATGAAGATTAAGACAACAAGATGAATAGTAACATGCATGCAAATGCAACTAACATGTAGAGCACTTCAAGACGAACATTTTGACATATTATATGCTCAATTTGGGTCACCGTGCAAAAAGTTATCACCACGCGAACATGCACACACAATATAGCATTTCTGGGACAGTCATTTTCATGTAAAAACAGAGTGAGCGTAAAACAACTATTCTACGCACATGCGAGGGATAGGCTGCGGATGCTCACATTGGGCTCGTGGGCCAGATCTGAAGCGGCCCGGGACGGCGGAGGCGGATCTGGGCCGTGGGGGCTGACTGGGCCGCGGGCGAGGTCGGAGCTGGGCCTGCGGCTGGCAGGGGCCCACGAGGCCGGGCCAAGGCAGTGCCCGGTCATCATCCTCCCGAAGACACAGGGAGGCAGTGGCGGCTCGTCGTCGGCGAGGGAACGACCGATGGCACACCAGGGAGGCGTGGATCGAGGCGGGGGCCGGTCGGGCCGGACAGATCGGCCCGCGGCGGATCCATTCCCGCTGGCGACAAGGCCGGGCGGCACTAGGGCTCAAGGCAGCGGCGGGTACCTGTGGCCGGATCAGGAGGAGCAGCCGGCAGGCGCTGGGAACCAGGCGGGCGAAGGGAGGAGCGGGCGGCTCCGCGACCTGGGGGCGCGGGCGGCTGGGCGCTGCGGCGGCGGGATCCGGGCCCGGGCGGGCCGGATCTGGGCCGTGCAGGCCCGCAGCTGCGCGGGAGGAGAGAGGAGGGTGGCAGGGTGACGTGGCATGCCGTGGTTGGCTGAGGGGCGCGGCTAGACGTGTCCGACTGCGGGTGGACACGTCCGGCGCGTGGAGGAGGAAGAAGCTAGGGTTTTTACCCGTGATTTGAGGAGGGGAGGCAAATATATAGTTAGAGGGAGCTAGGAGAGTCCAAATGAGGTGTGGTCTTTGGCCACGCGATCGTGATCGAACGACCGAGAGCATGGAGAGGGTTTGGATCGCTAGTGAGCTATTGTGGAGGGGTGTTGGGATAAAATAGAAAGGGCTTCCGGCGGTTAACACGGTTAACCGTTGGGCTAACAAACGGACTCCGAATGTGACAAAATTTGATAGGCGGTCTTCCTATGCCATAATAAGACCACACGTCAAGTTTCACATCATTCCGAGAACATTTTACAGCCACTCATAAAATAAATATTCGGAGGTGCCGCGGGCGCGTGCGAGTGTGTCTGGGCTCCAAACAGACAACAGAGAGGACGGGGCAACTACGAACGGATGCTAGTTTTGAAAATATGTTGATGACATGCACATGATGACATGGCAAAATGCAACACGCAAGCAGATGACATGGCAACGACAGTGAATAACTGGAAGACACCTGGCGCATCGGACTCGGGGCGTCACAGAGACATAAGTCAATGTAGAGGATTCAAAGGCGGATGCCCTATCTTATTCACCCATCAAGGTGCTTGCTCTAACTTTGCAAGGTTATATTGGTCGCATATATCTTGCAAATTATGCTTTGCATTGCTTCTACTTTGTTGCACTGCCATTTGCTTAGTTTATACATCATTTATGTGAATATGCCCTGCCTATCATTTTTCAGTACATATTCCATCTATCATCATACCATATTTATCCATTCAAATGTTGTTCTTGTGTATCACGTTCAAAAGGAAGAGGGTGATTGTTGATCGCGAAGGAGCATGAACAAAGTATTTGGAAAAGGTACTGACACCTGATAAATCAAATAGCCCATTAGGTGTAGTGGCAATATCACCACACACACAAAACATGGCCCCAACTCTAGCTGACTCTACCCCTACTACACTAGCCATCTCTGATGCCCCAACTCAGCAGACCCCAACTGGAGCAAATAGTATGATGATGCCAGTTGACATAGCACCAGCTCTACGATGCAAAACCCCCATTCCAGCAAAGAGTACACCAAATCTAGTTTCCAAATCCCTTTTTGAATGAGGGAGAGCCCCAATTGCAGCAATCAGGACCCATGTTCCACTGCTTCCCAGTTTAGAAGACGAATCTTATATTGTTGTCAGGAACTTTGTGTGCACCATTCCTTCATGGAAAGATTATACCACAGACAAAGAACAATTTCCAATCTTCCTCTGCAACTTACGTGTAAGTAATATACTGATGTTATTCATGGTAATTAGTGCATATATTTCTGCTAATCGAAGACACAAGATTTCATTCTTTTAATTAGGCGAGGACCAAACTGGATAGTCAAGCCGAGCAAGGCTTGGTTGCGCTTTTCAAGCACTCATTGATGAAGTATCGTTCCTACTTGAGGCATGCGCACTTCGATGGCAAGCCTCTAAATGAAATTCCAGGATCATAGCAGTTATAGCATAGACTATAAACTCCATAACTATGAATACAGAAATATAATAATACAATATTATTGTCTCTAGGGCATGTTTCCAGCATATTTCACCTTTGTCCACCGACACTACCTCTGCCGCCTGGTGAACCAAGCATTCATTGCCCGCCTGGCTATGCTCAACTCGCCACTAATGCTCCCTAGTAGCCAGAAACCATGTCCAAGCAGCACGGTGCCGCGGTCGGGCACAACAACGGCATGTACGATCGTACGAGGCCATACATCCATCTCACTCCCTCCCCCTCTCCTCTGAAATAGATGGGTGGTTTCTGAATGTCTCATGGCACGCATATTGACCTCAATTTCTTCTTTCTCCCGATGCAACTGCAGACACGAGCTCATGAATTTCGACCTTTTCCCCATGCTCTATGAGTTCTTAGGTGCTCCTTCACTTTGTTGCCCTCCGTCGGGTATCTATCTAATATCCACAAGGTCGAACTAATAACCATCCTAGTCAGATTGGGTTACAAGTCCCAAACGGCAATTTTATCAATACACTGTCCCGGTGTACTTTGGGAACTCCAGCTGCAATTATTCTAGATCTATAGAAAATAAATCATTTGAGAAGGGATCTCGTTTAAAGTATATATGTTTTTCATAGAGAAGGGATCTCGTTTTTATGCAACATCAATTTAGTAGATGTAGTAAGAGCGTTGTGGTGGCTTGCATATTGTTGCTGAAAATTGACGCAACCAAGATAGCCAGGTATGACTATCAAAACTACCAACAATAGTTCAACACCAAGTTTTACCTATTGTAATGATTAGCCTACCTGTCCCAGCTACTAGCACTCAAAATAGATATCATTCAAGAATCCTTACCCATCGCTCAACACTAGAAATGCACGGTGACCGTGAGGGTTGCATGGGCGTGACAACAGAGGAGGTGACACGCGAGGTGGGTATGGAGGGTGGCGGATGCTAAGAGCGGTGTGGCACCATGCATGGAGATGAGTGCCCACCCGAAGGGCGTCGGGTCGGGCCAGAGGAGCAGTACTGGGCCAGTCGTGGTCGTGGCGAGGGTGAGGTTGAGGAGTGATGCGTCTCCAACGTATCTATAATTTATGAAGTATTCATGCCATGTTTACAACAATTTTATATGGTTTTGGTATGATTTGCATGGAACTAACCCGGATTGACGTTGTTTTCAGCAGAACTACCGTGGTGGTGTTGTTTGTGCAGAAATGAAAGTTCTCCAAATGAGTTGAAACTTGTTGATGGTTTTTTTTGGAACAAAAGAGGCACTAGATGCTTCGTGGGGGGCATAAGGTGAAGGAGGTGAGCACAACCCACCACTCGAGGCCCATCTTCGCGTGAAACCGCACCAAACAATCCTATAAATAGAGAAACATCAGAAGTAACCCTAGATTGGAAGTTCCGCCACCGCAAGCCTCTGTAGCCATGAAAAAACAATTTAGACCCCGTTCTTGCACCCTGGTTGAGGGGGGAATCATCATCGGAGGCCATCTTCATCATCCCGGTGGCCACCATGATGACGAGGGAGTAGTCCACCCTCGGGGCTCAGGGTTTGTACGAGTAGCTATGTGTTTAATCTCTCTCTATCATGTTCTTGAGATGGCGATCTTGATGTATCGCGGGCTTTGTTAATATAGTTGGATCATATGGTGTTTGTCCATCTCTATCTTGTTGTGATGAATTGAATTTTCCCTTTTAGATTTCGTTCTTATCGGATTGAATACTTTTATGGATTTGAGAACACTTGTTGTATGTCTTGCTATGAATACCCGTGGTGACAATGGGGTATCATATTGATTCACTTGATATGTATTTTGGCACTCAACTTGCGGATTCCCGAGGTGACATTGGGGTAATCTATGGATAGGGGTTGATGCACGTTCTCGTCTTTGTTTCTCACGTAGAAATCTCGCGGCACTCTTTGAGGTTCTTTGTGTTGGATTGAGTATTATGAATCTGAAATTGTTTGGTGCATATCATATAATCAACTCACGGATACTCGCGGTGACATTGGAATATCTAGGTGACTTATACGTCTCCAACGTATCCATAATTTTTTATTGTTCCATGCTATTATTTATGATGTTTTGGATGTTTTATGGGCTTTGTTATACACTTTTATATTATTTCTGGGACTAACCTATTAACCCAAAGGCCCAGTCCAGATTGTTGTTTTTGCCTATTTCAGGGTTTTACATAAAAGGAATATCAAACGGAGTCCAAGCGGAATGAAACCTTCGGGAGAGATATTTTTGGAGCAAAATCTTCACAGGAGACTTGAGAACCACAGAATAGGGCACACGTGGCCCCATGTTTGTCCCCCGGTGCCCTCCTTCCTCCTATATATACCTATGTACCCCGAAAACATCAGACACGGAGAGAAAACCCTAATTCCACCGCTGCAACCTTCTGTTCCCATGAGATCCCATCTTGGGGCCTATTCCGGAGCTCCGCCGGAGGGGGGATCTACCACGGAGTGCTTCTACATCAACACCATCGCCTCACCATGAGTTGTGAGTAGTTTACCACAGACCTTCGGGTCCATAGTTAGTACCTAGATGGCTTCTTCTCTCTCTTTGGATCTCAATACCAAGTTATCCTCGGTCTTCGAGGAGATCTATTCGATGTAATCTCTTTTTGCGGTGTGTTTTTCGAGATTCGATGAATTGTGGGTTTATGATCAAGATTATCTATGAGAAATATTTGGTTCTTTTTTGAATTCTTTTATGTATGATTATAATATCCTTGCAAGTCTCTTCGAATTATTGGTTTGGTTTGGCCTACTAGATCTATAGTTCTTGCAATGGGAGAAGTGCTTGGCTTTGGGTTCAATCTTGTGGTGTCCTTTCCTAGTGACAGTAGGGGCAGCAAGGCACGTATTGTATTGTTGCCGTCGAGGATAAAAATATGGGGTTTACATCATGTTATTTAGGTTTATCCATCTACATCATGCCATCTTGCTTAAGGCAATACTCTGTTCTAATGAACTTAATACTCTAGATGCATGTTGGATAGCGGTCAATGTGTGGAGTAATAGTAGTAGATGCAGAATCGTTTCGGTCTACTTGTTACAGACGTGATGCCTATATATAATGATCATGCCTAGATAGTCTCATAATTATTCGCTTTTTTATCAATTGCTCGACAGTAATTCATTCACCCACCGTAGAAATCTACTATCATGAGAGAAGCCACTAGTGAAACCTATGGCCCCCGGGTCTATTCTCGACATATCAATCTACAATCTACTTTACTTTTCCATTTTTACTTTCTGTTCTTATATCCAAAAATACCAAAAATATCACACTATCATATCTATCATATCTCACTTTCGTAAGTGACCGTAAAGGGATTGACAACCCCTTATCGCGTTGGCTGCGAAGTTCTTATTTGTTTGTGCATGTGCGAGGGACTCGCCCGTGGTCTCCTACTGGATTGATACCTTGGTTCTCAAAAACTTAGGAAAATACTTACGCTACTGTGCTGCATCACCCTTTCCTCTTCGAGGGAATACAACGCAAGCTTGAGAGGTAGCAAGAAGAATTTCTGGCGCCGTTGCCGGGGAGGCTTACGCAAAATTCATATACCAAGTACATATCACAAACCCTTATCCTTCGCATTACATTTTTTGCCTCTCGTTTTCCTCTCCCCCACTTCACCCTTGCCGTTTTATTTGCCCTTCTTTTTGCCGTGTGTTTATCGTTTGCTTGCTTCTTGTTTGCTTGTGTGTTGGATTGCTTGCTTGTCACTATGGCTCAGAACAATACCAAATTGTGTGACTTCTCCAATACCAACAATAATGATTTTATTAGCACTCCAATTGCTCCTATTACCGATGCTGAATCTTGTGAGATCAATACTGCTTTGTTGAATCTTATCTTGAAAGATCAATTTCCCAGCCTTCCTAGTGAAGATGTCGCTACCCATCTAAACAACTTTGTTGATTTGTGTGATATGCAAAAGAAGAGGGATACGGATAATGATATTGTTAAATTGAAGCTATTTCCGTTTTCACTTAGAGATCATGCTAAAACTTGGTTTTCCTCTTTGCCTAGAAATAGTATTGATTCATGGAATAAGTGCAAAGATGCTTTTATCTCTAAGTATTTTCCTCCTGCTAAGATCATCTCTCTTAGAAATGATATTATGAATTTTAAGCACCTAGATCACGAACATGTTGCACAAGCTTGGGAGAGAATGAAATTAGTGATATGTAATTGCCCTACACATGGTTTGAACTTATGGATGATTATTCAAAACTTTTATGCTGGCTTGAATTTTGCTTCTAGAAATCTTTTAGATTCGGCCGCAGGAGGCACTTTTATGGAAACTACCTTAGGAGAAGCTACCAAACTCCTAGATAATATTATGGTTAATTATTCTCAATGGCACACCGAAAGATCTACTAGTAAAAAAGTGCATGCTATTGAAGAGATTAGTGTTTTGAGTGGAAAGATGGATGAACTTATGAAATTATTTGCTGCTAAGAGTGCTTCTTCTGATCCTAATGATATGCCTTTATCCACGTTGACTGGAAATAATAATGAATCTTTGGATGTGAATTTTGTTGGTAGGAATAATTTTGGTAACAATGCTTATAGAGGAAACTTTAATCCTAGGCCTTTTCCTAGTAATTCCTCTAATAATTATGGTAATTCCTACAATAACTCTTATGCAAAGATGCCTTCTGAATTTGAAACTAGTGTTAAGGAGTTTATGAATTCGCAAAAGAATTTCAATGCTTTGCTTGAAGAAAAAATGCTTAAGATTGATAAATTGGCTAGAAGTGTGGATAGAATTACTCTTTATGTTGATTCTTTGAAAGTTAGATCTATTCCACCTAAGCATGATATCAATGAGTCTCTCAAAGCCATGAGAATTTCCATTGATGAATGCAAAGAAAGAACCGCTAGGATGCTTGTTAAAAAAGAGAGTTATATAAAAGCGTGTTCTTCTAGTTAACATGAAAATAAAGATGAAGACCTGAAAGTTATTGATGTGTCTCCTATTAGATCCTTGTTTTCTAGTATGAACTTGATAAAGATGGGATTGGAGAGGAGTCTACTTTAATTAAAAGGTGTACCAATGATTCGGAGTATTGAGATCTTGATGTTAAAATTGTTAAAAGTGGGATTGAAGAGATTAAAACTTTGCATAGTGATGAACCCACTACTATGGATTTCAAGGGATTCAATTATGATAATTGCTCTTTGATTGATTGTATTTCCTTGTTGCAATCCATACTAAACTCTTTGCATGCTTATAGTCAAAATAAAGCTTTTACCAAACACATAGTTGATGCTTTGATGCAATCTTATGAAGAAAAACTTGAATTGGAAGTTTCTATCCCTAGAAAGGTTTATGATGAGTGGGAACCTACTATTAAATTAAAATTAAATATCATGAATGCTTTGCTTTGTGTGATTTGGGTGCAAGTGTTTCCACTATCCCAAAAACTTTGTGTGATTTGTTAGGTTTCCATGAGCTTGATGATTGTTCTTTAAATTTGCATCTTGAGGATTCTACCATCAAGAAACCTATGGGAAGGATTAATGATGTTCTTATTGTTTCCAAGGAATTATGTGCCAGTAGATTTCATTGTTCTTGACATAGATTACAATCCTTCATGTCCTATTATTTTGGTAGACCTTTCCTTAGAACGATTGGTGCAATTATTGATATGAAGGAAGGAAATATTAGATTCCAATTTCCGTTAAGGAAAGGCATGGAACACTTTCCTAGAAAGAAAATTAAATTACCTTATGAATCTATTATGAGAGCCACTTATGGATTGCCTTCCAAAGATGGCAATACCTAGATATATCCTTGTATCGTGCCTAGCTAGGGGCGTTAAACGATACCGCTTGTTGGGAGGCAACCCAATTTTATATTTATTTTTTGTTTTTTCTTCTGTTTAGGAATAAATATTGCATCTAGCTTCTATTTAGATGTGGTTTTGTGTTTTAATTAGTGTTTGTGCCAAGTAGAACCTTTGGGAAGACTTGTGTGAAGTTTATATGATCTTGCTATAGAAAACAGAATTGTTAGCGCTCGCTAGAATAGTCACCAGATTTTACTGGAGTTTGATATTTAGTTGATTCTTTTTTAAGATGATTAATAGACAAATTCCCACATGTTTACCAATTTATTTCAATTTTTTGGAGTTACAGAAGTATGCGGAAGTTACGGATTACTACAGACTGTTCTATTTTTGACAGATTCTGTTTTTCGTGTGTTGTTTGCTTATTTTGATGAATCTATGAGTAGTATTGGATGATATGAATCATAGAGAAGTTGGAATACAGTAGGTTTAACACTAATATAAAAAAAATGAGTTCATTACAGTACCTTTGAGTGGTGGTTTGTTTTCTTATACTAACGGAGCTCACGAGATTTTTGTCTAAGTTTTGTGTTGTGAAGTTTTCAAGTTTTGAGTATTGCTTTGATGGACTACGGAACAAAGAGTGGCAAGAGCCTAAGCTTGGGGATGCCCAAGGCACCCCAAGGTAAAATTCAAGGACAACCAAAAGCCTAAGCTTGGGAATGCCCCGGGAAGGCATCCCCTCTTTAGTCTTCATCTATCGGTAACTATACTCGAGACTATATTTTTATTCACCACATGATATGTGTTTTACTTGGAGCGTCATGTATGATTTGAGTATTTGCTTGTTAGTTTGCCACAATCATCCTTGATGGACACACCCTTTTGAGAGAGATAAATATGGCCTAGGAATTGTTAGAACACTCTATGTGCTTCACTTATATCTTTTGAGCTAAATAGTTTGCTCTAGTGCTTCACTTATATCTTTTAGAGCACGGTGGTAATTTTATTTTGTAGAAATTTTTGATCTCTCATGCTTCACTTGTATCCTTTTGAGAGTCTATTAGAACAGCATGGTAATGTGCTTTGGCTATAAAACTAGCCTTAACATGATAGGCATCCAAGATGAATGTAGTAAAAACTTTCATATAAAGTGCATTGAATATGATGAGAAGTTTGATACTTGATAATTGTTTAGAGATATGAGGATAGTGATATTAGAGTCATGCTAGTGGAGTTATTATGAAATTGAGAAATACTTGTGTTAAAGTTTGTGATTCTCGTAGCATGCACGTATGGTGAACCGATATGTGACGAAGTTAGAGCATGAGGTATTTGTAGAGTGTCATCCTTTGTGTGGAGGTCGGGGGTGCACGATGGTTAACTGCTACCAACCTCCCCATAGGAGCATGCGTTGATTGCTTTGTTTTGATGACTCGTAAATTTTTGCATTAAGTATATGAGTTCTTATGACTAATGTTGAGTCCATGGATTATACGCACTCTCAGCCTTCCACCATTGCTAGCCTCTCTTGTACCGCGCAACTTTCGCCGGTGCCATACACCCACTATATACCTTCCTCAAAATAGCCACCATATATATTCATTAAAACAGCCACCATATCTACCTATCATGGCATTTCCATAACCATTCCGAGATATATTGCCATGCAACTTTCCACCGTTCTGTTCATATGACACGCTTCATATTGTCATATTGCCATGCATGATCATGTAGTTGACATCGTATTTGTGGCAAAGACACCATGCATAATTTTTCATACATGTCACTCTTGTTTCATTGCATATCTCGGTACACCGCCGGAGGCATTCATATAGAGTCATACTTTGTTCTAGTATCGAGTTGTAATATCGAGTTGTAAATCAATAGAAGTGTGATGATCATCATTATTAAAGCATTGTCCCAAAGAAAAAAAGAAGGAAAGGCCAAGAAAAAGAAAGGCCCAAAAAAAGAAGAAAAAATAAAAGAAAAGGGACAATGCTATTATCTTTTTCCACACTTGTGCTTCAAAGTAGCACCATGTTCTTCATGATAGAGAGTCTCATGTTTAGTCACTTTCATATACTAGTGGGAATTTTCATTATAGAACTTGGCTTGTATATTCCAACGATGGACTTCCTCAAATGCCCTAGGTCTTTGTGAGCAAGCAAGTTGGATGCACACCCACTTAGTTTCTTTTGTTGAGCTTTCATACATCTTAGCTCTAGTGCATCCGTCGCATGGCAATCCCTACTCACTCACATTGATATCTATTGATGGGCATCTCCATAGCCCGTTGATATGCCTAGTCGATGTGAGACTATCTCCCTCCTTTTTGTCTTCTCCACAACCACCATTCTATTCCACCCATAGTGCTATATCCATGGCTCACGCTCATGTATTGCGTGAAAGTTGAAAGGTTTGAAAGAATTGAGTATGAAAACAAGTGCTTGGCTGAAACCGGGGTTGTGCATGATATGAATATTTTGTGTGATGAAGAGGGAGCATAGCTAGACTATATGATTTTGTAGGGATAACTTTCTTTATCCATGGTATTTTGAGAAGACATGATTGCTTTGTTAGTATGCTTGAAGTATTATTATTTCTTATGTCAATATAGAATTACTATCTTGAATCTTTCAGATCTGAACATTCATGCCACAATAAATAGAATTACATTGAAAATTATGTTGGTTAGCATTCCACATCAAAAATTCTGTTTTTATCACTAACCTACTCGAGGACAAGTAGGAATTAAGCTTGGGGATGCTTGATACGTCTCCAACGTATCTACAATTTTTTATTGTTCCATGCTATTATTTATGATGTTTGGTTGTTTTAAGGGCTTTGTTATTGATACGTCCAAAACGTATCTATAATTTCTGCTTACTCCATGCCACTTTTGGGTGATATTGCTATGATATTCATACACTTCCATACACTTTTGATCATATTTGGACTAACTTACTAATCCAGTGCACCCCAGTGCCAGTTTCTGTTTTCGGCTGTTTTTGTATTTCAGGTTTTCACGTTTCGAGAACTGCCCAGAAAAATCCAGAAAAATTATATAAAAAATCAGCGTTCCGGAAACAACACTGCGTCCGAAGGGCAGCCTGGGGGGCCACAGGGGCTCCAGGCGCCCTGTGGGCGCCCCCCCCCCCCTGGGCCGCGCTGGGGGGGCGCCTGGGCCCCCCGAGGCTCCCCCGATGCCCTACTTTGGCATATATTTAAAGGACCCTCCGAAACCCTCAGGGGAGGAACCCTTTTCGCGATCCCATCTCTGTTCCGCCGCCACCGCCGCTTCCAAGATGGGGAGCACCAGGAGAACTCTTCTCGGCACCCTGCCGGAGGGGAGGATCACCACCGGGAGCTTCTCCACCACCATGGACGCCTCCCGGATGACTCGTGAGTAGTCTCCCTTGGACCATGAGTCCATGACCAGTAGCTATGTGATGTTCTCCTCCCGTTCTTGTGCTTCACTAATTAGTCCTCGTGAGCTGCCCTACATGATCGAGGCACCTATGTAATCCTTATGCTGTTGCTATGTTGAGTTTGCTGGGATCCGATGGATTATGAGATTATGTTCAGATTGATCTTGAGTAATATATTTGATTCACCTCTTTTATATTTTAGTTCATAAGTAATTCTTGCATGTTCTCCGTTGTTATTTATTACTTTGGCCGAGTAATAGGTAGTGACTCCAAGAGGGAACGTTATGCTCGATTGTGGGTTCATGCCCCTCGATGACTAGCTTGAGTGACAGAAACATGAGTCTAGGGGATGTGTTGTTGCCACAAGGGGGAAAACAACGGTGCTTGTGCCCGCGGGTGCAAGGATTGTTTACTTTACGCAAAGTTCTTTTAATGCAGTTGTCTGTTGCATTGAGTTTACACTATGGGTGGGACTCGCAACTTAATACCAGCGAGATGTTCTGGATAGATATCTCAAGGTGGATGATTAGTAGTAGATATTGATGGATTTCGGTCTACTTACTTTGGTGTACCGCCCATGCTTTGAACCTCAACCTTTCTTGCAATGTAGTCAGCATTGGTTTGCGTTCGTGGTCCTGTCAATTGCCCAGCTGTAATTTGTTTACCTCACATAGCTGTTTTATCGTCTTTTGGGAGAGAGACATCACTAGTGAACATCATGAGACTCCGGTCCATATTACCATCATTGATCACAGCCACTATTTACTTTCCGTTATTACTTACTATTGCAAAAACTATCTATCACTACTATCATTGCTTTTAACCCTTTGTGAACTACAAGGCCGGAGAGATTGACAACCTCTCTATACTCGTTGGGAGCAAAGTTATTTGTATCTGTGTGCAGGTCCACGTTTATTGCTACTAATCTGGCGCCGTAGCAATTGACACCTACTTGTTGAACCTAGGAGTCTCTGGGGATTCGATCCTTGGTATCTTTGCTAAGGGAAAACACTTCTACTTACTGCATCTTACACCTTCCACTTGGGGTAACCAACGAGGGGTTCGAGGCCCATCAAGGAGTATTTTCTGGCGCCGTTGCCGGGGACTCCACTCTTCAGGATAGGGGAGTTGCACGCTATCTTTTACCTTTGCTTTTTAGTCTTGTTAGTTTACCTTTCAGTTTTCTTTATGTATTTCACTAGTTATGCTTATGGACAACCTTGCTATTGGATCGTTGCTTGCGGGAAGACGCCCCACACCTGTGGTGGTTGCTCCTCCCCTACTGAAATTGTGCCCTATAAAATACCAGCTGGTATTATCGATTATGTTTTGGCTAATCGTTATGCAGGAGACACACATCCCGGTGAACACTTGCTATATCTATCACAACTATGTTCATTATTTAAGCTTGCAGGTGTATCAAAGGAGTTTTTCATGAGGAAATTGTTCGCCGTATCACTTATAGATAAGGCTTCAGATTGGTATAAGCTTCTCGATAACTCGCACTTGCTTGATTGGCAAGAGCTTATGTCTCTCTTTTATACTAAGTTTTATCCTCTTCATGATACTTATGTGGAGAGTAAGAGTACCTTTTTGCATGTGGATCATGGTAACAATGCTTTATGT
This sequence comes from Secale cereale, assembly GCA_902687465.1. NCBI lineage: Eukaryota > Viridiplantae > Streptophyta > Magnoliopsida > Poales > Poaceae > Secale > Secale cereale. Next base: position 416,965,760 of record LR738713.1, read on the forward strand.
GATGCTTATATTGTTGAGTTTATTCGTGATCCCACTGAAAATTATTATGAGAAGGGAACATATGCTTATAGATATTTCAATAATATCAAGTTCCCTCTCTTTATGGTGAAGGTTTTGAAGCTGCACTTGTTTTGTCTTCCTATGCTTATTGCTTTGTGCTTCAATGAATTATTGTATTGCAATATTCCTATGCATAGGAAGCATGTTAGGCTTAAATGTGTTTGGTATTTGCTTCTTGATGCTCTCTTTTGTTCTTCAACTCCTATTCCTACGAGAGCATCATTGAAGTCTTAAGCCTATCTTTATGGCTATAAAGAAATAGCTCTAGGGAGACAACCCTTGTTATCTTTGCTTTCAGTTTGTTCTTTTAGTTTTAGTGGTCTTGATGTTTGTTACTACTGTAGCAACATCATTGTATCTTTGCTTTTCAATTTTGTGCCAAGTATAGCCTCTGATTGCTAGAACGTTCAAAAGTTGTGAGGTGCTGTCCAGGAAACAGATTCTGTCCTTGGATAGAAAAATTCGTATAAAATCACCAGATCATCTTTTTGGTCTGAATTTTTTCGACAGCGTTCTATATATAATTGTCTTTCGTGCATCTGTTCTGAGTTTTTTGATTTAAGTTGCAGAAGTATCCCGAACAGATCAATTACTACCTGCTGTTCTGTTTTTCACAGATTTTGTCCTGTTTTGCCTTTCCTTCACTTTGCAAATCAAGAACTTGCTTTTTCTTTGCAAAAACCTTTTGGCAATCTTGAGAAACAGAAGAACTTCAAGAATATCCTTATTTCCAGCAAGGTATAATTATTTTATTAAGGGTACTAACCTCGCTAATCAGATTATGATGAGTTATGTATGAAGGGAGTTTTCAAGTGTGCGAGGGAAGATGATAAAAAGATTCAAGAGTGTCAAGCGCTCAAGCTTGGGGATGCCCCCGTGCACCCCCAAGAAATATTCAAGGAGACTCAAGCATCTAAGCTTGGGGATGCCCCCGTGCATCCCCTTCTCCATCAACATTATCAGTTCGTCTTTCGTTTCGCTATATTTTTATCACTTCATGTGTTATGTGCTATGCTTGGAGCGTCTTGCTTTTAGTTCTCTTTTTAGTTTTTCATAACGAGTCGGAACCCAGCATTCCTTTATGTGGGAGAGAAACACGCTCCACTTCTACCTAGAACATAACATAGAATTTTCATGTCTATCTATGTTGTGTGTGTTCTTTGTCTTTTAATAGCTACTATCGTGCTCTGCTCTTAGTATTCATGCTTATCTTTTCAAGAGCTTGTATTTAGTTGGTTGCTTGAACTCTCTTTAATTACCATGCTCACCTTATTAAGAGAGTTTGCTTCCGTTGCATTGGTCAATGTGTCTATGATAAAGATGCTACTTGCATGATGGTGCTTAGTAGTTCAGGTTTTCTTATGGTTAATCTCAAATAGCTGGGGGGGTTCCCAATGTGTTATTGGAGTACCAACTTGGTTTGTTTGCCTATGATGTGGTATGATTTAGTAATATCTTCCTTCGAGAATTTATTTTGATTGACTTGGCGTATGCTCACGCATATTCAAGACTGTAAAGAAAGTCTGTCAAGCCTTGATGATCTTTTATTTCTGAGTAACGATATAACTACCATGCCTAATTCAATATTGCTTTGTCGCTCTGCATGGTTATGACCGTCATTGCTCTCTTAGTTGGTCGCTCCCAGTCTTTTGCTAACCTCCACCTGTACTAAGCAAACTAACCATGCAATACATAGCTCATGGGAAAGTAGCCTAAAAACTATTGTGGTAAAGAATATGTTGCTAATGTATCTTATTTCTTATAAGTTGCTTGCTGAGCGGTAACCATGTTTCTGGGGACGCCATCAACTGTCACACTTTTGATTGAATATCATGTGAGTTGCTATGCATGTTCGTCTTGTCTGAAGTAAGGGTGATTTGCCGTGGGTTGAATTAATATGCATATTGTTAGAGAAGAACATTGGGCCGCCAACCAAAGCCATGCATCATGGTGGAAGTTTTAGCTTGGACCTTAATCCTCAATCTCTCATGAGAATATGCTTATGCATTAAAGAGGAGTCCATCATCTATTTTCTATGTTGTCCCGGTATGGATGTCCTCAAGTTGAAATCTATCAAAAACGAGAAATCAAATGCGATTTATCTCCTTGGACCTTTGTACAGGTGGCATAGAGGTACCCCTTTGTGACACTTGGTTGAAACATATGCAATGCAATGATAACCCATGGGAATCCGAGCTAATTAGGACAAGGAGCAAGCACTATTAGTATTCGATGCATGAGGCTTGCAACTTATAAGATGTCTTATGCATGACACATATGAAGTACTACTACCGTTGACACAATTGCTTCCATGTTTTCAAAATAAAAAGCTCTAGCACATAACCATTCTTTTACTTTTATGTTAAAGCACCAACTACTGAGAGCATGATTGTCATTCTGAGTGTAATGTGCATTGTCCCAAAGTAGCATTGTCTTTTGCATGATTGTGATATCGTTTATTCTGACATCATTGTATCTAGTCATCACTTAAACCTTGAAGGTGCCCCTGCATTTATGGTTTGCATCACTAAAGGGGGCAAGCTAGATATCACTTTATCATATTTGCACATCATGTTCATTGCAAATCTTTTTGATGTTTCAGTTTCATATTGTAAAACTTCCAGTCATTTGTGATTTTCTTTTGAGGCAACTTAATTACTATAGAATCATTGTCTCAGTAAGCTTTTGTCATAAGACTATAAAAAAGTCCTATATGGTTAATAGCATGTCACCACAGAAATTATTCTTGTTATCATTTACCTACTCGAGGACGAGCAGGAATTAAGCTCGGGGATGTTGATACGTCCAAAACGTATCTATAATTTCTGCTTGATCCATGCCACTTTTGGGTGATATTGCTATGATATTCATACACTTCCATACACTTTTGATCATATTTGGACTAACTTACTAATCCAGTGCACCCCAGTGCCAGTTTCTGTTTTCGGCTGTTTTTGTATTTCAGGTTTTCACGTTTCGAGAACTGCCCAGAAAAATCCAGAAAAATTATATAAAAAATCAGCGTTTCGGAAACAACACTGCGTGCGAAGGGCAGCCTGGGGGGGCACAGGGGCTCCAGGCGCCCTGTGGGCGCCCCCCCCCCCTGGGCCGCGCCGAGGGGCGCCTGGGCCCCTCGATGCCCTACTTTGGCATATATTTAAAGGACCCTCCGAAACCCTCAGGGGAGAAACCCTTTTCGCGATCCCATCTCTGTTCCGCCGCCGCCGCCGCTTCCAAGATCGGGAGCACCAGGAGAACTCTTCCCGGCACCCTGCCGGAGGGGAGGATCACCACCGGGAGCTTCTCCACCACCATGGACGCCTCCCGGATGACTCGTGAGTAGTCTCCCTTGGACCATGAGTCCATGACCAGTAGCTATGTGATGTTCTCCTCCCGTTCTTGTGCTTCACTAATTAGTCCTCGTGAGCTGCCCTACATGATCGAGGCACCTATGTAATCCTTATGCTGTTGCTATGTTGAGTTTGCTGGGATCCGATGGATTATGAGATTATGTTCAGATTGATCTTGAGTAATATATTTGATTCACCTCTTTTATATTTTAGTTCATAAGTAATTCTTGCATGTTCTCCGTTGTTATTTATTGTTTTGGCCGAGTAATAGGTAGTGACTCCAAGAGGGAACGTTATGCTCGATTGTGGGTTCATGCCCCTTGATGACTAGCTTGAGTGACAGAAACATGAGTCTAGGGGATGTGTTGTTGCCACAAGGGGGAAAACAACGGTGCTTGTGCCCGTGGGTGCAAGGATTGTTTACTTTACGCAAAGTTCTTTTAATGCAGTTGTCTGTTGCATTGAGTTTACACTATGGGTGGGACTCGCAAATTAATACCAGCGAGATGTTCTGGATAGATATCTCAAGGTGGATGATTAGTAGTAGATATTGATGGATTTCGGTCTACTTACTTTGGCGTACCACCCATGCTTTGAACCTCAACCTTTCTTGCAATGTAGTCAGCATTGGTTTGCGTTCGTGGTCCTGTCAATTGCCCAGCTGTAATTTGTTTACCTCACATAGCTGTTTTATCGTCTTTTGGGAGAGAGACATCACTAGTGAACATCATGAGACTCCGGTCCATATTACCATCATTGATCACAGCCACTATTTACTTTCCGTTATTACTTACTATTGCAAAAACTATCTATCACTACTATCATTGCTTTTAACCCTTTGTGAACTACAAGGCCGGAGAGATTGACAACCTCTCTGTACTCGTTGGGAGCAAAGTTATTTGTATCTGTGTGCAGGTCCATGTTGATTGCTACTAATCTGGCGCCGTAGAAATTGACACCTACTTGTTGAACCTAGGAGTCTCTGGGGATTCGATCCTTGGCATCTTTGCTAAGGGAAAACACTTCTACTTACTGCATCTTACACCTTCCACTTGGGGTAACCAACGAGGGGTTCGAGGCCCATCAGTTATACACTTTTATATTATTTTTGGGACTAACCTATTAACCCAAGGCCCAGTCCAGATTGTTGTTTTTTGCCTATTTCAGGGTTTTACAGAAAAGGAATATCAAACGGAGTCCAAACGGAATGAAACCTTCGGGACATATATTTTTGGAGCGAAATCTTTACGGCAGACTTGAGAACCACGGAATAGGGCACACGTGGTATCCACGAGGGTGGGGGGTGCCCCCCCCCCCTACTGGGCGCGCCCCCTACCTCGTAGGCCCCACGTTTGTCCCCCAGTGCCCTACTTTCTCCTATATATACCTATGTACCCCGAAAACATCAGACACGGAGAGAAAACCCTAATTCCAGCACCGCAACCTTCTGTTCCCGTGAGATCCCATCTTGGGGCCTGTTCCGGAGCTCCGCCGAAGGGGGGATCTACCACGGAGTGCTTCTACATCAACACCATCGCCTCACCATGAGTTGTGAGTAGTTTACCACAGACCTTCGGGTCCATAGTTAGTACCTAGATGGCTTATTCTCTCTCTTTGGATCTCAATACCAAGTTCTTCTCGGTCTTCGAGGAGATCTATTCGATGTAATCTCTTTCTGCGGTGTGTTTGTCGAGATCCGATGAATTGTGGGTTTATGATCAAGATTATCTATGAGAAATATTTGGTTCTTTTCTGAATTCTTTTATGTATGATTATAATATCCTTGCAAGTCTCTTCGAATTATTGGTTTGGTTTAGCCTACTAGATCTATAGTTCTTGCAATGGGAGAAGTGCTTGGCTTTGGGTTCAATCTTGTGGTGTCCTTTCCCAGTGACAGTAGGGGCAGCAAGGCACGTATTGTATTGTTGCCATCGAGGATAAAAAGATGGGGTTTATATCATGTTATTTGAGTTTATCCCTCTACATCCTGTCATCTTGCTTAAGGCGTTACTCTGTTCTTATGAACTTAATACTCTAGATGCATGTTGGATAGCGGTCGATGTGTGGAGTAATAGTAGTAGATACAGAATCGTTTCGGTCTACTTGTTACGGACGTGATGCTTATATATAATGATCATGCCTAGATAGTCTCATAATTATTCGTTTTTCTATCAATTTCTCGACAGTAATTCGTTCACCCACCGTAGAAATTTGCTATCATGGGAGAAGCCACTAGTGAAACCTATGGCCCCCAGGTCTATTCCCAACATATCAATCTACAATCTACTTCACTTTTCCGTTTTTACTTTTTTGTTCTTATATCCAAAAATACCAAAAATATCAAACTATCCTATCTATCAGATCTCACTTTCGTAAGTGACCGTAAAGGGATTGACAACCCCTTATCGCATTGGCTGCGAAGTTCTTATTTGTTTGTGCACGTGCGAGGGACTCACGCGTGGTCTCCTACTGGATTGATACCTTGGTTCTCAAAAACTGAGGGAAATACTTACGCTACTGTGATGCATCACCCTTTCCTCTTTGAGGGAATACAACGGAAGCTCGAGATGTAGCAGTGACATTAGAGTTGATTGATGTGTATCATGTGGTGTTATTTTAGTATGAATTCTTGATAGATCGATCGAAAAGGATAACTTGATGTTATTTTAGTACGAACTCTCGATAGATCGATCGGAAAGAATAACTTTGAAGTGGTTTCAGAACCTACAAACAATTTCTTCTTATGTTCTCCGCTAGATAGGAACTTTGGAGTGATTCTTCAGCGCACGTTGAGGGGTGGCTATGTGATCCAATTATATTGGCATTGCTGAGAGATTGCACTTGCAAAAGTACAGTACCCTAGGCCTCATTTTCAAGCATTGCAATACCATTTGTGCTCACTTTTGTTACTTGCTACCTTGCTGTCTTTATTGTTCCTATTACAAAAATCAATATCTACTATCCATATTACACTTCTATCACCATATCTTCGCCGAACTAGTGCACCTATACAATCTACCATTGTATTTGGTGTGTTGGGGACACAAGAGACTCTTTGTTATTTGGTTGCGGGGTTGTTTGAGAGAGACCATCTTCATCCTATGCCTCCCACGGATTGATAAACCTTAGGACATCCACTTGAGGGAAAATTGCTACTTTCCTACAAAACTCTGCGCTTGGAGGCCCAACACGAGTCTACAAGAATAAAGTTGCGTAGTAGACATCAAGCTCTTTTCTGGCGCCGTTGTCGAGGAGGTGAGTGCTTGAAGGTATATCTTTAGATCTTGCAATCGAATCTTTTAGTTTCTTGTTTTATCACTAGTTTGGTTTTGTAAAAAAACTACAAAAAATGGAATTGAGGTTGCGTCTGTCGGATTCAGGGCTCCGCAAAACCCTTCTAGGTTCAAACACTAGGGTGCGTGCGAAGAACTCAACTTCGCCTATCTACCTACTCGTCGTCCCACGAACTTGCTCGATGAACAGGAAAGTAAAAGAGACACGAGGCAGTTTATCCTGGTTCAGGCCACCTAGCGGTGAGTGGCCCTACTTCAGCAGTGTGGTGGATTAGCCTCGAGATGGGCCAAGGATGAGCTAGTACAGTGGGTGAACAACCTCCGAAGGTGTGTTCTTGCTAGGTGGTGGAGAGGAAGGTCTGAATGATCCGTCCCCTTGCTGGGTGGTGGCTATCCTACTTATATAGTCGCCTTGGTCCTCTTCCCCCGAAATGTTTGCGGGAAGGGACCCCAAAACGGCCAATTTTGAAGGGAGACAACTAGTACATCATATCCTGACTAAAGGTGGTCTTCGCCTGCAAAGCCTCTGATCATGATGCCACGGTGGGCTCGGTGATGACCTCCGTCCTGCCATCCTAGCGATCTTGGTATTGTTGCATGGAAATGGAAACCTTTCACAGATTCCTCGGGACTCCGCGCCTGAGCCTGCTCCCTTAGCATCAAATAGGAAACTGATGTGCTGCGCTCGCTGGTGCCCGCCTGGCCTTCGTCGTCATGGCTTGCGTCATGCAAACCTCGCGAGGTGGGGGTTGCATAGAGTTTTCCGCTCCTCGGGAACCAGCCAGACGAGGCTGTCCCTTCCGGAGGTCTTGGCGTCGTTCGCCTCGCGAGGCTTGGCCCCTCGCGAGGGTCTTGAGTGCTGATGCCGAAGATGGGTTGTACTAGGCTTGAGAAGGAGCCACGTCGTGGGTCGCGGGCAGGCAAGTCTGGGTACCCTGGTTCCCAGAATGGCGATAGTAGCCCCTGGGCCCAAGGTGCGCTCGGACTTGGCTTCGGGGTGAAGCCAAAGGGCAAGGGCGAAGCGTCGTGGGCCCCAACCGCCTGTGGACCTGGCCCATGCGTGGCGCATGGATTGGGCGTGGGCGTCTCCGCTTCCCCACATAGCCTCGGCAACCGTTCGACTTGACTGGAGCCTGCTGCATGCAGAAAAAAGGGGTCATCACTACCTATGATTGTGGGGGCTGACGGTTTGCCTCCCTCTTGTTATAAATGGGGAGGAGCAGAGTCCCCTCCTCTCATCTCCATCTCCTTGTTGCTTGATTATTCTTGGTTCACCACCTTGCCGTAGTGTTTATGGCACCGATACCGAGGTTCTCTACGGCAGAGAAAGGCAAGGCTCCTCAGGGTGAGCCCGAGCCACTCCCGCTGAAGAAGAGGTCTGCCACTCCAGTGACACCGCCGGAGGGCTTCAAGTGACGTGGCATTGGCTGGAACGACCGCCGCCTGGCTTCCCGATCCCCTTGCATGTGCATGGCCAAAGGCGAGAGGGCAACACCCGTATTCACCTTGGAGGTGACCGCAAAGGACCAGCCACGGCCGGGCGGCTGGTCTGCAGCGGTGCCCACGCCGAGGGTACTTCTCGGGAGTTCGTGGTGTGGACGGCGATGTCGCCGTCTTCTTGGATCCGGATCCCGAGGCTCTTCACGGAGCTGATGCCGCCGAGGGGTCTTGTTGAGTTGTGGTTGCAGCATGCTAGGTGCTACAGCCAGGATACCGAGGTTGAGGTCGAGGTCGTCTCCCCAGCGGCGTCTTCATGACTCGAGGATGGGGAGAGATCGCCCGCGCTTGCTGTCCTGAAGGAGCCTCCATCATCCACTTCGAGTACGATGAAGCCTCCACGCTCTTCTTCAAGGTCTTCGGTGAGGACGGCCAACGCCTGGAGTGCTGCCCTGGAAGGAGCGACCCGCGTGACATGGCAACGGGCATTGAACTTGCCCTTGGCCTTGTCAGCAGCTCCTCCACTAGCAGCGACTCGCCAGAGTCCAGCGACGATCCCGAGACCAGCGATGATGATAGCTATGAGCCACTGAGCTCTCGTCGCGCCCGCAGCAGGGTGCCAGTGTCCGCCCAGCGCCGTCGATGATGTCCCTGGCCGTGCTCTTCCCGGGTTCCTTCTTTTGTTCCCTGCGCGGAATCATGTCGAGCCCCGTGGGGGCATTTAAAAATCAAAATGCTTTTGCTTTAATGTATTCTCTTTTAGTTTAATGTTACAGTTGCATAACTCGCTAGGCCACCATCCCCTTTTTCATTCTCGAGATAGCTTGATGCTCTATGCTGACAGGCACGCTTCAGCCATCACTGGTATGCCAGGTCGCGATGTCGTGGTCAAGGCCAGGAGGTGAGTGGCCCGAGGTCTGGTAAGATCCCCCGAGGCGCGATGCTCGAGAGGTCCCCTTTAACGCGCAAGCGGCTCCCTAGAGGCCGAAGAAGGAAAACGACGTTACCCGAGTGGGACCGTGATAGGAAAAAGAAAAACATCTGGTCATGAGGTCTTAGCCGACGCGCTAGGGTGACTTATCTTGTTGTGGATCCTCGTGGAGGGGGGTTGTCCGTGCCCTTGCTATAGCGCCCCCAGGCAGGGCCCACGCCGGTCTCTCCCCTTTAGCTCACATGGGTACTCTACGCCCTCGTGTCTTGACCGTCGAGCGAAGCTCAGCCACCGCTGGTATGCCAGGTCGCGGTGATGTGGTCAAGGCCAGGAGTGAGGGCTCGAGAGCCAGTATGAGCTCCTGAGACGCGATGCACAGGAGCGTCCCCTTTAGCGTGCAAGTTGGTCGCGTTGGGGGGAATGGCATGCGGGGCCACTCCTAGTCCGGCTTGGAGGTTCCTGCGAATCAGTCTGAGAAAGAGGTCATATCATGCGGCAGCGCTTGCCCTGCTATCATTGATCTTCCCATAGAGTGTGAAGGCACTGAGGACCTGGCAATGTGACATGCGCGGGGCTGGCCGTGAGCCAGAGCTCAGTATCTCAGGTTTTTTGGCGCTGCAGGGACGGACCCGAGCACATGCACCATGCCAATGGTTCCTTGGAATGAGATACTGACAGGTCAGCAGTGAGCAGGGGCCGCGAAGGGTGTCAAGGCACCAGTGATAACCACGGGATAACTCTAGCAAGTGTAAGGCAAGTTCTCATAGATGCGTAAACAATACATGCCGTAGGGACAGACCCACGCGGTCTAGGGAAGATGTAGCCCGAGGGGCTCCCCCAACTAAATCTAACTGAAAATATGATACACGCCGCAAGGACAGACCCACAAGACTTGGGGACGATGCAGCCTGACGGGCGCTCCCAACTGAACAAACCGGAAAATGTCACCTGGCACCGTTGCGGGAGGAGTGTTGGAGTAGCTGAAGACGCGTGCTGCAGAAGTTGCTCCTCACGAGTCGCCTGGCTCCGGGACCTCGCGAGGCTCCTGAGGTTCAGGGAGCTCGTGGAGGACCATCGCCTCCTCTGCCAGGATCTCCTGATGCATGGCCTCATGAGCTTCCAGGACGTCTCGCATGCGGCGCTGGTGCAAGGCAGCGCGGTTTGGTAGGCCGAAAGGCATGCGAACATAGCTGTGAGGGGGGCCCTCGCACCGGCCCACCTGGGACGGCCAGTAGAGCTCCTGAGACACGGCTCTGTTGAGCCCTGGGGTGTTGACACAGATGCGCAGCTTGCCTCCCGAGCTTGGGGCCGCAGCTGCACTCGGTGGCGTGGGGCGACGTTCGCCTCGCATAGCCCTTGGTACTTGTAGGTCTTCAATGATCTGGGTGATGAACTCCTGAGCACACGGCGCCTCACGCCTTGTGCCCTCTTCACGGAAACGTGCGCTAAAGAACGCCTCCAGATGGTGCCCGAGCGCCTCCTTCATGGTGTTGGCTAGATCATAGGCCCTCCAGAGGAGAGCCCCCGAGCCCAGCCTGAGAGGGGCATCGGGCGTGCCTCCCTATGCGTTGGAGGAAGGCGCCCCGTTCATGGGCACAAATCATGAGGCACGACCGTCGGTTGTTGCTTCCTCGTGAGGCCCCAGGGCGAGCAGCTGCTTCTTCTTCTTCAGGGTGGCCTCAAGACGGTAGGCAAAGCCCTCGGCATCTGAGTTCTCAACTTCCGTAGCTTGGTAGGCGCATTCGAGAGCGCACACCGCATCCTTCTCGTTGCAAGCAACTGTGATGATGCCGCCGCTTCCCGGCATCTTGAGGACGTTGTAGCCGTGCTGAGTCGCTTCCATAAACTTGGGCAAGGCTGGGTAGCCGAGGCTGGCGTTGTACGGGAGTCATATGTGGGCGACGTCGAAGTCGATGAGCTCCGTGCGGTAGTTCTTGTGATCACCGAAGGTGACAGGAAGGCGGACCTGCTCTATTGGTGTTGTAGAGCCGTCGGTCACCCCGAAGAAAGGCTTGGTGGGCTGGAGCTAGCCGTATGGCACTTGGAGCATGTCAAAGGTCTCGACGGAGAGGACGTTGAGCCCTGCACTGTCGTCGATGAGGGTCTTGGTGACGAACACGATGCTGATGGTAGGTGAGCAGAGTAGAGGGAGGGCGCCGGCCCCGGCCGCACACTTGAGCTGGTCAGCAGAGTCGAAGGTGATGGCGCACTTGGACCATCTGAGTGGACTGTTATCTCGAGCTTGGGGAGGACTGCGTACACCTCTCGGGTAAACTTCTTGAAGACGCTATGAGATGCAGGGGCCTGAGCGCCTCCCAGGATACATGCCATGGTGCGTGGCTCCTGAAAGCCCCCAGCCCCTTCATCTTGGTGGCGGTCGTCGTTCCTTCTCGGCGGTGGTGGCAGCGGAGGAAGGGCTGCATTTTCTCGAGGGCAATCTTCACAAGGTTGGTCCCTCCAAGGGCCCTCACGAGGCTGGCCCTGCCAGTGGTCCTCGAGAGGCCGCTCACGCCAGCCTTGGCGAGAGTCACGATTCTCCCAGCGTCCTTCTCCTCAGCCACATTCGCAATCGTAGGCTCGGCCGCTGCGCTCGGGGCGGCGTCCGAGGCGTCCGTCGCGGATGGCCCTGAGTTCCTAATAGTCATTGGTGTTGTGGTTGTGCACGTTGTGGAAGACGCAGAACGGGCGGCTGCCATTAGATGAATCAGGATAATCACACCCATGTTTCATCTCAGGCTCAACCGCGAGTACTGCCGGTCCCTTGTGCTTGGCTTCCTTGGTCTTGGCCTTCTTGTTTTCTGGATCAACCTCGGGAAGCTCGATGAGCGAGAGGCGACCCTCTTCTACCTTTGCGCACTTGATCGCCAGGTTGAACATCTCCAAAGCTGAGCACATGTCCTCCTAGATGGCGAGCTCCTCCTTCATCCTGACGTCTCGGACGCCATCAACGAACGCCGAGATGATGGCCTCGTCTGACACCTTGGGATCTTGATGCGAATGTTGGTGAAGCGCTAGATGTACTTGCACAGGGTCTCTCCTGGCTGTTGCTTGATACACCGCAGGTCGCCCACCGCCGGGGCGCGGTCGCGAGTCCCTTCGTAGTTGGAGATGAAACGTTCGCGCAGCTCACCCCGGGAGGATATCGACTCCTTCGGGAGGTTCAGGAGCCACGAACAAGCGCCATCTTCGGGATGTTGTGGAGGAGGCAGCGAACGGGACGATGCTGGAGCCTCTCCCGCGGCGCTGACGAGCTCGGCGATGCGGTCCAGCCAATCTTCGTAGAGGTCGTCGCCGGGGCGAAAGCGCAGGAGCTCACGTGCCATGAGTAGTGCGGCCTGCGAGTTCGCCGGTCCACAACGGGCATGGGAGGACAAAACAGCCGATGGGACCGGAGACGAGATGGCGGTGCGACCGTCGTGCCGCGCGGAGAGCGGGTGCGACCGTCGCGCCGCGCGGAGAGCGGGAGCGACGAGTCTTGTTGTTCACGGGCAGCGGGGCCAGCGGCTGCGTTTGTTGCCGGTGATGGAGAGCGGCGAGGCACGAGGTAGGTAGATAGGCGAGATGATGATGAACCGAACGGATGAAGAGAAGTTCGACGCCAAATGTCAGCTTTAGGGCTCCGCAAAACCCTTCTAGGTTCGAACACTGGGGTGCGTGCGAAGAACTCAACTTCGCCTATCTACCTACTCGCTGTCCCATGAACTAGCTCAACGAACAGGAAAGTAAAAGAGACACGAGGCAGTTTATCCTGGTTCAGGCCACCTAGCGGTGAGTGGCCCTACTCCAACAGTGTGGTGGATTAGCCTCGAGATGGGTTGAGGATGAGCTAGTATAGTGGGTGAACAACCTCCGGAGGTGTGTTCTTGCTAGGTGGTGGAGAGGAAGATCTGAATGATTCGTCCCCTTGTTGGGTGGTGGCTATCCTACTTATATAGTGGCCTTGGTCCTCTTCCCCAAAAATGTTGGCGGGAAGGGATCCCACAACGGTCAATTTTGAAGGGAGACAACTAGTACATCTTATCCTGACTAAAGGTGGTCTTCTCCTGCAAAGCCTCTGATCCTGACACCACGGTGGGCTCGGCGATGACCTCTGTCCTGCTGTCCTGGCGATCTTGGTCTTGTTGCATGGAAATGGAAACCTTTGGTAGATTCCTCGGGACTCCGCGCCTGAGCCTGCTCCCTTAGAACCAAAGAGGAAACTGATGTACTGCGCCCGCTGGCGCCCGCCTAGCCTTGGTCGTCATGGCTTGCATCATGCAAACCTCGCGATGTGGGGGTTGCATAGAGTTCTCCGCTCCTCAGGAGCCAGCCAAACGAGGCTGCCCCTTCCGGAGGTCTTGGCATCGTTCGCCTCACGAGGCTTGGCCCCTCGCAAGGGTCTTGAGTGTCGATGCCGAAGATGGGTCGTACCAGGCCTGAGAAGGAGCCATGTCGCAGGTCGCAGGCAGGCAAGTCTTGGTACCCTGGTTCTCAGAACGTCGACAGCGTCATATTATTCGTCTTTATCATGTCTTTCTTGAAAATGATGGAAAGGTAAATTGTGCTCAATTGATAGAAGAAGAATTCAATAAAATGTTTGGCATAAAATCTTTGAATGATGAGCATGATTCCAATGTTCTTAGTATGAAAAAAAATATCCATATGCGAATGATATGCAAATCTACAATCTTAGGGATGCTATGTTTGATGAAGATGATATTTTTATTCCCCAAGATTTGATGTGCAAAATTGTTATATTGGTAGCATGTCTTCTATTTATGATTATTACAATTATGAATGTGTTGGGGAACGTAGTATTTTCAAAATTTTCCTACGATCACGCAAGATCTATCTACTATATGCATAGAAACGAGGGGAAGAGTGTGTCTACGTACCCTCGTAGACCGGAAGCGGAAGCGTCAAGTGACACAGTTGATGTAGTCGAACTTCTTCGCGATCCAACCGATCAAGCACCGAACGTACGGCACCTCCGCGTTCAGCACACGTTCAGCTTGATGACGTCCCACGAGCTCTTGATCTAGTTGAGCTTCACGGGAGAGTTTCGTCAGCACAACGGCGTGGTGACGGATATGATGTATCTACCGGCGCAGGGCTTCGCCTAAGCACTGCAACGGTATGACCGAGGTGTGTTTCTGTGGAGGGGGGCACCGCACACGGCTAAAACAATTCTACTTGTGTGTCTTTGGGTGCCCCCCTACCCCCGTATATAAATGAGCAAGGGGGGAGGCCGGCCGGCCCCTATAGGAGCGCCAAGGAGGAGCAATCCTACTAGGAATAGGATTGCAATCCTATTCCTAGTAGGAATCACCAAGAGGGGAAGGAAAGAGAGGGAGACAAGGAGAAGGAAAGAGGGGGCCGCGCCCCCCTCCCCTAGTCCAATTCGGACTGCCCTTGGGAGGGGGCGCGCCACCTCCTGGCTGCTGCCCTCTTTCTCCCCTATGGCCCACTAAGGCCCAACTTTCCCCCGGGGGGTTTCGGTAACCCCCCCCCCCCCGGCAATCCGGTAAATTCCGAAACTTTCCAGAACACTTCCGGTGTTCGAATATAGTCGTCCAATATATCAATCTTTACGTCTCGGACATTCCGAGACTCCTCGTCATGTCCATGATCTCATCCGGGACTCCGAACTACCTTCGGTACATCAAAACTCATAAACTCATAATACCGATCGTCATCAAACGTTAAGCGTGCGGACCCTACGGGTTCAAGAACTATGTAGACATGACCGAGACTCATCTCTGGTCAATAACCAATAGCGGAACCTGGATGCTCATATTGGTTCCTACATATTCTACGAAGATCTTTATCGGTCAAACCGCACAACAACATACGTTGTTCCTTTTGTCATCGGTATGTTACTTGCCCGAGATTCGATCGTTGGTATCTCAATACCTAGTTCAATCTCATTACCGGCAAGTCTCTTTACTCATTCCATAATACATCATCTCGTGACTAACTCATTAGTCATTTGCTTGCAAGGCTTATTATGATGTGCATTACCGAGAGGGCCAAGAGATACCTCTCCGACATTTGGAGTGACAAATCCTATTCTTGATCTATGCCAACACCACGAATACTTTCGGAGACACCTGTAGAGCATCTTTATGATCACCCAGTTACGTTGTGACATTTGATATCACACAAGGTGTTCCTACGGTATTCGGGAGTTGCATAATCTCATAATCATAGGAACATGTATAAGTCATCAAGAAAGCAATAGCAGTAAAACTAAACGATCATAGTGCTAAGCTAACGGATGGGTCTAGTCCATCACATCATTCTCCTAATGAAGTGATCCCGTTGATCAAATGACAACTCATGTCTATGGCTAGGAAACATAGCCATCTTTGATCAATGAGCTAGTCTAGTAGAGGCATACTAGGGACATACTGTTTTGTCTATGTATTCACACATGTACTAAGTTTCCGGTTAATACAATTCTAGCATGAATAAAAGACATTTATCATGATATAAGGAAATACAAATAACATCTTTATTATTGCCTCTAGGGCATATTTCCTTCAGTCTCCCACTTGAACTAGAGTCAATAATCTAGATTACAAAGTAATGATCCTCACACCCATGGAGTCCTAGTGCTGATCATGTTTTGCCCGCGAAGAGGCTTAGTCAACGGGTCTGCAACATTCAGATCCGTATGTATCTTGCAAATCTCTATGTCTCCCTCCTTGACTAGATCGTGGATGGAATTGAAGCGTCTTTTGATGTGTTTTGTTCTCTTGTGAAACCTGGATTCCTTCGCCAAGGCTATTGCTCCAGTGTTGTCACAAAAGATTTTCATTGGACCCGATGCACTAGGTATCACACCTAGATCGGATATGAACTCCTTCATCCAGACTCCTTCATTTGCTGCTTCCGAAGCAGCTATGTATTCCGCTTCACACGTAGATCCCGCCACGACGCTCTGCTTGGAACTGCACCAACTGACAGCTCCACCATTCAATTAAAATACATATTCGGTTTGTGACTTAGAGTCATCTGGATCAGTGTCAAAGCTGGAATCGACGTAACCGTTTACGACGAGCTCTTTGTCACCTCCATACACGAGAAACATATCCTTTGTCCTTTTCAGGTATTTCAGGATGTTCTTGACCGCTGTCCAGTGATCCACTCCTGGATTACTTTGGTACCTCCCTGCTAGACTGATAGAAAGGCACACATCAGGTCTGGTACACAACATTGCATACATGATAGATCCTATGGCTGAGGCATAGGGAATGACTTTCATTTTCTCTCTATCTTCTGCAGTGGTCGGGCATTGAGTCTTACTCAACTTCATACCTTGTAACACAGGCAAGAACCCTTTCTTTGACTGATCCATTTTGAACTTTTTCAAAACTTTATCAAGATATGTGCTTTGTGAAAGTCCAATTAAGCGTCTTGATCTATATCTATAGATCTTGATGCCTAATATGTAACCAGCTTCTCCGAGGCCTTTCATTTAAAAACTCTTATTCAAATATCCTTTTATGCTATCCAGAAATTCTACATCATTTCCAATCAACAATATGTCATCCACATATAATATCAGAAATGCTATAGAGCTCCCACTCACTTTCTTGTAAATACAGGCTTCTCCAATAGTCTGTATAAAACCATATGCTTTGATCACCTCATCAAAGCGTATATTCCAACTCCGAGATGCTTACACCAGTCCATAGATGGATCGCTGGAGCTTGCACACTTTGTTAGCACCTTTTGGATCGACAAAACCTTCTGGTTGCATCATATACAACTCTTCTTTGAGATATCCATTCAGGAATGCAGTTTTGACATCCATTTGCCAGATTTCATAATCATAAAATGCGGCAATTGCTAACATGATTCGGACAGACTTAAGCATCGCTACAGGTGCGAAAGTCTCATCGTAGTCAACTCCTTGAACTTGTCGAAACCCTTTCGCAACAAGTCGAGCTTTATAAACGGTAACATTACCGTCTGCGTCGGTCTTCCTCTTGAAGATCCATTTATTTTCGGTGGCTTGTCGATCATCGCGCAAGTCAACCAAAGTCCACACTTTGTTCTCATACATGGATCCCATCTCAGATTTCATGGCCTCAAGCCATTTTGCGGAATCTGGGCTCATCATTGCTTCCTCATAGTTCGTAGGTTCATCATGGTCCAGTAACATGACTTCCAGAAGTGGGTTGCCATACCACTCTGGTGCGGAACGTACTCTGGTTGATCTACGACGTTCAGCAGAAATTTGATCTGAAGTTTCATGATCATCATCATTAGCTTCCTCAGTAATTGGTGTAGGAATCACTGGAACTAGTTTCTGTGATGTTCCACTTTCCAATTCGGGAGAAGGTACAATTACCTCATCAAGTTCTACTTTCCTCCCACTCACTTCTTTCGAGAGAAACTCCTTCTCTAGAAAGGATCCATTCTTAGAAACGAATATCTTGCCTTCGGATCTGTGATAGAAGGTGTACCCAACGGTTTCTTTTGGGTATCCTATGAAGACACATTTCTCCGACTTGGGTTCGAGCTTATCAGGTTGAAGTTTTTTCACATAAGCATCGCAGCCCCAAACTTTAAGAAACGACAACTTTGGTTTCTTGCCAAACCATAGTTCATAAGGTGTCGTCTCAACGGATTTAGATGGTGCCCTATTTAACGTGAATGCAGCTGTCTCTAAAGCATAACCCCAAAACAATAGTGGTAAATCGGTAAGAGACATCATAGATCGCACCATATCCAATAAAGTACGGTTACGACGTTCGGACACACCATTACGATGTGGTGTTCCGGGTGGCGTGAGTTGTGAAACTATTCCACATTGTTTCAAATGAAGACCAAACTCGTAACTCAAGTATTCTCCTCCACGATCAGATCGCAGAAACTTTATTTTCTTGTTACGATGATTCTCTACTTCACTCTGAAATTCTTTGAACTTTTCAAATGTTTCAGACTTGTGCTTCATTAAGTAGATATACCCATATCTGCTCAAATCATCAGTGAAGGTCAGAAAATAACGATACCCGCCGCGAGCTACAACACTCATTGGTCCGCATACATCAGTATGTATGATTTCCAACAACTCTGTTGCTCGCTCCATAGTTTCGGAGAACGGAGTTTTAGTCATCTTGCCCATGAGGCATGGTTCGCAAGCACCAAGTGATTCCAAAAGTCCATCACTATGGAGTTCCTTCATGCGCTTTACACCAATATGACCTAAACGGCAGTGCCACAAAGAAGTTGCAGTATCATTATTAACCTTGCATCTTTTGGCTTCAATATTATGAATATGTGTATCACTACAATCGAGATCCAACAAGAATAGACCACTCTTCAAGGGTGCATGACCATAAAAGATATTATTCATAAAAATAGAACAACCATTATTCTCTGATTTAAATGAATAACCGTCTCGCAACAAACAAGATTCAGATATAATGTTCATGCTCAACGCTGGCACCAAATAACAATTATTTAGGTCTAAAACTAATCCCGAAGGTAGATGTAGAGGTAGCGTGCCGACGGCGATCACATCGACTTTGGAACCATTTCCCACGCGCATCGTCACCTCGTCCTTAGCCAATCTTCGTTTAATCTGTAGTCCTTGTTTCGAGTTACAAATATCAGCAACCGAACTGGTATCAAATACCCAGGTACTACTACGAGCATTTAGTAAGGTACACATCAATAACATGTATATCACATATACCTTTGTTCACCTTGCCATCCTTTTTATCCGCCAAATACTTGGGGCAGTTCCGCTTCCAATGTCCAGTCCCTTTGCAGTAGAAGCACTCAGTTTGAGGCTTGGCTCCAGATTTGGGTTTCTTCGCGGGAGTAGCAACTGTGTTGCTATTCTTTTTGAAGTTCCCCTTCTTTCCCTTGCCCTTTTTCTTGAAACTAGTGGTCTTGTTAACCATCAACACTTGATGCTCCTTTTTGATTTCTACCTCCGCAGCTTTGAGCATAGCGAAGAGCTCGGGAATTGTCTTCTGCATCCCTTGCATATTATAGTTCATCACGAAGCCTTTATAGCTTGGTGGCAGTGATTGAAGAACTCTATCAATTACACTATCCTCGTCAACTTTACAACCAAGTTGAGTCATATGATTGTAGCACCCAGACATTATGAGCAAGTGTTCACTGATAGGACTATTCTCTTCCATCTTGCAGCTGTAGAACTTATTGGAAATCTCATATTTCTCAATCCGGGCATTTGCTTGAAATATTAACTTTAACTCCTGGAACATCTCATATGGTCCATGACGTTCAAAACGTCGTTGAAGTCCCGGTTCTAAGCCGTAAAGCATGGCACACTGAACTATCGTGTAGTCATCAGACCGCGTCTGCCAGACGTTCAAAGCGTCTACATTAGCGGGAGGGGGCTTGTCACCTAGCGGTGCTTCAAGGACATAATTCTTCTGTGCAGCAATGAGGATAATCCTCAAGTTACGGACCCAGTCCGTGTAATTTCTACCATCATCTTTCAACTTAGCTTTCTCTAGGAATGCATTAAAATTCAAAGGAACGGTAGCACGGGCCATTGATCTACAACAACATAGATATGCAAAAACTATCAGGACTAAGTTCATGATAAATTAAAGTTCAATTTAATCATATTACTTAAGAACTCCCACTTAGATAGACATCCCTCCGGTCAACTAAATGATCACGTGATCCAAATCAACTAAACCATGTCCGATCATCACGTGAGATGGAGTAGTTTCAATGGTGAACATCTTATGTTGATCATATCTACTACATGATTCATGCTCGACCTTTCAGTCTCCAGTATTCCGAGGCCATATCTGCATATGCTAGGCTCGTCAAGTTTAACCCGAGTATTCTGCGTGTGCAAAACTGGCTTACACCCGTTGTATTTGAATGTAGAGCTTATCACACCCGATCATCACGTGATGTCTCGGCACGACGAACTTTCGCAACGGTGCATACTCAGGGAGAACACTTATACCTTGAAATTTTGTAAGGGATCATCTTATAATGCTACCGCCGTACTAAGCAAAATAAGAAGCATAATAAGATAAACATCTCATGCAATCAAAATATGTGACATGATATGGCCATCATCATCTTGTGCTTTTGATCTCCATCTCCAAAGCACCGTCATGATCACCTTCGTCACCGGCGCGACACCTTGATCTCCATCGTAGCATCGTTGTCGTCTCGCCAACTATTGCTTCTATGACTATCGCTACCGCTTAGTGATAAAGTAAAGCAATTACATGGCGATTGCATTTCATACAATAAAGCGACAACCATATGGCTCCTGCCAGTTGCCGATAACATTACAAAACATGATCATCTCATACAAAAACGTATAACTCATCATGTCTTGACCATATCACATCACAACATGCCCTGCAAAAACAAGTTAGACGTCCTCTACTTTGTTGTTGCAAGTTTTACGTGGCTGCTACGGTCTTAGCAAGAACCGTTCTTACATACGCATACAAAAACCACAACGATGTTTCGTCAAGTATGTGATGTTTTAACCTTCACAAGGACCGGGCGTAGCCACACTCGATTCAGCTAAAGTGAGAGAGACAGACACCCGCCAGTCACCTTTAAGCAATGAGTGATCATAACGGTGAAACCAGTCTCGCGTAAGCGTACGCGTAATGTCGGTCCGGGCCGCTTCATCTCACAATACCGCCGAAGCAAAGTATGACATGCTGGTAAGCAGTATGACTAGTATCGCCCACAACTCATTGTGTTCTACTCGTGCATATCATCTACGCATAGACCTGGCTCATGATGCCACTGTTGGGGAACGTAGTATTTTAAAAAATTTCCTACGATCACGCAAGATCTATCTACTAGATGCATAGCAACGAGGGGAAGAGTGTGTCTACGTACCCTCGTAGACCGGAAGCGGAAGCGTCAAGTGGCGCAGTTGATGTAGTCGAACGTCTTCGCGATCCAACCGATCAAGCACCGAACGTACGGCACCTCCGCGTTCAGCACACGTTCAGCTTGATGACGTCCCACGAGCTCTTGATCCAGTTGAGCTTCACGGGAGAGTTTCGTCAGCACGACGGCGTGGTGACGGATATGGTGTATCTACCGGTGCAGGGCTTCGCCTAAGCACTGCAACGGTATGACCGAGGTGTGTTTCTGTGGAGGGGGGCACCGCACACGGCTAAAACAATTCAACTTGTGTGTCTTTGGGTGCCCCCTACCCCCGTATATAAAGGAGCAAGGGGGAGGCCGGCTGGCCCCTATAGGCGCGCCAAGGAGGAGCAATCCTACTAGGAATAGGATTGCAATCCTATTCCTAGTAGGAATCACCAAGAGGGGAAGGAAAGAGAGGGAGACAAGGAGAAGGAAAGAGGGGGCCGCGCCCCCCTCCCCTAGTCCAATTCGGACTGCCCTTGGGAGGGGGCGCGCCACCTCCTGGCTGCTGCCCTCTTTCTCCCCTATGGCCCACTAAGGCCCAACTTTCCCCCGGGGGGTTCCGGTAACCCCCCCGGCACTCCGGTAAATTCCGAAACTTTCCAGAACACTTTCGGAGTCCGAATATAGTCGTCCAATATATCAATCTTTACGTCTCGGACATTCCGAGACTCCTCGTCATGTCCGTGATCTAATCCGGGACTCCGAACTACCTTCGGTATATCAAAACTCATAAACTCATAATACTGATCGTCATCACACGTTAAGCGTGCGGACCCTACGGGTTCGAGAACTATGTAGACATGACCGAGACTCATCTCTGGTCAATAACCAATAGCGGAACCTGGCTGCTCATATTGGTTCCTTCATATTCTACGAAGATCTTTATCGGTCAAACCGCACAACAACATACGTTGTTCCTTTTGTCATCGGTATATTACTTGCCCGAGATTCGATCGTTGGTATCTCAATACCTAGTTCAATCTCATTACCGGCAAGTCTCTTTACTCATTCCATAATACATCATCTCGTGACTAACTCATTAGTAATTTGCTTGCAAGGCTTATTATGATGTGCATTACCGAGAGGGCCAAGAGATACCTCTCCGACATTTGGAGTGACAAATCCTATTCTTGATCTATGCCAACACCACGAATACTTTCGGAGACACCTATAGAGCATCTTTATGATCACCCAGTTAAGTTGTGACATTTGATATCACACAAGGTGTTCCTACGGTATTCGGGAGTTGCATAATCTCATAATCATAGGAACATGTATAAGTCATCAAGAAAGCAATAGCAGTAAAACTAAACAATCGTAGTGCTAAGCTAACGGATGGGTCTAGTCCATCACATCATTCTCCTAATGAAGTGATCCCGTTGATCAAATGACAACTCATGTCTATGGCTAGGAAACATAGCCATCTTTGATCAATGAGCTAGTCTAGTAGAGGCATACTAGGGACATACTGTTTTGTCTATGTATTCACACATGTACTAAGTTTCCGGTTAATACAATTCTAGCATGAATAAAAGACATTTATCATGATATAAGGAAATACAAATAACATCTTTATTATTGCCTCTAGGGCATATTTCCTTCAGTCTCCCACTTGAACTAGAGTCAATAATCTAGATTACAAAGTAATGATCCTCACACCCATGGAGTCCTGGTGATGATCATGTTTTGCCCGCGAAGAGGCTTAGTCAACGGGTCTGCAACATTCAGATCCGTATGTATCTTGCAAATCTCTATGTCTCCCTCCTTGACTAGATCGTGGATGGAATTGAAGCGTCTTTTGATGTGTTTTGTTCTCTTGTGAAAACTGGATTCCTTCGCCAAGGCTATTGCTCCAGTGTTGTCACAAAAGATTTTCATTGGACCCGATGCACTAGGTATCACACCTAGATCGGATATGAACTCCTTCATCCAGACTCCTTCATTTGCTGCTTCCGAAGCAGCTATGTATTCCGCTTCACACGTAGATCCCGCCACGACGCTCTGCTTGGAACTGCACCAACTGACAGCTCCACCATTCAATTAAAATACATATTCGGTTTGTGACTTAGAGTCATCTGGATCAGTGTCAAAGCTGGAATCGACGTAACCGTTTACGACGAGCTCTTTGTCACCTCCATACACGAGAAACATATCCTTTGTCCTTTTCAGGTATTTCAGGATGTTCTTGACCGCTGTCCAGTGATCCACTCCTGGATTACTTTGGTACCTCCCTGCTAGACTGATAGAAAGGCAAATATCA
Organism: Secale cereale; assembly: GCA_902687465.1. Taxonomy (NCBI): domain Eukaryota; kingdom Viridiplantae; phylum Streptophyta; class Magnoliopsida; order Poales; family Poaceae; genus Secale; species Secale cereale. Next base: position 416,988,986 of record LR738713.1, read on the forward strand.
GGTCTGGTACACAACATTGCATACATGATAGATCCTATGGCTGAGGCATAGGGAATGACTTTCATTTTCTCTCTATCTTCTGCAGTGGTCGGGCATTGAGTCTTACTCAACTTCATACCTTGTAACACAGGCAAGAACCCTTTCTTTGACTGATCCATTTTGAACTTTTTCAAAACTTTATCAAGATATGTGCTTTGTGAAAGTCCAATTAAGCGTCTTGATCTATATCTATAGATCTTGATGCCTAATATGTAACCAGCTTCTCCGAGGCCTTTCATTGAAAAACTCTTATTCAAATATCCTTTTATGCTATCCAGAAATTCTACATCATTTCCAATCAACAATATGTCATCCACATATAATATCAGAAATGCTATAGAGCTCCCACTCACTTTCTTGTAAATACAGGCTTCTCCAATAGTCTGTATAAAACCATATGCTTTGATCACCTCATCAAAGCGTATATTCCAACTCCGAGATGCTTACACCAGTCCATAGATGGATCGCTGGAGCTTGCACACTTTGTTAGCACCTTTTGGATCGACAAAACCTTCTGGTTGCATCATATACAACTCTTCTTTGAGATATCCATTCAGGAATGCAGTTTTGACATCCATTTGCCAGATTTCATAATCATAAAATGCGGCAATTGCTAACATGATTCGGACAGACTTAAGCATCGCTACAGGTGAGAAAGTCTCATCGTAGTCAACTCCTTGAACTTGTCGAAACCCTTTCGCAACAAGTCGAGCTTTATAAACGGTAACATTACCGTCTGCGTCGGTCTTCCTCTTGAAGATCCATTTATTTTCGATGGCTTGTCGATCATCGGGCAAGTCAACCAAAGTCCACACTTTGTTCTCATACATGGATCCCATCTCAGATTTCATGGCCTCAAGCCATTTTGCGGAATCTGGGCTCATCATTGCTTCCTCATAGTTCGTAGGTTCATCATGGTCCAGTAACATGACTTCCAGAAGTGGGTTGCCGTACCACTCTGGTGCGGAACGTACTCTGGTTGATCTACGACGTTCAGCAGAAATTTGATCTGAAGTTTCATGATCATCATCATTAGCTTCCTCACTAAATTGTGTAGGAATCACTGGAACTAGTTTCTGTGATGTTCCACTTTCCAATTCGGGAGAAGGTACAATTACCTCATCAAGTTCTACTTTCCTCCCACTCACTTCTTTCGAGAGAAACTCCTTCTCTAGAAATGATCCATTCTTAGCAACGAATATCTTGCCTTAGGATCTGTGATAGAAGGTGTACCCAACAGTTTCTTTTGGGTATCCTATGAAGACACATTTCTCCGACTTGGGTTCGAGCTTATCAGGTTGAAGTTTTTTCACATAAGCATCGCAGCCCCAAACTTTAAGAAACGACAACTTTGGTTTCTTGCCAAACCATAGTTCATAAGGTGTCGTCTCAACGGATTTAGATGGTGCCCTATTTAACGTGAATGCAGCTGTCTCTAAAGCATAACCCCAAAACAATAGTGGTAAATCGGTAAGAGACATCATAGATCGCACCATATCCAATAAAGTACGGTTACGACGTTCGGACACACCATTACGATGTGGTGTTCCGGGTGGCGTGAGTTATGAAACTATTCCACATTGTTTCAAATGAAGACCAAACTCGTAACTCAAATATTCTCCTCCACGATCAGATCGCAGAAACTTTATTTTCTTGTTACGATGATTCTCTACTTCACTCTGAAATTCTTTGAACTTTTCAAATGTTTCAGACTTGTGCTTCATTAAGTAGATATACCCATATCTGCTCAAATCATCAGTGAAGGTCAGAAAATAACGATACCCGCCGCGAGCTTCAACACTCATTGGTCCGCATACATCAGTATGTATGATTTCCAACAACTCATCTCTGGTCAATAACCAAGAGCGGAACCTGGATGCTCATATTGGTTCCTACATATTCTATGAAGATCTTTATCGGTCAAACCGCACAACAACATACGTTGTTCCTTTTGTCATCGGTATGTTACTTGCCCGAGATTCGATCGTCGGTATCTCAATACCTAGTTCAATCTCGTTACTGGCAAGTCTCTTTACTCGTTCCGTAATACATCATCTCGTGACTAACTCATTAGTCATTTGCTTGCAAGGCTTATTATGATGTGCATTACCGAGAGGGCCCAGAGATACCTCTCCGACATTCGGAGTGACAAATTCTATTCTTGAGCTATGCCAACACCACGAATACTTTCGGAGACACCTGTAGAGCATCTTTATGATCACCCAGTTACGTTATGACGTTTGATGGCACACAAGGTGTTCCTACGGTATTCGGGAGTTGCATAATCTCATAGTCATAGGAACATGTATAAGTCATCAAGAAAGCAATAGCAGTAAAACTAAACGATCATAGTGCTAAGCTAACGGATGGGTCTAGTCCATCACATCATTCTCCTAATGAAGTGATCCCGTTGATCAAATGACAACTCATGTTTATGGCTAGGAAACATAGCCATCTTTGATCAATGAGCTAGTCTGGTAGAGGCATACTAGGAACATACTGTTTTGTCTATGTATTCACACATGTACTAAGTTTCCGGTTAATACAATCCTAGCATGAATAAAAGACATTTATCATGATATAAGGAAATACAAATAACATCTTTATTATTGCCTCTGGGGCATATTTCCTTCAGAATGTGGGTTTGGAAGAGTGTCAACTCTAGGTAATGATCCCACTATTTTGGAGGGTGTTGAATCTTTTCACAATATTGATAAAAGTGGATTCAGAGAGGTCATTACTTTATTTAGTGATGAATCCACTACTTTGGAAGAGGTTTCAATTGATTATGACAACAAAATTCCTATTTATGATAATTATGATGATGACATGTATGCTATAGAGAATAATGATACCCATGAAACTTGTCATCATGATTTTAATGCTCAAATTGATCATGCCAATCTAGTGTCTCATGATAGTTATTTTGTTGAGTTTGCTCCCACTATTTGCTCTCTCTCTCTCTCTCTCTCTCTCTCTCTCTCTCTCTCTCTCTCTCTCTCTCTCTCTCTCGGGCCACCATTCTCTTTCTTTCCTCAATCGTTCCGATCATTTCTCTCATTCTCTTTTGTTTGTTTTTTTTGGGTTGGTTCATTTCCTCCTTCTATCTTCGCAATTCTCCGTCTTCGTTCATGATCATTTTAGGTCTCTCTCTCTCAATTTTATCAGTACAAATTCCTTGCAAGTGGATGCTTTTCAAACAATTCAACTCGGATGTCGATGTTTAAAATAGATGAAAATATTTTAGGTTAGAAGAAATTTTGTATATTTGAACTTATATTTTCCTATGTCTATAAGTGGGTAGGAGTTTGGTTTCGATGCTTGATTTGATGTTTTTGCTTTGGAAGATGGACGATTACAAAAAAAATAGGCATTAAAGGAAAATACCAATCCATGATAACAATAATTGCAAGGTAATGGATCGTCATGGAATCAATTAATATATATTTTGTGTAATTGTTATATATCATTTATGGTGTAAATTGTGTAGATGCCTATTATGGGTTTATCATCATGCGCAAAGGGGGTCAGAAACATTCGGCCATGCCTGCAATTAAGTAATTTCATCGACAATGTAGTTGTCAAGGATGCATATTGTCTTTCCGTAGTAAATTTCTGAACCTTTTGCTAACAATATTCTCTGATCATTTTTGCTCTAGCTTGATGAAAAATATATTTAGTTCAGTTCTGAGAGGCTTGACTGCACCTCTTAATCAAGCTCCATCACAAAAAAGAGGAAAGCGTCGGTCGAATGATAGCTCCTAGCCATAATCCGTCTCAACAACTGTCAAATGCAGCCGTTGCTCGTCCTGATCCTCATCTACGCCTTCCCACCCGTAACACCCCCAGTTCCATCCGCAAACACCCGTTCTCAGCTCACAGCGCATCTCATCTCCAACGCTGGGCGCTAAGGAGGGCGCCAGGATCGAATTACCGATTTCACTGTTAATTGGCAGTTAGGCCTCGGAATCCTAGCGCCAGATGCTACGTTGGCGCAAACTTAGGGCATGTATAATGTTCGGCGCTTGAGTAGGCGCTTATAGACGAAAAGAAATTATTATTAAATTGAAAAAATTAACGGCGCCCATGTCTTACAACGCGAGACGCTAAACTGACGGTGCTAATTGAATGCTAATTAAGCTGGCTATGCGCCGCATGCGGTAGAGAAAGGAGCGAAGCGCCTGATGCATCCCTTTGCATCGACGCAGCGACCCGCGCTGGGATTTGAGGGCATCAACCATCGATCGACCACGAATTCAATAGGAAAGAAATCCTGGCGCCTCTCCAAGCACCACGTTGGAGATGTCCTTAGAGCAAGTATAATAAGGTACGGTCAGCAGTATGTAAGGATTAAACTATTATATTTTCGCTGAGTTGAATGAGATAGAATAGAAAAGAGAAGAGAAGCGGGCTGCAGATTAACAGCCAGCTGTAACATGAGCTCCAAGAAACATTGCGAGGATGTAAAGTGAGCCATGTATTAATAAAGTATTACTTCTTAGCAACTTGTTACCATGCGTGTTGGCTATTAGGCCGATTATATGTGACATGGCAACTTCATATAGCCTGTAGTTGGCTATACTATTAACCATGCTCTTAGGCATCAATCGCTTAGTTCTTTTCTCTCCCGCAACATGCGTGTGGGCTGTTCAATTAGAGTCACTTCAATTGGACGATCAATTTCGTCTGCCCATGTCCGTTTGGATTTTTGCACGGACAAAAACACCGGCCCAACGCATCGATCTAAACGGACGCGTGTCCGCGTGCGGACCCATTCCCTACTCAATTTTGAGTCTCATTTGAGTCTGTGCGGACACGAAGTAGACGCGGACGACTCGCGCGTACTCCTGCCCCTGGCCCGCCAGTCGGTGGCACATTGGTCATTCTCCACCCTGCCGTCATCTAGCCCTCGCCTCGTCGCCGCCCAGTTCCGGTGCATCGGCTAGTGCCTCCTCCCATACCTCCTCACGCCGACGCTTACCCACGCCGCCGGTAGCATCGTCGCCGGGCCACTGCAACTTCCCCCGACCCCAATCCACCGCAGCTTCCCCCTCACCCCCGCGGCACCGACCAACTTCTTCATCCGCCGTGGCAACGCTCGCCAGAAGCCGCCACGCTCGTCGGACTTCGCGAGCCGAGCCACCTTGTCCAGAGGAGGCACGCGTCACTTCGCGGTCAGCTTCGTCGTCCACGCCCGCAACTTGTTCGACAGTTTGCCTCAAGGTACAAATGGACTGCGCCGACGAGTTCTTTTTCCATAATGTTTTGTGCGACTCCGACGATTCCTCATCCAAAGATGAGGAGATGCTGCTTGCCGTGTTGGTCCATGACCACCTAAACAGGCAGCAGCCGATGTTCTCAGGCTCGATTCCGGAGCATGTTCCGGCGTTGAATCGCAACCGAAAGAGCGGACATTTCCTTCTATGGAAGGACTACTTTGACACAACCAATCCGATGTTCAAACATCAGAAATTCCGGCGGCATTTCCGTATGGCTAGGCATGTTTTCAACCGGATTCAAGAGGAGGTGGTCGAATACGATGACTACTTCGAGTGCAAAAAGCTTGCCATTGGAAAGATTGATTTCTCATCTTATCAAAAATGCACTGCAGCTATCCGGATGCTTGCTTATGGAGTACTCGGTGATCTTATCGTTGAGTATGTCAGTATGAGTGAGTCTACGTGCCTAGAGTCACTATACATATTCTGCAAGACTGTGATTGTAGTGTTTGGCCCCGAGTACTTGAGAGAGCCGGCTGCTGCAGACACAGCCCGCTTGTTGGCGACCAATGCAAGCCGAGGCTTCCCAGGGATGCTTGGCAGCATCGACTGCACACACTAGGAGTGGAAGAACTGCTCATATCCTTGGCAACACCATTACAAGGGCCATGTCAAGGCCTGCACTGTCATACTTGAGGCCGTGGCCTCTCAAGATCTGTGCATCTGGCACTCTTTTTTTGGCATGGCCGGATCACACAATGATGCTAATGTGCTTCAACGTTCTCCAGCGTTTGCAAGGCTTGCCGATGGCAACTGCCCGCCGGTCAATGTTAACATCAACGGTCACAACTACAACAAAGAATATTATCTAGCTGACGGGATCTATCAACAGTGGACCACTATTGTGAAGACAATCTCCAACCCTGTCGGAGAGAAGAGGAAAATATTTGCTCAAGAACAAGAGAGTGCTAGGAAGGATGTCGAGTGTGTCTTTGGTGTTTTGCAATCTAGATGGGGCATAATTCGGTATCCTGCTAGAACTTGGAGCACCTAAAAGTTGTGGGAAGTGATGACTACTTGTGTGATCATGCACAATATGATCGTTGAGGATGAGCGTCCAGGTCCAGAACATCCCCACGGCCAAGGGTTTGAGTTTCAGTGTGACAATGTGGTGTCTCGGCATGGCGGAGGACCGACATCGTTTGCACAGTTCACTCAATTTCATCATGAAATGCGTGATTGGAAAACTCATATTTAGTTGCAAGATGATTTGGTTGAGTATATGTGGGATCATGTTGTCAACCAATAGATGTATCTTTTTAAGACAATTTAATTTTTATTAGACTTGTAAAACTTTACTATATTTTATTTCGATTGTGGAGCTATACTATTTCATTTGCTTTTGAAAATATGCAAACTATGTGTATTTGTTAAAATCTGACGGTTAGCCAGCCACACGAATAAATATGGATGGATGTGTTGGGTGCACTGTTGATTCAAATCTTAAAACACACGGACACAAAGCGGACGGAGGACTCAAACAAATAAAAAATAGATAAGATCGTCATCTATTTGGATCGGCATTGAAGTTACTCTTAGTACTCAATTAGCGCCGGCTGTTAGCATCTCGCATTGAGAGGTAAAGGGCCTAAGAATTTCCTAATTGAATAATATTTACTTTTTACTCCATAAGCATCTACTTAAGCGTACTGCATTGAATATGCCCTTACCCGCCCTCGCAACATGTCGTCCAGCGGTCTCATAGCACGCCGAGGGAGGGCCGTGCAGCGGCACACCATAAGTGTTTCAACTATTCTGTTTCAAAATACTTCATTCGTTCCTTGATATAAGGTGTATAGATCTTTGAAAAAAAAACTAAAATATAAAATGCATTGTGTTGCACCGCTCGTTTGGATGTTTTTTTAGGTATTTGTTTACATATTTTTGTATCCCTTCGTTCTAAAATAGATGATCCGGTTTTATACACTTTGTACTAAAATTAATATAAAGTTGAATTATCTATTTTAAAACGGAGGGAGTATTGCAAGCGCCCCTATTTTCTTATGTCAATTAGTCAGGTATAATCTCCACAAAACTTGTCAAATTTTTCATCCACATGTGTTCTTTAATTTCCGTGCCAAAAACTATAAACCCTATATTTAGGGATGAAGGGAGTGCTATTTATGTTGATCATTTCTGAGTTGTGCTATTTATTTATTTTCATCAAGACATACAAAAGAGAAAATAAACCGGTCACGAAATCATTTTAGATTCAACGCTAGAACACCCTATATAATTAGCAACAGGTCCAGCCCTAATGCGACGTCGATCCAGGGGCAACAACCTCCATGGCCGACGTCCTCCGATTGCTCTCATGAGCCAGCATTTTTCATTTGGATATAATGGCTAGGTTGTTCAAATGTAGACAACGGGTAGCTAATTTAGACATTATCTAAATTTAAGATGACGCAAGACAAGCCAGAAGACGTTTTTTTGGCATGTGAGTCTAAATTTGGCACAAGCCACCATTTGCACAAGCCACTAGAGATGCTCTAACGTAAGGATCATTTTAGGAATCGAACAGGAGTTGCTAATAGCAAACTACCACTCATAGGATGAAAAATATTCCAAAACACAACCAGATTGAATCCAGTACATGAGACGATCATCAAGGGTTTCACAAAGTATGAGCTAGCAGTATTTAGACGACAGATAACAGGCCAAAAATTTCCACTCAGCCAAACCAGATGCTACAAACTGCTCTAACGAATAGGCGGATAGGTTATGTAGAGCTTCCTTCTCTAGGCCTTCCTGGCAATCTGCGACTCGGCCTGAACAAACAAAGATCAAAACACCTATTAGGAGAGCTCAAAACAGCAAATACAACAAGAGCAGCACAAGCATAGAACAAGCAGCTCAGATAAATGCAAAGAATGCCCACCTCCTTCTTCACCGGCTCTTCCTTCTCCGACAAGATCAGCTCGATGTGGCAAGGGTTGGACATGTAGGCTGCAGCAAGGTAGTCGGAGCAATGAGCAATCTTCAAAACATGATTGAAACATTACTACTGAGATGAAGCTGGTGCTTTGACAAACTTACGGTTGATGCGTCCATGAGCACGGTAGGTCCTGCGCCGCTGCTTCTGGGCCTGGTTCACTTGAATGTGTGAAATGTATAGAGCATCAACATCAAGACCTTTCACCTGTAGAGCAGATACTGGGGTTATAAAAATGAAATGGTAACATGGAATTGAAAACTAGAGCAGTCATGGTAAGATAATGGACCTCAGCATTGCTCTCTGCATTCTTAAGAAGATCCAGAACGAACTTAGCAGACTTGGCAGGCCAGCGTCCCTGACCATTTGGCTGGCGGTTTTTAACCTGGGCCGTACGCCCAACACCACGGCAGTACCTCCGGAAGGGGATAGCTTGCTTGTGTGCCAACACATCCTCAAGGTACCTCTTGGCCTTGTTCAGTGGCATCTTCCTCAGGGAAAACGCTGTTTCCCTCGTGTTCTGCAAATTTAAACATCCAGGTTAGAAAGTGAACACTGGTAGCTTTACAACAATGACACAAAAAATGAGCTCAGGAAATAGATGCACAAAGCTAAACGTAACTAACCAGGACTACCCAAGATTGTACTCGGAAAACATAAAAAAGCATCACATCACACAGAAAATAAAAGTCAGAATAGCAAAATGTGCCATCGTTTATTGAACCAATAGACATAAAACACATAGTACTGTGTCCAATGGTTCACCCAAGAACAATGATGATAATGTTCCTAAAGCTTACGGGGACACTGCTTGTAAAGAGCAAAGCATCCTGCTTTTTTTACTTTAGGGTCACAACAAAAGAAGCAGCTCCAAACCACAGCAGAAGGTCACTCATTAGCTCAAAAGAGTGAAGTTACCAGCCAACAACAAAATTTTAACATTACCAAGGAATGTGTCTTCGTTTACTGAACCAATAGACATAAAACACAAAGTACTGTGTCCATCGGTTCACCCAATAACAATGACAATGTGATCTTCCTAAAGTTTACGGGGACACTGCTTACAGAGAGCAAAGCATCCTGCTTTTTTACTTTAGGGTGATAGCAAAAGAAGATCAAGAACTATAACTGACTAACAGTCAGGACAGAGCAGTATTCATCACATCATGAAAGTGAACATTTGTTGTGGAATATTCAACAACAGACCCAACATTTAACAGTTGAATATAATTGACATAAAATGTGCCATCATTTACTGAACCAATAGACATAAAACACAAAGTACTGTGTCCATTGGTTCACCCAAAAACAATGAAAATGATATTCCTAGAGATTACGGGGATACTGCTTATAGAAAGCAAAGCATCCTGCTTTTTTCTTTAGGATGCAAATGAAAGATGCTCCACGCAGAAAAACTGACACACTGGTAAGTACAGGGAAGTTTCAGATGATTAGATTTCTCTGAGTCTACAGGATACTTTTCAGTCATATACAACATCAACAACCTGCTTATGTGAATTTAACTGAAAAACTGTACCAGGTAGTCCATCTGAAGAACTGATACTATCAGTCTCTAGCTAGTTCATTACATACCAAACAATGGACTATGGGAATTCTCGTGCCTATAGCCAAATCGGTAGTTTGTTTATTGAACTATAAACTTTAACAACTACCCTTAAGCTTATTGCCCGAAATATATACAAGAGCCAACGCACTAAGTTAACAGTACAGTAGATAAATGCACACTACACACGAGAGAACAGCTAATCCTTCTGACTATACTTAAGTTGACACAAGGAGAATGAAAAACAAGTACTAGCATGATGTACGAGCAAGTCATTCATTGCAAGATCCGTTGAAAAGCGTTATCGGGATTAGACTCGGGAGCTCACCTTGAAATGAACACGCAGGTCCCGGCCCATGGCCTTGGCGGCTGCAAGAATCAAGAGAAAGAGCACACATGAGAAACCCGCAGATCTGCGGAAATCACCATACGACACGGCGAAAGCAAATCCATTCGTCTCCTCGAGCTAGGGAACTTACACTTGGTGGGATTGGCGGGATCCGTCGAGTACTTCACCTGGAAACCAAGAACGAGAAACGAGACAGATGGAGTCAGAGCGAAGCCAAGGAACATGGACGTTCGGGAAACGGGCGTGAGAGGGGGAGAGAGAACGAACCATGGCTGCGGCGGCGGGGCAGAGAAGGCGGCGGCGGCGGCGAGAGCGAGGGGTTGGGAAGGTTAGGGGAAGCGGTCATTTATATAGGAGCATCCAGACCTAGAAGCAAAACCCTATCGGGCTTGGAATGGGCCAATCTGTGGCCGTGGTCTAAAAGGTTGAGTATGAAGCCTCTATTACTAGCAGTGGGCTGAAATATTATGCGAGCCATTTAACAGGTGCGCAGCCCGGAGTCCCCTAAAGAAAAGGTGCCCAGCCCATAGACCAGACCAGACCAGACCCGAGATCGTTTGTCCTCTTCTTTTTTTTCCTTTTTTCGTGTGCTATTCAGAGAGCTTTATTCGGAAAAAAAATGCATCTATATCTGTTCTAATATAAAAATACCTCAAAGGGCAGATTCTATTAATCCACCGACTAAACTGCTCCAATGATGAGCATACATGTTTAGTATGCAATTAGTATCATACAAAATACTCCCTCCGTCCGAAAATACTTGTCATCAAAATGAATAAAAGGGGATAATAGATTTTGATAAACTTTGTTTTTACAAAATAGGGGGGGTGAATCGGGAGCACGTTTTTCCCTTTTCCGAGAGACACGACTGTGCCATTCGCGAAAACAAATTCACGCTTCCACGAGAAGTAAATCCATGTCTATTGCGAAAAAATGTGTTTTTCTCATGGAAGCAAATATGTCCCTCCATGATAAGTAGAGGCATGACCATGCCTCACGCGTAAGCAAATCCGTGGCTCTCGTGATACAAAAATAATACATTTTTTCTTTGTGAGAGACAGGGTTGTGCCTCTCGTGTAAATAAATATGCGCCTCTATGAGAAGTAAATATGTGTTTCTCATGAAAAGAGAAAAAAAATATGTTTTTTCCGAGAGGCATAGCCCACAAAAACAAATTCGTGCCTCCACGAGAAGTGAATATGTGTCTCTCGTGGAACAGAAAAAAACACATGCCTTTTTTACTTATGCGAGAGACGCAGTCATGCCTCTCGTGTAAGCAAATTCATGCCTCCACGAAAAGTAAATATGTGTCTCTCACGAAAAAGAAAAAAAACACGTTTTTCACCTCCATTTTCTTTGATTGTTTTTTGTCCAAGACATAAGAAAAGCCAAAACAACATCTAAAAGCCGAAAGTGCATATATAAAAAAAAGGAAGGGAGCATCCAGATCGGTATAGGTTTTTTTAGCAACTATATACTTTATTAAAGATCAAAGTTTAAAGGGATACAGATGATGTTGGGCAATACAGGTAGCCACACATGACGCCCGATAGGAAGAGCGAAAGCCGCTTCGGCCAAAGAGTGAGCTTCTCCATTGTGTTGGCGTTTCTCATGAATTGTACTCGGAGCTCGGAACTAGCAGCGTTGATGATTGAGCTCACATATGATTACAACATATCGACATGGAGCTTCGGACTGACTATTTGCCACTACATCCGCACAATAAAACTTCATGCATATAGACTCATGGTTGTGATCCGCCACTAGTGACAAAGCTTCACTGCATGCGCGAGCCTCTAGGGTTCCTGGGTCGACAAGGTCGTCGAACACCACAGCCGACGAACCCAAGTATTGTATGTTCTTGTCCCTGCATATCACAACGGCCACACCTCTGTCACCTTCCCTCGAGAGACCTCCATCCACGTTTAGCTTTGCGTCAAAACCAACAGGTGGGATCCATAGATTATTCGCGGCAAACTCTCGCACTTTCGGGGCTTGTGTGCTGACATGCATGTCCCTGATTGGAGCATGCAAGTCCCTGGAATGTGTAGGATGGTGAGTAGCGACCAAATTCAGATCATCCAAATTTTTTGCTATGAAGTAATGAGTGCTCATAGGGCTTTGGAACTGCTCATCGTGAATAGCACGTCGCCTCGCCCACATAGTAACTAGCACCCGAGTTAAATCCGTTGATGGAAAGGTGTCTACTAGCCTAAGGATCCAAAGTTTTGGATCGTCAGTTCTGTTGGAAATGATAACATCCTCATCTGCGAATGCCCAGACGCACCTCGCCATGTGAAACACAAAATGTGAGTGCCTCCAATTATCATGAGCCGCATGACATATAGAGCACTATGTTGTATCCGTCATCGGTCTATGATTTCTCACATCGCCAGTTGGAAGAGTTGTCTTAGCAATTCGCCACGCAAAAAACTCGAATTTTAGATGGCACGTCCGCATTCCATAGTCTATCCAAGATTTCTGGCCCGCCTCGATGTTGGAATGCCTCGGGTTGTGTACAAGCCAATATGTGCAGTGTTGCATTGCAGTTCAGATTAAACGATATGCCGAGAGTACTGTGAATACCCCCTGCTTCATAATGCCACGCCCAAAAATCTTCTTGCACTTTTGAAGAGATTGGGATGTTCATGATCGCCTCCTCATCCATCCCATAGAAGTGCTCATCGAGCAGGTTTACATTCCATGAAGCTGTAGTATGATCAATCAATTCCACGACCTTTAGTGGTGGACTTGTGGTCTTGGAACAAACTGGCCGAAGTTTGAAATCACGAGGGGTCCAGTTGTCCAGCCAAATATCCATGTCCTCCCCTGTACCAATCCACTGTATGAGACAAAGTTTTAGTGTGTCTCTTCCATCAACAATAGAGCGCCACACTTGCAATGGATACTTCCCCACCTCAGCTTCAAGAACCGAGCAATTTGGATAATATACCGCTTTAAAATAAGGGCACTAAGAGAGCCTGGTTCTTGTATCAGTCGCCAAGCCCGGCGAGCTGAAAGTGCCAAATTAAAGAGCTCAATGTTGTGAAAGCACATATCTCCCATACACTTTGGTTGTGATATAACCGCCCAGGATACCCAATCAGTTTTTCTCTCACCTTTCTTCGAACCCCACCAAAATTTCCGGAGTAATCCATTAATATGCTCGCACAAGCCGCATGGAAGTTTAAAACGTGCCATGGAATATGTCGGAATAGCTTGAGCCACGAATTTAATCAAGACCTCTTTGCCCCCCTACTGAGAGGGCTTTCTCCATCCACCCTTGAACTTGCTTCTACATTTTATCTTTAAGATATTTAAATGACCCCTCTTTCGCTCTTCCTACATCACATGTCAGCCCAAGGTACTTTTCGGAAAGTTTCTCATTTTGTACAATCCAGGGCATGTTTGACATCTTGCCTTAGAGACTCTGAGCAACCCTTGCTAAAGAATATGAAGGATTTGTCTTTATTTATTCTCTGTCCCGACGCTGCGCAATATTTCTGCAAAAGGGAATAAACTCTGCTTGCCATAGCCGGAGTAGCATTAAAGAAAAGGAGACTATCATCCGCAAAAGAAGTTGATTAACCTATGGTGCATTGGGGGGCACTTTAATGCGAGGGATAACATCCTCCGGACTAGAAGATTTAAGCAAACATGACAGACCTTCAACTGCTGGCATGAAAAGAAAAGGCGACATAGGGTCACCCTGCCTTATACCTCGACGAGGGTTTGAATTCCTCCAAGTTGCCACCATTGAACATAGCCGCAAATGAGACCGATGCGACACACCTCATCACCGTTTCATTTAAACGGGGGTTGGTCCCCAGCTTTAACATAACAACTCTCAAGTATGCCCATTCAAGCCTATCATACGCCTTCATCATATAAAGCTTCAAGGCACAAAACCCGTTGCTCTTCAGTTTCTTTGTTATATATTTGTTATAGCTGATTCCCATACGCCCCCCCC
>LR738713.1:417003158-417059019 GCA_902687465.1 Secale cereale
GCCCCCCCCCCCCCCCCACACACACACCATGGGCCGCCCGAGTTACAACTTTCTTTTCTCTTTCCGTTAATTTTTGTAAAAAAGTTGTCTGGCGGTGATTTGAATTCTAGCCCTGTACGTACAGCGCATGCAGTCGTAACCATCACAACACATTACATGCTGTGATGTTTCTACATCATTTTACTTCTTTAATAAAGCTAACAAATGTTGTGTTTTTTCTGTATATGTTTTTAGCCGGTTTTTCTTCAGGCGTTTTTCCGTTTCTCTTTCTTTGTTTTTTCATTTTAATTCTTATAATTCGTGTAATGTTTTCTAAAAAATCGTGTAGTTTTCTTACATTCGTGAACTTTTTTTTCATTTTTTATGATTTTTTTTCAAACTTGATTTCAAAATAGATGAACTCTTTTCTTTTTCCAAATTCAACGAACCTTTTCTAGTCCGATGTTATTTTTTCCCAAAATTGATGAACTTTTATTCAGAATCGTTTTTTTAAATCGATGAACTTTTTTGAAGTTTTGTGAGCTTTTTTAAAAAATCTGTGCATATTTTTGAATTCACGAACCTTTTCGTGATTCTTTCTTTTTTCTCAAAAGCCAACGGTTGACCAGTCAACTGGTCATCCAGCCAACCAACTGGAGCGAGCGATCCATTCGACTTCGCTGCGATCGATCTAAGTTTAGTTGAGCCAACCTAGTAATACCACCCTTCGAGCGCCAGAATCCGCTATAGGCAAGACATAGGTGTGCCTTGGTTTAAGTGGTGACCAAGACTTTGCTAATTCTCTGTCGACTGAGAAATTAGAGGTGGTGGACACTTTTGTAATTTTGCAATGCTTGGGACCGAACTATGATGGTTTTACATACTTACCGGCGTCGAATACCAGAGGTGGTATTTTTATAGCTTGGGACTCCACGCGGGTACTCTTGACAAATTATGTCAATGATTCCCACAGCATCACTGGTTACGTTTCGCCCAAGGAAGGAGAGCCTTGGTGGCTAACGGTAGTCTATGGGCCACAGGAGGATGAGCATAAGATCAACTTCTTGAACGATTTATCGGAGCGTAGATCGCTATGTCCTGGGCCATGGCTCGTTATAGGTGACTTCAACCTCATCCTATACGCGGCCGACAAAAACAATTCCAACTTGGACAGGAGAATGATGGGGAAGTTCAAACGGTTCGTGGATGATAATGCTCTTAAGGAGCTCTTTTTGCATGGATGGAAATACACGTGGAGCAATGAAAGGGAGATGCCCACACTCACTAAGATTGACCGGGCCTTTGTCTCAGTTGACTGGGAACTCGAACACCCGGAGAGCCTGCTTCAAGCGCTATCTACTGAGTTCTGGGACCACTGTCCGCTCCACCTCGCGCTGCACGAACGCATATACACTAAAAAGAGGTTCCGCTTTGAAAAGTTTTGGGTCAAGATGGAGGGAATTCTGGATGTGGTGAAGGAGGCTTGGGTTTGCGACCCGGATATTACTGATCCGTTCATGCGCCTAGACATCATGCTCCGGAACACTGCCCGAGCACTTGCTGCTTAGGGACAAAAGGAGATAGGAAACATCAAGCTGCAAATCGCTATAGCTAACATTGTCATATTGCGGTTTGACTGCGCCCAGGAGAGTCGAAGCCTGACGGAGGAGGAGAGATGGCTTAGGAAAAATCTAAAGCACTTGGTCCTAGGGTTGGCTTCCCTAGAGAGGACTATAGCGCGGCAGAGGTCGAGAATAACATGGCTCCGAGAAGGGGACGCAAACACGCAGTTGTTCCATTCGGTTGCAAATGGGAGACGTATGAAAAACTACATACCTTCCTTGAACATGGATGGGCGCATCATTACTGATCAGAAAGGCAAGGAGGAAGCTTTCTACAGAGCCTACAAAGAGCTGCTATGTAAGGATGGTGCCAGAGACTTCACACTCGATTTGGAAAGGCTTGGCGTCTCGAGTGTGGACCTCTCGGAGATGGATCACGTGTTCCCTGAAGAGGAAATATGGGGAGTTATCAAAGACATGCCATCTGACAAGGCACCCGGGCTAGACAGGTTCATTGGCATCTTCTTGAAGGAAATATGCCCTAGAGGCAATAATAAAGTTATTATTTATTTCCTTATATCATGATAAATGTTTTTTATTCATGCTAGAATTGTATTAACCGAAAACTTAGTACATGTGTGAATACATAGACAAAACAGAGTGTCCCTAGTATGCCTCTACTAGACTAGTTCATTGATCAAAGATGGTTTTGTTTCCTAGCCATAGACATGAGTTGTCATTTGATCAACGGGATCACATCATTAGGAGAATGATGTGATGGACAAGACCCATTCGTTAGCTTAGCACTATGATCGTTTAGTTTTACTGCTATTGCTTTCTTCATGACTTATACATGTTCCTATGACTATGAGATTATGCAACTCCCGAATAATGGAGGAACACCTTGTGTGTTATCAAACATCACAACGTAACTAGGTGATTATAAAGATGCTCTACAGGTGTCTCCGAAGGTGTTCGTGGTGTTGGCATAGATCAAGAATAGGATTTGTCACTCCAAGTGTCGGAGAGGTATCTCTGGGCCCTCTCGGTAATACACATCATAATAAGCCTTGCAAGCAAATGACTAATGATTTAGTCATGAGATGATGTATTACGGAACGAGTAAAGAGACTTGCCGGTAACGAGATTAACTAGGTATGGTGATACCGACGATCGAATCTTGGACAAGTAACATACCGATGACAAAAGGAACAACGTATGTTGTTATGCGGTTTGACCGATAAAGATCTTCGTAGAATATGTAGGAGCCAATATGAGCATCCAGGTTCCGCTATTGGTTATTGACCGGAGATGAGTCTTAGTCATGTCTACATAGTTCTCGAACACGTAGGGTCCGCACGCTTAACGTTTGATGACGATCGGTATTACGAGTTTATGGGTTTTGATGTACCGAAGGTAGTTCGGAGTCCCGGATGAGATCGGGGACATGACGAGGAGTCTCGAAATGGTCGAGACGTAAAGATCGATATACTGGACGACTATATTCGGACAACGGAAAGGTTCCGAGTTTTTTCGGAGTACCGGAGAGTTACGGGAATTCGCCGGGGAGTATATGGGCCTTATTGGGCTTTAGGTAAAAGGGAGAGAGGAGGTTGCGCCCCTCCCATGGCTTAGTCCGAATTGGACTAGGGAGAGGGGCTGCGCCCCCTCCTTCCTTCTCTTATCTTTCCCTTTCCTTCTCTCCTACTCCTACTACTTGGAAGGGCTCCTAGTTCTACTAGGAAAGGGGGAATCATACTCCTGGTGGGAGTAGGACTCCCCTACGGCGCGCCATAGAGAGGGCCGGCCCTCCCTCTCCTCCACTCCTTTATATGCGGGGGTAGAGGGACCCCATAGACACACAAGTTGATCATTTGATCTCTCCCAACCGTGTGCGGTGCCCCTCTCCACAGTAACACACCTCCATCATATCATTGCAGCGCTTAGGCGAAGCCCTGCGACGGTAACTTCATCATATCCGTCACCACGCCGTCATGCTGACGAAACTCTCCCGTGAAGCTCAACTGGATCAATAGCTCGTGGGACGTCATCATGCTGAACGTGTGCTGAACACGGAGGTGACGTACGTTCGGTACTTGATCGGTTGGATCGCGAAGAAGTTTGACTACATCAACCGTGTCACTAGACTCCTCCGCTCCCGGTCTACGAGGGTACGTAGACACACTCTCCCCTCTCGTTGCTACGCATCTGGTAGATAGATCTTGCGTGATCGTAGGAATTTTTTTTAAATACTACGTTCCCAAAAGTGGCATCATGAGCCAGGTCTATGCGTAGATGATATGCATGAGTAGAACACAAGTGAGTTGTGGGCGATAATAGTCATACTGCTTACCAGCATGTCATACTTTGGTTCATCGGTATTGTGAGATGAAGCGGCCTGGACCGACATTACGCGTACGCTTACGCGAGACTGGTTTCACCGTTATGAGCACTCGTTGCTTAAAGGTGACTGGCGGGTGTGTGTCTCTCTCACTTTAGCTGAATCGAGTGTGGCTACGCCCAGTCCTTGTGAAGGTTAAAACATCACATACTTGACGAAATATCGTTGTGGTTTTGTATGCGTAGGTAAGAACGGTTCTTGCTAAGCCCGTAGCAGCCACGTAAAACTTGCAACAACAAAGTAGAGGACGTCTAGCTTGTTTTTGCAGGGCATGTTGTGATGTGATATGGTCAAGACATGATGAGTTATACGGTTTTGTATGAGATGATCATGTTTTGTAAAGTTATCGGCAACTGGCAGGAGCCATATGGTTGTCGCTTTATTGTATGAAATGTAATCGCCATGTAATTGCTTTACTTTATCACTAAGCGGTAGCGATAGGCGTGGAAGCAATAGTTGGCGAGACGACAATGATGCTACGATGGAGATCAAGGCGTCGCGCCGGTGACAAAGGTGATCATGACGGTGCTTTGGAGATGGAGATCAAAGGCACAAGATGATGATGACCATATCATGTCACATATTTTGATTGCATGTGATGTTTATCTTATTATGCTTCTTATTTTGCTTAGTACTACGGTAGCATTATAAGATGATTCCTTACAAATTTTCAAGGTACAAGTGTTCTCCCTGAGTATGCACCGTTGCGAAAGTTCTTCGTGCTGAGACACCACGTGATGATCGGGTGTGATAGGCTCTACATTCACATACGTGTGCAAGCCAGTTTTGCACACACAGAATACTCGGGTTAAACTTGACGAGCCTAGCATATGCAGATATGGCCTCGCAACACTGGAGACCAAAAGGTCGAGCGTGAATCATATAGTAGATATGATCAACATAAGATGTTCACCATTGAAAACTACTCCATCTCACATGATGATCGGACATGGTTTAGTTGATTTGGATCACGTGATCATTTAGATGACCAGAGGGATGTCTATCTAAGTGGGAGTTCTTCAAGTAATATGATTAATTGAACTTTAATTTATCATGAACTTAGTCCTGGTAGTATTAGCATATTTGTGTTGTAGATCAATAGCTCGCGATATAGCTCCCCGTTTATTTTATATGTTCCTAGAGAAATATAAGTTGAAAGATGTTAGTAGCAATGATGCGGACTAGGTCCGTGATCTGACGATTATCCTCATTGCTGCACAGAAGTATTATGTCCTTGATGCACCGCTAGGTGACGAACCTATTGCAGGAGCAGATGCAGACGTTATGAACATTTGACAAGCTCGGTATGATGACTACTTGATAGTTTAGTGCGCCATGCTTTACGGCTTATAACCGGGACTTCAAAAATGTTTTGAACGCCACGGAGCATATGAGATGTTCCAAGAGTTGAAATTAGTATTTCATACTCATGCCCGTGTCGAGAGGTATAAGACCTCTGACAGTACATTGCCTACAAGATGGAGAAGAATAGCTCAACCAGTGAGCATGTGCTCAGATTGTGTGGGTACTACAATTGCTTGAATCAAGTGGGAGTTAATCTTCCAGATAAGATAGCAATTGACAAAGTTCTCTAGACACTATCACCAAGTTAGTAGAACTTCATGATGAACTATAATATGCAAGGGATGACAAAAGTAATTCCCGAGCTCTTCGCGATACTGAAATCGGCGAAGGTAGAAATCAAGAAAGAGCATCAAGTGTTGATGGTTAACAAGACCACTTGTTTCAAGTAAAGGGCAAAGGGATAGAAGGGGAACTTCAAGAAGAATGACAAGCAAGTTGTCACTCCCGTGAAGAAACCCAAAGCTAAACTCAAGCCTGAAACTAAGTGCTTCTACTGCAAAGGAAATGGTCACTAGAAGTGGAACTGCCCTAGATACTTGGTGGATAAGAAGGATGGCAAAGTGAACAAAGGTATATTTGATATACAGATTATTGATGTGTACTTTACTAGTGTTCATAGCAACCCGTGGGTATTTGATACCAGTTCAGTTGCTAAAATTAGTAACTCGAAACAAGAGTTGCAGAATGAACCGAGACTAGTTAAAGGTGAAGTGACGATGTATGTTGGAAGTGGTTCCAAGATTGATATGATCATCATCGCACACTCCCTATACTTTCGGGATTAGTGTAGAACCTAAATAAATGTTATTTGGCATTTGCGTTAAGCATGAATATGATTTGATCATGTTTGTTACAATACGATTATTCATTTAAAGTCATAGATTAATTGTTATTCTGTTTACATGAATAAAGCCTTCGATGGTCATACACCCAATGAAAATAGTTTGTTGGATCTCGGTCGTAGTGATACACATATTCATAATATTGAAGCCAAAAGATGCAAGGTTAATAATGATAGTGCAACTTATTTGTGGCACTGACGTTTAGGTCATATTGGTGTAAAGCGCATGAAGAAACTCCATAGTGATGGACTTTTGGAATCACTTGATTATGAATCACTTGGTGCTTGCGAACCATGCCTCATGGGCAAGATGACTAAAACTCCGTTCTCCGGAACAATGAAGCGAGCAATAGATTTGTTGGAAATCGTACATACTGATGTATGTGGACCGATGAGTGTTGAAGCTCGTGACGAGTATCGTTATTTTCTGACTTTCACTGGTGATTTGAGCGGATATGGGTATATCTACTTGATGAAGCACAAGTGTGAAACATTTGAAAAGTTCAAAGAATTTCAGAGTGAAGTAGAGAATCATCGTAACAAGAAAATAAAGTTTCTACGATCTGATCGTGGAGGTGAATATTTGAGTTACGAGTTTGGTCTTCATTTGAAACAATGTGGAATAGTTTCACAACTCACGCCACCCGAAACACCACAACGTAATGGTGTGTCCGAACGTTGTAACCGTACTTTATTAGATATGGTGTGTCTGGAAATCATGTTACTAGACCATGATGAACCTACGAACTATGAAGAAGCGATGATGAGCCCAGATTCCGCAAAATGGCTTGAGGCCATGATGAAAGTGCAACTAATCCCCGGGTGGTTTTGGCAATTAATAACAACATATATATCATTGAACTAATAGTTACTTGAGAATCATTTTAGAGAAGTTCAGTGATATGGGTATGGCAATGACTGAAGAAGTGGACCCCTCAAAATGCTAAGGCAAGCATTGGCAAAAGCTCAAGACTCCATTTTTGGTTTAGTGATCCAAGATCACATTGAGTCCATAGGAAAAGCCAATACTATTAAAAGTGGATGAGGTTATGTTGATGATCTGGTTGCTCAAGTGCTTAGTGATACATCTCCTAAACTATCAGCAACTTTCACTGTCAAATTCACTCATAAGTAATCTCGGTCCCACCGATATTCCAAACTCAGTCACACCAAGATGAACCACCTCAGCCATAAGCCAAACCCTAGAAAAATCGGATATTCCGAGTTTGAAATCGGTTTCACCGAAACATGGGCTGCCAAGCTTCTGTAACCTTCTGTCATCAAATCGGTGTCACCGAGATGATGAAGTCGGTCCCACCGAAACTGGCAAGCTCCTGTCTTTGCTCAAATCGGACTAACCGAGATGGTATTTTCGGTCCCACCGAAAACCCCAACGTTCACATTATTTGAACTTTCGGTCTCACCGAGTTGTCCACTTCGGTCCCACCGAGATTGCTCAAATATGTGTGTAACGGTTGGATTTTGTGTGGAGGCTATATATACCCCTCCACCCCCTCTTCATTCGTGGAGAGAGCCATCAGAAAGAACTACCACTCCTACCTTACATTTCTGAGAAGAGAACTACCTATCCTTGTGTTGAGATCAAGTTGCTCCACTCCCACCATATGAAACTTGATCTCTAGCCTTCCCAAGTTGCTTTCCACTCAATCCTTTCTTCCACCACAGCCATATCAGTGAGGAGAGTTGAGTGTTGGGGAGATTATCATTTGAAGCACAAGAGCAAGGAGTTCATCATCATCTACAACATCTATTACCTTTTGGAGGGTGGTGCCTCCTAGATTGGTTAGGTGTCGCTTGGGAGCCTCCGTCATCGAGATGTGGAGTTGAACCAAGAAGTTTGTAAGGGCAAGGAGATCGCCTACTTCGTGAAGATCTACCCCGAGTAAGGCTAGCCCTCCGTGGGCGTAGGCCATGATGGAATAGACAAGGTTGCTTCTTCGTGGACCCTTCGTGGGTGGAGCCCTCCGTGGATTCGCGCAGCCGTTACCCTCCGTGGGTTGAAGTCTCCATCAACGTGGATGTACGATAGCACCACCTATCGGAACCACGGGAAAAATCACCGCGTCTCCAAATTGCGTTTGCTCTTCTCCACCTCTCTTTACTACATGTGCAATTTACTTTCCGCTGCCTATACTCTAGAATTGCATGTGTAGGGTGATGCTTGACTTGATCATAATTGTGAATCTGCCAAAAGCTGTTCTTGATCAAAAGGCAGAATTTTTATATTTACAAGTAGTCTAATCACCCCCCCCCTCTAGACATACTTTCGATCCTACAAGTGGTATCAGAGCTTTGGTCTCCATTGTATTGGTTTCCATTGCATTGGACTCCATAAGCTTGGTTTCACAACCTAGGAGAGTATGGCGTCTAGTGAGGGTAATTTTCGTAGAGGTCCTTACTTTGATGGTACAAATTTTGCTAGTTGGAAGCATAAAATGAAAATGCATATTCTTGGTCATAACCCAGCCGCATGGGGCATTATTTGTGTTGGTATGCAAGGTGAATTCTTCGAAGAAGGAAAAGTTCCGGATCGCGAAGCTACACCGGAAGAGTTGAGGATGTTGCAAAACAATGCTCAAGCTTGTGACATTCTCTTCAATGCTTTGTGTCCCGAGGAGTTCAACAAAATCAGCCGTCTTGAAAATGCAAAAGAGATTTGGGATACTTTGGTTGAAATGCACGAAGGTACCGAGTCTGTGAAGGAATCAAAGCTAGATATTCTTCAAGGTCAACTTGACAAGTTCAAGATGAAGGATGGTGAAGGAGTCGCTGAAATGTACTCTAGGCTAGCTCTCATCACAAATGAGATTGCCGGCTTAGGAAGCGAAGAAATGACCGACCGATTCATCATCAAGAAGATTCTAAGAGCTTTGGATGGAAAGTATGACACCGTGTGCACTTTGATCCAAATGATGCCAAACTACAAGACTCTCAAGCCAACCGAAGTCATTGGAAGAATTGTTGCTCATGAGATGACACTTAAGGATAAGGAAGAGCTTCACAACAAGTCAAGTGGTGCTTACAAAGCTACAAGTGATGCTCCCACAACCTCAAGTGACAAGTTAGTTTCCAATGAAGAGATAAGCCTAATGGTTAAGAACTTCAACAAATTCTACAAGTATAGAGGCAAAGAGAGAAGCTCAAAGTCTAGATCATATGATGAAAAGAGATCTTCTAGTCGTGATCGAAACTGCTACAATTGTGGAAGACCCGGACACTACTCAAATGAGTGTACGGCTCCCCACAAGAGAAGAGAAGAATCTCCAAGAAGAAGAAGTTCAAGAGATGAGTCACCTCGGAAAGAGAGAAGGAGTAGAGATGATCGTTATGAACGAAGACCCTTTCGGAGAAGCAAGGATTCGGAGAGGAAAGACAAGTCATCAAGGAGCTACAGAAGAAGAAGACATCAAGCTCATGTAGGTGAATGGGTCTCCGGCTCCGACTCCGACAATCAACCCGATGGAAGCTATCACTCCGACTCCGACTACAGTCAAGATGAAGGTGTTGCCGGTCTTGCTCTCGTATCCTCCAACTCCAACTCCTACGACTTATTTGATTCACCAAATGAGGGAATTGGAAGATGCTTCATGGCTAAAGGCCCTAAGGTATCACACCCTGAATTCATTGACTTCAATAGTGATGAGGATGACTTGCTTAGTGAAGATGAGCTCTTGCATGATAAATCTAGTGAGCCTAGTAACGATGAAAATGCTAGTAGTCTTTATAGTCGAGAAGAGTCGAATGACAATGCTATGAAGGAGATTGAGCGTCTAACTAAAGAACTAAACACTCTTAAGTTAGCTCATGAAACAACTCAAGAAGATCATAGAGAGCTCCTAAGATCTCATGAGAAGCTACGCTTCGAGAAGCTCACTCTAGAGCAAGAGCATGAGTTTCTAAAAGCGATCAATGATGATCTTCGAAAGAAGAGTTCTTCATATCTTGCCAAACGACTTCTCTTGTCTAATTTCTTGCCACCCATTAAGACTAAGCATGACAAGCACAAGAAAAATTCTTCCTCTAGTAGTAACAATAACCATGCTAAATCCAATATTGTTGCTTCTAGTAGTTCTCTTGATTCCACTAACAATATTTCAAGCCAAGTTACACTTGAGCAAGAAAATAGTTTATTGAAAGGGATCATAGAGAAAGGTGTCTACAAGAGTCTTGCCGGAAGCAAGAACTTTGAGGAAATTGTTCGCAAGCAAGGAAGGCACCGGAAGAATCAAGGGATTGGTTTTGAGCGAAAGTTCAACGCCGAAGGTGTTGAGTGGGAAGAAGGTCAATATCCTACTCCACAGTTTGTTTCTCAAAAGGAGAAGTATGATCCTACTTCTTCCAATGTGGAACGAGCTCAAGATGACCTTCCACCACAAGACCACAAGCTAAAAGCCAAGGACAAGCTTCAAGAGGAGATTGATGCATTCGTTGAAGCACCTCAAGCCATGGTCAAGTGGGTTCCCAAGGAAACGTCAAGTTCTACTTCGTCAAGCTCAACTACAACCCCAAGGATTCCCATCAAGATGATGTGGATCCCGAAGAAGAAGAACTAGAAAGTTCTTGAGGGTGACTCCGCCAACATACTTCACTCACATTCATTTTGGCAAAGAACTTGTGCAATCAACTTCCACATCATGCACTAGTTCATGGAGTCACAAACCCTCTTGTTGGTAAGTCAAGGGACAAGGTAATCATTGCTTTCATGGACATCATCTATTGTGAACTTCAATCTATGTCCATGGATATCCTTGTTTGTTCCTTGTGGGACTAACCCATGTAGGTATTGAAAGTGCCCGAATCCAAAGGATAGCTCCCAACTCTTGATGATCTCCATCAACATTGAGCATCCACATCTTCAACATCTACATGAAGTCTTCTACGACAACCCAAGGTTAGTTTGACCCTTTAAAAGGGGTTCTCACATCTAGGGGGAGCTTTGCTCTAAAAATTGAGCTAAAAGCATCTTCTAATGATGTGAACACATCAATGCTTTATGTAAAAGTGGTAACCCCACTTGTGCTTAAACGATGAGTATGACCTATGATCAAATGTTCTCATTTGGCTCCTAAGTCAAAATACTCATATAAAGATGACCTAGTCATCGACAAATTGTGTGTTAAGTGCTAGAGTTTTGGTTGTGCATGTTTGACACATATTTCATTTGCTATCTTATTGTGTGAGCATGTTGGATGCATAATTTTATCCATTCGAGGACATCCATTTGTTGTTTTGGTTGTTTTGATTTTTCTGACCAAATGGATGGACAAGAATGCCTAAGTACCTCCCCTAGCTATCTATGCTTTCTTGTCTCAAATTCTATTCATGCTTAAATCACAAACTTTGAACAAGTCATTTTCGGACCCTCCGAGTGAGGAGCACTCGGAGCCACCGATCCGTCAAGGGCTAACCTCCAAAACCTTCTAAGTGATTTCGGTCAGACCAACTCACTCAAACTCGGTCTAACCGAAAGCTTTTAGACTGATCTAGGTTTCATCTCGGTGAAACCGAGTTGTAATTTTCGGCGTGACCGAAATGCATAACTGCTTGGCAGTTATCCATCTCGGTGCCACCGAGTTTTTCAACTCGGTCCCACCGACAGCAAAGGGATATATATACCAAGGGCCGCGCGCGTTGATTCCTCCTTCAAACGTTTTCGCCCCACATCCCTTGCTGCCTTCGCCTTGATCTCCGGATCGTCGCCGTCGTCGCCTGTGCGCCCTCGCCGCAGGTCTCCGTCGCCGTCAACGGCCTTCTCCTCCGCGCCGTTGCCGCCGTAGAGAAACTCCACCAAGTTAGGGTGAGTTTTGATCCCACTCGTGCTCCCATCTCCGATTCAATGCACGTTTGGTTTGCCCAATATCTTGCCACGATTGAAATCTTCCTTTACACCAGATTGGTTCGTTTGAACTAGATTCGAGTAAATTTTTAGGGTTAGGTTTCCACAGAACACATCTCAGTAAAACCGATTTTAGAATTTCGGTGTGACCGATTTGGCCTCTGGCCATTGCACTGCACCCTTCGGTCCAACCGAGTTGTGCAAATCGGTGTGACCAAAATGTAATTTCTGTGAAACCCTAGTGTTATCGGCAGGACCGAAACCCACTTCGGTCAAACCGAAAGTGGTGTGTAAAGCTTCTGTTTAACACTTCGGATTCACCGAAACTCAAAACTCGGTTTGACCGAAATGTCTTCTGTGAAAACTCAAAACTAGAATTTGAACTCACTCATTTTTTTTTGCAAAAACTTCTGCAGTTTGTGATAACTCTTCTTCTCTGCCTATACCTTATCTATTCACAGGTTGTCAGCCATGTCAGATGCCAGTGACAGTCAGAACAGGTCAGAGTCACCTATTGCAGACATTCCTGAGGCAGACACTAGTCCTGAGACTAGTAGCCCATTTGATGATGGTGAGAGGAGTACACCAAGTGGCATGCCTCCTGCAGCCACCAGAGCTAGAAAGGAGAAGAATTCCGATGATGAGGATTCTGATTTCATTGTTGAGGAAGAGGTAACCTCCAAGCCTAAGAGGAAGGTTGTTGCCAAAGAGCAACAAGGTCAGCAGTCTAAGAAGGGCACCAGCAAAGTCAAGCAATCAACTGTTGCCAAGAAGCTGAATTTGGGAGAGCCAGCTCCAAGCAAAGTGAAGAAAACCTCCAAGAGAAAGAGGGTAGTGTATACTGATTCTCATGCAGATGCAGCAGCAGAGGATGAAGATGAGGAAGCACCCCAGCCTGCTCCTCAGAAGCAGAAGCTCATGGGTGATGCCATTAAGGCCGGAGCCACTTCAAAGTCCAAGAAATCTGCTCAAGCTAAGGCAGCTCCAGCAAAGCCTGCTGCCAAGCCCAAGAGGACTACCAGAAACATTCCAGCGTCTGAAAAGAACAAGGATGATGTGCCACCAGCTGAGTCTGACGAGGAAGGACAAGTGTTGCTGAAACTCCGTCCAAAACTGCCACTTCACAATGATGCTCATCCTCAAGCTGAGGATATGAAGGCAAGGAAAGATAGAGGTCTCAGGCTAGGGAGACAAGCTAACCCATATGCCGTGAGGAGAAGAACTGCTGTAGATCCCAGATTTCACACCAGAGAGCAGCAGGACTTCTATGAGACCGTGCTGATGGACAAGAAGCCCATAGTCGCAGACACCAGATACGTTGACTGGGAATACATTGACAGTGAAGAGCACAGAGATTTCTTTCCACATGTGCATGAAAGCTTCACTGCATGTGGAGTTGCAGAGTTTGTGGGTCAGAAGTTGACCAGTTGGAACGATGAGATGATTATGCAATTCTATGCCACAGCTCACTTCTATCCTGATGGAAAGATCACATGGATGACTGAAGGTCAAAGGTATTCTTCTTCTGTTGAAGAATGGGCAGAAATTCTGAATGCTCCAGTGCAGCGAGAAGATGATATTGATGTCTATGGGATTCCAAAAAAGAATCATGATTCCATGAAGAACATGTACAAGGAGATCCCCGCAGCAGATTTGGAAGTATGGAAGCTCGGCTCAGTCTACCATCTCCAGGCAGGTTTACCTACCACTAATACTATTCTGAGGCATACCTTGATGCCCAAGTCTGGAGATCATCGCATGATCAGAGGATATTCTATCAACATGCTGCATATACTTGATGAGAAGGCACCTTTCAAGGTGATGGACCTAATGGTAGAGACCATTAAGAGGACTGCAGCTGACCAGAAAAGGTCATGTGGATTTGCCCCACAGATTCAGATGCTTATCAATGCCAAGTTTGGCACGGGCAAATTCTTGTTGGATAGGAAACATCTACCCCTGCAGCCAGAGCATGAAGACAATGTTGTTGTGATGGATGAGGAGGATCCGACATCTGTTGAAGGTCAAGCCAAGATCGAAGCTGCTAGGAAAGCCAAAGCTGACAAGGAAGCAGCAGCAGAAACAGCTAAACCAAAGAGTTTCGGAGAGCAGATTCTTGAAGCTACCCAAAGGATTGAACAACGCATGGCCAGCATTGAATAGTCTCAGGAGAGCCTAGAGAGGATTGTTGACGAGAAGATCCACGCTCTGAACGTGAAGCTGACTGAAATTCAAGTGACCGTCAACAAGCTTGAGGCAGACATGGAGGAAGCAAAGCAGGACAAGGCAGAGCTTATGCAGGATGACTTAGTCCAGGATTCTCATCGACAGACTGCTCCGGTTCCCAAAGGATCCCAATCAGCTGCTATTCTAGTGACTGACACCAGGACTACAGCTTCAGCACCTCCCACAGCTCCAGCAGTCACTCCAGCTACAGCTCTAGTGTCCACTCCTCCAGCACAGACATCAGCTGAAGTCTTCGCCGATGCCGTCATATCTACTCCGACATCAACCCAGACGGGAGCCGCCAGCAGAGTCCCCAGTGACGTTTAGCTCTATGCTTTTTCGAACTTTTTGGTAACTTGTTGCCAAAGGGGGAGAAATTGTATAGATCATAGGGCTTCGAGAGAGAGAGTGTTGTTATCTTTGCGCTTTTGCTCTTTCGTTCTTTTGCGGTTTCTTTGAGATCCTTTTGGTTTTCGAGACTTTCAGTGTGCTTGATACTCCGTTTGATGCTACCTTAATGAGTGCTTGGTCATACTATGCTTTAATGTGTGCTTAATGTTTATCATATGCTATTCCTATCTTGTATGACTATTTACTCATGTCTTGGTGATTGGGTGCATGCTATTCATTCTTATCATTTTGTGCGCTCCACCAAGATGTATGTGACATGGAAGAGTGACCCATGAACCTAATCGATTGTGCATTTGCATTCAAACGCAAATCTTAAATAATGCACAAATTTAGGGGGAGCTCTTGCTTATCACATACTTCTCAAAGCGACGATATTATTCATGGATTATATCTCTTGTCGAAGCTTTGATCTATATGTTGTCATCAATTACCAAAAAGGGGGAGATTGAAAGTGCAACTAATCCCCGGGTGGTTTTGGCAATTAATAACAACATATATATCATTGAACTAATAGTTACTTGAGAATCATTTCAGAGAAGTTCAGTGATATGGGTATGGCAATGACTGAAGAAGTGGACCCCTCAAAATGCTAAGGCAAGCATTGGCAAAAGCTCAAGACTCCATTTTTGGTTTAGTGATCCAAGATCACATTGAGTCCATAGGAAAAGCCAATACTATTAAAAGGGGATGAGGTTATGTTGATGATCTGGTTGCTCAAGTGCTTAGTGATACATCTCCTAAACTATCAGCAACTTTCACTGTCAAATTCACTCATAAGTAATCTCGGTCCCATCGATATTCCAAACTCAGTCACACCGAGATGAACCACCTCAGCCATAAGCCAAACCCTAGAAAAATCAGATATTCCGAGTTTGAAATCGGTTTCACCGAAACATGGGCTGCCAAGCTTCTGTAACCTTCTGTCATCAAATCGGTGTCATCGAGATGATGAAGTCGGTCCCACCGAAACTGGCAAGCTCCTGTCTTTGCTCAAATCGGACTAACCGAGATGGTATTTTCGGTCCCACCGAAAACCCCAACGTTCACATTATTTGAACTTTCGGTCTCACCGAGTTGTCCACTTCGGTCCCACCGAGATTGCTCAAATATGTGTGTAACGGTTGGATTTTGTGTGGAGGCTATATATACCCCTCCACCCCCTCTTCATTCGTGGAGAGAGCCATCAGAAAGAACTACCACTCCTACCTTACATTTCTGAGAAGAGAACTACCTATCCTTGTGTTGAGATCAAGTTGCTCCACTCCCACCATATGAAACTTGATCTCTAGCCTTCCCAAGTTGCTTTCCACTCAATCCTTTCTTCCACCACAGCCATATCAGTGAGGAGAGTTGAGTGTTGGGGAGATTATCATTTGAAGCACAAGAGCAAGGAGTTCATCATCATCTACAACATCTATTACCTTTTGGAGGGTGGTGCCTCCTAGATTGGTTAGGTGTCGCTTGGGAGCCTCCGTCATCGAGATGTGGAGTTGAACCAAGAAGTTTGTAAGGGCAAGGAGATCGCCTACTTCGTGAAGATCTACCCCGAGTAAGGCTAGCCCTCCGTGGGCGTAGGCCATGATGGAATAGACAAGGTTGCTTCTTCGTGGACCCTTCGTGGGTGGAGCCCTTCGTGGACTCGCGCAGCCGTTACCCTCCGTGGGTTGAAGTCTCCATCAACGTGGATGTACGATAGCACCACCTATCGGAACCACGGGAAAAATCACCGCGTCTCCAAATTGTGTTTGCTCTTCTCCACCTCTCTTTACTACATGTGCAGTTTACTTTCCGCTGCCTATACTCTAGAATTGCATGTGTAGGGTGATGCTTGACTTGATCATAATTGTGAATCTGCCAAAAACTGTTCTTGATCAAAAGGCAGAATTTTTATATTTACAAGTAGTCTAATCACCCCCCCCTCTAGACATACTTTCGATCATACACATGAAATCTGAGATGGGATCCATGTATGAGAACAAAGTGTGGACTTTGGTTGACTTGCCCGATAATCGGCAAGCCATTGAAAATAAATGGATCTTTAAGAGGAAGACTGACGCCGATGGTAATGTTACTGTCTACAAAGCTCGACTTGTTGCGAAAGGTTTTCGACAAGGTCAAGGTGTTGACTACGATGAGATTTTCTCACTCGTAGCGATGCTTAAGTCTGTCTGAATCATGTTAGCAATTGCCACATTTTATGAAATTTGGCGAATGGATAACGAAACTGTGTTCTTTAATGGATTTATTAAAGAAGAGTTGTATATGATGCAACCAGAAGGTTTTGTCAATCCTAAAGGTGCTAGCAAATAGTGCAAGCTCCAGCGATCCATCTATGGACTGGTGCAAGCATCTCGAAGTTGGAATATACGCTTTGATAAGTTGATCAAAGCATATAGTTTTATACAGACTTGCGGTGAAGCCTGAATTTACAAGAAAGTGAGTGGGAGCACTACAACCTTTCTGATAAGCATATGTGAATGACATATTGTCGATCGGAAATGATGTAGATTTTTCTGGAAAGCATGAAGGAGTGTTTGAAATGAGTTTTTCAAAGAAAGACCTCGGTGAAGCTGCTTACGTATTGAGCATCACGATCTGTAGATAGATCAAGACGCTTGATAAGTTTTTTCAATGAGTACATACCTTGACAAGTTTTTGAAGCAGTTCAAAATGGATGAGTCAGAGAAGGAGTTCTTGCCTGAGTTGTAAGGTATGAAGTTGAGTAAGACTCAAAGCCCGACCTCGGCAGAAGATAGAGAAAGAATGAAAGTCATTCCCTATGCCTCAGCCATAGGTTCTATAAAGTATGCCATGCTGTGTACCAAACCTGTTGTGTACCTTACCATGAGTTTGGCAAGGAGGTACAAAAGTGATCCAGAAGTAGATCACTGGACAGCGGTCAAAATTATCCTTAGTCGCTGGATAACTAAGGAAATGTTTTCTCGATTATGGAGGTGATAAAGAGTTCGTCGTAAAGAGTTACACTGATGCAAGCTTTACACTAATCCAGATGACTCTAAGTATCAATCTGGATGCATATTGGAAGTGGGAGCAATTAGCTAGAGTAGCTCCATGCAGAGCATTGTAGACATAGAAATTTGCGAAATACATACGGATCTGAATGTGTCAGACCCGTTGACTAAACTTCTCTCACGAGCAAAACATGCTCACACCTTATTACTCTTGGGTGTTAATCACATAGCGATGTGAACTAGATTATTGACCCTAGTAAACCCTTTGGGTATTGGTCACATGGCAATGTGAACTATGGGTGTTATTCACATAACGATTTGAACTATCGGTATTAAATCACATGGAGATGTGAACTAAATTATTGACTCTAGTGCAAGTGGGAGACTGAAGGAAATATGCCCTATAGGCAATAATAAAGTTATTATTTATTTCCTTATACCATGATAAATGTTTTTTATTCATGCTAGAATTGTATTAACCGGAAACTTAGTACATGTGTGAATACATTGACAAAACAGAGTGTCCCTAGTATGCCTCTACTAGACTAGCTCATTGATCAAAGATGGTTTTGTTTCCTAGCCATAGACATGAGTTGTCATTTGATCAATGGGATCACATCATTAGGAGAATGATGTGATGGACAAGACCCATCCGTTAGCTTAGCACTATGATCGTTTAGTTTTACTGCTATTGCTTTCTTCATGACTTATACATGTTCCTATGACTATGAGATTATGCAACTCCCGAATAATGGAGGAACACCTTGTGTGCTATCAAACGTCACAACGTAACTGGGTGATTATAAAGATACTCTACAGGTGTCTCCGAAGGTGTTCATGGTGTTGGCATAGATCAAGAATAGGATTTGTCACTCCGAGTGTCGGAGAGGTATCTCTGGGCCCTCTCGATAATACACATCATAATAAGCCTTGCAAGCAAATGACTAATGATTTAGTCACGAGATGATGTATTACGGAACGAGTAAAGAGACTTCCCGGTAACGAGATTAACTAGGTATGGTGATACCGACGATCGAATCTCGGACAAGTAACATACCGATGACAAAAGGAACAACGTATGTTGTTATGCGGTTTGACCGATAAAGATCTTCGTAGAATATGTAGGAGCCAATATGAGCATCCAGGTTCCGCTATTGGTTATTGACCGGAGATGAGTCTCGGTCATGTCTACATAGTTCTCGAACCCGTAGGGTCCGCACGCTTAACGTTTGATGACGATCGGTATTATGAGTTTATGTGTTTTGATGTACTGAAGGTAGTTCGGAGTCCCGGATGAGATCGGGGACATGACGAGGAGTCTCGAAATGGTCGAGATGTAAAGATTGATATATTGGACGACTATATTCGGACATCGGAAAGGTTCCGAGTGATTCGGGTATTTTTCGGAGTACCGGAGAGTTACGGGAATTCGCCGGGGAGTATATGGGCCTTATTGGGCTTTAGGGAAAAGGGAGAGAGGAGGTTGCGCCCCTCCCATGGCTTAGTCCGAATTGGACTAGGGAGAGGGGCTGCGCCCCCTCCTTCCTTCTCTTCTCTTTCCCTTTCCTTCTCTCCTACTCCTACTACTTGGAAGGGCTCCTAGTTCTACTAGGAAAGGGGGAATCCTACTCCCGGTGGGAGTAGGACTCCCCTAGGGCGCGCCATAGAGAGGGCCGGCCCTCCCTCTCCTCCACTGCTTTATATGCGGGGGTAGAGGCACCCCATAGACACACAAGTTGATCAGTTGATCTCTCCCAACCGTGTACGGTGCCCCCCTCCACAGTAACACACCTCGATCATATCGTTGCAGCGCTTAGGCGAAGCCCTACGACGGTAACTTCATCATATCCGTCACCACGCCGTCGTGCTGACGAAACTCTCCCGTGAAGCTCAGCTGGATCAATAGCTCGTGGGACGTCATCAAGCTGAACGTGTGCTGAATGCGGAGGTGCCGTACGTTCGGTACTTGATCGGTTGGATCGCGAAGAAGTTCGACTACATCAACCGCGTCACTAGACGATTCCGCTCCCGGTCTACGAGGGTACGTAGACACACTCTCCCCTCTCGTTTCTAGGCATTTGGTAGATAGATCTTGCGTGATCATAGGAAAAATTTGAAAATACTACGTTCCCCAACACTTCTTCCAAAAAGCGTGGGGGATCATTAAGCAGGATCTTGTTGCGGCGGTTCACAAGCTCTTCCTAGATAATGGAAGGGGGTTCGGAAGACTCAACCAAGCTCTCATCACGCTCATTCCTAAGTCCCCGGATGCATGTTCTGTCTTCGACTTCCGACCTATAAGCCTTCTGCACAGTATACCCAAGATTGCATCCAAGCTGTTGACTGCCAGACTTAGAAAGCGCATGGGAGAGCTTGTTCAGACGAACCAGTCTGCATTCATAAAGGGCAGATGCTTACATGGCAATTTCCTCCTGGTTCGGCAAATGGCGCGCACACTGCATAGGAGGAGAGCCAAGGGAGTTTTGCTTAAGCTCGACATAACCAAAGCTTTTGACTCTTTAGCATGGTCGTTCCTGTTTGACGTTCTAAGGGCGAAAGGATTCTTGGAGCGTTGGATCTCTTGGATAGCAATCCTTCTCACCACTGCCAGCTCGAGAGTGCTGGTGAATGGATGTGCCGGTGAAAAGTTCATGCATGCCAAAGGCATCAGGCAAGGGGACTCCATCTCCCCTTTGCTTTTTGTTATCGCCATGGACGTCCTTACGACTATCATCATCAGGGCGCACGAGGCAAATGTGCTCAGCACCATTAACGGCTATAGCCCCATGCAGCGCTTGTCCTTATATGCTGACGACGTGGTACTCTTCATAAAGCCAACTTGGCCGGACCTAATGTTCGTCAAGGAGACTCTTACCATATTCGGTGTGGCATTTGGGCTAAAAATAAACTTCACCAAGTCAGCGGCAATACTGATCAGGGCAGCGAGTGAGGACGAGGAGATTGTCAAGTCCGCTCTACCATGGAAGTGTTGGAGATATGCCCTAGAGGCAATAATAAAAGCATTATTATTATATCTCCTTGTTCATGATAATTGTCTGTTATTCATGCTTGAATTGTATTGTACGGAAACAGCGATACATGTGTGAATACATAGATCATAATGAGTCCCTGGTAGGCCTCTAGTAACCAGCTTGTTGATCAACAGATGGTCACGGTTTCCTGACCATGGACATGAGATGTCAGTGATAACGGGATCACATCATTAGGAGAATGATGTGATGGACAAGACCCAAACTTGAGCATAACACGAGATCGTATAGTTCGTAATGCATAAGCTTTTCAGTGTCAAGTATTTATTCCTTAGACCATGAGGTTGTACAACTCCCGGATACCGTAGGAGTGCTTTGGGTGTGCCAACTGTCACAACGTAACTGGGTGGCTATAAAGGTACGCATCGGGTATCTCCGAAAGTGTCTGTTGAGTTGGTACGAACCGAGACTGGGATGTTGTCACTCCGTATGACGGAGAGGTACCTCTGGGCCCACTCGGTAAGACATCATCATAATGAGCTCAATGTGACTAAGTAGTTAGTCACGGGATGATGGATTACGGATCGAGTAAAGAGACTTGCCATAACGAGATTGAACAAGGTATCGGGGACACCGACGATCGAATCTCGGGCAAGTACCGTACCGATGGACAAAGGGAATAACATACGGGATTAAGTGAATCCTTGACACAGTGGTTCATCCGATGAAGATCATCGAGGAACACGTGGGAACCAACATGGGTATCCAGATCCCGCTGTTGGTTATTGACCGGAGAGTGGTCTCGGTCATGTCTGCGTGTCTCCCGAACCCGTAGGGTCTACACACTTAAGGTTCGGTAACGCTAGGGTCGTAGAGATAAATGCACGTGGAAACCCGAAAGTTGTTCGGAGTCCCGGATGAGATCCCGGACATCACGAGGAGTTCCGGAATGGTCCGGAGGTAAAGATTGATATATGGGAAGTCCAGTTTCGGCCAACGGGTGATCTCCGGGGGTCACCGGGAGTGTCCCGGGACCACCGGAGGGGCCCCGGGGGTCCACCGGGTGGGGCCACCCATCCCGGTGGGGGCCCTAGGCCGCAAGGGGATGTGTGCAGCCCTCTGGGCTGGCGCACCACAAGGGGGCCCCACCTCCCCCTGCGCCTAGGGTTAAAACCCTAAGGGGAGGGGGGCCACCACTTGCCTTGGGGGAGGGGGACTCCTCCCTGGCCGCCGCCCCCCCTTGCAGATTGGATCTGCAAGGGGCTGGCGCCCCCCCTGGCCCCCTATATATATGTGGGGGGGAGAGGGCAGCCGCACCTCAGCCCTGGCGCCTCTCCCCCTCCCGTCACACCTCCCAACTCCTTCGCAGGGCAGCCCGGCGTAGCCCTGCTGCGATCTCCACTGCATCCGTCATCACGCCGTCGTGCTGCTGGATCTCTGACGACTTCTCCTCCCCCCTTGCTGGATCAAGAAGGAGGTGACGTTGCTGCACCGTACGTGTGTTGAACGCGGAGGTGCCGTCCGTTCGGCGCTAGATCATCGATGACGAAGAACGTGAAGAGTACGACTACTTCATCCTTGCTTCGTTGAAAGCTTCCGCACGCAATCTTCATAATGGTATGTAGATGCACTCTTAGTTGCTCGTTGCTAGATGTCTCCATACTTGGATCTTGGTGAAGACGTAGAATTTTTTTGATTTATGCTACGTTCCCCAACAGTGGTATCAGAGCCTAGGTTTTATGCGTAGCATCTTGCACGAGTAGAACACAAAGCAGTTGTGGGCGTATGATCTTGTTCAACTTTCTTACCGTTACTAGTCAATCTTGATTCGGCGGTATTGTGGGATGAAGCGGCCCGGACCGACCTTACACGTACGCTTACGTGAGACTGGTTCCACCGACAGACATGCACTAGATGCATAAGGTGGCTGGCGGGTGTCTGTCTCTCCTACTTTAGTCGGATCGGATTC
Source organism: Secale cereale (assembly GCA_902687465.1). NCBI lineage: Eukaryota > Viridiplantae > Streptophyta > Magnoliopsida > Poales > Poaceae > Secale > Secale cereale. The sequence goes on from LR738713.1 coordinate 417,025,732, forward strand.
GATGAAAAGGGTCCTTATGAAGGGTAAATAGAAGTTGACAAATCACGTTGTGGTTTTGGCGTAGGTAAGAAACGTTCTTGCTAGAAATCCTATAGAAGCCACGTAAAAACTTGCAACAACAATTAGAGGACGTCTAACTTGTTTTTGCAGCATGTGCTATGTGACGTGGTATGGCCAAGAACGAAGATGTGATGAATGATATATGTGATGTATGAGATTGATCATGTTTTTGTAATAGGGGATCACGACTTGCATGTCGATGAACTTGACAACCGGCAGGAGCCATAGGAGTTGTCTTTATTATTGTATGACCTGCGTGTCACTGAATAACGCCATGTAATTACTTTACTTCATTGCTAAACGTTAGCTATAGTAGTAGAAGTAATAGTTGGCGTGACGACTTCTTCAAGACACGATGATGGAGTTCATGATGATGAAGATCATGGTGTCAAGCCGGTGACAAGATGATCATGGTGCCCCGAAGATGGAGATCCAAGGAGCAAGATGATATTGGCCATATCATGTCACTTTAATTGATTGCATGTGATGTTTATCATGTTTATGCATCTTGTTTACTTAGAACGACGGTAGTAAATAAGATGATCTCTCACTAAAATTTCAAGTAATGTGTTTCCCCTAACTGTGCACCGTTGCTAAAGCTCGTTGCTCCGAAGCACCACGTGATGATCGGGTGTGATAGGTTCTAACGTTCGCATACAACGGGTGTAAGACAGATTTACACACGCAATACACTTAGGGTTCACTTGACGAGCCTAGCATGTACAGACATGGCCTCGGAACACGGAAGACCGAAAGGTCGAACACGAGTCGTATAGAAGATACGATCAACATGAAGATGTTCACCGTTTTTGACTAGTCCGTCTCACGTGATGATCGGACACGGACTACTCGATTCGGATCGTGTATCACTTAGATGACTAGAGAGATGTCATTCTGAGTGGGAGTTCATTAAAATTTGATTAAGATGAACTTAATTATCATGAACTTAGTCTAAATTCTTTACAATATCTCTTGTAGATCAAATGGCCCACGCTCAGGTTTCCCTAAACTTCAACGCGTTCCTAGAGAAAACCAAGCTGAAAGACGATGGTAGCAACTATACGGATTGGGTCCGTAACCTGAGGATTATCCTCATAGCTGCCAAGAGAACTTATGTCCTAGAAGCACCGCTAGGTGATGCACCCGCTCTCCCGGCGACCCAAGACGTTATGAACGCCTGGCAGTCGCGTAGTGATGATTACTCCCTGGTTCAGTGCGGCATGCTTTACAGTTTAGAATCGGGGCTCCAAAAGCGTTTTGAGCACCATGGAGCATATGAGATGTTCGAAGAGCTGAAAATGGTTTTCCAAGCTCATGTCCGAGTCGAGAGATATGATGTCTCCGACGCATTCTACAGCTGTAAGATGGAGGAAAACAGTTCTGTCAGTGAGCACATCCTCAAGATTTCAGGATTGCACAACCGCTTGTCTCAGCTGGGAATGAATCTCCCAGATGAAGCGGTCGTTGACAGAATCCTCCAGTCGCTCCCACCAAGCTTCAAGAGCTTCGTGCTGAACTTCAATATGCAGGGGATGGAGAAGTCCATTCCCGAGGTGTATTCGATGCTGAAATCAGCGGAGGTAGACATCAAGAAAAAACATCAAGTGTTGATGGTCAATAAAACCACTAAGTTCAAGAAAGGCAAGGGAAAGAAGAACTTCAAGAAGGACGGCAAGCAAGTTGCCGCGCCTGGCAAGCCTGTTGCCGGGAAGAAGCCAAAGTATGGACCCAAGCCAGAGACTGAGTGCTTTTATTGCAAGGGAACGGGACACTGGAAGCGGAACTGCCCCAAATACTTAGCAGACAAGAAGGCCGGCAACGTCAAAGGTATATATGATATACATGTTATTGATGTGTACCTTACCAGCACTCGTAGTAGCTCCTGGTTATTCGATACCGGTGCAGTTGCTCACATTTGTAACTCAAAACAGGAGCTGCGGAATAAACGGAGACTGGCGAAGGATGAGGTGACGATGCGCGTCGGGAATGGTTCCAAGGTCGATGTGATCGCCGTTGGCACGCTGCCTCTACATCTACCCTCGGGATTAGTTTTGAACCTGAATAATTGTTATTTAGTACCAGCTTTGAGCATGAACATTGTTTCTGGATCTCGTCTTATGCGAGATGGATATTCTTTCAAATCGGAGAATAATGGTTGTTCTATTTGTTTGAGAGATATGTTTTATGGTCATGCCCCGCTGGTCAATGGTTTATTTTTGATGAATCTCGAACGTAGTGATACACATATTCATAGTGTAGATGCCAAAAGATGTAAAGTTGATAATGATAGTCCCACATACTTGTGGCATTGCCGCCTTGGTCATATTGGTGTCAAACGTATGAAGAAGCTCCATTCGGATGGACTTCTAGAGTCTCTTGATTATGAATCATTTGACACGTGCGAACCATGCCTCTTGGGCAAGATGACCAAGACTCCGTTCTCCGGAACAATGGAGCGAGCAACCAACTTGCTGGAAATCATACATACCGATGTGTGCGGTCCAATGAGTGTTGAGGCTCGCGGAGGCTACCGTTATGTTCTCACCCTCACGGATGACTTGAGTAGATACGGGTATATCTATTTGATGAAACACAAGTCTGAGACCTTTGAAAAGTTCAAGGAATTTCAAAATGAGGTTGAGAATCAACGTGACAGAAAAATAAAGTTCTTACGATCAGATCGTGGGGGTGAATATTTAAGTCATGAATTTGGCACACACCTTAGAAGCTGTGGAATTGTTTCACAATTGACACCGCCCGGAACACCTCAACGTAACGGTGTGTCTGAACGTCGAAATCGTACTCTGTTGGACATGGTGCGATCTATGATGTCCCTCACCGATTTACCGCTATCTTTTTGGGGTTATGCTTTAGAGACTGCCGCATTCACTTTAAATAGGGCTCCGTCAAAATCCGTTGAGACGACTCCATATGAACTTTGGTTTGGCAAGAAACCGAAGCTGTCGTTTCTGAAAGTTTGGGGTTGCGATGCTTATGTCAAGAAACTTCAACCTGAAAAGCTCGAACCCAAATCGAAAAAATGCGTCTTCATAGGATACCCAAAGGAAACTATTGGGTACACCTTCTACCATAGATCCGAAGGCAAAGTCTTTGTTGCCAAGAATGGATGCTTTCTGGAGAAAGAGTTTCTCTCGAAAGAAGTGAGTGGGAGGAAAGTAGAACTTGATGAGGTGACAGTCACCCCTCCTGTACCGGAAAGTAGCGCAGCGCAGGAAACTGTTCCTGAGGTGCCTGCACCGATAAGGGAGGAAGATAATGATAATGATCATGAAGATACAGATCAAGTTACTACTGAACTTCGAAGGTCCACAAGGGCACGTTTCGCACCAGAGTGGTACGGCAACCCTGTCCTAGAAATCATGTTGTTAGACAACGGTGAACCTTCGAACTATGAAGAAGCGATGGCGGGCCCAGATTCCAATAAATGGCTTGGAGCCATGAAATCCGAGATAGAATCCATGTATGAAAACAAAGTATGGACTTTGGTGGACTTGCCTGATGACAGGCACGCCATAGAAAACAAATGGATATTTAAGAAGAAGACAGACGCGGATGGTAATGTGACCATCTATAAGGCTCGGCTTGTCGCTAAGGGTTATCGACAAGTTCAAGGGATTGACTACGACGAGACTTTCTCTCCCGTAGCGATGCTGAAGTCAGTCAGAATCATGTTAGCTATTGCCGCATTCTATGATTATGAGATATGGCAAATGGACGTCAAAACAGCATTCCTTAATGGCTTCCTCAAGGAAGAGTTGTATATGATGCAACCGGAAGGTTTTGTCGATCCAGAGAACGCTAACAAAGTATGCAAGCTCCAGCGCTCGATTTACGGGCTGGTGCAAGCATCTCGGAGTTGGAATATTCGCTTTGATGAGGTGATCAAAGCGTTTGGATTTATACAGACTTATGGAGAAGCCTGTATTTACAAGAAAGTGAGTGGGAGCTCTGTAGCATTTCTCATATTATATGTGGATGACATATTGCTGATGGGAAATGATATAGAATTCTTGGAAAATGTAAAGGCCTACTTGAATAAAAGTTTTTCAATGAAGGACCTTGGAGAAGCTGCTTACATATTAGGCATCAAAATCTATAGAGATAGATCAAGACGCCTCATTGGTCTTTCACAAAGTACATACCTTGACAAAATATTGAAGAAGTTCAATATGGATCAGTCAAAGAAAGGATTCTTGCCTGTTTTGCAAGGTATGAGATTGAGCAAAGCTCAGTCGCCGACCACGGCAGAAGATAGAGAAAAGATGAGTGTCATTCCCTATGCCTCGGCAATAGGTTCTATCATGTATGCCATGCTGTGTACCAGACCTGATGTGAACCTTGCCATAAGTTTGGTAGGGAGGTACCAAAGTGATCCCGGTACGGAACACTGGACAGCGGTCAAGAACATCCTGAAGTACCTGAAAAGGACTAAGGATATGTTTCTCGTTTATGGAGGTGACGAAGAGCTCGTCGTAAAGGGTTACGTCGATGCTAGCTTCGACACAGATCTGGATGACTCTAAGTCACAAACCGGATACGTGTATATTTTGAATGGAGGGGCAGTCAGCTGGTGCAGTTGCAAGCAAAGCGTGGTGGCAGCATCTACATGTGAAGCGGAGTACATAGCTGCTTCTGAAGCAGCGCAGGAAAGAGTATGGATGAAGGAGTTCATCACCGACCTAGGAGTCATTCCAAGCGCGTCAAGCCCGATGACTCTCTTCTGTGACAACACTGGTGCTATTGCTATTACCAAGGAGCCCAGGTTTCACAAGAAGACCAAGCACATCAAGCGCCGTTTCAACTCCATCCGGAATTATGTTCAGGATGGAGACATAGATATTTGTAAAGTGCATACGGATCTGAATGTAGCAGACCCGTTGACTAAACCTCTTTCACGAGCAAAACATGATCAACACCAGAACTCTATGGGTGTTCGATTCATCACAATGTAACTAGATTATTGACTCTAGTGCAAGTGGGAGACTGTTGGAGATATGCCCTAGAGGCAATAATAAAAGCATTATTATTATATCTCCTTGTTCATGATAATTGTCTGTTATTCATGCTTGAATTGTATTGTACGGAAACAGCGATACATGTGTGAATACATAGATCATAATGAGTCCCTGGTAGGCCTCTAGTAACCAGCTCGTTGATCAACAGATGGTCACGGTTTCCTGACCATGGACATGAGATGTCAGTGATAACGGGATCACATCATTAGGAGAATGATGTGATGGACAAGACCCAAACTTGAGCATAACACGAGATCGTATAGTTCGTAATGCATAAGCTTTTCAGTGTCAAGTATTTATTCCTTAGACCATGAGGTTGTACAACTCCCGGATACCGTAGGAGTGCTTTGGGTGTGCCAACCGTCACAACGTAACTGGGTGGCTATAAAGGTACGCATCGGGTATCTCCGAAAGTGTCTGTTGAGTTGGTACGAACCGAGACTGGGATGTTGTCACTCCGTATGACGGAGAGGTACCTCTGGGCCCACTCGGTAAGACATCATCATAATGAGCTCAATGTGACTAAGTAGTTAGTCACGGGATGATGGATTACGGATCGAGTAAAGAGACTTGCCATAACGAGATTGAACAAGGTATCGGGGATACCGACGATCGAATCTCGGGCAAGTACCGTACCGATGGACAAAGGGAATAACATACGGGATTAAGTGAATCCTTGACACAGTGGTTCATCCGATGAAGATCATCGAGGAACACGTGGGAACCAACATGGGTATCCAGATCCCGCTGTTGGTTATTGACCGGAGAGTGGTCTCGGTCATGTCTGCGTGTCTCCCGAACCCGTAGGGTCTACACACTTAAGGTTCGGTAACGCTAGGGTCGTAGAGATAAATGCACGTGGAAACCCGAAAGTTGTTCGGAGTCCCGGATGAGATCCCGGACATCACGAGGAGTTCCGGAATGGTCCGGAGGTAAAGATTGATATATGGGAAGTCCAGTTTCGGCCAACGGGTGATCTCCGGGGGTCACCGGGAGTGTCCCGGGACCACCGGAGGGGCCCCCGGGGGTCCACCGGGTGGGGCCACCCATCCCGGTGGGGCCCCTAGGCTGCAAGGGGATGTGTGCAGCCCTCTGGGCTGGCGCACCACAAGGGGGCCCCACCTCCCCCTGCGCCTAGGGTTAAAACCCTAAGGGGAGGGGGGCCACCACTTGCCTTGGGGGAGGGGGACTCCTCCCTGGCCGCCGCCCCCCCTTGCAGATTGGATCTGCAAGGGGCTGGCGCCCCCCCTTGCAGATTGGATCTGCAAGGGGCTGGCGCCCCCTGGCCCCCTATATATATGTGGGGGGGGAGAGGGCAGCCGCACCTCAGCCCTGGCACCTCTCCCCCTCCCATCACACCTCCCAACTCCTTCGCAGGGCAGCTCGGCGTAGCCCTGCTGCGATCTCCACTGCATCCGTCATCACGCCGTCGTGCTGCCGGATCTCTGACGACTTCTCCTCCCCCCTTGCTGGATCAAGAAGGAGGTGACGTTGCTGCACCGTACGTGTGTTGAACACGGAGGTGCCGTCCGTTCGGCGCTAGATCATCGGTGACGAAGAACGTGAAGAGTACGACTACTTCATCCTTGCTTCGTTGAAAGCTTCCGCACGCAATCTTCATAACGGTATGTAGATGCACTCTTAGTTGCTCGTTGCTAGATGTAGAAATTTTTTGATTTATGCTACGTTCCCCAACAGGAAGATCGATACCTTTCCGAGAAAATACCTTGGGTTACAGTTGAGCATATGATAGTTAAAGAGATCCGAGTGGCAACCGATTGTTGATACTGCTCTGCACATTTTGCCAGGATGGCAAAGAGGCCTTGTGACGAGGCCTGGGAGAACTATTCTTGTCAATCAAGTCATGAGGGCACGGGCCACACATCACCTGATGATTGCGGAGGCACCAAAATGGGCTCTGGAAAGAGTGGACAAAGGCTGTCGAGCTTTCTTCTGGGATGGTACGGAGGCTGTGACTGGGGGTAAATGTGTGGTCTCTTGAGCTAAGGTGTGTAAGCCTAAGCACATGGGAGGTCTGGGAGTCATCGACTTGCACAAACACAACATTGCACTTAGAATGAGATGGGAATGGCTCCGTCGCACGGATGTGACTAGACCTTGGCAAGGGCTTAACTTGACCAAAGATAAAAAAAGGTGGATCAAGCTTTTGGAAGCTTGGTCAAGTGGGAAGTTGGCTCAGGAGGCAAGACATTGTTCTGGAAAGATCGATGGTTACATGGTGCATCTCTCAAAGATATCGCTCCTTTGGTTGTGGCTAGGGTGCGCACGCAAGTGGCAAACAGGAGGCTTGTGCAAGATGCGCTACATATGCATGCATGGATGGATGCCATGGTAGGTGATCTATGCACAGAGGGACTGGCCCAACTCATAGGGCTTTGGGAGATGCTAGTGGAAGTTCAACCTGATGCCCAAGTGGAGGACCGCCCTATCCGGGCTTGGAATGCATCTGGAGTGTACACAACATCTTCTGCATACAAGATGTTGTGTGAGGTAGGAGTTAGATTCCACTCCTCCGGAGCCATCTGGAAGTGTTGGGCGCCACTTGCGTGCAAAATCTTCATGTGGCTGACAGTGCAATACCGATTGTGGACATCGGATAGGAGAGCCATGCATGGTTTGCAAGATCAAACGTCTAAATGCTACTTATGTGATCAGGATGAGGACACAGTTGACCATATATTGCTACAATGTGTGCTCTCAAGACAAGTATGGATCCGCTGCTTGACTAGATTGGGCATTGCGGCAAACATATGCCCATCCTATGACTCAAGCTTGGTGCACTGGTGGGCGGAGGCTAGAAAACGTATAGATAAGCATTCTCGGAAAGGCTTTAACACTTTCGTGATGCTAGTCTGTTGGACTCTATGGAAACAAAGGAACGCAAGGCTTTTCGGTGCTGGCACGGTCAAGAGTGAGTGGGATACCGCCAACATGATCTTTGACGACATCAGGACTTGGACCAGAGCAGGAGCTTTTGGAGGACAACTAGTGTTAGAGTAGTAGAGTAAATCGAGGGAGTGGGGTGGAGGCTAGGTTAGGGTCGACGTGTGACATCTAACTAGCGCATATGTAATCTCTTGTACATATTTTCTCCCTTCTATAAAGCTATGGTACGCCATTGGCGTATCCTCGAAAAAAAAGAATTGCAAAATTAGTTTTTCTTTCGTGCATAGCACAACAACAGGAGCTATAGTGTTGGGTGTCTTCTTTTGGCCTGTCCGACTTTTATATCGTGGAGACCTTCGTCGCGCTCGCGCATGAGTGAATGTGTTCAGTTATTGTAAGAAATTTTCGTTCCATCTCATGCCAGCTTAGGGCATCACCAACGTGGATCATCAAACGTCCATAAATATTTGGATGCGGACAATCCGCATATTTTAGACCTTCAACACAAGTCATCAAATGCTCGCAAAATGGTCCGGACATCTGAAATCCCACAAACCATCTTCAAACATGAAAGCTTTGGAAAAGTTCATACGTTTGCTTGGTCCACTCTCGGTTCCATCACTCCCCCTACAACCACAACCCATGTTTTCCACGTAACTCTTTATTTTCTTGGTTCGCATGACTCACTGTGAGTCATAGCCCCAATCTGAATTCAAGGAACGCGGTTGAATGACTAGTTTGTCTACGACCATGCCGCACACATTTGGTGATATCCATTAGATGATCCACATTAAAGATGCTCTTACAGCAATCACCTAAATACAACATATATTCAGTTAATCACTTGAAGACAACATGTATGCGATTAACAATTAACGAGACCCAATTGCGCTACGCCATGCATGCAAAACGGCAACTATGGTTGGGAACTTGTTAAGCTGCCATGTTCTTTCCACACAGCAGCGGTAGCGTGGCTCTGGGCGGCAAAATGAACAAATTTGACCTTAGAGCGAAAATATTTCACAAACTGAATTGTTTTTCAAAATATTTCACACCATTGACCCTTCTATGCGGCGCCCGACAGCAAGACGCTACACTCTACTATGCAGCTCCTTACAGCCAGGCGCTGCACAGTGTAGTGCAGAGCCTAGTTGTCAGGCGCTGCACAAGTGTGGCGCTTAAGTGTTAGGCGTTGCACATTAGGAGTCAACTGGGTGAAATACTTTCAAAAAAAAATTAGTTTGTGAAATAGTTTCGCTCTGAGGTTAACTTGTCCTCTACGTGCTGGTCACGATCAGCCCCCGGTCCATATCGCTGCAATGCTGAGGCTACCTGCCGTGTCACTCCTGTCCTGCGTCGAGACAATCAGACAAGGAAGCCTTTGCCTTTTGCCAGGTCTGGCGAGTGGCAACCACAGCTATTACCCTTTGACGAATATGGGAACCCGACCTCCTGGCTACACCAGGAGCTTGTACAAAGACGAGACAATGGATACTGTTGAGTATAAGGATTATTAGGAAGTATATGATTGACTAGGATTTGGTCCTGCCTTGTCATGTACTCCAAGTTGGTCTTTGTACTCCTATATATATGCCCACGAGGCTCAAGCAAAACAACAACTATTCCACCAAACCTCTCTCTCCCTTTTAACATGGTATCTATCGCAAGTCGATCCTAAACCCTAGCCGCCACCGCTTCCGCACCCGCGCGTCGCCCCCGGGGCGGTCAGTGTCGTGGTTCTAAGTCTGACAGTAAGGGTAGGGGGTACGAATGGAGAGGAAAGTCCCTAGCTATGGTGATGTTGTACACAAGGTGTTTTCGAGTTCAGGCCCTTCTCGGAGGAAGTAATAGCCCTACGTCTCGTTGCCCGGAGGCTTGGTCGACTGAGGTGTGTATATGTGTGTTACAGAGGTGCGAACCCTTGTTCTGGAGGAGGGGGTGGCTTATATAGTACGCCAGGACCCCGGCCATGCTCCACGTTACCAAAGGTTTAAAGGTACATTAAGGCAGGCGTTACTAATAACGCCTGCAGTAAAGGATAATTAAGGTATTTACTACGGTGAGGAAATATGGGACCGTTGCTGTTCCAAGAGGCGCTTGTCCTTCGGAGGTCGAGTGCCTAGTACGGTCGAGTGGAGTTGAGTCGTCCTGCGTATATGAGTCAGTCGAGTGAAGTGTCTTCTTGGACCGTCTCAGTCGACTGTCTCCATTGTCGTGGGTCTTGTCTTTTGATCTTCCAGGGGAGTGACCTTGGGTGGGGTACCTTGGTCAGGCCTATGACCCTACCCTAGGTCTGTAACCTTGTCAGTAGCCCCCGAATGGATTGAGGCTTGAGCAAGGGGATGCTGAGGGAAGCTCTGGTCTTGGTTCGAGGTCCTTGGGGTATATTGTTTCGGAGCTCGTGACTTGGGCAGGCTCCCTCAGTTGTGTCTTGGTCGCCTCGATCGATTCTGAAGCCATCAGTGAATTAGTTGCTTCTCGCGTCGACTGGATGTCTTGCGTCGATTGAACTCCTTGCGTCGACTGGATTTTGCGTTAGGCGTCGGGCGCCGTGAGCGCGTGCCGTTTTCGACGGGATCGGTTGCCCTCTGGCCGCCGGATTCGGCGGGGCTTTCGAATTTTGGGGAAGTGCGCGGGACGGGACGTGCCGCATCAATCGGAGGGGTGCGGTTCGAACGCCTCGATTCCCGCGTCTCCTTTTTCGCCACGTATCGTGTCAGCGTCTGTTACGGGATCGGATAGGATTGCTCGGGGCCACTGGTCAGCCACTCGACCGAGCCATTATAAAGGCGCGCCGAGCCCGCTGCGGGGGACACTGTGCGCCCAATCTTCTGCCGTTCGCCTCAGCTTCTCTGCATCGTTCTTGTTTCTCCGCCGCCCTCCCGCTCCTTCCTGGTTCTCTCCGCAGCGACCGCCGTCTCGCGAGCCATGGGCAAGGACAAGACTGCGGCCATGGAGCGTTCCAAGAAGGCGGCATCAGGGAAGGGGAGGCGAGCTGGCCGGGTCGGTTCGTCGTCAAGGTCCGGACTTGTCACACCCTGCATTTTGTAACATGTTATTTGTACCTTTGAAGCATGGAAATTTGGACTAGCAATTTTTTTTAGCATCATTTGGCTTTCATTTGAATTGAGTTTTCTTCATATGCTTTTTTTATGTGCTCATTAAAGTCAACTATGACCTCTTGTAGAATTCATCTCCATACCCAAAACTTCTGCCCAATGATCATGCCAAGTGTTATATAATAGTATAGTATTTTCTTACAAAATTAATTTGGCCAAAAGGTATTTTATAAATTTAGTTTTCCAAAAACCCCTGAATTGAGATTTGCACTGCAAGTACTTGATTTAGGGTGAGAAAATTATTTCAAAAGGAGCATTTGAGACCTAGTAGTCATAGGACTCCCAGAAACCACAAAGGTATAATTTTAAAAGTTATTTTCCTATTTTATTTAAAAGCTTTTTCTTAAGGCCAAAAATGGTCTTTAATAGGGGAAAATTATTTAACTGTTTCAAAAATATTTGCCAAAATTCAGAGAGACTCAGAGGACATATATTGTCCATATATAAGAGTTTCAACACTTGGTCATGTTCAAAATAATGGGTTAAACCCTCCAAAACCCTTTCTGCATATTTCAAGCTTTTGAAATATTTACAAAGGAAATATTCTCCAAAAATTCCAGGGAAATTCTATCATGTCATATATGACATATTTGATGATCTTGACAAGTCCCATGCCTTGGGAAGCAAGAAAACATCCTCAAACCCCTTCATAACCATTATGTCCATATTTGAAGTTTGAGCAACTTTACATTGCCAAACATGTCCAACTGCTCTCAAACTTGGTGCACATGCTAGAATGGCCTAATAAGGCATCTAGACCAAATGACACAAGATTTGGAATAGAGCAACTTGATCATATCACCCTAAAACCCTTTCTGTTCAAATGCAAATTTGAACAACTTTACATTACCAACTTTTTATCTGGAGCTTCAAACGTTGTGGGCATGATCAATACCCAAAATGATGATGCTAAACCAAGTGGTGCATCAAGGGGAGATGATTAGCTCGACTCAAACAAGATGAAGTTGTTTCTGTTGATTTCTAGGGTTCACCAAAGTTACATTGGCTAGTTTCTTCAAATGAGCCCAAATTTGGTGAAGCACCCTATTTTCTCATGTCTTTCAATCCTGTTAAGTGCCATGTCAAGTGGAGGTCATTTGCTTGACCAAACACTGATCAAACACCTTCTGCAGATTTACTAAAACCCTCATCCTGATCACTTTGACTCTTCTCCATGGCCTCAACTTTTTACCACATGATCATTGAGTTACTAGCTGCCCCCAGTAACTTCCCCAGCACCCGAGCTCCATGATTGAGGGGTAAGAACCCAAGTTTACCTTGCTGGACAACAAGTTTTCACCAAGTCACCAGCATCCTCACTCTCTCTCAGCATCTCCAGGGCATCCAAGGCCTCAGGCCAATTCTTTACTCCTCCCTCAACCTTCTAGACACTCTTGGGCACGTTGGTTTTGACCGGAGCGGCGAGGGCACGATGATGCCAGCAATACGCACGCTCTGGAGCACGCTACAGTGCACCTCCGCGCGGTGGCTTCAGCCAATCGCTGGCCCCCGACAGCCTCGGGCTCCTCCTTCGCACCAGTCGAGGCCTCTCGACGTCCGCAACCTCCCCGGCGCTGTCCCCCCTCCTCCTGCGCCCTCCAGTGGTCGTCGTCGCACGCGCGCTGGCCGCCCGCAACGGCCACTCCTCTGCCTCGCACGCGCGCGCGCTCCAGAAGCTCCCCCGCTCCTCCTCTCACCTCAGCTGGACATGGAACAAGTCCACGATCCTCCCCGGCTTGATCACGGGCACCAGAACCTCTCCTAGCCTCGCCCGCAACCTCGCCGGCGCACGAGTCCACGGTGGACCGTGGGCGCGGCCATATAAGCCCCTCCCGAGCCTCTCCAGCAGCACCAACAGCCCCACCTCACCTCACTGAGCCCCCCAGCACCATCAGTTCGACCCCAGGAGGTCCCAGTACTCGGGATCGACCGGAGCGCCGCCGCGTCGGGCCGCCGGTGATCTCGCGGTACGGGCCTCCCCTGCCCCTCCTTTCACCCGATTGGAACCGCCGTGCTCCACTGACCCTTTCCCCCTTGTTTCCCCTCTCTGTGGTAGTTGGAAACGGCCGGAGCGGCGACCTCCCGTAGCTCCTCCGCCGTCCCACCTCGCCGTCGGCGAACCGGACCTCCCCGGCGTGCCGCACCACTACCCCTACATCTGCAACACGACGCTGGTCACGTTCCTGCCCTCTGTTGCCGTCGCCGTGGCCGGAAACCTCGCCGGTGAGCTCGCCGTCGCCGTGGCCGCAAGGTTGGAGATGACAGGCGGGCCCCGCGTGTCATCCCCACACCTCTCTCCCCCTCCTCTCTGCCACTGACCCACGGGTCCCGCCCGTCAGGTTCAAAAACCTGACGTGCGCGCGCAGGCACCCGTGCGGCTGGGCTGGACCGCCCTGGGCCGTGCACTGTGGCCTCTCTGGCCCAGTTGCACATGTCTTTTTCTCTTTTTTCTTTTTCTGTATTAATTCAAACATTTCTACAGAAAAGAATAATGGTCCAAATAAAATAATTCCAACTCCTAAAATCTTGTAATATTCCAACCTATTTAATGGTACCACTTTCACTCACATCTATGAAACTTTTATGTTCTGTTCAAATTTAAATTCAAATTTGAGCAGTAAAACTCCTGTTCAAAAATCAATAAATTCCATTCTATAACCCCAAAACTCCAACTAAGATTTTCCCCATCTTAGAAATTCCTCTGGTATTTAACAAAAATAAGTTGACATTTTTCTGAGCACTTTGATTTTTCTGTTTTATTTGTGGTCTTTTCTTTCCGTTGTTATTATGCGACGTATAGATCCCGTATTTGACGAAGTTGCTGTGGAAGAATAAGGAGAAGGATTTGAAGACTTTGGAGACCAAGCCAATCCAGGCTAGCAACCCTTTGACCATGATACACTTGTTCTTCGGAACCCGTATGTTTCCGATGCATGATGTTAGGGTTACGATAGTGACCTAGTTGATTCCACCATATGATGCATGCCATGATCTTGATCTTGCTATGTGCTAGTTGTCATGCATATGGTTAGTGGTTATGATTAGTGATGCATGTGTGACATGAACCTTCGTGGTTGAAGTCTTTACATAAAACCCCGTCGGGTGCCATTCATGCCCGAGGGAGATGATGATGAGTTGGGTGACCACTTGATGACGAAGTGGTGTACCGAGGCAAGTGTGTGTGTTTTTCAAACGGAATGGTTTAAGTTGTGACCGTTATTCCAACCATACCTGTGCAACCACACTACCCCTTATGGGACGGGGCTTTATTGATTACTTAGGTCGATACTAGCATGGTGCCCGCATTACTAGTGACGGGAAGACTTGAGGTCTTTCCCGGGACGGGGTCGTGCTTGGATAGACGACCATGACTGTTTTCACAGGGCACCGGACACACCGTTGGTCCCTTCGGGTACGCGTGACATTGAAATTAGGGCAAGTCCCGTGATCTATTGTTTGTACCCGAGGGCCGTGTACCAACGAGTGGACTCTATGTTAGTGTCGTCTAAGGAAAGATAATGACCGGGTGCTTACCCCGGGTACTTGAGGTACCGCGGGTCGTGGATGACACGGAAGTTCCCCGGATCTTGTGGGTAAAGTGTACAACCTCTGCAGAGTGTCAAACTATTCGAATAGCCGTGTCCACGGTCATGGACAGTTGGGTAATCGCTCTTGGGCTACGTCCAATGTTTGTGAAACCATGCGTGTGTATGTGAGTCAAGGTGGTGACTTGACTCGATGAGTTGAATCTTATTCATGTTGATATCGGTAACCTGTCTTCGAGGTTACGCGAGGTTATTGATGCATAAACTTGATAGTAGAATGTTTATTCTAGCCCTTGCTAGATTGTTCATTACCGTTCAATTGCATTGTTACTTTGAACCACATCATGGGATGCTTGTGAGTACATTCAAAGTACTCATTGGCTTGCCACTGGTTATTTAATTGGCCAGGCATGGAAGAACAGGAATATGAGGAAGAGTTCTTCGGAGACGAACATGCGAACTAGGACGCTATCCCAGTTAGAATGCCTGTAGGGTTAAGGCAGATGGCATGGGTTCTACCCGTTATCGAAGACTTCCGCTAATTGAGTTATTTGCTATTCAGCCCGTGAGGCTCTATCTATGTAAGACTTGGCCATAATGGCCTTAATTTGTGTAAGACTATTTGTATGGATGTAAGACTCTTGTTATTCAGCTTCTGTGTGTTCAGTGAGCATTGATCTCTGGGATCACTGTACACGTGCATTCGGTGATCTCGACTTCTAAGTCGGGGTCCCCACAGAGCTGGTATCAGAGCCATCCTGACTGTAGGAAGCCTTAGTTAGCATGGGCGTTAGTTAGATGAGACCCTTTTTCAAAAAAACCTTCTGAACCTCTCTTCTTTTCTAAACCTGAGATTTCATCAGCTTATTAACCCCTCCTATTCCACCTTTGTAGATGGCCGCTGTACCCGAAGAGCACCTGACCACTGGGTTTCCTTTACTTCTCGAGGATAGCCTCCAGGAGTGTCAGTTCCACCGAGCCCCCATCCTCACCTACCTTGAGCATTGGGTGAGCGATACTGAGGTGGAGTACCATGTGGAAGTGATCGTGAAGGCAAACGATCCTCCCACAAGTTGGTTCTTCGAGGGACCCCAGATGGCAACACTACCATTCGCTGTCGAGGCTGCTGCACTCAAGGCATTAACCCATCTCCGTGAGCTTCTTCCGGAGATGGCAGCCAAGATGACAACTCGCTTCTTGCCTTACCGGAAGGAAGGTGAAGAAGAAAGCAGCGCACTAGCCCCTCCACTGAAGGAAGGACTCTCGCTTCGGTTCTAGACCTACTTCAGTCTATGTGCCGACAGCTTGGCACAAGACTTGGCCTCGGAATCAATGAAGCTTCGAGAAGAACTTCACAGGACCAAGGCACTTCTTCGTCGAGCTCAAGAGAAGGCAAATAGGATCAAGAAGGAAGGAGCACCTTCTGGACAATCCGCTATCGCATATCAAGGCGGAAGGCCCCCCGAGGATGTATCTTCCAAGGGTGAAGAACCACCTCGGCGACGCCGGATGACGGCAAGGGAATATCGCAAGCTTTTCCCTGCACCACCGACGAAGCACCGTCGTATCCAACTCCTCCACTCCCCCACACCCTCAAGTGACAAGGGGGCCCAGACAGATGAAGACAAGGAGGAAGACCCAGAAGAGCCGGAATACGCGACCGAGCATTCCGCCGCTTAGGCATTATTCGCTGCTCGGATATGCCAGTTGTAACCTCTACGGTAGGATAGGTCGTGTAACCCCTATGCGCAGTCGAGTCCTTGTATGGTTCATATGAAACCATCTAGTGTTTGCTTTTGTTATGTCTAGATGTATGTCGTATTCTTCCTTCGGGAATGTGTAAACGACTACATCACCCATTTGGATTTTAATGAATGTGTTTTGGCCTTTCGGCCCTTGCATAATTTGATTTAGTGTCACACCCACCCCCTTACTAGGCACCCATCTATCTTGCTTTACCTCTTCCGAGTCATGAGACCTTTTACCGCTCCAACAGGATGCCTGTTGTAACTCGTACTGGTACCTCTACCCAGCAGCCCGAAGCCGGAGCATCCGCTCAGTCTGAGGCAGGCCACGACCAAACCAACGACCAAGCTCCACCACCACCTCCTCCAAGCATGGACATGGCTCAGCTTCTCCAAGCTTTCCGAGAGGAACGCCAAGCCAACACTGCAGCCCTTCAGCTGATTGCTCAAGCTGTCGCCAACAACCGCCAGCCGGCGGGGAATGGCAATGGACGTTCCACGTTGGCAAAGTTCAAGAAGCATGCACCGCCAACCTTCATCGAGACTGCTGAACCCCTGGATGCAGACGACTGGGTCCATTCCATTGAGGAGATACTGGAACTAGTCGGATGCACCGAAGACCGCGAGAAGGTGGCTTATGCAGCCCACTGCCTCCGGGGAACTGCTAGAGCTTGGTGGGATGGATTCAAGGTCATGCATGCTGAACAAGACATCACTTGGGTTAACTTCAAGGCAGAATTCCGCAAGGCCCACATTCCTTCCGGAATCTTGGCTATCAAAAAGCGTGAGTTCCGAGCCCTGAAGCAAGGAAGTGGCACTGTCAAGGAGTACATGCAGAAGTTCAGTGTTCTGTCAAGGTATGCCCCTGAAGATGTCAGCACTGATGCTGCCAAAAGGGAGCGCTTCATGGAAGGCCTCAATCAGACTCTGCAATACTCGCTTGTCGTGTGCGATTGCCCATCCTTTCCTGATCTGGTGAACAAGGCACTTATGCTTGAAGACAAGCGGCGTGCTTTGGAAGACACTCGCAAGCGCAAGTTGGTCAGTAAGGGAAGTTCCAGCAACCAGAAGCCTCGTTCGTGGCAGTCAGCCCCGGCCAAGCCAACCTATCAGCAACCAAGAGCTCCTGCACCTCGTGCCAACCCTCAGCCTCAGCAGTATGCCAACCCCAGGCCAGCTTTCAACCCCAATACCAGTGGTGGCAACAAGATCAATCCAAACCAAGTCACTTGCTTTGGATGTGGTCAGTCCGGACACATCTCAAGGGTGTGCCCCAACAAGAAGCCTGATGCCGCGCGCCCCAATGCGCAGAACCAGGGACAAGGCCGTGGAATGCCACCAAGGAACCCATCTCCTCGCAATCCACCTAACCATGGGAAGGGGCGTGTGAATCACGTCACTGCTGAAGAAGCCCAGGAAGACCCGGACGTCGTGCTGGGTACGTTCCTTGTCAACTCAGCACCTGCAACTGTCTTGTTTGATTCTGGAGCAACGCATTCATTTGTCACTCAAAGATTTGCATTAAAAAGTGGCATGGCCCCTACACCCCTGAATAACCCTATGGTGGTACAAACCCCCGGAGCCGAGATGAGAGCCAAGATAGGCTGTAAAGGAGTCGGTATTACCATTAACGGTGTAGACTTCCTAGCAGACCTTATCATCCTGAGATCGCAAGGCTTGGATGTGATCTTAGGGATGGATTGGCTCATTAAGCACCAAGGCTTGTTAGACTGTGCCAATCGGACAGTCACTGTGACCAATGACCAAGGAGTCGAAGTCAAGTTTGCTTCCAACTCCTCTTCCGCTCAAGCCGCTAAAGTCAACTGTCTGTCTGAAGTTGGGCTAGATCAAGTACCGGTGGTTTGTGAGTATCCTGATGTCTTTCCGGATGAACTACCGGGAATGCCCCCTGACCGTGACATTGAGTTCATCATCGAGCTCGTGCCCGGAGCAGGACCCATCTATAAGAAGCCTTATAGAATGGGGACGGAAGAATTAGCCGAGTTGAAGAAGCAGCTGGAAGAGCAGCTAAGGAAGGGATTTATTCGCCCAAGTGCCTCCCCTTGGGGATCTCCTGTTCTGTTTGTGGCAAAGAGGGACGGTACCATCCGCTTATGCATTGACTATCGTTCCCTCAATGAAGTTACAATCAAGAACAAGTATCCACTTCCCAAGATCGAAGATCTGTTTGATCAGCTCAGCGGAGCCAAGGTATTCTCCAAGATCGACCTCAGATCTGGGTACTACCAGCTGAAGATCAGACCCCAAGATATTCCGAAGATGGCATTCGTAACCAGATATGGCCTGTACGAGTGCACGGTCATGTCCTTTGGGTTAACCAATGCCCCAGCCTATTTCATGTACCTCATGAATAAAGTCTTCATGGAATATTTGGACAAGTTTGTTGTTGTCTTCATTGATGACATTCTTGTGTTCTCGAAGTCGGAGGAAGAGCACGAGCAGCATCTGAGGATGGTCCTAGACAAGCTTCGTGAGCACCAACTGTATGCCAAATTCAGCAAGTGTGAGTTCTGGCTGCATAAAGTTGGATTCTTAGGTCATGTCTTGACCGAGGAAGGATTATCTGTTGATCCTGCAAAGATCGAAGCTGTGACCCAATGGCAATCTCCAACGACCGTCAAGGAAGTCAGAAGCTTCCTCGGACTAGCGGGCTATTACCGCAAGTTTGTGGAAGGATTCTCTAGCATTGCACGACCAATGACTCAGCTCCTCAAGAAGGACAAGAAGTTCGAGTGGACGCTAAAATGGGAAGAGAGCTTCCAAGAGCTCAAGAAGAGATTGACCACCGCCCCAGTTCTAGCAACACCTGATATTCACAAGGAGTTCGTGATATATTGTGATGCCTCTCGAACCGGATTGGGAAGCGTTCTGATGCAAGAAGGCCGCGTCATAGCATACCTCTCCAGGCAGCTACGACCCCATGAGGAGAACTACGCTACTCACGATCTTGAGCTAGCGGCAGCAGTTCATGCCTTGAAGACATGGCGGCATTACCTCCTAGGGAAACGGTGTGAGATCTACACAGACCACAAAAGTCTGAAGTACATTTTCACCCAAAAGGAATTGAACATGAGGCAGCGAAGATGGTTGGAACTCATCAAAGACTATGACCTCAGTGTTCAGTATCACCCTGGGAAGGCTAACGTGGTGGCCGATGCCTTAAGCAGGAAGGCTTGCTCTTTTGAATGCCGTTATTCAAGTAAGGCAGCCAGCCTTGTTTAAGGAGATCGAACAATTCAGTTTGGAAATTGGTCACCCCTGGATTTCTGGATCATTTGGAAGTCAGACCGACCCTGATGGACGACGTCAAGAAGGCACAAGATGGACATGCAAGCATCGAAGGCATCAAGAAGAAGATGAAGCTGGGCAAGGCCCCAGGATTCTCCGAAGACGAGCACGGGATTGTTTGGTACAAAGGTCGCATCTGCGTACCAAACAACACCGAGCTGAAGACGCTGATTCTGCAAGAAGCCCACGACAATCCGTATTCCATCCACCCCGGAGGAACCAAGATGTACCAAGACTTGAAGGCACGATTCTGGTGGCACGGGATGAAGAGAGAGATTGCAACCTATGTTGCAAAGTGTGATGTGTGCCAAAGGGTCAAGGCTGAATATCAGCGACCTGCTGGATTGCTTCAACCACTCAAGGTTCCTGAGTGGAAGTGGGATAAAGTCGGAATGGACTTCATCACTGGATTACCAAGGTCGAATAGAGGACATGACTCTATCTGGGTCATAGTCGATCATTTGACCAAGGTGGCCCATTTCATTCCTGTCAAGACTACCTACTCAGGCAACCAGCTGGCAACTCTCTATATCAACCGAATCGTAAGTCTTCACGGTGTTCCCAAGGAGATTGTGTCAGATTGAGGCACCCAGTTCACTTCAAGGTTCTGGAAGAGATTCCAAGAAGCCTTGGGAACCAAGTTGTCTTTCAGCACAGCTTTCCACCCACAGACCGGAGGTCAAACAGAGCGAGTCAATCAGATTCTCGAAGACATGCTCCGAGCCTGTGTCTTGGCATATGGAGCCAAGTGGGAAGACTGTCTCCCTTTTGCCGAGTTCTCCTATAACAACAGTTACCAGTCAAGCCTTCAGATGGCACCATTTGAGGTGTTGTACGGACGCAGATGCCGCACACCCCTCAATTGGTCGGAGACTGGAGAAGGACTAGTCTTTGGACCGGATGTTCTCTGCGCAGCAGAAGAGCAAGTCCAACTAGTCAGAGAGCGATTAAAGGCAGCCAAGTCAAGGCAGAAGAGTTATGCTGACACTCGACGCCGAGACATGAGTTTCCGTGTCGGAGATCATGTGTACCTGCGGGTAACTCCTCTGAAGGGAACGAAGCGTTTCCACGTCAAGGGGAAGCTCTCGCCAAGGTTCATTGGCCCTTTCAAGATCACCGACCGACGAGGAGAAGTGGCTTACCAGTTGGAACTACCACCTGAGCTATCCGATGTGCACAATGTATTCCATGTGTCACAACTCCGGAAATGTCTCCAAGTTCCGGACAAGCCCAATCTCTACAAGGATGTGGATCACCAAGCCATTGATCTGCAGCCTGATTTAACCTACCGCGAGAAGCCCATTCGCATTCTGGACGAAGCAGAACGACGTACGCGAAGCCGTACCATCAAGTATTTCAAGGTCCAGTGGAGCAACCACACCGAAGCAGAAGCAACCTGGGAACGAGAAGACTATCTTAGATCCGAGTTTCCCGACCTCTTTTAAGACCTAGTTTAGGAATCTCGGGGACGAGATTCTTGTAAGGGGGGTAGGTCTGTCGCACCCTGCATTTTGTAACATGTTATTTGTACCTTTGAAGCATGAAAATTTGGACCAGCAATTTTTTTTAGCATCATTTGGCTTTCATTTGAATTGAGTTTTCTTCATATGCTTTTTTTATGTGCTCATTAAAGTCAACTATGACCTCTTGTAGAATTCATCTCCATACCCAAAACTTCTGCCCAATGATCATGCCAAGTGTTATATAACAGTATAGTATTTTCTTACAAAATTAATTTGGCCAAAAGGTATTTTATAAATTTAGTTTTCCAAAAACCCCTGAATTGAGATTTGCACTGCAAGTACTTGATTTAGGGTGAGAAAATTATTTCAAAAGGAGCATTTGAGACCTAGTAGTCATAGGACTCCCAGAAACCACAAAGGTATAATTTTAAAAGTTATTTTCCTATTTTATTTAAAAGCTTTTTCTTAAGGCCAGAAATGGTCTTTAATAGGGGAAAATTATTTAACTGTTTCAAAAATATTTGCCAAAATTCAGAGAGACTCAGAGGACATATATTGTCCATATATAAGAGTTTCAACACTTGGTCATGTTCAAAATAATGGGTTAAACCCTCCAAAACCCTTTCTGGATATTTCAAGCTTTTGAAATATTTACAAAGGAAATATTCTCCAAAAATTCCAGGGAAATTCTATCATGTCATATATGACATATTTGATGATCTTGCCAAGTCCCATGCCTTGGGAAGCAAGAAAATATCCTCAAACCCCTTCATAACCATTTTGTCCATATTTGAAGTTTGAGCAACTTTACATTGCCAAACTTGTCCAACTGCTCTCAAACTTGGTGCACATGCTAGAATGGACTAATAAGGCATCTAGACCAAATGACACAAGATTTGGAATAGAGCAACTTGATCATATCACCCTAAAACCCTTTCTGTTCAAATGCAAATTTGAACAACTTTACATTACCAACTTTTTATCTGGAGCTTCAAACGTTGTGGGCATGATCAATACCCAAAATGATGATGCTAAACCAAGTGGTGCATCAAGGGGAGATGATTAGCTCAACTCAAACAAGATGAAGCTGTTTTTGTTGATTTCTAGGGTTCACCAAAGTTACATTGGCTAGTTTCTTCAAATGAGCCCAAATTTGGTGAAGCACCCTATTTTCAAATGTCTTTCAATCCTGTTAAGTGCCATGTCAAGTGGAGGTCATTTGCTTGACCAAACACTGATCAAACACCTTCTGCAGATTTACTAAAACCCTCATCCTGATCACTTTGACTCTTCTCCATGGCCTCAACTTTTTACCACATGATCATTGAGTTACTAGCTACCCCCAGTAACTTCCCCAGCACCCCAGCTCCATGATTGAGGGGTAAGAACCCAAGTTTACCTTGCTGGACAGCAAGTTTTCACCAAGTCACCAGCATCCTCACTCTCTCTCAGCATCTCCAGGGCATCCAAGGCCTCAGGCCAATTCTTTACTCCTCCCTCAACCTTCTAGACACTCTTGGGCACGTTGGTTTTGACCGGAGCGGCGAGGGCACGATGATGCCAGCAATACGCACGCTCTGGAGCACGCTATAGTGCACCTCCGCACGGTGGCTTCAGCCAATCACTGGCCCCCGATAGCCTCGGGCTCCTCCTTCGCGCCAGTCGAGGCCTCTCGACGTCCGCAACCTCCCCGGCGCTGTCCCCCCTCCTCCTGCACCCTCCAGTGGTCGTCGTCGCACGCGCGCTGGCCGCCCGCAACGGCCACTCCTCTGCCTCGCACGCGCGCGCGCTCCAGAAGCTCCCCCGCTCCTCCTCTCACCTCAGCTGGACGTGGAACAAGTCCACGATCCTCCCCGGCTTGATCACGGGCACCAGAACCTCTCCTAGCCTCGCCTGCAACCTCGCCGGCGCACGAGTCCACGGTGGACCGTGGGCGCGGCTATATAAGCCCCTCCCGAGCCTCTCCAGCAGCACCAACAGCCTCACCTCACCTCACTGAGCCCCCCAGCACCATCAGTTCGACCCCAGGAGGTCCTAGTACTCGGGATCGACCGGAGCGCCGCCGCGTCGGGCCGCCGGTGATCTCGTGGTACGGGCCTCCCCTGCCCCTCCTTTCACCTGATTCGGAACCGCCGTGCTCCACTGACCCTTTCCCCCTTGTTTCCCCTCTCTGTGGTAGTTGGAAACGGCCGGAGCGGCGACCTCCCGTAGCTCCTCCGCCGTCCCACCTCACCGCCGGCGAACCGGACCTCCCCGGCGTGCCGCACCACTACCCCTACATCCGCAACACGACGCCGGTCACGTTCCTGCCCTCCGTTGCCGTCGCCGTGGCCGGAAACCTCGCCGGTGAGCTCGCCGTCGCCGTGGCCGCAAGGTTGGAGATGACAGGCGAGCCCCGCCTGTCATCCCCACACCTCTCTCCCCCTCCTCTCTGCCACTGACCCACGGGCCCCGCCCGTCAGGTTCAAAAACCTGACGTGCGCGTGCAGGCACCCGTGCGGCTGGGCTGGACCGCCCTGGGCCGTGCACTGTGGCCTCTCTGGCCCAGTTGCACGGGTCTTTTTCTCCTTTTTCTTTTCTGTATTAATTCAAACATTTCTACAGAAAAGAATAATGGTCCAAATAAAATAATTCCAACTCCTAAAATCTTGTAATATTCCAACCTATTTAATGGTACCACTTTCACTCACATCTATGAAACTTTTCTGTTCTGTTCAAATTTAAATTCAAATTTGAGCAGTAAAACTCCTGTTCAAAAATCAATAAATTCCATTCTGTAACCCCAAAACTCCAACTAAGATTTTTCCCCATCTTAGAAATTCCTCTGGTATTTAACAAAAATAAGTTGACATTTTTCTGAGCACTTTGATTTTTCTGTTTTATTTGTGGTCTTATCTTTCCGTTGTTATTATGCGACGTATAGATCCCGTATTTGACGAAGTTGCCGTGGAAGAAGAAGGAGAAGGATTTGAAGACTTTAAAGACCAAGCCAATCCAGGCAAGCAGCCCTTTGACCATGATACACTTGTTCTTCGGAACCCGTATGTTTCCGATGCATGATGTTAGGGTTACGATAGTGACCTAGTTGATTCCACCATATGATGCATGCCATGATCTTGATCTTGTTATGTGCTAGTCGTCATGCATATGGTTAGTGGTTATGATTAGTGATGCATGTGTGACATGAACCTTCGTGGTTGAAGTCTTTACATAAAACCCCGTCGGGTGCCATTCATGCCCGAGGGAGATGATGATGAGTTGGGTGACCACTTGATGACGAAGTGGTGTACCGAGGCAAGTGTGTGTGTTTTTCAAACGGATTGGTTTAAGTTGCGACCGTTATTCCAACCATACCCGTGCAACCACACTACCCCTTATGGGACGGGGCTTTATTGATTACTTAGGTCGATACTAGCATGGTGCCCGCATTACTAGTGACGGGAAGACTTGAGGTCTTTCCCGGGACAGGGTCGTGCTTGGATAGACGACCATGACTGTTTTCACAGGGCACCGGACACACCGTTGGTCCCTTCGGGTACGCGTGACATGGAAATTAGGGCAAGTCCCGTGATCTATTGTTTGTACCCCGAGGGCCGTGTACCAACGAGTGGACTCTATGTTAGTGTCGTCTAAGGAAAGATAATGACCGGGTGCTTACCCCGGGTACTTGAGGTACCGCGGGTCGTGGATGACACGGAAGTTCCCCGGATCTTGTGGGTAAAGTGTACAACCTCTGCAGAGTGTCAAACTATTCGAATAGCCGTGTCCACGGTCATGGACAGTTGGGTAACCGCTCTTGGGCTACATCCAATGTTTGTGGAACCATGCGTGTGTATGTGAGTCAAGGTGGTGATTTGACTCAATGAGTTGAATCTTATTCATGTTGATATCGGTAACCTGTCTTCGAGGTTACGCGAGGTTATTGATGCATAAACTTGATAGTAGAATGTTTATTCTAGCCCTTGCTAGATTGTTCATTACCGTTCAATTGCATTGTTACTTTGAACCACATCATGGGATGCTTGCGAGTACATTCAAAGTACTCATTGGCTTGCCACTGGTTATTTAATTGGCCAGGCATGGAAGAACAGGAATATGAGGAAGAGTTCTTCGGAGACGAACATGCGAACTAGGACGCTATCCCAGTCAGAATGCCTGTAGGGTTAAGGCAGATGGCATGGGTTCTACCCATTATCGCAGACTTCCGCTAATTGAGTTATTTGCTATTCAGCCCGTGAGGCTCTATCTATGTAAGACTTGGCCATAATGGCCTTAATTTGTGTAAGACTATTTGTATGGATGTAAGACTCTTGTTATTCAGCTTCTGTGTGTTCAGTGAGCATTGATCTCTGGGATCACTGTACACGTGCATTCGGTGATCTCGACTTCTAACTCGGGGTCCCCACAGGACTCCCCGCTGGATGGATCCAGGGGGATTGGATCCGGTCCACCATCGTGGTGGAGGATCTGGAGGAGCTGGAGGAGGAGGGGCTGATCGCCGGCGGTTCCTGGCGGGTGCCGAGAGGAGAGCTCGTGCCTCGGCCGCAGGAGGGCGAGTGTGTACTCCACGCCACCCACGTCGACCGAGGTTTTTCTACGCCCCAACATCCTTTCTTCCGCACGTTCCTGATCTTCTTCGGTGCCCAGTTGCATTACTTTACGCCCAACTCCATCGCCTTCCTCTCCGCTTTTGTTTCTATGTGCAAGAACTTCCTCGGTTGCCGACCGCACTGGGGCTTGTTCAAGCACATCTTCACCTGTCGCTCGCAGACCGTGAAGAGGGTGAACCCGAGTGACGACAAGACGCACGTCCTCCAGGCGTGCGGCAGGCTCGGGATTCAGCTTAGGAATAGGAGCGCCTTTCCTCCCATGAACCTTCCAGAGTCGATTCGGGGCTGGCAGTCGACCTGGTTTTATTACAAGGACAGTCCGACTCCGGGCCAGTCGACTGGCCTTCCCCCATTTACTCTAGGTCGAGCCAGCCCACCTCCTTCGATGGTAGTGAGTAAGGCTGAGAGGGCCGAGGTAGACATGTTGATGGAGAGGGTCGTCCAGCTAGTCCGCGAGGGGGTCACGGGGATGGACCTGTTTGAGGTGTACCCCACGTGGAGGATCCAACCGCTTCAATCCCGGGACCACCCGATGTGCCTGTACTCCGGCACCGACGACTCGTCGCGAGTCCACCCGGAGGCGGCCCACCCGGAGTACGTAGTGCGGTGCTTGAAGAGCATCACCGGGAACAAGGACAACCCCAGGGGGTCTGGGAGGATCATCCCATTCGACGCTGACCACCTGCCAGACAAGGTTAGTCTTTTGCTCCCGAGCGACATATCCGTCGACTGGTTTGTGGTCTGTATTGATGGTTCTGACTGGTATTTGGTCAAACTTCTTTTCTTTGCAGATCTATACCGAGATGTACTCGCTGCCCAACGGGGACTTGGGCCAGGAGGGCGAGGAGGGCACGGGCGCCGCCGCCGCCGAATGGAAGTCGGAGGAGGAGACCGAGGAGAGCGAGGATTATAGCAGCGGGGAGGAGGTCGAGTCACCTCCCCGTGTTGATCGCCGATCCAAGGAGAAGAACGACCCAGGGGCCGAACGCCCTCAGGTGGGTCCCTCGGGGTCTCGGACGCCCAAACGCACTCAAACGACCACCCCCGAGCCAACCGAGAAGACGCCCAAGCAGCCCAAGGTCGCCGCCACCAAGCCCCGGAAGGCCCTGCCCAGGATTAAGGTGGACTAGATCATTGATGGCGCGCGTTGCTGCGCCCTTCTATTTTGGATCTTGGTTGTTAGGAAAATAAAGTAATGTATATACATTTGTTTGAAGTATTATGCTTTCTTGTAGCTTGTGGTTATCTCTCGTTTCTCATATAACCATACCATATGCCGCATCAATCCATTTGTCCAACAAAATTTTAGTGGTTAATCGTGCATTTAAGTTATATTTCGGATGAGCTAATATATGGTCATGGTTGCACATTATATTTAATCAATTTGCAGAGAATTAATGTGACATTAGGAAAGAAGTGGGTTAGTTGGCGGAAGTACCTTTCTACACCCAGGAGCAAATGCTCCTGATGTGAACAGTACAATAAAAAAAATCAAAACACATTCAAAAAATTGTGAATTTTTTTAGGGACATACTTTTGCAAATGTTTGTCGTGCATGCAAAATTTCAACACGAAATCACATTGCTGCAAGTCGTGCCGAAAAAAACAAAATCAAAGCTCCAAAATGCTTTTGTAAGGGCTTGTTTGGGACTGCTTCGCTTCACTAAAATCAGTTTCACTCCATCAAATTCACTTTGGAGCAGTTTCATACAGAAGTTGTAGTAGTACTGAAGAGAATGTTTGGCTTCCATGTAGCTCCAGCTTCAAGAATTGAAAATTTGGTGAAAAGGATCTATTTGATTGGTTGAGGTGAGGAGAAACGAAGGGGTATCCACTTACTGGTGACAGTGGTGGGTAATTTCCCCCAACTCCAGCTTCTAGAGTTTTTTGGAGCACCCCCTGAAGAGCTTCATAAAAATCTAGGAGTTGTAACCCAGATTCTATTTTTTTTGCGGAGCGGCCTATCGTGGAGTTATCCCGTTTGGCTTGTGTTTTCCCGAGCGGAGCTAAATTTTAAGGAGCAAAGCAGTCCCAAACAGGCTCTAAGTAACATTTTCAGAGCATCAATTTTGTTTTTTTACCACGCCTTCCTCCAATGTGATTTTGTGATGAAATTTTGCATGCACAAGTAACATTTGTGAAAGTATGCCACAAAACAATTTCAGAATTTTTTGAATTTTTTATGATTTTTTTGATACTACTGTTCTGAAACTCCACGTGTCGTGGTTCTAAGTCTGACAGTGAGGGTAGGGGGTACGAATGGAGAGGCAAGGTTCTAGATATGGCGAGGTTGTACACAGAGTGTTTAGCGAGTTCAGGCCCTTCTCGGAGGAAGTAAAAGCCCTACGTCTCGATGCCCGGGGGCTTGGTCGACTGATGTGTGTATGTATGTGTTACAGAGGTGCGAACCCTTGTTCTGGAGGAGGGGGTGGCTTATATAGTATGCCAAGACCCCAGCCATGCCCCACGTTACCAAGGGCTTAAAGATACATTAAGGCACGCGTTACTGGTAACGCCTGCTATAAAGGGTAGTTAAGGGGTTTATTACAGTGAGTAAATATAAGACCGTTGCTATTCTGAGAAACGTTTAGTCCTCGGGGGTCGAGTGCTTGATCCAGTCGAGTGGAGTTGAGTCGTCCTGGGTACATGAGTCAATCGAGTGAAGTGTCACCTTGGACTGTCTCAGTCGACTGTCCCCACCGTCGTGGGTCTTGTCTTTTGATCTCCTAGGATAGTGACCTTGGGAGGGGCCTTTAGGTCAGGCCTATGACCCTACCCTAGGTCTGTAACCTCGTCAGTAGCCCCCGAATGGATTGGGGCTTGAGCAAGGGGATGCTGAGGGAAGCTCTGGTCCTGACTCGACGTCCTCAGGGCATACTGTTTTGGAGCTTGTGGCTCGGGCAGGCCTCCCCAGTTGTGTCTTGGTCGCCTCGATCGATTCTCAAGCCATTGGTGAATCAGTTGCCTTTGCGTCGACTGGACGTCTTGCGTCGATTGGGTGTCTTGCATCGACTGAGTTTTGCGCCAGGCGTCGGGCGCCATGAGCGCGTGCTGTTTTGACGGAATCGGTTGCCTTCTATCCGCTGGATTCGGCGGGGCTTTCGAAATTTGGGGGAGCGTGCGGGACGTGGCGTGCTGCATCAATCGGAGGGGTGCGGTTCGAATGTCTCGATTCCCACGCCCCCTTTTTCGCCACGTATCGCGTCAGCGCCTGTTACGGGATCGGATAAGATCGCCCGGGGCCACTGGTCAGCCACTCGACCGAGTCGTTATAAAAGCGCGCCGAGTCCGCTGCGGGGGGTACTGTGCGCCTAGCTTTCCCCCGTTCGCCTTGTCTTCTCCGCAGCGTCTTCACTTCTCTGCCGCGCCCCCAATCCTCCCTGCTTCTCTCCGCCGCAACCGCCGTCTCGCGATCCATGGTTAAGGACAAGACTGCTGCCATGGAGCGCTCCAAGAAGGCGGCGTCGGGGAAGGGGCGACGAGCCGGCCGGGTCGGATCGTCGTCGAGGTCCGGGCTCCCCGCTGGATGGATTCAGGGGGATTGGATCCGGTCCACCGTCGTGGTGGAGGATCTGGAGGAGCTGGAGGAGGAGGGGCTGATCGTCGGCGGCTCCTGGCGGGCGCCGGGAGGAGAGCTCGAGCGCCAGCCGCGGGAGGGTGAGTGTGTACTCCACGCCACCCACGTCGACCGAGGTTTTTCAACTCCCCCGCACCCTTTCTTCCGCGCATTTCTGATCTTCTTCGGCGCCCAGCTGCATTATCTCACGCCCAACTCCATCGCCTTTCTCTCCGCTTTCGTTTCTATGGGCGAGAACTTCGTCGGTTGCCGACCGCACCGGGGTTTGTTCAAGCACATCTTCACCTGCCGTTCCCAGACTGTCAAGAGAGTGAACCCGAGTGACGGCAAGACGCACGTCCTCCAGGTGTGCGGCGGGCTCGGGATCCAGCTTAGGAATAGGAGTGCCTTCCCCCCCATGAACCTTCCAGAGTCGATTCGGGGCTGGCAGTCGACCTGGTTTTATTACAGGGACAGTCCGACTCTGGGTCAGTCGACTGGCCTTCCTCCATTTACCCTAGGTCGAGCCAGCCCACCTCCTTCGATGGTAGTGAGGAAGGCCGAGAGGGACGAGGTAGACATGCTGATGGAGAGGGTCGTCCAGTTAGTCCGCGAGGGGGTCACGGGGATGGACTTGCTCGATGTGTATATCTCACGGAGGATCCAACCGCTCCAAGCCCGGGACCACCCGATGTGGCTGTACTCCGGCACTGACGACTCGTCGCGAGTCCACCCGGAGGCAGCCGACCCGAAGTACGTGATGCAGTTCTTGAAGAGCGTCACCAGGAACAAGAACAACCCCAGGGGGTCGGGGAGGATCATCCCATTCGACGCTGACCACCTGCTAGACAAGGTTAGCCTTCCGCTTCCGAGCGACGTATCTGTCGATTGATTTGTGATCTTATTGATGGTCTTGACTGGAATTTGGTGAACTTCCTTTCTTTGCAGATATATACGGAGATGTACTCGCTGCCCAACGGAGACTCGGGCCAGGGAGTCGAGGAGGGTACGGGCGATGCCGCCGAGTGGAAGTCGGAGGAGGAGAGCGAGGAGAGCGAGGAGTACAGCAGCGGGGAGGAGGTCGAGTCACCTCCCCGTGTCGAGCGCCGCTCCAAGGAGAAGAACGACCCAGGGGCCGCTCGACCTCATGTGGGTCCCTCGGGGTCCCGGACACCCAAGCGTACCCGCACAACTACCCCTGAGCCAGCTGAGAAGATGCCCAAGCAGCCCAAAGTCACCACCACCAAGCCCCGGAAGGCCCTGCCAAGGATCAAGGTGGATGTACCCATCGCCTCCACGTAAGTGTCGCTCGGGCTTGCTTTTCTTTGTTTCTTGGGGGTCGACTGCAGTTTTGGTCGACTCACTTCTTGACCAAATTTTCCAGAGCTGCCGCTTCCACGACCTCGATGGACATCGACCGGGGTCGGGATGACGAGGAGATCGCGGATGCCGCGACATCTCGAGCAGGTATGAGCTCTATGAGACTCGTTTTTGTCCTTCTTTTCTTTCGCGGGCGATAGTCGATTGACTTGGTTCCCTGTTTGATCCGAAGCGCCGCGCCTTGTCATAGAGCTGCCGTACGACGACGAGGACGAGGAGCGGCTGGGGGAGGACTACCTGCGCGCAAGGAGGAAGGGCCGGAAGGCGCCTTCTGGCTCGGGGGCCCAGCGACCCGAGGACGCGGCCCGAACCGCGGTCTCATTCGCTGTCCCTATGTCAACCGTGCCCGTCGTCGACCCATCGTCTGCGCCGAGCGTCGACCCAGCGTCCGCCTCGGTTGTCAACCCAGCTTCCACTCGGGTTGTCGACTCAGCGCCAATTCGCGCCGTCGATCCAGCGCCTGCGCCTGCAGCCGGCTCGACGACAGCTGCTTCGTCTGTCCTTTTCTCCACCTACCGCCTCCCGGAGGACCCTGTGGGGGCGGCACAAGAGGCCGTTCGCCAGGCGGAGGTGATGATGGGGCGGACGAAGGCGGCGTATGAGGCCAGCATGGTGGCTTACGACGCCAGCTCTGCTCTTCGGGCCAACGTCCAGGTATGTTGTCCGAGTGCTTTCTGATTTCGGGAGAAATCTGCTTGTTTTGTTTTGTGAGGTATCACACCCACTGGGTGTTCTTCTTTTTCCTTAATTTTTGAGCTCGCGCCGGACTGATCTTGGCCCAGCGAAACCAGTGGGGCACGCTCAGTGCACCCACTGGGTGTAGTCCCCGAGACCATGTCGACTGAGTGCAGTCGGCCATGGTATTACTATAGAACTTCCATGTGTTCTTTTTTTTGAGCTCGCGCCAGACTGATCTTGGCCGAGTGAAACCAGTGGGGGCACGCTCAGTGCACCCACTGGGTGTAGTCCCCGAGGCTGCGGTTGAGTGATCTGACTCGACTGTAGTCTTATAACCTTTGCTTTGTCTTGTTGATGCAGAAATCTTGCGAGTTCGGGGCCAAGTTTGCAGATCTTGAGCAGAAGCAAATCCAGCTCAATCTTGACTTGCAGTTGGCCCGGGACCATCTGAAGAAGACGCAAGACGATGCGGCTGGTAACTTGCTTCTGTCTCCTGTCGACTGACTTTTCGCTTAGAGTGTTCCTTCATGTTCATCTGTCCAGTGGCGGCCTTGGTAGGTCAACTGCGAGCAGCTTTGGAGCAAAAGGACCTTGACTTGGCGGCGGCGCAGCAGGCAGCCCAGGAGAAGTCGGAGCTGGCTGAGAAGAAGCTGGCTTCTGTGGGCGCACTCGAGGCGGAGATTATCCGACTAAGAGGCTCACTCGACGCGGCCAACAAGGAGGTGGATCAGCTGAAGAAGTCCAGGGCCGACTTGAATGTCAAGTACGAGGCTCTATTTCGGAAGAGGCTTGACCTTGAGGCGTATCTGGGCGATATCACCAAAAAATGGTACCTCGTGCTCGAAGGTATGTCCTCTTTGGATTGGTTGAAATTGAGCTGGTCGACCCGTGTTCCATCTGCTAACTCGACTGCTGTTCTTGGTGCAGAGTTCTGTCGTAACTTCGGAGAGGAGACTAGCCGGGTCGAGCCTGGCTTGGACCCCACTAACTCCATTGTGAAGGACGAGGTTTCCATGAACATACTGAGGCTGGAGTCCCGCCTTACTGCGGCCACTGATTATCTGGGACGACTGAAGGCGATGATGGCCCGAATCGACGCCGCGCTCTGGAGGGGAATCGTGCATGAGAACGACCTCGAGTCCTTGATGACTCGACTCAATGAGGTCCCCGACCGAGTGCAAGAATGGAATAAATCGGCCGCCCGGGGAGGAGCAGACGTGGCGCTGGCTTTGGTCCGTGTGCACTGTAGGGAGGTGAAGGAGAAGAAGCTTGCTGCACTGAAGGTCGCAAACACGAAGGAGCTTCAATTCCAGTCCTTCATGGAGACTTTCTTGGAAGCTGCCACTCGTATCGCCGATGGGATCGATTTGGATGAATTTGTCGCGCCCACAAGCCCGCCTCTCCCCGAGCCGTGACTTTGATACATTATTCCTTATTTGCCGCGGGATGCCACGTGGATTTGTACTCGTTAAACTCTGGTGGGTCTATGGCCCAAGTACTCTTACCCGAACCTTGCGGGGCTTTCATTTGATTTTGATCTTTTGGTTCGTCGCTCTTCTTCTGACTGTCTGAATCTTTGAGTCGACGTCTTTGATTAAATTCGCCTCTGAGTGAGAGGGTTGCTCTTCACTTGGAGTAGATGGTTGTAACTTAGGCGAGTCACAGGGTCGCAGCTAAGCCCCCGAGTGAGAGGGTTGTTCTTCACTCAGAGTAGATAGTTGTAACTTAGGCGAGTCACGGGGTCGCGGCTAAGCCCCCGAGTGAGAGGGTCGCTCTTCACTCGGAGTAGATAGTTGTAACTTAGGCGAGTCACGGGGTCGCGGCTAAGCCCCCAAGTGAGAGGGTCGCTATTCACTCGGAGTAGATAGTTGTAACTTAGG
>LR738713.1:417059598-417110888 GCA_902687465.1 Secale cereale
GTACTTGTGGCGTAGCTCGGAGGACCGCAGCTAAGCCCCCGAGTGAGAGGGTTGCTCTTCACTCGGAGTAGATAGTTGTAACTTAGGCGAGTCAAGGGGTCGCGGCTAAGCCCCCGAGTGAGAGGGTCGCTCTTCACTCGGAGTAGAATGTTTATAACTTAGGCGATTCCAAGCTACGTTGTACTTGTGGCGGAGTTCGGAGGACCGAACCGCCTTGTACTTGTGGCGTAGCTCAGAGGACCGCAGCTAAGCCCCCGAGTGAGAGGGTTGCTCTTCACTCGGAGTAGATAGTTGTAACTTAGGCGAGTCACGGGGTCGCGGCTAAGCCTCCGAGTGAGAGGGTCGCTCTTCACTCGGAGTAGAATGTTTATAACTTAGGCGATTCCAAGCTACGTTGTACTTGTGGCGGAGTTCGGAGGACCGAACCGCCTTGTACTTGTGACGTAGCTCGGAGGATCGCAGCTAAGCACCCACTGGGGGATTTGGAGGACGCCAATTGTTAGGGAATCATTGCTATCTTGCTTTTGAAACAAATTGGGGAATCTTTATTACAACTCGGCCGTCGAGTGCCTCAAGTGAAAAAACGGCGGAGTAGGTCCGCATTCCACGAATGAGGTTTGTCTTTTTTCTGGGCTACATTGTAGAGGTGGTAAGCTCCGTTGCGCAGCACCTTCGTGATGATGAACGGGCCTTCCCATGCTGGGGCGAGCTTGTGCGGACGTTTCTGATGCACTCGGAGGACCAGGTCTCCTTCCTGGAACGCTCGACTTCTCATGTTGCGAGCGTGGAATCGACGCAGGTCCTGTTGATAGATGGTCGACCGGATCAGGGCCATCTCTCTTTCCTCTTCTAAAAGGTCGACTGCGTCCTGACGAGCTTGCTCTGCCTCGGCTTCGGAAAAGAGTTCTACTCTGGGGGCATTATGCAATAAGTCGCTCGGCAATACAGCTTTGGCCCCATAGACCAGGAAGAAGGGGGTACGGCCAGTCGACCGATTCAGAGTTGTCCTCAGACCCCACAAGACGGAGGGCGGCTCGGTTACCCAAGCCCCGGCGGCATGCTTGTGGTCACGCATGAGCCGTGGCTTTAAGCCTTGGAGAATTAGCCCATTTGCTCTTTCTGCTTGTCCCTTCGACTGAGGGTGTGCTACGGAGGCGTAGTCGACTCGCGTCCCTTGGGAAGCACAGAAAGCTCTGAATTCATCCGAATCAAAGTTGGAGCCGTTGTCTGTGATGATGCTGTGAGGGACCCCATATCTGAATATTAGTTCCTTAATGAAGTTGATGGCGGTGCTCGACTCGAGGTTCTTGATGGGTTTGGCCTCAATCCACTTGGTGAACTTGTCGACTGCCACCAGAAGGTGAGTGAATCCGCTCCTGCCTGTCATGAAGGGGCCGACCATATCTAAGCCCCAAACAGCGAAGGGCCAGACTAGCGGGATGGTTTTGAGGGCGGATGCCGGCTTCTGCGACATGTTGGAGTAGAACTGGCACCCTGCGCATTTATCCACAATATCCTTGGCCATCTCGTTAGCGCGGGGCCAGTAAAATCCTGCTCGGTATGCTTTGGCCACGATAGTCTGAGAGGAAGCGTGGTGGCCGCAAGTACCCGAGTGGATTTCATCCAAGTTCAGTCGACCTTCCTCTGGATCGATGCAGCGCTGGGCGACTCCAGTGACACTTTCTCTGTAGAGCTGATCTTGAATGACTGTGAAAGCTTTGGATCGGCGGATGATTTGGCGCGCTTCTTCTTCATCTTCTGGGAGTTCTTGCCTGATCAGATATGATATATACGGCACAGTCCAATCAGGTGTGATTACTAGGACCTCCATGATCAAGTCGACCACGGCAGGCACTTCGATCTCAGTCGGATCGGTTGAACTGACTGGCTGCGGGGGCTCTTCCGTAAAGGGGTCTTCCTTGACAGAGAGAGTGTGCAGATGCCCTAGGAACACGTTCTTGGGTATGGACCTCCGAGTCAACCCAATTTTTGCGAGATCGTCGGCTAGCTGATTCTTTGCTCTGGGCACATGATGGAGCTCTAAGCCTTCGAACTTCTTTTCAAGCTTTCGCACTGCACTGCAATAACTGGTCATTGCCGGGCTCCTAACGTCCCATTCTTTCATTACTTGGTTCACCACTAGGTCGGAATCGCTGTAGACCATCAGGCGGCGCACGCCGAGTGAGATGGCCATACGCAACCCATACAAAAGTGCTTTGTATTCAGCCTCGTTGTTAGATGAATCAAAATGGATCTGAAGGATGTAGCTGAGCTTGTCGCCCCTAGGAGAGATCAGGACCACGCCTGCACCGGATCCGTTCAGCATTTTGGACCCATCGAAGAACATAGTCCAATGGTCCGACTGGACTTGAGTCGGAAGCTCTTGTTCTATCCACTCGGCCACAAAATCCGCTAAGGCCTGAGACTTGATGGCTTTCTTTGCTTCGAACTTGATATCTAACGGAAGAAGTTCAATCGCCCATTTTGCCACTCGACCGGTTGCATCTCGGTTGTTTAGTATCTCCGATAATGGGGCGTCGCTGACGACTGAGATTGAGTGATCCGAGAAATAATGGGCAACCTCATACAACACAACAAGCATTCATCCACGGGTCATCGTCTCGGGGTTATACCTTCGGTACATTCGTTTCGGGGCGGTTCGAGGTCGTAGGGGAAGTAGTGGAAGTAGTGGAAGTAGACGTTCTCGAGGCGGTCGTTGTCGAAGTTGTCGTTCACGTTGCCAAAAGGAAGTAGTCGTTCATGTTCGTCGAGGAAGTAGTGGTACACGGCGACGGTAGTTGTTCACGTTCGTAGATGTACATATTCCGTAGATGTTCGCGTCGCAAGAAGAGGTACTTGGCGCATCCGGTAGTCGTACTCGTACGTCGGGGTACTTGCGGTCTTGGTCTCGGCAACGTAGTTGTACATGGGTCCTCGGCGCAAGTAGTTGTACATGTCATTTTGTAGCCGTGTAGTCGAACTTAAAGGTCGTCGGCGACTCGAAGGGGTACTTGGCGAATCCACGTAGTTGAACTGGATGCTTCGTGGAACTTGGCGTGTCCAAAATCTGCGGCGTCGATAACCAACAGGACAAAACGAGCCGACTACAACCGAAGGCAGCAGGGCTCGCGGTTGCTGTGCACGGTAGCAATGGGTCGGCCTAGGCGTCCATGGAGGTCCGAGCGCGAGGAGGCGGGAGGAGCGCGAGGATGGTGACGTATGCCAAGGAACGGCGATGAGACGAGGCAGCAGGTCGGCGGAGGGACTCATGGTTGCCGGAGGGATGGAGAAGAAGGCGCGGAGGCGATGTGGAGGAGCCGAGCGGAGGCGTCGGAGCCGAGGCCCGCGGCTGGAGAGGCCTTGGCGGCGCGGAGAGCTTCAACGACGGAGGCTGGCCGCGGCTTGAGGACGGGGAGGACGGGGCGCGCCGCTGCGGCCTGGAGACGGAGGGGCGCGGGCGCTGCGGCCTTGGCGCGCCGGGGGCCGGCGCGAGGCGCGGAGGAGGCCGGAGGGGAAGGGCGCAGGGGCCATGGCGCGGCGGCGCTCGGCCTGGTGATGCGGGGCGAGGACGGGCGCCCGACGCTCGTCGCTGAGGCATGGCGAGGGCGAGGAGGCGCGCACAGGAAGGGAGAGGGAGTCGGGGCTGCGAGGGAGAGAGATGGGGTCGGGATCGAGCGGGCGAAGCCTCTGGGTGCGGCGCTCGGGAGAGAGAGCGAGGGAATCAGGTTGCGGCGGCTGGGGGAGAGGAGCGAAGAGAGAGGTCGGGCTAGGGTTAGGTGCAGTTGGGCCAAGTGGCGTGGGAAGGACCAGATGGGCCGGCTGCGGGAGGAAAAGGCCGGCCTGACTGCAGGTCCAGTGGGCTGGACTTCACGTGCAGATTTTCTTTAACAGAAAAAAGAAGAAGAAGAAGGAAAAAGAAAGGGAGGCTTAGGGAAAGATTTAGCACAAGGAATTATTATTTTCGGGCTCATAGAAATGAGCGTAGTCTGAGAAAAATAGAAGTGGCAAGATCGAGATATAATTCAAACATATTTGAATTTAATTCAAATGGGTTTGAACTAAGACTTGATTTTTGAAGTGTCCAAAAATGTTCGGATTTTGGAGGAACCTCGATAAAAATGGATAATAATTGTTGGCAAGGTTTGACAGTGAAACTTGGAGTGAAATAGGCATGGGGAATATTTGCAAGTGTGTTTGGGTTAATTCCAAACAAATGGAATATTTTATAAAATAGCTCCCTAAATATTAGGAGGATATGTTATAAAGAGAAGTCATCCTTCCCTCGATTTAAATGGACCGAAGGTCCACACAATTTATTTAGGTTGAGATGCAGAAATAAAGTCATGATGGCATGATGGCATGATGGCATGATGCAATGCAAAAATAAATAACACAAGCACAAATGAAACACACGGAAGACTCCGGAACATCAGGAATCTTCTGGGACGTCGGTCTTCGGGCGTCACAACTCTCCCACACTAACAGAGGATCTCGACCCGAGATCCTAGAGTTGGCACCGGTAAAAAAAACGGAAGAGGAAGAGGTAAAACAAAGTTGCTTCTTTGACAGACGAGTGAAACCAGGAACCTTGAGAGGTTGAACAAAATGAAAGAAGAATACAACAGAGATGAACGAAGTTAAGAGCACTCCGGTAAAATGAGGAACAAGGAACACCACGAGAACCTTGCAGGTTGAAAGACATGAAACAAGAGCTCACGGATGACAAAAGAATTCCAAAACCACTCCGGTTAACCAAGATTGAGAAGGAATAAGAACGAAAATAATTTGGACAACACTCCGTCTGAAAATGTAAGGAATTGAACATGAACTTGCCAAGTTGGGATGATACTTGATGAAAACAACAACACACAGGCTCCGGAACAATTAAAAGAATGGCACAAGGGGTAAGAAAGATTCATACAACACTCCGGTTAAAAGACAGGCAAAACTTGACAAGACGAGAGAATTTGAATGAAGAATACCACACTCCGGTTAAATGATAAGCAAGGGAAAGAACATGATCTCGATAAAACGATATGATGGTTGGGAGAGAGCAACGTCACAATGCCTCCGGAATGAAAGAATAGCATATAAATCAACGAAAGAAATGAATGGAGAAGAAAATGACAACTTCTCCCACAAATGAATTAGGAAATCCTCCTTACAAAGAAGGGTTGAATGGGGTTGATGGAAAAATCAACAACGAAATGAATAAGCTTGATGTGGGCTTATGGAATTCATCTCAAAATTATGAGGTGACAACCAGCCACTGACGAAAACATTTGATTGGATTGAGATCAACAAGGAGACGAAAAACTTAATTCACCGGAATGATAAATGAAGAACTTGGGTCATTTATAAGCACCATAATAGCAACAATTCTCAGGGAAAACTTTTAGGTGAATTATAACCCAAGATAACTCCAACGAATAATTGAAGGGTTGAAAAGATCTCCTGAACAAGGAAAATGATGGTTTTAAATATCTCATTCTTGATAACTCGTGAATCATCATTCATGAAGGAATTGTCAAGAATGACATAACACCATCTGAAAAGATAAGGTAGAAAGGATTGCACTTGGAAAGCATGATGAAGAATGCTTGAGCTCCAACAAGAATCTTGATGAAAACTTCGAGGATGAATTAATTGATGATGAACCACCATGAGAACTCCGGTAATGAAAGCATAAGAAGTGAACGATGAAAGAATAAGAATCAAGGCCTGTGGTGAATTAGATGGAGCTTTGAAATGATGTAATATAAATAACTTGGAGCTTCGGAAAACAAGATGAACAACTTAGGACCGAGAATATGATATGATGAACAAACTCTGGAAAAAGAGATTAATCACTTCGGGGAAAAGAATAAGATTTACTGTATGCTTATCCTTCATCAAATTAAATTGATGACAAGCAACGGATTTGGCCTACTACTTATTCTTCTTGAAAAGGATTAAAGAGATCTCGCACAAACTTGGGTAAATCTTCGACGAACCACCGGTAGGATTATGAAAAGAACGAGTGAAAAGACATGATAACACAGTAAGGAATGTTTAACGAACCACCGTACAAATTGAAATGGAGTGATGACAGAGAACAAGCCACCGTAAGGAATTGAAATTGAGTGAATATAAAAGAATGAATCACCGGAAAGAATATGGAGACGAAAGAAGAGACATCGATGAAGAATAGTTGGAGGTCGAAGTTGAAAACTGAGAACGAAGAAATATTCTGAATTGATGGCCTTCGGAGGATCACAAAGAAAAGAATTCATGAGATGCTTCGGATGGTTATAAAAAGAATTCCTCACAATCGGAACAATAATGAGGATGGCATGAAGCTAGAACCACGAATCTTGGAAGAACGGATAAGGATTCAAGAGGAACTCGTCTTCGGGTCTTCAAATCTGAGAAGACGATGAGATACACCACCATGAATTGTATAGGCCCTCCGTAATGAAGAATTAAAAGGTTGAACCAATGATGAAAAAGAATTTGAAAGCGATCTTGGAGAAGGCAGATGACTGATGTAATCCATTCTTAAGTCACACTTTAAAAGAATTTGAGTATAACTCCAGAAAAATTAGAAGAGTCAGGTAAGATCCTGGGAAAAGACCTGTGGGTTAGGGCCCACTCAAAAGAAATCACCGTTGGAAAAGATTGCTTAAGAGATATTGCACCGGTTGAATTAAATGGCTTGAATAAGATGATAATCCTCAAAATAGCTTGAAAGGATTAAGAATGGAAACGCGGATCATCTGAGATATCTTCAGCACTCCGGAGAAGAATTAGAGAGCTGAATAAGCAAGAGAGACTTCGGGTAAGAAATTTCAACATGGAAAAAAAACATGTTAAACAAAAAGGAAGAGATATGATCATGACCAAGGCCTGAATTAATCCACCGGAGAAGAAACGAGAATGGAGAATGATGAAGTTGAAGCCCTCGAGCATCTTCATGATAAATCACTGGATAAGAACATTGAAGGAAAAGAATGAAGAAATATCACATGAATAAAATGGATATTTCATTTAAGAATTGCTGGCTCCATAAAGAGATGGGTGGGAGGGTGGGGAAAAACAAAGACAACTTGGGATGAAAGAATACAGACAAATCGTCAGATTTCTCAACGGCGTCCGTACGGAATAACTTGAAGAGAAGGCACACCGGTTGAAAAGGATTAACATGAAAATCTTGACGATCAAGAAGGATTAGCAGAGAACACCGCTTAGGAAAGGTATGGAATCAACACTTGACATCGAAGCAACTCGAATACCAGAATCAAAACAAAAACAAAGGATAGATATGTTGCAACATAATCTTCACAATATCATTCGAACAGGGAATGAACGAATGAATTCCGCAGGTACATCAACTTGTCGAGAAGCCACTAGGGAGAACAAAAGATAAATAAAAACAACAAGGAGCAGATAAAACAAATACAAGATAGAAGCTTCGTTCGACATATTCGTGCTGAAAGCTTATGGAACGTGTTACAAAAGGGTTTTGCAATCCCCGGATCAGCATAGCCAAGGACCCTTTAAGATGCAACTCCCGATCGGAACAACGCCCATAAAACCACTTCACTCAATGTAGAACCCCAAACTTCATATCATGCACTCGTTGGAAGAATGCCTACGAACTACTGGATGAACCCACCTATTAATTTTCGAAAGTTTCCAGTTATGCAATCAGGTGTTGGGGATACAGGGGAAGCACCGCGCACTCAACTCTAATCCTACATCCAGCTGTATCCATCCTTCAACACATAACCAGTTGTTTCCGGAAACCGTTTACCTCGGACCTTCGAAACGCATCTACTATACAAGCTATGGCAATACTCCCGAACTACCTCCCCAGTACTGGGTGATGTCGGGGTTATCTTGCCACTAACCGCATAGGAGAGTTTTCGATGTCGGCCGTCTTAAGTATTCCAGAACTGATGCGATATATTTGTGACGACAACACCTCGGAGCTCAACTCCCCGGGACACTGCCACAACCCCTAAATGACAGGAGGCATCGAGAACAATGTTCTCGCCACAAAGACATCGAAACAATCCAAACAATACTCGCGAGATCCTAAATTTTTTTTGGTGAATTTTGAGAGTAGAAGAGACAAAGTAATCGTCATGAGTCCTCACCAGAGTGAAAAGAGATGAGGAGCAAAAGAAATCCTACTCTCCGATATATATATAGGACTCAAAACATTTACACGTGTGTGCCTAGACTCAACCGTCAACGATTCGATCAATCAATGGGGGCTCCTGGGTCGGAGAAGGCTCTGATACCAACTTGTAATGCCCAGGATGGGACTATACCTCATACGTGTTGAGGCACGACTTAAAGGTATAAGCCCATTCTGGAATGATCTCAAGTTTGGTATCTTTGCATGACTCAGGTGAAAATAGGGATGAAATTGCAAAAGGAGATAGTTGGCTTACACTCGCCACGTCACACAATACAATACATAAGCAAAACATCATTCAAAACATCACAACCCGACTACGGGCGAAGATCCACAAGAAAGATACCAAAACATAAAACCACAGGTCTGAATCGCCCCTAGTAGAAACCACTACTGATCGTCGAAAACGTCACAAGCATACGGCCACTCTCTTCATCGAGCTCCCAGTGAAGCTCTGAACCAGCTCCTGCATCATCTCGGCTGAACCTGCATCTGGTGTTGTAGTATCTGTGAGCCACGAGGACTCAGCAATCCCATAACCATGGGTATCAAGACTAGCAAAGCTTTATGGGTAGGAAGAGGTAAAGTGGTGAGGTTGCAGCAGCGACTAAGCATAATATGGTGGCTAACTTACGAGTACACGAATAAGATGAGCATCTACGCAAACGGTCGCACACTAGTAGTGATCGCTAAAGATCCTGAACTAAATACGAGTCAAACATAACCCCACCGTGTTCTCTTCTCAAAGTGAAAAGAGACAGTCACGGTTACTCGCACAGTTGTGTGTTTTACTTCGGATCCTCTGTCAAGTTTTCTACAACCGGACATTAACAAATTCCAATCTGCCACATAACCACGGGCACGGCTTTCGAAAGATCATAACCCTGCAGGGGTGTCCCAACTTAGCCCATCACAAGCTCTCACGATTAACTGAAGTGATAATTATAATATCATCACCCCTTATCTTAGGGAAATTCGATCAGGCTCGGCTTCCCGGTGCACAAGACATTTCGACAATGGTAAAACAAGTCCATCAAGACCTCCCGGCGTGCCGACACCCTGATAG
Organism: Secale cereale; assembly: GCA_902687465.1. Lineage (NCBI taxonomy): Eukaryota > Viridiplantae > Streptophyta > Magnoliopsida > Poales > Poaceae > Secale > Secale cereale. The sequence goes on from LR738713.1 coordinate 417,068,847, forward strand.
TAGCCGCGCGTATCTCGTCTCAGGCCACAACTGGATGGGCGATCCTACAGGTTATACCAGATACCTCGGGTTTCCCCGAGGCGGCCCCGCAGTCTCCCCGTTTGGGACCAAGACCATCAGCACTGGCCCCCCCTGTTATGTAGAATTAAGAACCTAGGGACGCGACCCCCTATGCAAATTTAATTAATTAATAAGTTGTTATTATGAGGCAAATTAAAACCAATGTTGGGCCTTGCTGGAGGAGTTTTATTCAAAGACGAACTGTCAAGGGGTCCCCATCCACCCATCGTGTAAGGAACGCAAAATCAAGGAACATAATGCCGGTTTATCGGCGCCTAAGGTGGCATGAGTGGAACAAAACACCGAGCAAAAGGCCAAGCCTTCCACCCATGCCCAGTATATAGGTGTGTTAATAATAATTATAGATATTGTGATATGCCAACAACAAGTTCCCTCCTGGAACGATCTTCATCTTCACCTGAAACTAACAACGCTATAAGAGGGGCTGAGCAAGCGGGTAACATAGCCAAATAGTGGTTTTGTTAGGAAGGTGTCAAAAGGTTAGAGGTTTCATGGCAACAAGGAGAGGCTGACATAAAAGATGGGTAGCGCGACATGTAACGATAGCATCGAGACAACTAAGCATGGCAATGGTAGTAAAGGTATCCAAGGGTATGATCATCTTGCCTGAGATCCCGCAAGGAAGAAGAACGGATCCATGAAGTGGTCGAACAGAACCTCACAACTCCGGAACGAACCCGAAGCTAACGAGAGAAGCATACCGGAAAGAAGCAAACAACACGGTAAACACACAATCATAAGCATGTCATGATGCACAAGCAAGCATGATGCATGTCGTGTTTTAAATATGCATGGCAAGGCAAAATGCACAAACAAGTACTACAAGTTAAGTGGAGCTCAAAATGCAACGAGTTGCATATTGACGAAACACCACATTTTAATTATTTAATTGACTCTCGTTTATTTACAAGACAAGACTAAATGTTTGTCAACATGGCAAGAGGTGAAGCAAGAGCAAACTACCTATTTAGACATTTTAAATGAGGCCGGAAAAACAACAACAATTCCGGAAAATCCCCATGAGCATGTTTAGCAATTTTTAGCAAACAACAATTCACACATTTCAATGTTGTTAACATGATGCGGATGACATGATCAAGTTTATGCAATTTATTAATTAAAGGTTAACAAGAAGAGATATGAAGTATTGTCAGCGTGGTGAAAGGAAAGAGTGCCACGGCAACGATCCGAAAATGATGCAACGGCAACATCTCGGTTCCGGTAACTCGTCGAGAGACCGGTGCAAAAGAAAGGTGGCATGAGCGAGTCGAACAAGAAGAAAGGTGGGGTGATCCCGTCACCGGGTTCCCACGAGTCGGCGACGAGGCAACCGAGGAGCATGACAAAAGACGAAACGGGCACGAGCAACATTCGATACATCTCATACAACACAACAAGCATTCATCCATGGGTCATCGTCTCGGGGTTATACCTTCGATACATTCGTTTCGGGGCGGTTCGAGGTCGTAGGGGAAGTAGTGGAAGTAGTGGAAGTAGACGTTCTCGAGGCGGTCGTTGTCGAAGTTGTCGTTCATGTTGCCAAAAGGAAGTAGTCGTTCACATTTGTCGAGGAAGTAGTGGTACACGGCGACGGTAGTTGTTCACGTTCGTAGATGTACATATTCCGTAGATGTTCCCGTCGCAAGAAGAGGTACTTGGCGCATCCGGTAGTCGTACTCGTACGTCGTGGTACTTGCGGTCTTGGTCTCGGCAACGTAGTTGTACATGGGTCCTCGGCGCAAGTAGTTGTACATGTCATTTTGTAGCCGTGTAGTCGAACTTAAAGGTCGTCGGCGACTCGAAGGGGTACTTGGCGAATCCACGAAGTTGAACTAGATGCTTCGTGGAACTTGGCGTGTCCAAAATCTGCGGCGTCGATAACCAGCAGGACAAAACGAGCCGGCTGCAACCGAAGGCAGCAGGGCTCGTGGTTGTTGTGCACGGCAGCAACGGGTCGGCCTAGGCGTCCATGGAGGTCCGAGCGCGAGGAGGCGGGAGGAGCGCGAGGATGGTGACGTACGCCAAGGAACGGCGATGAGACGAGGCAGCAGGCCGGCGGCGGGACTCATGGTCGCCGGAGGGATGGAGAAGAAGGCGAGGAGGCGATGTGGAGGAGCCGCGCGGAGGCGTCGGAGCCGAGGCCCGCGGCTGGAGAGGCCTTGGCGGCGCGGAGAGCTTCAACGACGGAGGCTGACCGCGGCTTGAGGACGGGGAGGACGGGGCGCGCCGCTGCGGCCTGGAGACGGAGGGGCGCGGGCGCTGCGGCCTTGGCGCGCCGGGGGCCGGCGCGAGGCGCGGAGGAGGCCGGAGGGGAAGGGCGCAGGGGCCATGGCGCGGCGGCGCTCGGCCTAGTGATGCAGGGTGAGGACGGGCGCCCAGCGCTCGTCGCTGAGGCATGGCGAGGGCGAGGAGGCGCACACAGGAAGGGAGAGGGAGTCGGGGCTGCGAGGGAGAGAGATGGGGTCGGGATCGAGCGGGCGAAGCCTCTGGGTGCGGCGCTCGGGAGAGAGAGCGAGGGAATCGGGTTGCGGCGGCTGAGGGAGAGGAGCGAAGAGAGAGGTCGGGCTAGGGTTAGGTGCAGCTGGGCCAAGTGGCGTGGGAAGGACTAGATGGGCCGGCTGAGGGAGGAAAAGGCCGGCCTGACTGCAGGTCCGGCGGGCTGGACTTCACCTTCAGATTTTCTTTAACAGAAAAAAGAAGAAGAAAGAAGGAAAAAGAAAGGGAAGCTTAGGGAAAGAATTAGCACAAGGAATTATTTTTTTCAGGCTCATAGAAATGAGCGTAGTCTGAGAAAAATAGAAGTGGCAAGATCGAGATATAATTCAAACATATTTGAATTTAATTCAAATGGGTTTGAACTAAGACTTGATTTTTGAAGTGTCCAAAAATGTTCGGATTTTGGAGGAACCTCGATAAAAATGGATAAGAATTGTTGGCAAGGTTTGACGGTGAAACTTGGAGTGAAATAGGCATGGGGAATATTTGCAAGTGTGTTTGGGTTAATTCCAAACAAATTGAATATTTTATACAATAGCTCCCTAAATATTAGGAGGATATGTTATAAAGAGAAGTCATCCTTCCCTCGATTTAATGGACCGAAGGTCCACACAATTTATTTAGGTTGAGATGCAGAAATAAAGTCATGATGGCATGATGGCATGATGCAATGCAAAAATAAATAACACAAGCACAAATGAAACACACGGGAGACTCCGGAACATCAGGAATCTTCTGGGACGTCGGTCTTCGGGCGTCACAACTCTCCCACACTAACAGAGGATCTTGACCCGAGATCCTAGAGTTGGCACCGGTAAAAAAAACGGAAGAGGAAGAGGTAAAACAAATTTGCTTCTTTGACAGACGAGTGAAACCAGGAACCTTGAGAGGTTGAACAAAATGAAAGAAGAATACAACAGAGATGAACGAAGTTAAGAGCACTCCGGTAAAATGAGGAACAAGGAACACCACGAGAACCTTGCAGGTTGAAAGACATGAAACAAGAGCTCACGGATGACAAAAGAATTCCAAAACCACTCCGGTTAACCAAGATTGAGAGGGAATAAGAACGAAAATAATTTGGACAGCACTCCGTCTGAAAATGTAAGGAATTGAACATGAACTTGCCAAGTTGGGATGATACTTGATGAAAACAACAACACACAGCCTCCGGAACAATTAAAAGAATGGCACAAGGGGTAAGAAAGATTCATACAGCACTCCGGTTAAAAGACAGGCAAAACTTGATAAGATGAGAGAATTTGAATGAAGAATACCACACTCCGGTTAAATGATAAGCAACGGAAAGAACATGATCTCGATAAAACGATATGATGGTTGGGAGAGAGCAACATCACAATGCCTCCGAAATGAAAGAATAGCATATAAATCAACGAAAGAAATGAATGGAGAAGAAAATGACAACTTCTCCCACAAATGAATTAGGAAATCCTCCTTACAAAGAAGGGTTGAATGGGGTTGATGGAAAAATCAACAACGAAACGAATAAGCTTGATGTGGGCTTATGGAATTCATCTCAAAATTATGAGGTGACAACCAGCCACTGACGAAAACATTTGTTTGGATTGAGATCAACAAGGAGACGAAAAACTTAATTCACCGGAATGATAAATGAAGAACTTGGGTCATTTATAAGCACCATAATAGCAACAATTCTCAGGGAAAGCTTTTAGGTGAATTATAACCCAAGATAACTCCAACGAATAATTGAAGGGTTGAAAAGATCTCCTGAACAAGGAAAATGATGGTTTTAAATATCTCATTCTTGATAACTCGTGAATCATCATTCATGAAGGAATTGTCAAGAATGACATAACACCATCTGAAAAGATAAGGTAGAAAGGATTGCACTTGGAAAGCATGATGAAGAATGCTTGAGCTCCAACAAGAATCTTGATGAAAACTTCGAGGATGAATTAATTGATGATGAGCCACCATGAGAACTCCGGTAATGAAAGCATGAGAAGTGAAAGATGAAAGAATAAGAATCAAGGCCTGCGGTGAATTAGATGGAGCTTTGAAATGATGTAATAGAAATAACTTGGAGCTCCGGAAAACAAGATGAACAACTTAGGACCGAGAATATGATATGATGAACAAACTCTGGAAAAAGAGATTAATCACTTCGGGGAAAAGAATAAGATTTACTGTATGCTTATCCTTCATCAAATTAAATTGATGACAAGCAACGGGTTTGGCCTACTACTTATTCTTCTTGAAAAGGATTAAAAAGATCTCGCACAAACTTGGGTAAATCTTCGACGAACCACCGGTAGGATTATGAAAAGAACGAGTGAAAAGACATGACAACACAGTAAGGAATGTTTAACGAACCACCGTACAAATTGAAATGGAGTGATGACAGAGAACAAGCCACCGTAAGGAATTGAAATTGAGTGAATATAAAAGAATGAATCACCGGGAAGAATATGGAGATGAAAGAAGAGACATCGATGAAGAATAGTTGGAGGTCGAAGTTGAAAACTAAGAACGAAGAAATATTCTGAATTGATGTCCTTCGGAGGATCACAAAGAAAAGAATTCATGAAATGCTTCGGATGGTTATAAAAAGAATTCCTCACAATCGGAACAATAATGAGGATGGCATGAAGTTAGAACCACGAATCTTGGAAGAACGGATAAGGATTCAAGAGGAACTCGTCTTCGGGTCTTCAAATCTGAGAAGACGGTGAGATAGACCACCATGAATTGTATAGGCCCTCCGTAATGAAGAATTAAAAGGTTGAACCAATGATGAAAAAGAATTTGAAAGCGATCTTGGAGAAGGCAGATGACAGATGTAATCCATTCTTACGTCACAATTTAAAAGAATTTCAGTATAACTCCAGAAAAATTAGAAGAGTTAGGTAAGATCCTGGGAAAAGACCTGCGGGTTAGGGCCCACTCAAAAGAAATCACCGTTGGAAAAGATTGCTTAAGAGATAATGCATCGGTTGAATTAAATGGCTTGAATAAGATGATAATCCTCAAAATAGCTTGAAAGGATTAAGAATGGAAACGCGGATCATCTGAGATATCTTCAGCACTCCGGAGAAGAATTAGAGAGCTGAATAAGCAAGAGAGACTTCGGGTAAGAAATTTCAACATGAAAAAAAAAACATGTTAAACAAAAAGGAAGAGATATGATCATGACCAAGGCTTGAATTAATCCACGGGAGAAGAAACGAGAATGGAGAATGATGAACTTGAATCTCTCGAGCATCTTCACGATAAATCACCGGATAAGAACATTGAAGGAAAAGAATGAAGAAATATCACATGAATAAAATGGATATTTCATTTAAGAATTGCTGGCTCCATAAAGAGAAGGGTGGGAGGGTGGGGAAAAACAAAGAAAACTTGGGATGAAAGAATACAGACAAATCGTTAGATTTCTCAACGGCATCCGTACGGAATAACTTGAAGAGAAGGCACACCGGTTGAAAAGGATTAACATGAAAATCTTGACGATCAAGAAGGATTAGCACTCTCATAGAAATATGAGAACACCGCTTAGGAAAGGTATGGAACCAACATTTGACATCGAAGCAACTCGAATACCAGAATCAAAACAAAAACAAAGGATAGATATGTTGCAACATAATCTTCACAATATCATTCGAACAGGGAATGAACGAATGAATTCCGCAGGTACATCAACTTGTCGAGAAGCCACTAGGGAGAACAAAAGATAAATAAAAACAACAAGGAGCAGATAAAACAAATACAAGATAGAAGCTTCGTTCGACATATTCGTGCTGAAAGCTTATGGAACGTGTTACAAAAGGGTTTTGCAATCCCCGGATCAGCATAGCCAAGGACCCTTTAAGATGCAACTCCCGATCGGAACAACGCCCATAAAACCGCTTCACTCAATGTAGAACCCCGAACTTCATATCATGCACTCGTTGGAAGAATGCCTACGAACTACTGGATGAACCCACCTATTAATTTCCGAAAGTTTCCAGTTATGCAATCAGGTGTTGGGGATACAGGGGAAGCACCGCGCACTCAACTCTAATCCTACATCCAGCTGTATCCATCCTTCAACACATAACCAGTTGTTTCCGGAAACCGTTTACCTCGGACCTTCGAAACGCATCTACTATACAAGCTATGGCAATACTCTCGAACTACCTCCCCAGTACTGGGTGATGTCGGTGTTATCTTGCCACTAACCGCATAGGAGAGTTTTTGATGTCGGCCGTCTTAAGTAATCCAGAACTGATGCGATATATTTGTGAAAACAAAATCCTCGGAGCTCAACTCCCCGGGACACTGCCACAACCCCTAAATGATAGGAGGCATCGAGAACAATGTTCTCGTCACAAAGACATCGAAACAATCCAAACAATACTCTCGGGATCCTAAAAAAAATTTGGTGAATTTTGAGAGTAGAAGAGACAAAGTAATCGTCAGGAGTCCTCACCAGAGTGAAAAGAGATATGGAGCAAAAGAAATCCTACTCTCCGATATATATATAGGACTCAAAACATTTTCAAGTGTGTGCCTAGACTCAACCGTCAATGATTCGATCAATCAGTGGGGGCTCCTAGGTCGGAGAAGGCTCTGATACCAACTTGTAATGCCCAGGATGGGACTATACCTCATACGTGTCGAGGCACGACTTAAAGGTATAAGCCCATTCTGGAATGATCTCAAGTTTGGTATCTTTGCATGACTCAGGTGAAAATAGGGATGAAATTGCAAAAGGAGATAGTTGGCTTACACTCGCCACGTCACACAATACAATACATAAGCAAAACATCATTCAAAACATCACAACCCGACTACGGGCGAAGATCCAAAAGAAAGATACCAAAACATAAAACCACAGGTCTGAATCGCCCCTAGTAGAAACCACTACTGATCGTCGAAAACGTCACAAGCATACGGCCACTCTCTTCATCGAGCTCCCAGTGAAGCTCTGAACCAGCTCCTGCATCATCTCGACTGAACCTGCATCTGGTGTTGTAGTATCTGTGAGCCACGAGGACTCAGCAATCCCATAACCATGGGTATCAAGACTAGCAAAGCTTTATGGGTAGGAAGAGGTAAAGTGGTGAGGTTGCAGCAGCGACTAAGCATAATATGGTGGCTAACTTACGAGTACACGAATAAGATGAGCATCTACGCAAACGGTCGCACACTAGTAGTGATCGCTAAAGATCCTGAACTAAATACGAGTCAAACATAACCCCACCGTGTTCTCTTCTCAAAGTGAAAAGAGACAGTCACGGTTACTCGCACAGTTGTGTGTTTTACTTCGGATCCTCTGTCAAGTTTTCTACAACCGGACATTAACAAATTCCAATCTGCCACATAACCACGGGCACGGCTTTCGAAAGATCATAACCCTGCAGGGGTGTCCCAACTTAGCCCATCACAAGCTCTCACGATTAACTGAAGTGATAATTATAATATCATCACCCCTTATCTTAGGGAAATTCGATCAGGCTCGGCTTCCCGGTGCACAAGACATTTCGACAATGGTAAAACAAGTCCAGCAATACCTCCCGGCGTGCCGACACCCTGATAGTAGCCGCGCGTATCTCGTCTCAGGCCACAACTGGATGGGCGATCCTACAGGTTATACCAGATACCTCGGGTTTCCCCGAGGCGGCCCCGCAGTCTCCCCGTTTGGGACCAACACCATCAGCACTGGCCCCCCCTGTTATGTAGAATTAAGAACCTGGGGACGCGACCCCCTATGCAAATTTAATTAATTAATAAGTTGTTATTATGAGGCAAATTAAAACCAATGTTGGGCCTTGCTGGAGGAGTTTTATTCAAAGACGAACTGTCAATGGGTCCCCATCCACCCATCGTGTAAGGAACGCAAAATCAAGGAACATAATGCCGGTTTATCGGCGCCTAAGGTGGCATGAGTGGAACAAAACACCGAGCAAAAGGCCAAGCCTTCCACCCATGCCCAGTATATAGGTGTGTTAATAATAATTATATATATTGTGATATGCCAACAACAAGTTCCCTCCTGGAAGGATCTTCATCTTCACCTGAAACTAACAACGCTATAAGAGGGGCTGAGCAAGCGGGTAACATAGCCAAACAGTGGTTTTGCTAGGAAGGTGTCAAAAGGTTAGAGGTTTCATGGCAACAAGGAGAGGCTGACATAAAAGATGGGTAGCGCGACATGTTAACGATAGCATCGAGACAACTAAGCATGGCAATGGTAGTAAAGGTATCCAAGGGTATGATCATCTTGCCTGAGATCCCGCAAGGAAGAAGAACGGATCCATGAAGTGGTCGAACAGAACCTCACAACTCCGGAACGAACCCGAAGCTAACGAGAGAAGCATACCGGAAAGAAGCAAACAACACGGTAAACACACAATCATAAGCATGTCATGATGCACAAGCAAGCATGATGCATGTCATGTTTTAAATATGCATGGCAAGGCAAAGTGCACAAACAAGTACTACAAGTTAAGTGGAGCTCAATATGCAACGAGTTGCATATTGACGAAACACCACATTTTAATTATTTAATTGACTCTCGTTTATTTACAAGACAAGATTAAATGTTTGTCAACATGGCAAGAGGTGAAGCAAGAGCAAACTACCTATTTAGACATTTTAAATGAGGCCGGAAAAACAACAACAATTCCGGAAAATCCCCATGAGCATGTTTAGCAATTTTTAGCAAACAATAATTCACACATTTTAATGTTGCTAACATGATGCGGATGACATGATCAAGTTTATGCAATTTATTAATTAAAGGTTAACAAGAAGAGATATGAAGTATTGTCACCGTGGTGAAAGGAAAGAGTGCCACGGCAACGATCCGAAAATGATGCAACGGCAACATCTCGGTTCCGGTAACTCGTCGAGAGACCAGTGCAAAAGAAAGGTGGCGTGAGCGAGTCGAACAAGATGAAAGGTGGGGTGATCCCGTCACCGGGTTCCCACGAGTCGGCGACGAGGCAACCGAGGAGCATGACAAAAGACGAAACGGGCACGAGCAACCATGTTCACTTCTCTGTTGATGATCTTTAGTCGACTCTTGCTCTCGATGTCTTAGAAAATCACCAGGGTGGAGTTGATGCGGGGGTATCCTTCGTCCCCTTCCTTGTCTTCGGAATCTTCCGATTCCTTCTCTTTCTCAGTAGACTGGTCCTTCTGGAAACTCTGGATCAGGAGTCGACACTGTCGAGTGGCGTGCTTGGGATACACCAAGTTTCCCTCTTCGTCCTTCTTAGTGTGTATGGGACACGGCTGGTCGAGCATATCATCTCCAGCCTGACCCTTTCCTTTCTTGGGCGCCCAGGAGCCTTTGGGCTTTCCTTTGCCCTTCCCTTGGTTGACCATCGTGGCCTCTCCCTGAGCAGCTGGGTCGGCCTTACGCTTGTTCTTCCGATTGTGATTCTGGTCGTCCTGCCCGAGAGGCTTCTTGCCACTACGGAGCCGATCAGCCTCTTCGCCATTGGCGTACCGACTCGCAATTTCCATCATTCGCGACAGGGACATGTCGCCTGTTCGCCCAAACTTCAGGTTCAACTCTCGATTGCGCACGCCTTCCTTGAAAGCGCACACCGCCTGGTGCTCGGAGACGTTTTCCACCGTGTGATGCAAAGTGGTCCACCGCTGAATGTAGTCCCTCAAAGTTTCACTCGGCTTCTGCGTGCAGTGCTGAAGCTCTGCGAGTCCGGCAGGTCGCTTGCAGGTGCCTTCAAAGGTCCGAACGAACACCCGAGCGAGCTCTTCCCAACTGTATATGCTCCTGGGGGCTAGCTGGTTGAGCCATGCCCGAGCGGAGCCTCCCAGCATCAAAGGGAGGTGCTTCATAGCCACGTCATCGTTGCCTCCTCCGATCTGCACGGCCACTTGGTAATCTTCCAGCCACGTGTCCGGCTTCGACTCACCGATGAATTTGCTTACTCCGGCCGCCAGCCTGAAGTTCGGGGGGATCTCTTCGGCCCTGATTGCGCTGCAGAAGCACTCGGGCCCGGAGGCCGGCGCTTGGCTGCCGGAGGGCTGGTCTCCGCCTCGCTCGTCCCTGGATGCCCGGTTACGGTCGACCCGGCCCTGCACAAGGATGGACCTCGCGTCGAAGCCCGGCCGCCGGGGATCCGGGGGAATCCTACGCTCGTCGTCTCGCAGGCGCCTGCCCACGTGCCGCGGAGGCGAGTGTGACCCACTCCCCGGAGGAGGGGTAGGCACTCGACGACGGTCGTTGCGTCCGTGTCGACGATCGAGTGGGTCGTTGTTCCGGCCCAGGTGCCGGTCATGCCGCGGACCATGTTCCTTACGCCTCAGGAGCGATCTTGGACTGTGGGCCGACCATACGGTGTCTGCAGCCATCGATCTGCTATGAATCTTGTTGAGCGACTGAGAGACAGCCGCGTTTTGCTCTTCAGCCGTTCGGAGCAAAGCTCGGATCTGCTGAAGGCCTCTTCCAGCTTCCGACTGGGAGGGCTGAATCGACTCCGCGATACGGGTCGCGGCTTCGAGGTTTTGGACTGGTGTGCGGAACACCCGAGTCTCACGCTGACGTGATTGCCGCGGCCGTCGACTGGACTCGGGGGCCAGTCGACGGGCCTGTTCGTCGAGTGAACGTTGGATGTTTTCCAGGCGCGCGCGCTCGGCCAAGGTGGCCACGCGCGTGGCTTCGAGGGCCAAAGCTTCTGGGGAATCTCCCACGACGGGGGTGAAGAGCGCATCTCCGTTGTGGCGACAGGGCTCAGCTCTCTGCTCGGAGGTGAGGGGCTGAGGGATGTAACCGTTGTTGTCATGCGCCCGATCGCCACCGCTGCCGCCGTTCTCCCTGCAAGGAAAACCCGGCGGGCTACGGCGCGGATCGACCATGAGGATTTCCGCCGTGGGGTCGCTGCTTCCGCACTCGGAAATGGAATCTTCGAGCCCGGTCGACTGATCGGCCGGCCCGTAAAGGTAACCGTCGGGCTCAATGGCCGCGACTTGCGGGATGGCCGTTTGACGAGCCACCGCGTGTTTCACCCACCGCTGGAGCCGCGAACGCCCGGATCGCTTATGGCGGCGTCCAGCGGGGATAGTGGCCGACGAGTATCGGGTCGACGGCTCCAGAAGGAGGACGCCGCCGACTCTGGCACGAAAGTGCGTAGCTCCGCGGGCGGGCAGAGCCTCAACGTCGAGCGGGGCTTCCTGAAGCCACGCGGAGTCGTCGACGACGAAGACCAGCGCGCCGAGCCGGATCTCGTGGCCCGACGCCAAAACGCTGCCAGACACCATGATGAAGGTGGTCGGGGAATGGATTGCAACTTCACCAAATGTCGCTAAGACGCCTTGCCCCACGGTGGGCACCAACTGTCGTGGTTCTAAGTCTGACAGTGAGGGTAGGGGGTACGAATGGAGAGGCAAGGTTCTAGCTATGGCGAGGTTGTACACAGAGCGTTTAGCGAGTTCAGGCCCTTCTCGGAGGAAGTAAAAGCCCTACGTCTCGATGCCCGGGGGCTTGGTCGACTGATGTGTGTATGTATGTGTTACAGAGGTGCGAACCCTTGTTCTGGAGGAGGGGGTGGCTTATATAGTATGCCAAGACCCCAGCCTTGCTCCACGTTACCAAGGGCTTAAAGATACATTAAGGCATGCGTTACTGGTAACGCCTGCAATAATGGGTAGTTAAGGGGTTTATTACAGTGAGTAAATATAAGACTGTTGCTGTTCTGAGAAATGTTTAGTCCTCGGGGGTCGAGTGCTTGATCCAGTCGAATGGAGTTGAGTCGTCCTGGGTACATGAGTCAGTCGAGTGAAGTGTCACCTTGGATCGTCTCAGTCGACTATCCCCACCGTCGTGGGTCTTGTCTTTTGATCTCCTAGGATAGTGACCTTGGGAGGGGCCTTTAGGTCAGGCCTATGACCCTACCCTAGGTCTGTAACCTCGTCACCACGTCCGTTAGTTGCATCTTATATTGTCTATAAGTTTCTTTGAACTTGGTCCTCCAGTGTATATGCTTTTTGACAAGGAAGTTCATGGTAAAGAGAACATTATTTGCGGCATACATCCATAGTTACAAAAAATATAAGATCTAGAAGAATTTAGAACATCAATTCAATTGAAAGTGGAAAATGTAAACTCAGCTGCTCAAATCTGATAGTCGAATAAATTAATCATCCCATGGATCAAACTAAGATGGCCTTCCTAACCTGAACTGATCGAATTCCTAAAGCTATGGGACGTTCTTCAAAGTTTCAGTTTGGACAATGCGGCCTTCTCACTCCATGGCTGCATACTTCATGGGAGTTGATTGCAGCCTTCCCACTCCATGGCTGCATACTCCATGTTATCATTCTTTGGTTGGCCATGGTCTGCACTGGGTTCTTATACTATGTCTGTTCATTCTACTGCCTTCTCACTCAGGGAAACACATTCTTCATGGGAGTTGATTGCATTTGGAGATCTTGGGCCCTCCTGACCTGCAAAATATTTGCTTCATTAGCCATCCAGTACGGGCTCTGGACATCAGATCAAAGAGCAAAACATGGAATCCACAACTCCATGGCTGCATACTTCACTTCTCTGCAAGGAGAGGATATAGTTGATCACATAATGATGCAAATCATCTCAGCACACCAAACATGGACTGAATGTTTCAGGAGACTACATATTAACATCGCTCGGACATCTCAAACTGACAGCCTTGACTACCTTGTCATCCTGGTAAGTTGGCACCTTTGGAAACAAAGAAACACAAATGTCTTCGGACACCTCAACCAACAACGATCAAGGAAAGCTCTTGTGGACTTAACTTTAAATGATTTCATGCTCTGAAAAGTGCAAAAGCGGATGAACTTCAAGTACTTTGTGAGGGGTGGATAGTTTGTATCCAGGAGTAGGAGTAGAGCTGAGTAATAGACTCATATCGTTGTCCACAACAAATTTTGAGCCTCTTATAATTTTGATGTTGCGCTCTATAAAACTATGGCATGCCTTGGCACACTCTAAAAAAATAACCTTCCTAACCTGACATCGACACATACAAAGCATAAAGTCTAGCTGATAACAGGGTGCATATTTGGTTTTCAGAAATAATGCGGGAGTAATTCCCATTTATCACCGGAGGTGACATCATGATTATTTTTAATAAATTACAAAATTTATCTTCCAGTGTTTCAAATCATCTCCTCAGCAAGTTTATATATGTATGGCACTGATCATCTAACTCAGTCGAAATTAGAAATGATTAAAAAAATCATCCTAGCTATGGGCTCACCATTTATCACTGATTGTTTTGTGGACGTGAGGCTCCATCTTGCCTTAGCAATACTACAAGGATACATTGACTTAGGCCATCTAGAAGATATTCACTAAATTCAATGAAATTGCCATGCTGAAGAAATCGAAGAGTCGGGGAATTCACCATGGACAGTGGGAGAAAATGAGAAAGTTGTACATGAGTAGGAATCTTAACTGAATGACAAAAATAACACAATTGCTTTAAGGAGGGGAGGGGGGTGAACTGAGCTTCTTAGGAATAAGTCCACTCGATGCAAGAAGAGACTTAGGAAAATCAGTTGGTTGGATCAAGCAACCCACACATCACCCTCATCGCGTGCGTTGGCTGGATCCCCTTGCAGACTGATTGGCACCGTAGGAAGCATATATATACTCGTACCATTCGGCAGTGGAAAGGATCGACACATTACCCGCCATGAATGTGCCATTATTGCCTTTCGCCATCACCTCTCCTTAGCTCACTCGGGCAAGTTGTCATTTGGGAGTCATATGCCACCGCTTACAGAGTAGCAACCCTCATGGCTTCGATTATGCAAGCAGAAAGGGAATTCGGACAAGAACAGTAGCATAAGTAAGCTCATGAATAAATGAAAAGGAATTCACAAAATAAATAAATGAAAAGGAGCAAACATGGACGGACTTGCTCCAAGCTCCTGTCCATCTTGTGTTCCTACATCCAACATGAGATAGCTAGTGGAATATTTAGAGAACGAATTGGGTTAAAATACTCATAAATTGGAGATTGATCAAGGTAATTCGAAAGAGAATGAGCAGATAACCTCATGCCGAGCTCGATGGACTATTCCAAACCAGTTACTTATAGTTGGAGATTGATCATGCTAAATTCAGGGAGATTGAGAGATAACCATCATGCCCAGCTAGATGGATGAATCGAAACCAGTTATTTATAGTTGGAGATTGATTATTCTAAATTCAACAAGACTGAGCTGATAACATGTCGAGCTATATTGTAGCACCAGAGAGCAAGATGGGTGACTTGGTTTTTTCGATCAGTGTTGCCCGCCCCCCCTATGTCGTGTCTTTGTTATCAAAGAAACCAAATAAAATATCATGAGAAACTGAAGTTTAGTTGTGACAAGCGAGGATTAACATGGACTGGATATCATGAGGGATAACATCATGCTGCACATCACCATAACTGTATTTCCATCAAACAACTTTAGTGCAAAGTCCAAACACACATCGCATTGTCATTGTGCATGGCTAGCTGAATATGGCGGGACACAATACTTCTTGTTGTCCCTAGAAGCGTGGCCGGCCAGCTTCAGGACCTGAATCAAGAGGAAGAACAACAAGATTAGCACAAATATTCAGGCATTGATACTAATCGATGGTACGGTCGAAAACAGATTTAAGTATAGCCTGATTAATCAGAATCCACGAAGAAACTGGGTCAATGAATAGAGACCCAAAGAACAAGGGAAAGGATGAGATCCGAGAGAAACGCACCTCAGAGTCGAGGTACTCGACGACGGCTGGCGACGTAGATAGGGGCGCCAACGCCAACGCGCTCGGCATACTTATCTGCCTTGAGGAATTTGACGATCCTGCTGATGGGGATTGGAGATCCTCAACGGCACCATCTTGTCCGTGCCGACGCCGATTGCCTTCCCACGACCGGCCATCTCAGCAACCGAGAAGGAGAACGACGAGAGACGCTACTGGAAGACGAAATGCTGTTCGCCGCAGCACACCATCCCGCCGTGCTGTGCAACCGAATGGACGCGTTCCATCGCTCGGGGAGGCGCTGCTCGAATCCAGCGCGGTCGCCATGGGAATGGGATCCGTCGCTCCGGCCTCTGTCGCCACACAAGTCGGCCGCCGATGATGAAAAGGGCCGCCACGCAAAGAGTGAGAGGCGTGCGACCTAGAAACGACTACTCCCTCTGTAAACTAATATAAGAGCGTTTAGATCACTACTATAGTTATCTAAACGCTCTTATATTAATTTACAGAGGGAGTACATGCGTCCGTAAGCGAGTTCGTTACAGCCCATAGGCCCAATTTAACCCTAAACGGACGAAAAACCGACCAGAGCAGCGACCCAGAATGGTTCGCGGTTGTTTAATACCTAGCGGAGGATGATTAGGTGCGATCCACAGCTAATCTGACGGCCAAAAATACTTAGAATTAACGATCAAACGGCTGAAAACATTGATGGTCTGAGAGGGCTGCAAAAGTGCTCAGTTTTAATGTCTTTAAAAATGTACCCATCGCCTCCACGTAAGTGCCACTTGGACTTGTTTCTTTATGTTTCTTGGAGGTCGACTGCAATTTCGGTCGACTCATCTCTTGACTGAATCTTTCAGAGCCGCTGCTTCCACGACCTCGATGGACATTGACCGGGGTCGAGACGACGAGGAAACCGTGGATGCTACGACATCTCGCGCAGGTGTGGGCTCTATGAGACTTGTCTTATCCTTCTTTTCTTTCGCGAGCGATGGTCGACTGACTTAGTTCTGTGCTTGACCCGAAGAGCCACGCCTCGTCATAGAGCTGCCGAACGACAACGAAGACGATGAGCAGTTGGGAGGGGACCGCCGGCTCGCAGGGAAGAAGGGCCGGAAAGCTCCTTCTGGCTCAGAGGCCCAGCGGCCGGAGGACGTGGCCAGAGCCACGGTCTCTTTTGCCGTCCCTGTGTCGACCGTGGCGCTGCCGACCCATCACCTGCGCCGAACGTCGACCCAGCGCCCGGCCCGGTTGTCGACCCAGCGCCAACTCCAACCGTCGACTCAGCGCTGGTTCGCGCCGTAGATCTAGCGCCTGCGCCTGCGGCCGACCCGACGCCCGCCGCTTCATCAGTCCTTTTCTCTACCTACCGCCTCCCGAAGGACCCTGTGGGGGCGGCTCAAGAAGCCGTTCGCCAGGCGGAGGTGATGATGGGGAGGACGAAGGCGGCGTACGAGGCCAGCATGGCGGCTTACGATGCCAGCTCTGCTCTTCGGGCTAACATCCAGGTACGTTGTCTTCATTGGAGTAGTCTTTGATTTCGAGAGAATTTGCTTGTTTTGTTTCGTGAGATACCACACCCACTGGGTGTTCTTCTTTACTTCTCTTCTTTGAGCTCGCGCCGGACTGACCTTGGCCGAGTGAAACCAGTGGGGGCACGCTCAGTGCACCCACTGGGTGTAGCCCCTGAGACCGTGGTCGACTGCTGGCGGTCGGCCTTGGTCTTAATATAGAATTTCCTTGTTGTTGATTGTTGTTTTTTTTTGCTCGCGCTGGACTGACCTTGGCCGAGTGAAACCAGTGGGGGCACGCTGATAACCCTCAACCGTAAGGGATCAAGATAGTCTTCGCGGGTAAGAATAACCCAATTTATTGATTCGACACACGGGGAGCCAAAGAGTATTTATAAGCTTTGACAGTTGAGTTGTCAATTCAACCGCACCTGAAATATACTTACTTGCAACAAAAGATAAGTGGTAACAGTGATATGATAGTGACGATAGTAATAGTAAAAGTAAACAGCAAAAGTAAATAGCAGTAGTAAATGGCAAAAGTAGCAACTAGTGACAAGCAGGGTTTAAAACACTGTAGGCTAGGGAGATGGATGGTTGGGCGCTGCACGGATGAGATAGATTCTAACTTGGGCACGGCACACGGAAAAGTAATGATCATCTAGGCAAATATCAAACATTAGGCATGTATCCCGTAGGTAGTTGTACGTGCTTGCAATAAGAACTTGCACAACATCTTTTGTCCTACCATCCCGCTACGAACGGGGCCAAAAGGAACTTATGGATATTAAGGTGCTCCTGTCAAAGAGCACCGGAACAAAGCAATGAACTCAATGGATACATGTAATCCTCAAACTACGGACCATCCCCTTTGGTGTCCCAAGCTGTCACTTTTGGGATCGCCGGTTCCGGACCGTAACAGGTGCAAACAACTCATAGATAGGATCACGAACACAAATATATTCATGCAAACACATATGGTTCAGATCTGAAATCATGGCACTCGGGCCCTAAGTGTCAAGCATTAAGAGTAATAAGTTGAAGCAAAGATGATAAACACCATAGTAGATGATAGGCAACATGCCCCCAACGATCTGATAAACTATTACATGATCTAACTCATCCAATCCCTACCATCTCCTTCGCCTACAGCGGGGGAATTACTCACAAATGGAGGGAGAAGTCATGAAGGGATGATGGAGTGGTGATGATGATGACGATGGCGACGATCTCCCCTCTCCGGAGGCCAATTCAGCCTCCAGATTAGCCCTCCCGAGGAAGAACAGAGGGTGGCGGCGGCTCCGCGACGGAAAACTGCGAAAGAACTTCTGATCTGGGGTTTCTGCGTCGGGAGTAAAAATAAGAGGCGAAGTAGGGCACCAGGGGGTGTGGGACCCACCCAGACGGCCTCCTGGCGCGACCCAGGGGGGGGGGCACGCCCACAGGGCGCCTGGGCACCCCCTGGCCCCCCTCTGGCCCCACTTCTGGCTCCTGATTCCTTCGGGTGCGTGGATTTTCTGTGATTTTTTCGTGGATTTTTCTGAGGTACCTAAAAATCCGTTTTCCTGCACACAAATAAACCATACAGGCAGCTCTGCTGAAAACAGCGTCAGTCCGGGTTAGTTTAGTCCAAATCATGCAAGAATGAGGCCAAAACAATATCAATAGTGTTTGGAAAAGTAGATACGTTTGAGACGTATCAACTCCCCCAAGCTTAGCATATTGCTTGTCCTCAAGCAATTCAGTTCAACGAACTGGACGCGACAAAGAAAACTTTGACAAACTCTTTTGCTTCATTAGATGTATATAAGCATGTACTACGAAAATAGTTTAGCAAGTATTGAAACAGTACTATGAGGACAATGGAAGGAGCAATCCTTCTTTCAAGTGACCAGTCACAAATACTTAAAAGTAAATAATCTATTACTGAAAATCAAGACAAGATTACATTGCACATAGCTTGAGCATATTAGGGTGGTATCTCGCTAGCCTCCATGAGTGAAGCAAAACATAAATGCAGAGACTCCTCCAGAGTTTTAAAGGAGTCTTGAACTAAGAATTTCAGAATAAATCATATCACAAGTATGCAGAAGACAATGTAATACTTTGGGACAATGCACATTACACTCAGAATGACAATTATGCTCTCATAGTTGGTGCTTTGAAGAAAGAAGGTTAGACTCTCGAACCGTGGCTTTTATTGGCAAGGTTGAAAACCCGTGGTCGGAAACAAAAACTAAACATGTACCAGAGCTCTTGGTTTTAAAAACAGAAGTAAACATGTTTTGAGAAATTCATATTTCGTCAACGAATGCTAGCAGATAACTCAATCACTTTTTGAGTGGACAAGTCTCGAGGAACGGCTCCCGCATGAGGACGATCACATCCTCTTAATCTCCTTTGTTTATCACTGCCAAAGTTTTCTGATTTCTCATGAACAAAGCGTGAAGGAGGGTTTGTTTGTTATATTATCTTTTTGAGCCGGGCGCACTCAATGCCAGTTCCTTTTCGTATTAGGGGTTTGCACATTAGACATACAATCCAGGGGTGAAACTTGTCCAACTTAAAAAGATCATGAATTAACTACTTGTAATGCCCAGGATGGAGTTATACCTCCTACGTGTCGAGGCACGACTTAAAGGCATAAGTCCATCCTAGAATGATCTCAAGTTTGGTAATCTTTGCACATCTCATGTAAAAGAGGGATAGTAAAATGAAAATAGTTGGCTTACACTCGCCACGTCACAGAATAACAGTACAAGTCTCAAACATCATACATTAAGATCACTACAACCCTCTAAGGGCAAAAGCCAAATGTCAAAGTACCAAACTCAGATAAATAAAACAACCACAGGCGGATCGAATCCTAGTAAGAGACTCCACTACTGATCGTCCGGGTAGCGCACGTAGTAACGACTACGCTCCTCGTCGTACTCCCAATCCAGCTCGGTGCCATCACCTGGATAGCTCACAGCTGGACCTGCATCTGGTGTGTGAAGTAACTGTGAGCCACAGAGGACTCAGCAATCCCGTTCCCGGGTAACAGAACTATCAAAGCCTTTAGGTGAGGGAAAAGGCTGAAGAAAGAACAAGTCTGCAGCAGCAACTAGCATCTAGCTTACGCAAGTGAGAGCGAGAAGAGAAGGCATCGCGAGAAGTGATCACGAAGTGATCCTAGCTACAAGCTCACAAACATACCCCTCCGTGTTCAACTCCCGAATCCCTATTCGGAAATTGACAGTCACGGAACACACGCTGGTAGTGTATTAGTATCCTTGTGTCAAGTTATATACAACCGGAATTAACAAGCTCCCATCTGCCACATAACCGCGGGCACGGCTTTCGAAAGTTCAAACCCTGCAGGGGTGTTCCAACTTGACCCATTACAAGCCCACGATCCGCGGAGTCTCAACTCCAAAGTGGGAAGACCCGAGTATCCTCGGAATCCCGTGCTCAAGATATACCGAGCTAAGGTAAGGCTAATCCAGCAAATCCTCCCGGCGTGTCGACACCCTGATCGTAGCCGCGCGTATCTAGGTCTCAGGACACGACCGGATGGGCGATCCCACGGGTTTTTACCAAACCTTGAGTTTCCTCGAGGTGGCCCCGCGTAACCCCCGTTTCGGACCAACACTCATGTGGAGCACTGGCCCGGGGTTGTTGATTAAGAAAGAGGGTTAATTACTCCCTATGCATGTTTAGTTTGTTATTAGGCAAATAGTACCAATGTTGGGACTTGCTGGAAAAGACTTAGCACTTAGCGGTTTATCGAGGGGGTCCCATACACCCCAACCGTGTTAGGAACGCATAATCAAGGAACATAATACCGGCTTATACGGATCCTAACGGCATGAGTGGAACAAAACACCAAGCAAAAGGCTTAGCCTTCCACCCTTGCCAAATATATAGATGATTTCAAATTAAGCATTTATATAGTGTGATATAACCCAACCAAACTTCAACATGGAGCAAGCATCTTCACTTCACCTGCAACTAGCAACGCTATAAGAAGGGCTGAGCGAAGCGTACTTAGCCAAGCACGGTTTGCATAGGTAGGGTGGTTAAACATGGCAATTGGTTACAAGTAGGAGGCTGACAAGAAGAACATGGGCATCGAGGCAAAAGCTATAGATCGAGACTACTAGCAATAGGCAAAGATAGTAATGTTATCGGGGTTCGGTCATCTTGCCTGAAGAGAAGACGTTCGGATCGAAAGAAGGGTCCTCGTGCTCAAACTCGTTGGAAACCTCGTGCTCAACCTCGTTGGAAAACTCGTGCTCAACTTCCGGCTCTAAACAAGACAAACACACCAAGCACCAATCAACACGATGCAATGCGCACTCGAAAAACATGAATGCATGATGGATGCACTAAAGATGCACATGGAGCACGGAAACATCACTCAAGCAAAACACCTCAAAACAAGATAACAACCTGATATTATTAATCTACACAGAAAATCACCCAAGTTTGATATAAGATTCGCTGAAATCGGAGTTACGGGCTAAAAGTTATGCCCGAAACAAGATTTGAGCGAAAACTGAAAATTACAGCAACATAGCAACTTGGGAGCTCAAAATAATTAATCTACAGCACCCAAAAAGCATGGCAAAGGACTTGAACACAAACTAGATATAAAGTACAGCAACTAGGTCCAAAGTGCACCCCCAACGGAGTCACGGATCAAAAGCAATGATCTTGGACATATTGAACTTTGAAATAAAATTCTGGTAGCAGAATTTTATTGAAAGTTTGGAGCAAAAGATAAACATGCTACAGCACCTCAAATGGACATGTGAGGACATGGATGGAAAGACAACAATATATACTTCAAGGAACAATCAAAATCCACCCCAAAACTATCATGCTTTGTCCTACAACATCACACGAACATGGCATCGGAACGTTACATATTTCAGACTTAGTGAAATTTCACTAAGTCCTAAAACAGCAACATCATCATAGCACACAAAAGAGCATGTTTAAGTCACCTCGAAACTAAACATGGCAAAGGGTAAGCACCTCATCAAAGTACATATGACGGTGATCCCAAAACACACAAGCATGCATCATTGTGGTGAACACACCGATTGCAACGAGCTCAACAAGATGGCATTTCATAACAAGTGAAAACACAACATGTGAACATGGCACTTTGCAACGATGATAATAAGGAAACAATAAATCTACCATGCAACCTATCACACACAACACGTAGTTCGTGGCAAGACGAACACGTGGACATGTCATTTGCATCGTTTGGACAAACGAGCTAAAAATTAACACAAGTCAAAGGTGGCATGAAAATAACACATAACAGCAGTTTATATCATGATGCACTCTTGCAACAGCAAAACAAGTGTCTAGAAGACCTCTAACATGCATGACTACAACAGGTAAAACGTAGAGGACATCTCCACGAACATCCGGACATGCTACACGCGCAAAACGGAGCAACAGGCACCAAGTTACAGCAGTTCAAAGTTTGGATTTCAGATCAGGAAACAGGGACTTAGGGAGGAAGAAGTCAACCTTCTCAGATCTGGTGAACAGTAGCAGGCCGGCGGCGGATCTGGCCCAGCGGTTGCGGCACTGTGCGGCGGCGGCCCAGGCCTGCGGAGCGAGGCGGCCTGGTAGGAGGAGGAGGCCCGGCGAGGCGGGGCCCGGCCGGCGGGGACGCGGCCCGACGCGGAGAGGAGAAGGGCCCGGCGCGCGGCGCGGCCTCGGAGGGAGGTGGCGGCCCACCCGGGCGATCCGGCTGGCGGGAGCCTGCGGGGAGGCTAGCCCAAGTGGCGAGGAGGCGGCCCGGTGGCCCCGGCGCGGTGGGGCGAGGCAGAAGCCCGGTGCGGCTCGGGTGAACTGGTCCCCTCCTGGGCCACGGCGACGCGTACGGCCCGGTCGCACGCTCGGCGGTCGAAGGAAAAGGGGCGAAGGGATCGGCCCGGTGATGCGATCGACGGAGGGAGCGCCCGACTGGGTCGAACGGTCGGCTGCGTTGACTCGCCCAGATCTGATCGAGGAAACCCGGCGGCGGCGCTGGTTTGGATCGAAGAATCCTTCGGTGGATCCCCTCGGGATCCGGGAGAAACTTTGGATCTGAGAAGAAAGGGAAAAAAAAGAAAGTGGATCTAGAGGAGGAAGAAGAAGGAATAGGGAGGCCCAAAAATAGACTAGGGGGGTCTATATGTAGCAGAATTTTAGGGTTAGGGAGAGTTTAGGGGCGCTAGGAGCCCTCCGATCGCGATCCGACGGATCCGATCGCGGGGGTAGTTTTAGAAGGCCTAGAAGGAGATAAAAGACTGCCACAGGGGTGTTTCCGGGACACGAAGCGAAGGCACTTCGGACCCACACGGACAACGGAAGGAAAAGTCAACGGAGTCCAAACGAGACGAGATTTGAGAGGCGGGTTGCACACAACAAAACAACAACACACAACACAACCTCGCGGCACACCGGTAACGAAAAACGCCCGAACAACAAAGTAGGCCTACGGGACGTCACGGACGCGTGAGGGAGCTCCGGAACGCGAAACGGACAACGGGAAGGAACGCCACGAACCGGATGCAACCCACAACACAGATGCAATGCAATGCACAAGTCTACATGATATGAATGAATGCCACACACTCACACAACAAAACGACGAAAGCCCGAAAGACAAAGAACCCGAAATGGAAATAGATGAAGCCGGAGATTTATTATATACCCAAAAGGGAAAGTATTACATCCGGGGCATTACAAACTCTCCTCTACTACAAAAAGATCTCGTCCCGAGATCTAGGACTGGAAAAAAGGAAGGGTACTCGGAACGAAGATGATCTTCTCATTCCCAGGTAGCTTCTCGGTCTGTGTGATGTGACCACTTGACTTTCAGAAACTTGATGGACTTGTTGCGAGTCTTGCGTTCGGTTTCTTCGAGAATTGCAACTGGATGCTCTCGGTAGGAAAGGTCTTGTTGAAGATCAATCTCCTCAAACGGAATCATGCGCTCAGGTGCCTTGAAGCATTTGCGAAGCTGAGACACATGGAAGACATCATGAACATTTGCAAAGTTGGAAGGGAGCTCGAGCTGATAGGCTAGATCGCCTCTTTTGCCAAGAATCTTGAAAGGCCCGACGTATCTAGGAGCAAGTTTTCCTTTGATACCGAACCTTTGGGTTCCTTTCATCGGAGAAACTCGGAGATAGACATGATCACCGATGTCGAAAGCCAAATCACGATGCTTTCCGTCATAGTAGCTCTTCTGACGCGACTGAGCGGCCTTGAGATTCTCACGTATGACTTTGCACATTTCTTCGGCTTCAGAGATCAAATCATTGCCAAGAAGTTGGCGTTCGCCTGTTTCAGACCAGTTGAGAGGGGTACGGCACTTTCTGCCATAGAGAATTTCAAACGGTGCTTTGCCTGCACTTGCTTGAAAGCTGTTGTTGTAAGAGAACTCGGCAAATGGAAGACAGTCCTCCCATTTCATGCCGAAGGAGATGACACAGGCTCTGAGCATATCTTCTAGGATCTGATTCACCCGCTCGACTTGACCACTAGTCTGAGGGTGAAAGGCAGTGCTGAACCTGATCTTAGTGCCCATGGCGGACTGAAAGGATTCCCAGAACCTTGATGTGAACAAGCTGCCACGGTCTGAGGATATCACTTGAGGAATGCCATGCAGGGACACGATTCTGGAAGTGTACAGTTCTGCAAGTTGAGCTGCATTGATTGATTCTTTGACTGGAAGAAAGTGAGCGACTTTGGTAAGCTTGTCAATCACCACAAAGATAGCATCATTGCCTCGCTTGGATTTAGGAAAGCCAGTGACGAAGTCCATTTCAATGTGGTCGAACTTCCACTCGGGAATAGGAAGAGGTTGGAGAAGACCGGCTGGACGTTGATGTTCTGCTTTCACTCTTCTGCATACATCACATTCATTCACGAATTGGGAAATCTCCCTTTTCATGCGTGTCCACCAGTAAGACTGCTTAAGGTCTTGGTACATCTTGGAACTGCCAGGATGGATGGAAAGGAGAGAATCATGAGCTTCTTCCATTATGAGCTTCCTGAGATCACCTTTGGGAACAACGAGTCTGTCCTCGAAGAACAAGGTATCTCTCTCATCAACACGGAAGCACTTATATTTTGGAGTGCCCTTTGCAATCCCATGTTTCACCTTCTTCACCATGGTATCACTGAGCTGGGCCTCACGGACTTGATCTTCCAGGGTAGGAGCAATTTGGAGATTTGCAAGGAAACCCTGCGGAACAACCTGGAGGTTGAGCTTCCTGAAAGCTTCACAAAGCTCAGGCTGGTGTGGCTTGATAAGAAGGCTGTTGCAATATGCCTTTCTGCTCAAAGCATCTGCAATCACATTCGCCTTGCCTGGAGTGTACTCAATGCTGGGGTTGTACTCTTGGATCATCTCGACCCAACGAGTCTGGCGGAGGTTCAGATGCGGCTGTGTGAAGATGTACTTCAAGCTCTTGTGATCAGTGAAGATGTCGACCTTTCTGCCCAACAACAGATGTCTCCACGTAATCAGAGCATGTACCACAGCTGCTAGCTCGAGATCATGTGTGGGATAGTTCTTCTCACTGGGCTTGAGCTGCCGAGAAGTATATGCCACAATTTTCTTATCTTGCATAAGCACACCACCAAGACCTTGAAGAGAAGCGTCACAGAACACTTCATAGGGCTTGGTTTCATCCGGAGGAGTCAGAACTGGAGCAGAGACAAGCTTCTCTTTGAGGGTTTTGAAAGCCACTTCACACTCGGGAGACCAAAAGTATTTGACATTCTTCTGAAGGAGGTTGGAAAGAGGCTTGGCAATCTTGGAGAAGTTTTCCACAAACCTTCTGCAATAGCTGGCAAGACCCAGAAAACTGCGGAGCTGCTTGACGTTCTGAGGAGCTTCCCAGTTGACAATTGCTTCAACTTTCTTGGGATTAACCGCAATACCGTCAGCTGAGATAATGTGGCCCAGGTACAAAACCTTATCGAGCCAAAACTCGCACTTTGAGAACTTGGCATAGAATTTATGCTCTCGGAGTCGATCAAGAACCAGACGCAAGTGCTTTTCGTGATCTTCTTCATTCTTGGAAAACACCAGAATATCATCCAGATACACAAGCACGAATTCGCCAGTATAGGGGTTGAAGATGTAATGCATCATCCTTGAAAAGGTAGGAGGAGCATTGGCGAGACCGAAGGACATGACGGTATACTCATATGAACCGTAGCTCGTTCTGAAGGCCGTCTTGGGAATGTCTTCCTCGCGAATGCGAATTTGATGGTAGCCCATTCAGAGGTCAAGCTTAGAGAACACTTTAGCTCCTTTGAGCTGCTCAAAGAGTTCGTTGATGTTGGGGAGCGGATACTTGTTCTTAATCGTCTTCTTGTTCAGTGGCCGGTAGTCAACACAGAGACGCTCCGTGCCATCTTTCTTCTTGACAAATAAGACACCACAGCCCCACGGAGATGTACTCGGTCTGATGAGACCCATACTCTCCTGCTTATCAAGCTGCTTCTTCAATTCCTTCAATTCATCCGGAGAGAGCTTGTAAGGACGCCGGCAAGCAGGTTTGGTGCCCGGCTCGAGTTCAATGACAAACTCCACCTGACGGTGTGGAGGCATGCCTGGAAGATCTTCTGGAAAGACGTCTTGATATTCATTCACCACTGGAATTTGCTCTATGGCATTAATTTCACCCTTATCATTAAGAGAGAAAAGCCGAATAGTATTATCCCTGGAGGCGAAGATAATCACATCTTCATCAGAATGAGTCATCTTGACTTCCTTCTGGGCACAATCAATGTGAGCATCGTGCTGAGAAAGCCAATCCATTCCGAGAATGAGGTCGATATCAGAATGACCAAGAACCACCGGAGAAGCCAAAAATCGATAATCACCCATGCGAATAGAAACATCCGGAGCAAATATCTTTGAATGCAATAGTTTGCCTGGAGAAACAACTGACAATTCTCTTGGCAAACTTCTGGTGACGATGTTGTGCTTGGATGCAAAAGGATATGACATAAAAGAGCAAGAAGCACCCGAATCAAATAACACTTTAGCTGGAAAAGAGTTCACTGGAAGGTTACCCAAAATGACATCAGAAGAAGCCTCTGCTTGTGCTGCATTCATCAGATTGACCCTTGCAGACTTTGGATCATGCCTGACAATCGCTGAACTCATAGGTGGAGGAGGAGGAAGACGCTTCGGATTCGGACACCTGTTGGCATAGTGACCTTTCTGAGTGCATTTGTTGCAAGCCACTTCTGAGAGAGGACGGAACTGAGAGCCACTGGACTTGGAGCCTTGAGACTGAAACTGCTTCTTCGACTGGTTGCTTGGGTTGGGTGGGTGGGAGAAACCACGACCACTAGAGTTCTTGTTGTTGGAGTTGTTGAAGTTGCTGGAGTTGTTGTATGGAGCTCGAATCATTGGAGGAGGAGGAAGCCAGAATTTCTGTTGTTTCGCAGCCAACTGAGACGATGAGGTAGAGTGAACAGCATCTCGAATTCTCTTCTTAGAAGCCTCCATCTTGAGCTGAGCTGCTTCTTGTTTCAAAGCCATATTATAGAACTTATCGAATTCGTCTGGCTCGAACAAGGTGAGAGCAAGCTGAAGTTCATCTTTGAGACCTCCACGGAACTGATAGATTTTACTCTTTGCATCAGGAATGTCTTGCTTTGCATAGCGAGCGAGGTTTTGGAACTTGACATTATACTGATAGACTGTCATGGAGCCCTGCTTGAGGTTGCGGAATTGCTCACGCATACCCTCGATAACACTTGTAGGAATGTGATGCGAGCGGAAATCCTTGCAGAAGTTCTCCCACGAGATCACTTGACCCGGCCTTGAGTCTTTGTACTGCTGCCACCAGTCAGCTGCTTGATCTTTCAGTTGGAAGGCTGCAAACTTCACATAGTCATCTTCTTTCACGTTACTGCACTCAAAATGCTTCTTTATGTCGGTCAGCCAATCCTCAGCATCAAGAGGGTCGACACAGTAACTGAAAGCTTTAGGATTGTTAGCCAGGAACTGGTTGAGGGTAGCATGGTGCTGCTGGAAGAAGTTGCCTTGGTTCATTGGAACGCCCTGATTAGCTTGATTAGCTTGATTAGCTTGCATCATCTGCATCATCTGCATCATCAACTGAGTGTTCTGAGCAGTAGTCTGCATAATTGCTCTCCAAGCCTCAGGCGGAGGAGGAGGGGAAGGAGGATGCTCTGGGACCTCTTCCACCTCTGGGTTGGCATTCGGAACCTTTTTCGGAGCCATCCTGTAAGAGATGACCACGAATCAGCAATTGATTGACAAAAGGAATAAGCTGAATCAATGGAATGAATTGCAACAAGTCTTCACAATAATCATTCGAACAATAGAACGAATGAAAACATCCGAACAAGAGGAACGAATGAATTTCTCAGTTAATTGATAACATCAGTCTTCACGAGAAGCCACATAGGGATCAAAAGGATAAATAATAAAACAACAAGGTACGGAAAGGAACAAACACAAGAGAGGAGTTTCGTTCTAACATCTTTGTGCTGAAAGCATATGAACGCGTTACGAAAAGGTTTTGCAATCCCCGGATCAGCATAGCCAAGGACCCTTTAAGATGCAACTCCTGATAGTAACCTCGGTCATATAACTCCTTCACTCAATGTCGAACCCCGAACTCACTAACCTGCATTCGTTGGAAGAATGCCTACGATCTACTGGATAAAACCCACCTATAGTTTTCCGAAAGATTCCAGTTATGCAATCAGGTGTTGGGGATACACGGGAAGCACCGCGCAATCAACTCTAACCTACATCCAGGTGTATCCATCCTTCAACACATAACCAGTCTTTCTCGGAAACTGTGTACCTCGGACCTTCGAAAAGCATCCACTATAACAAGCTATGGCAATACTCCCGAACTACCTCCCCAGTACTGGGTGATGTCGGGGTTATCTTGCCACTGGCCGTATAGGGGAGATTTTCGATGTCGGCCGTCTTAAGTATTTAGTACTGTCGCGATATGCTTGTTACAATGATACCCCGAAGCTCAACTCCTCGGTAACAGGAGGCAACGGGAACAATATCCTTGTCACAAGAACATCGAAACAATCCAAGAATACTCGCGGGATTCCTAAAAAAAATTTTGTGCAAATTTTGAAGATAGGAGAGACAAGAGTAGACGTCAGGAGTCCTCACCAGAGAGAAAGGGGATGAGAAGCAAAGAAATCCTACTCTCCGATATAATATAGGACTCAAAAGTTTTCAGTGTGTGCCTAGACTCAACCGTCAACGGTTCGATCAAACAGTGGGGGCTCCTAGGTCGGAGAAGGCTCTGAATACCAACTTGTAATGCCCAGGATGGAGTTATACCTCCTACGTGTCGAGGCACGACTTAAAGGCATAAGTCCATCCTAGAATGATCTCAAGTTTGGTAATCTTTGCACATCTCATGTAAAAGAGGGATAGTAAAATGAAAATAGTTGGCTTACACTCGCCACGTCACAGAATAACAGTACAAGTCTCAAACATCATACATTAAGATCACTACAACCCTCTAAGGGCAAAAGCCAAATGTCAAAGTACCAAACTCAGATAAATAAAACAACCACAGGCGGATCGAATCCTAGTAAGAGACTCCACTACTGATCGTCCGGGTAGCGCACGTAGTAACGACTACGCTCCTCGTCGTACTCCCAATCCAGCTCGGTGCCATCACCTGGATAGCTCACAGCTGGACCTGCATCTGGTGTGTGAAGTAACTGTGAGCCACAGAGGACTCAGCAATCCCGTTCCCGGGTAACAGAACTATCAAAGCCTTTAGGTGAGGGAAAAGGCTGAAGAAAGAACAAGTCTGCAGCAGCAACTAGCATCTAGCTTACGCAAGTGAGAGCGAGAAGAGAAGGCATCGCGAGAAGTGATCACGAAGTGATCCTAGCTACAAGCTCACAAACATACCCCTCCGTGTTCAACTCCCGAATCCCTATTCGGAAATTGACAGTCACGGAACACACGCTGGTAGTGTATTAGTATCCTTGTGTCAAGTTATCTACAACCGGAATTAACAAGCTCCCATCTACCACATAACCACGGGCACGGCTTTCGAAAGTTCAAACCCTGCAGGGGTGTTCCAACTTGACCCATTACAAGCCCACGATCCGCGGAGTCGCAACTCCAAAGTGGGAAGACCCGAGTATCCTCGGAATCCCGTGCTCAAGATATACCGAGCTAAGGTAAGGCTAATCCAGCAAATCCTCCCGGCGTGTCGACACCCTGATCGTAGCCGCGCGTATCTAGGTCTCAGGACACGACCGGATGGGCGATCCCACGGGTTTTTACCAAACCTTGAGTTTCCTCGAGGTGGCCCCGCGTAACCCCCGTTTCGGACCAACACTCATGTGGAGCACTGGCCCGGGGTTGTTGATTAAGAAAGAGGGTTAATTACTCCCTATGCATGTTTAGTTTGTTATTAGGCAAATAGTACCAATGTTGGGACTTGCTGGAAAAGACTTAGCACTTAGCGGTTTATCGAGGGGGTCCCATACACCCCAACCGTGTTAGGAACGCATAATCAAGGAACATAATACCGGCTTATACGGATCCTAACGGCATGAGTGGAACAAAACACCAAGCAAAAGGCTTAGCCTTCCACCCTTGCCAAATATATAGATGATTTCAAATTAAGCATTTATATAGTGTGATATAACCCAACCAAACTTCAACATGGAGCAAGCATCTTCACTTCACCTGCAACTAGCAACGCTATAAGAAGGGCTGAGCGAAGCGTACTTAGCCAAGCACGGTTTGCATAGGTAGGGTGGTTAAACATGGCAATTGGTTACAAGTAGGAGGCTGACAAGAAGAACATGGGCATCGAGGCAAAAGCTATAGATCGAGACTACTAGCAATAGGCAAAGATAGTAATGTTATCGGGGTTCGGTCATCTTGCCTGAAGAGAAGACGTTCGGATCGAAAGAAGGGTCCTCGTGCTCAAACTCGTTGGAAACCTCGTGCTCAACCTCGTTGGAAAACTCGTGCTCAACTTCCGGCTCTAAACAAGACAAACACACCAAGCACCAATCAACACGATGCAATGCGCACTCGAAAAACATGAATGCATGATGGATGCACTAAAGATGCACATGGAGCACGGAAACATCACTCAAGAAAAACACCTCAAAACAAGATAACAACCTGATATTATTAATCTACACAGAAAATCACCCAAGTTTGATATAAGATTCGCTGAAATCGGAGTTACGGGCTAAAAGTTATGCCCGAAACAAGATTTGAGCGAAAACTGAAAATTACAGCAACATAGCAACTTGGGAGCTCAAAATAATTAATCTACAGCACCCAAAAAGCATGGCAAAGGACTTGAACACAAACTAGATATAAAGTACAGCAACTAGGTCCAAAGTGTACCCCCAACGGAGTCACGGATCAAAAGCAATGATCTTGGACATATTGAACTTTGAAATAAAATTCTGGCAGCAGAATTTTATTGAAAGTTTGGAGCAAAAGATAAACATGCTACAGCACCTCAAATGGACATGTGAGGACATGGATGGAAAGACAACAATATATACTTCAAGGAACAATCAAAATCCACCCCAAAACTATCATGCTTTGTCCTACAACATCACACGAACATGGCATCGGAACGTTACAGATTTCAGACTTAGTGAAATTTCACTAAGTCCTAAAACAGCAACATCATCATAGCACACAAAAGAGCATGTTTAAGTCACCTCGAAACTAAACATGGCAAAGGGTAAGCACCTCATCAAAGTACATATGACGGTGATCCCAAAACACACAAGCATGCATCATTGTGGTGAACACACCGATTGCAACGAGCTCAACAAGATGGCATTTCATAACAAGTGAAAACACAACATGTGAACATGGCACTTTGCAACGATGATAATAAGGAAACAATAAATCTACCATGCAACCTATCACACACAACACGTAGTTCGTGGCAAGACGAACACGTGGACATGTCATTTGCATCGTTTGGACAAACGAGCTAAAAATTAACACAAGTCAAAGGTGGCATGAAAATAACACATAACAGCAGTTTATATCATGATGCACTCTTGCAACAGCAAAACAAGTGTCTAGAAGACCTCTAACATGCATGACTACAACAGGTAAAACGTAGAGGACATCTCCACGAACATCCGGACATGCTACACGCGCAAAACGGAGCAACAGACACCAAGTTACAGCAGTTCAAAGTTTGGATTTCAGATCAGGAAACAGGGACTTAGGGAGGAAGAAGTCAACCTTCTCAGATCTGGTGAACAGTAGCAGGCCGACGGCGGATCTGGCCCAGCGGTTGCGGCACTGTGCGGCGGCGGCCCAGGCCTGCGGAGCGGGGCGGCCTGGTAGGAGGAGGAGGCCCGGCGAGGCGGGGCCCGGCCGGCGGGGACGCGGCCCGGCGCGGAGAGGAGAAGGGCCCGGCGCGCGGCGCGGCCTCGGAGGGAGGTGGCGGCCCACCCGGGCGATCCGGCTGGCGGGAGCCCGCGGGGAGGCTAGCCCAAGTGGCGAGGAGGCGGCCCGGTGGCCCCGGCGCGGTGGGGCGAGGCAGAAGCCCGGTGCGGCTCGGGTGAACTGGTCCCCTCCTGGGCCACGGCGGCGCGTACGGCCCGGTCGCACGCTCGGCGGTCGAAGGAAAAGGGGCGAAGGGATCGGCCCGGTGATGCGATCGACGGAGGGAGCGCCCGACTGGGTCGAACGGTCGGCTGCGTTGACTCGCCCAGATCTGATCGAGGAAACCCGGCGGCGGCGCTGGTTTGGATCGAAGAATCCTTCGGTGGATCCCCTCGGGATCCGGGAGAAACTTTGGATCTGAGAAGAAAGGGAAAAAAAAGAAAGTGGATCTAGAGGAGGAAGAAGAAGGAATAGGGAGGCCCAAAAATAGACTAGGGGGGTCTATATGTAGCAGAATTTTAGGGTTAGGGAGAGTTTAGGGGCGCTAGGAGCCCTCCGATCGCGATCCGACGGATCCGATCGCGGGGGTAGTTTTAGAAGGCCTAGAAGGAGATAAAAGACTGCCACAGGGGTGTTTCCGGGACACGAAGCGAAGGCACTTCGGACCCACACGGACAACGGAAGGAAAAGTCAACGGAGTCCAAACGAGACGAGATTTGAGAGGCGGGTTGCACACAACAAAACAACAACACACAACACAACCTCGCGGCACACCGGTAACCAAAAACGCCCGAACAACAAAGTAGGCCTACGGGACGTCACGGACGCGTGAGGGAGCTCCGGAACGCGAAACGGACAACGGGAAGGAACGCCACGAACCGGATGCAACCCACAACACAGATGCAATGCAATGCACAAGTCTACATGATATGAATGAATGCCACACACTCACACAACAAAACGACGAAAGCCCGAAAGACAAAGAACCCGAAATGGAAATAGATGAAGCCGGAGATTTATTATATACCCAAAAGGGAAAGTATTACATCCGGGGCATTACACTACTACTTCCTCATGAGCTAAAACATAGGCACAAAAGAGAAATGCTTTTGATTAGTTTCGAGATGGTACATGAAAGTCTTTGTTAGGAATGGCAGGTAAATACCATGTATAGGAAGGTATAGTGGACTCATATGGCATAACTGGTTTTAAGGATTTTGGATGCACAAGCAGTCAGTCCGCTTAGTACAGGTGGAGGTTTAGCAAAAGACTGGGAAGCGACCAACTAGAGAGCAATAACGGTCATAATCATGCAGAGCGACAAAGCAACATTGAATCGGGCATGAAAGTGATATAACTATTCTAAAACTCAAAGATCATCAAGGCAGAGTAGACTTCTTAGTATTAAGCATGTGTAAGCATGTGCCAAGTCAATCCAAAAATTCTCTAAAGGGAAATACCACCTTAGTATACCAGACTATGAACAGTGCAATACATGTAGATCATTTCAATAACACATTATATACTCTAGTTATTCGAGACTAGCCACAAGGAAAGCATGAACCACCGAAAGAGCATTGTAAACATAGCACTATGTCGCTACAAGCTGGTCTCTAGATCATAAGTACAGGCATATGTACAAAAGTAGAAACAATAAGAGTTCATACCGGTCTTCCCTGTTGCTTCCCTTCAGTCGATCTTCGTCATTACTGCTTGTCACTTGCATGATCGAACGTAGGAAATATAATTAAATGCCATCACGGACTCGAGCTGATCTCTGAAAACAAAGCAAACTAAAGAGAGAAAGGAAATCTTTTGGGTTTTTCAAAGGTTGAATAAAAGCAAAAGAAAAAAGAAAATCTTTTTGTTGTTTTTGCAAAGAGAGAAACAAAGAAGAACGGGTAAAAACTTTGAAAAGATCAAAGCGAATAAAACGGATAATACAATGGAAAAGTGAGAAGGGCACGTACTCCCCCAAGCTTAGGCTTTTGGCCTAAGTTGGTAGCAGCTACTGCCCCCAGGAGCCTCCTGCTCCAGGGGTATGGTGGTGAGTCCACGGGTCGTAGAAGGATGCTGGCGCGTACACCGAACTCCTCGGAGTCTCCCACAAGGAAGGATCCGAACGCCAAACAGAGGAAGATCCTTCACCAAACTCGGTGGCGGTCTCTTCCTGAAAATGTGGTATCTCACCGTGCCTCTCCTCGTCGGGCACAACCCCCTCCATGGGGTTATGAAACTGATGCTGGACCATGAACTCATCGAACTGAACAACATCAAAGGACCATCCGTTCCTGCGAGAAAAATCAAACAAAAGAGGTGCAGGTAGACGGATCTCGCGTTCCGTGGCAGTTCCGAAACGCAAGATGTAGACAAGATTATCAAGTTCAGAACCCATGGTAACAAACTTATGCCTTTTCATAGCAGCAAGATCAAAGCTTAAATAAGTAAAAGGAGTATCATCAGGGTGTGGGATGCCTCCAAGATGTTAAGATAAGTGTGGCATAAACGCCACCATATAAGTCTCCCTTGTTACCGTTCATAGCAAGGCGTCGAGCAATTAAGGCACCCAGATTATAATTAGACCTCCCTGAGAGGGTTGCTGTCAGGATAGCAATATCCGGAGCAGAAATGCTGCTCGTGTTGTCACGAGCTAACACCCCTCTAGCAATATAATATGCAAAATACCTGAGGTGAGGAAATAAGATGCTGGAGATCTTTGACCGATGAATATCCCTCGTACCCATGCTGCAGAGGGAGTTGATGACGGTTTTCAGCTCGGAGGGCTGAGTGGCCATCCTAGCCGTCCTCCCAACGTTCGACACACCTATTATTTCACAAAAATTTCCCAAAGTCATGGTGATAAGATCATTATAAATTTTAAACTCAATAGCACCTGAATCAGGATTATATCTAAAACTGTTAATGAAACTGGAGGTGAGTTTTTGATACTGAGTAACACGGCTCGTGACGAGTCGTGTCAAACCTGCATTAGCACAAAGATTATAAAACTCGTCCTTGATTCCCGCAGCTTCCATGAATTCATCACATGGAAACGTCATCGCACGTGCTGGACTTGTATCTTCCAACAACTCCAGGGGCACATGATCTTCATTATAGCTCACCCTAGCAGTCGATGGTGAAGCTGCGGCTCTAGTAACTCGATCGGAGTGTGCGGGCCTCCTCTTCTCAAGCCACCCTTTTGCCCTTCCTAACAAACTCATTTCTGAAAAAAAAATACAATTTACAAAAACGAGGATTAAAACAAAGTGAGCTAAGGCAAACTACTCAACTCACTTGCCCAAGGCATAAACTTGCATCAAAACTTGGAAAATAACTTTCTACACATGCATGCAAGCTCATCTCTACAGCACCAAGAACTACTAAATACTCACAAATGAGGCCACCAATCAAAAATCTAATTGGAGGGGTGGAGGAGTCACATACCCGAGAGTATTTGCTCAAAATTTCAGCTCAAATGATGGGCTGTTGAGAGAGATCGAAGAATCGCCTCCAAGAACAGCAAGAACACTCGTGTTTTTGGAGAAAGAGAGAGAGAGGGGAAGAAGACATACCTGGAGGGGGGTCCCGTGGGCCCCAGGCGCCCTATGGGCGCGGCCAGGGGCTGGGCCGCGCCAGCTGGCCGCCTGGGCCACTGGTGCCCCCCCCCCTGGCTGGCCCCAGGACTTTCTGGGTCTCTCCCGTCGTGGAAATTTTTATTATAATTTTTCTGGAATTTTTCTGAAAACTTCACTGTTGAAATTTTTTCGAAGTTCAAAAAGCTGCGAAACTCTTTGAAAACTTGAAGCAGTTAGTAGTATTGTGAAGCTTCAAAAACATAAATACTTGGTACAGCAAGTAGGACAAAACTAAAAACAAGTGAAAACATAACAAGTTCAACTTTTTATCCATATAAAACATGTTTACTAGTAAGGTTGATCAAGTCTTACCAACAAACAGGCGATATATAGAGCAAAAAGTCTCACCTCCTACGAAGTAGTTACTAAACCTTTACTTTGATGGACATTGTCCCCACGATGATAGTTTTATATTTGTGAGGCACATGTAGTGGACAGTCCCATTCTCCAATCTTCACGGTCTCGATATTCTCTATAGAGTTGAGGGCATGCCTCCTGTCGGTCTTCTTCGGAAAATATACCGTGTGTTCTTTATCATTCACATGGAAGGTAACCTTCCCTTTATTGCAATCAATAATAGCACCTGCGGTGTTAAGGAAAGGTCTACCAAGAATAATGGACATGCTCCCATCCTCGGGCATGTCAAGCACAACAAAATCAGTAAGAATTAAACAATTAGCAACTTCTACGGGAACATCCTCACAAATACCTATCGGAACAGCGGTTGACTTGTCAGCCATCTGAAGGGAGATATCTGTAGGAATTAGTTTCTCTAAACAAAGCCTCTCGTAAAGAGAGAGAGGCATAACACTCACTCCTGCTCCAAGATCACATAAAGCAATTTTGACATAATTATTCTTTATGGAGCAAGGAATGGTGGGTATACCTGGATCACCGAGCTTCTCAGGAATCTTGCCACTGAAAGAGTAGTTAGCAAGCATAGTAGATATTGCATCATTAGGAACTTTTCTTTTATTAGTGACAATATCTTTCATATATTTTGAATAAGGAAGTAACTTAATAGCATCAGTCAAAGGGATTTGAAGAAAAAGAGGTTTAATCCACTCACAAAACTTATTATAATGCTCTTCATCTTTAGATTTGATGGACTTACCTGGAAAGGGCATGGGTTTCTGTATCCATGGTTCTCTTTCCTTCCCATGTTTTCTTGCGATGAAGTCTTCTTTAGTGTACCTCTTACGTTTGTCAGGTGCTTCTTCTTCTCGAACTTCAGGCGGATCATTCTTCTCATTAATATTACCTTCAGGTTCAGCACCGTCTTTAGTCTCAGCATCGGAGATAGATACACTGTTGGGATCAATAGCTGGTTCTTCATCTGCAATAGGATCATTAGAATTGTCAGTCTCCTTATGTTTCTTCTTTTTCTTTGGAGAGCCAACAATTTCTTCTTCCTGCATTTGAGAATCCTGCTCGATTCTCTTCGGATGCCCCTCTGGATAAAGAGGATCTTGAGTGCTAGTTCCTCCTCGGGTCTTAATCCCGAAAGCTTGCAAATTATCTTGTTTGGCATTGTTAGCAAGCAAATCTCTTTGCACATTAGAAATTTGATCAAGCTGAGTTTGAACCATATGAAAATGCTTCACAAGACATTGAACATCATTAACTGTTCTATCTAAAACATCAAGCAGTCTTTTGATAGCAAGGGAATTATCATGCAATTGACTTTCTATCCTCTCATTAAAATGATTTTGTTTCATAATAAAATTATCAAACTCATCTAAACATTGATCAGGAGGCTTACCATGAGGGATGTCACTTGCGTTGAAATCTAAAAGAGAGTGTACCTCTACCATAGGAGGGTGAGTAGTAGGCTCACACAGCTTCTCAATAGGGGGTAGATTCTTCACGTCTTCAGCTTTAATACCTTTCTCTTTAATAGACTTCTTTGCTTCTCGCATATCCTCGGGGCTCAGAACAAACATGCCCCTCTTTTTTGTTGGTGGAGGTGGTTCAGGGACGGACCAATCTTCATGGTTTTTGGCAATCCTGCCCATTAAATCTTCCGCATCGTCCGGTGTTCTTTTCCTGAAAACACAACCAGCACAACTGTCCAAATAGGACCTGGATTCATCAGTTAGACCAGCATAGAATATATCGATTAATTCATTCTTAGGGATTTCATGTCCTGGTCTAGCCCGAATCAGACTGCAGTACCTCCCCCAAGCTTTAGGGAGGGACTCATCCTGCAACTGTTTAAAGTTATAAATTCTTTGTAAAGCAGCATGTTGCATGTGAGCAGGAAAGTACTTATCAACAAAAGAGTGAGCTAAGTCCTGAGGACTGTTAATGGAACCGCATGGGAGTGAATCATACCATGCTTTAGCACCCTCCTTCAAGGAGAAAGGAAGAAGCTTGGTCACATAAAAGTATCGTATATTCTCATCTGTGGTAAACAGGCTACCCAACTCACCGAGTTTAGTCAGGTGTGCAATAGCATCATCATTTTCTCTGCCATAAAAGTGGTCAGCTTCAACCATAGGTATAAGTGAAAGATCAACAGAGAAATCATAATCAGGATCATCAATGCATATAGGGGATGTAGCAAATTCAGGATTAGGAACGGTTTTGTTCTTCAGAGAGTGTTTTTCAAACAGTTTCTTAATAGCTTCAGGGTCAGAGCCAGAAAACTCTGTCAGTTCCCTGCATAAATCTTCATCTAGTATATAGTAATCATCATCAAGGAGCCTCTCTTTGAGTTTACTCAAATCAGGATAATCATAAGTTTCACCAATAGGGTAGCGAGTAACAGGAAGTTCAATTCCAGACTTTTTAGCAGCAGCAGCAATTTGTTTCTCAAGAGCATAACCAAGCGAACTAATATCATCAAAAGTAGTAGAAGCATCATCAAGAGTATCAGACATAGTAACAGATTCAGTAGGAGCATCATGTGGTGGTGGTGAGGCAAACTTACTCATAACGGAAGGTGAATCAAGTGTAGCACTAGTGCTCAGAGCAGTACCTCTTCTTGTAGTAGATAGTAAGATCGGAACCTTGGGGTCTCCTTTCTTACCCATAGTGGATGAAGTGCAGCAGGTAGGATACCTCAAGTAGACTTGTAAATATTGCTATGCTCCCCGGCAACGGCGCCAGAAAACGGTACTTGATAACCCTCAACCGTAAGGGATCGAGATAGTCTTCGCGGGTAAGAATAACCCAATTTATTGATTCGACACACGGGGAGCCAAAGAGTATTTATAAGCTTTGACAGTTGAGTTGTCAATTCAACCGCACCTGAAATATACTTACTTGCAACAAAAGATAAGTGGTAACAGTGATATGATAGTGACGATAGCAATAGTAAAAGTAAACAGCAAAAGTAAATAGCAGTAGTAAATGGCAAAAGTAGCAACTAGTGACAAGCAGGGTTTAAAACACTGTAGGCTAGGGAGATGGATGGTTGGGCGCTGCATGGATGAGATAGATTCTAACTTGGGGCACGGCACACGGAAAAGTAATGATCATCTAGGCAAATATCAAACGTTAGGCATGTATCCCGTAGGTAGTTGTACGTGCTTGCAATAAGAACTTGCACAACATCTTTTGTCCTACCATCCCGCTACGAACGGGGCCAAAAGGAACTTATGGATATTAAGGTGCTACTGTCAAAGAGCACCGGAACAAAGCAATGAAATCAATGGATACATGTAATCCTCAAACTACGGACCATCCCCTTTGGTGTCCCAAGCTGTCACTTTTGGGATCGCCGGTTCCGGACCGTAACAGGTGCAAACAACTCATAGATAGGATCACGAACACAAATATATTCATGCAAACACATATGGTTCAGATCTGAAATCATGGCACTCGGGCCCTAAGTGTCAAGCATTAAGAGTAATAAGTTGAAGCAAAGATGATAAACACCATAGTAGATGATAGGCAACATGCCCCCAACGATCTGATAAACTATTACATGATCTAACTCATCCAATCCCTACCACCCCCTTCGCCTACAGCGGGGGAATTACTCACACATGGAGGGAGAAGTCATGGAGGGATGATGGAGTGGTGATGATGATGACGATGGCGACGATCTCCCCTCTCCGGAGGCCAATTCAGCCTTCAGATTAGCCCTCCCGAGGAAGAACAGAGGGTGGCGGCGGCTCCGCGACGGAAAACTGCGAAAGAACTTCTGATTTGGGGTTTCTGCGTCGGGAGTAAAAATACGAGGCGAAGTAGGGCACCAGGGGGTGTGGGACCCACCCAGGCGGCCCCCCGGCGCGGCCCAGGGGGGGCGCCCATAGGGCGCCTGGGCACCCCCTGGCCCCCCTCTGGCCCCACTTCTGGCTCCTGGTTCCTTCGGGTGCGTGGATTTTCTGTGATTTTTCGTGGATTTTTCTGCGGTACCTAAAAATTCGTTTTCCTGCACACAAATAAACCATACAGGCAGCTCTGCTGAAAACAGCGTCAGTCCGGGTTAGTTTAGTCCAAATCATGCAAGAATGAGGCCAAAACAATATCAAACGTGTTTGGAAAAGTAGATACGTTTGAGACGTATCACACGCTCAGTGCACCCACTGGGTGTAGCTCCCGAGACTGCGGTTGAGTGTTTTGACTCGACTGTAGTCTTATAATCTTGCTTTGTTGTGTTGATGCAGAAATCTTGCGAGTTTGGGGCCAAGTTTGCAGATCTTGAGCAGAAGCAAATTCAGCTTAATCTTGACTTGTAGTTGGCTCGCGACCACCTGAAGAAGACGCAGGATAATGCGGCTGGTAACTTACTCCTGTCTTTCTGTCGACTGACTTTTCGCTAGATGAGCCTTGTGTTCCTTCATGTTCATCTGTCCAGTGGCGGCTTTGGTAGGTCAACTGAGGGCAGCTTTGGAGCAAAAGGATCTCGACCTGGCGGCGGCGCAACAAGCGGCTCAGGAGAAATCCGAACTGGCGGCGAAGAAGCTGGCTTCCGTGGGTGCGCTCGAGGCGGAGATCATCCAACTGAGAGGCTCACTCGACGCGGCCA
Organism: Secale cereale; assembly: GCA_902687465.1. Classification (NCBI taxonomy): domain Eukaryota; kingdom Viridiplantae; phylum Streptophyta; class Magnoliopsida; order Poales; family Poaceae; genus Secale; species Secale cereale. The sequence continues at coordinate 417,109,708 of LR738713.1, forward strand.
ACCAAGAGGTGACTCAGCTGAAGAAGTCCAAGGCCGTCCTGAACGACAAGTACGAGGCTCTCTTTCGGAAGAGGGTTGATCTTGAGGTGTATCTAGGCGACATCACCAAAAAATGGTACCTCGTGCTCGAAGGTATGCCTCCTTTGGCTTGGTTAAAATTGGATTGGTCGACTCGTATCTTATCCGTTGACTCGACTTGCTGTTCTTGATGCAGAATTCTGTCGTAACTTTGAAGAGGAGACTGGACGGGTCGAGCCTGGCTTGGACCCAACCAACTCCATCGTGAAGGACGAGGTGTCCATGAATATACTTAGGCTGGAGTCCCGCCTTGCTGCGGCCACGGATTACCTGGGACGACTGAAGGCAGTGATGGCCCGAATCAACGCTGCGCTCAGGAGGGGGATCGTGCAGGAGAACGACCTCGAGTCTTTGATGACTCGACTCAACGAGATCCCCGACAGAGTGCAGGAATGGAAGAAGTCGGCAGCCCGGGGAGGAGCCGACGTGGCGCCGTCTTTGGTCCGTGTGCACTGCAGGGAGGTGAAGGAGAGGAAGCTTGCTGCGCTGAAGGTCGCATACACGAAGGAGCTCCAATTCCAGTTGTTTATGGAGACTTTCCTGGAAGCCGCCACTCGCATCGCCGATGGGATTGATTTGGACGAATTCGTTGCGCCCGCAAGCCCGCCTCTTCCCGAGCCATGACTTTGATACATTAATCTTATTTGCCGCAGAATGCCGTGTGGATTTGTAATCGTTAAACCTTGGTGGGTCTGTGGCCCAAGTACTCTTGCCCGATCTTTGCGGGGCTTTTATTTGATTTTGATCCTTTGGTTCGTCGCTCTTCTTCTGATCGCTGGAATCCTTGAGTCGACGTCTTCTGCTCATCCCCCGAGTGAGAGGATCGCTCTTCACTCGGAGTAGAATGTTTATAACTTAGGCGACTCCAAACTACGTTGTACTTGTGGCGGAGTTCGGAGGACCGAGCCGCTTTGTACTTGTAGCATAGCTTGGAGGACCGCAGCTAAGCCCCAGGGTGAGAGGGTTGCTCTTCACTCGGAGTAGATGGTTGTAAGTTAGGCGAGTCACGGGGTCGCAGCTAAGCCCCCGAGTGAGAGGGTTGCTCTTCACTCGGAGTGGAATGTTTATAACTTAGGCAATTCCAAGCTACGTTGTACTTGTGG
>LR738713.1:417118510-417227418 GCA_902687465.1 Secale cereale
GGAGGACCGAACCGCCTTATACTTGTCGCGTAGCTCGGAGGACCGCAGCTAAGCCCCCAAGTGAGAGGGTTGCTCTTCACTCGGAGTAGATAGTTGTAACTTAGGCGAGTCACGGGGTCGCGGCTAAGCCCCCGAGTGAGAGGGTCGCTCTTCACTCGGAGTAGAATGTTTATAACTTAGGCGATTCCAAGCTACGTTGTACTTGTGGCGGAGTTCGGAGGACCGAACCGCCTTGTACTTGTGGCGTAGCTCGGAGGACCGCAACTAAGCCCCCGAGTGAGAGGGTTGCTCTTCACTCGGAGTAGATAGTTGTAACTTAAGCGAGTCACGGGGTCGCGGCTAAGCCCCCGAGTGAGAGGGTCGCTCTACACTCTAAGTAGAATGTTTATAACTTAGGCGATTCCAAGCTACGTTGTACTTGTGGCGGAGTTCGGAGGACCGAACCGCCTTGTACTTGTGACGTAGCTTGGAGGATCGCAGCTAAGCACCCACTGGGGGATTTGGAGGACACCAATTGTTAGGGAATCATTGCTATCTTGCTTTTGAAACAAAATGGGGAATCCTTATTACAACTCGACCGTCGAGTGCTTTAAGTGAAAAAACGGCGGAGTAGGTCTGCATTCCACGAATGAGCTTCGTCTTTCTTCTGGGCTACATTGTAGAGGTGGTAAGCTCCATTGCGTAGCACCTTCGTGATGATGAACGGGCCTTCCCATGCTGGGCGAGCTTGTGCGGACGTTTCTGATGCACTCGGAGGACCAGGTCTCCTTCCTGGAACGCTCGACTTCTCACGTTGCGAGCGTGGAATCGACGCAGGTCCTGTTGATAGATGGTCGACCGGATCAGGGCCATCTCTCTTTCCTCTTCTAAAAGGTCGACTGCATCTTGACGAGCTTGCTGTGCCTCAGCTTCGGAGAAGAGTTCTACTCTGGGGGCATTGTGTAATAAGTCACTCGGCAGTACAGCTTCTGCCCCATAGACCAGGAAGAAAGGGGTACGACCAGTCGACCGATCGGAGTTGTCCTCAGACCCCACAGGACGGAGGGCAGCTCGGTTACCCAAGCCCCGGCGGCATGCTTTAGGTCGCACATGAGCCGTGGCTTTAAGCCTTGGAGAATCAGCCGATTTGCTCTTTCCGCCGGTCCATTCGACTAAGGGTGTGCCACGGAGGCGTAGTCGACTCGCGTCCCTTGGGAAGTACAGAAAGCTCTGAATTCATCTGAGTTGAAGTTGGAGCCGTTGTCTGTGATGATGCTGTGAGGGACCCCATATCTGAATATTAGCTCCTTAATGAAGCTGATGGCAGTGCTCGACTCGAGGTTCTTGATGGGTTTGGCCTCAATCCACTTGGTGAACTTGTCGACTGCCACCAAAAGGTGAGTGAATCTGCTCCTGCCTGTCCTGAAGGGGCCGACCATATCTAGGCCCCAAGCAGCGAAGGGCCGGACCAGCGGGATGGTTTTGAGGGCGGATGCTGGCTTGTGCGACATGTTGGAGTAGAACTGGCACCCTGCGCATTTATCCACAATATCCTTGGCCATCTCGTTGGCGCGGGGCCAGTAAAACCCGGCCCGGTATGCTTTGGCCACGATAGTCCGAGAGGAAGCGTGGTGGCCGCAAGTCCCCGAGTGGATTTCATCCAAGATCAGTCGACCTTCCTCTGGATTGATGCAGTGCTGGGCGACTCCAGTGAAGCTTTCCGTGTAGAGCTGACCTCGAATGACTGTGAATGCTTTGGATCGGCGGACGATCTGGCACGCTTCTTCTTCATCTTCTGGGAGTTCTTGCCTGAGCAGATATGATACATATGGCACAGTCCAATTAGGTGTGATTACTATGACCTCCATGATCAAGTCGACCACGGCAGGCACTTCGACCTCAGTCGGATCGGTTGCACTGACTGACTGCGGGGGCTCTTCCGTGAAGGGGTCTTCCTTGACACAGGGAGTGTGGAGATGCTCTAGGAACACGTTCTTGGGTATGGACCTCCGAGTCGACCCAATTTTTGCGAGATCGTCGGCTAGCTGATTCTTTGCTCTGGGCACATGATGGAGCTCTAAGCCTTCAAACTTCCTTTCAAGCTTTCGTACTGCACTGCAATAACTGGTCATTGCCGGGCTCCTGACGTCCCATTCTTTCATTACTTGATTCACCACTAGGTCGGAATCACCGTAGACCATCAGGCGACGGACGCCGAGTGAGACGGCCATACGCAACCCATACAAAAGTGCTTCGTATTCAGCCTCGTTGTTTGATGAATCAAAATGTATCTGAAGGACGTAGCTGAGCTTGTCGCCCCTGGGAGAGATTAGGACCACGCCTGCACCGGATCCGTTCAGTATTTTGGACCCATCGAAGAACATAGTCCAATGGTCCGACTGGACTTGAGTCGGAAGCTCTTGTTCTATCCACTCAGCCACGAAATCCGCTATGGCCTGAGACTTGATGGCTTTCTCCGCTTCGAACTTGATATCTAACGGAAGAAGTTCAATCGCCCATTTTGCCACTCGACCGGTTGCATCTCGGTTGTTTAGTATCTCCGATAATGGGGCGTCGCTGACGACTGAGATTGAGTGATCCGAGAAATAATGGGCAACCTTTTTTGCAGTCAAGTAAATCCCGTACACAAGCTTTTGGTAATGTGGATATCTTTGCTTGGAGGGAGTCAAAACTTCGGATATGTAATAGACCAGGCGTTGGACCTTGTATGCCTTGCCCTCTTCTTCCCGCTCGACCGTGAGTACAGTACTGACGACTTGTCCGGTGGCAGCAATGTACAGCAGAAGAGGCTCTCCGCTGACTGGGGCAGCGAGCACCGGCTGGGTGGACAGCAGGGCTTTGAGTTCCTCAAACGCTGCTTCGGCTTCGGGATTCCACTCGAACTTGTCGGATTTCTTCATGAGTCGGTAGAGAGGCAGTGCCTTCTCCAAGAGCCGAGAAATGAATCGACTCAATGCGGCCAAGCAACCAGTAAGCTTCTGGACGTCGTGTATACGCTCGGGGCGTTTCATTCGGAGGACGGCGCCGACCTTCTCTGGGTTGGCGTCGATTCCCCGTTCGGAAACGAGAAAACCGAGCAACTTGCCACCAGGAACTCCGAATGTACACTTTGACGGGTTGAGCTTGATATCATAACTTCTGAGGTTCGCGAATGTCTCAGCAAGGTCAGTCAGTAGGTCGAAACCTTTCCGTGACTTGACCACGATGTCATCCATGTACGCCTCGACGTTCCGACTGATTTGCTTTATTAAGCATTTCTGGATCATGCGCATGAAGGTGGCGCCGGCATTTTTGAGGCCGAAAGGCATGGTGACATAGCAAAAACACCCGAAAGGGGTGGTGAAGGCTGTCTTTATTTCATCGGGTCCATACAGACGGATCTGATGGTATCCGGAATATGCGTCCAGAAAGGACAAACGCTCACATCCCGCAGTCGAGTCGACTATTTGGTCGATGCGGGGGAGAGGAAAATGATCTTTCGGGCAGGCCCGATTGATGTGCTTGAAATCGATGCACATGCGGAGGGACTTGTCCTTCTTGGGGACCATGACGACATTGGCGAGCCACTCGGAGTGGTATATCTCGCGGATGAACTCTGCTGCTAGGAGTCGAGCCACTTCTTAGCCAATCGCCTTTCGCTTCTCCACAGCGGGTCGACGGAGATGTTCCTTCACAGGTTTCACCTTCGGGTCGACTCGCAAATGGTGCTCAGCCAGCCCCCTGGGCACACCTGGCATGTCCGATGGTTTCCATGCAAAGATGTCCCAGTTCTCACGGAGGAACTGGATGAGCGCTTCTTCCTATTTGCTGTCGAGGGTGGTGGAGATGTGGGTCGGCGCTGCATTGGGGTCGGTGGGGTGGATGTGCACGGGTTTTGTGTCCCCGGCCGACTGAAAGGCTGACTCGGAAGCCGGCTTCTTTGCCCTTAGCAGGTCGCCTGGATCCACTTGCTTCTGGTACTCCTCCATCTCTACTGCTGCCATCTGCTCGTCGGCGATCTTCGAGCCTTTCTGGAAGCATTCTTCCGCTTTCTGCCGGTTCCCAGTGATGGTTATGACACCGTTGGGTCCCGGCATCTTCAGCTTGAGGTAGACGTAACATGGTCGAGCCATGAACCTGGCATAGGCTGGCCTACCCAGGATGGCATGATAGGCACTGTTAAAGTCCACCACTTCAAACATCAGCTTCTCCTTTCGGTAGTTCTTGGACTCACCAAAGACGACGTCGAGTGAGATCTGACCAAGTGAGTCGGCCTTCTTCCCGGGGATTACCCCATGGAACCTCATGTTACTTTCCCTTAGCTTGGACATCGGGATGCCCATATCCCGGAGGGTTGCTGCATACAGGATATTCAAGCCACTGCCTCCATCCATAAGAACCCTGGTCAGTCGAGTGCCTTCGACCACTGGGTCGACCACCAACGCCTGCCGCCCAGGGGTGGCGATGTGCGCTGGATGATCAGACTGGTCAAATGTGAAGGGGGTCTTCGACCATTTCAGGAACGTGGGGGTCGCTGGAGCAACCATGTTCACTTCTCTGTTGATGATCTTCAGTCGACTCTTGCTCTCGACGTCTGCGAAAATCATCAAGGTGGAGTTGATGCGGGGGTATCCTCCGTCCCCTTCCTTGTCTTCGGACTCTTCCGATTCCTTCTCTTTCTCAGTAGACTGGTCCTTCTGGAAACTCTGGATCAAGAGTCGACACTGTCGAGTGGTGTGCTTGGGGTACACCAAGTTTCCCTCTTCGTCCTTCTTAGTGTGTATGGGACACGGCTGGTCGAGCATATCATCTCCAGCCCGACCCTTTCCTTTCTTGGGGGCCCAGGAGCCTTTGGGCTTTCCTTTGCCCTTCCCTTGGTTGACCACCGCGGCCTCTCCCTGAGCGGCTGGGTCGGCTTTACGCTTGTTCTTCCGATTGTGTTTCTGGTCGTCCTGCCCGACTGGTTTCTTGCCGCTACGGAGCCGATCGGCCTCTTCGCCATTGGCGTATCGACTGGCGATTTCCATCATTCGCGACAGGGACATATCGCCTGTTCGCCCAAACTTCAGATTCAACTCCCGATTGCGCACGCCTTCCTTGAAAGCGCACACCGCCTGGTGCTCGGAGACGTTTTCCACCGTGTGATGCAAAGTGGTCCACCGCTGAATGTAGTCCCTCAAAGTTTCACTCGGCTTCTGCGTGCGGTGCTGAACCTCTGCGACCCCGGCAGGTCGCTTGCAGGTGCCTTCGAAGGTCCGAACGAACACCCGAGCGAGCTCTTCCCAACTGTATATGCTCCTGGGGGCTAACTGGTTGAGCCACGCCCGAGCGGAGCCTCCCAGCATCAAGGGGAGGTGTTTCATGGCCACGTCGTCGTTGCCTCCTCCGATCTGCACGGCCACTTGGTAGTCTTCCAGCCATGTGTCCGGCTTCGACTCGCCGGTGAATTTGCTTGCTCCGGCCGCCAGCCTGAAGTTCGGGGGAATCTCCGCGGCCCTGATCGCGCTGCAGAAGCACTCGGGCCTGGAGGCCGGCGCTCGACTGCCGGAAGGTTGGTCTCCGCCTCGCTCGTCCCTGGATGCCCGGTTACGGTTGACCCGACCTTGCACAAGGATGGACCTCGCGTCGAAGCCTGGCCGCCGGGGATCTAGGGGAATCCTGCGCTCGTCGTCCCGCAGGCGCATGCCCACGTGCCGAGGGGGCGAGTGTGACCCACTCCCCGCAGGAGGGGTAGGCGCTCGACGGCGGTCGTTGCGTCCGTGTCGACGGTCGAGTGGGTCGTCGTTCCGACCCAAGAGCCGGTCATGCCGCGGACCACGTTCCTCACGCATCAGGGGCGATCTTGGACTGTGGGCCGACCATACGGTGTCTGCAGCCACCGATCTGCTGTGAATCCTGTTGCGCGACTGAGAGACAGCCGCGTTTTGCTCTTCAGCCATTCGGAGCAAAGCTCGGATCTGCTGAAGGCCTCTTCCAGCTTCCGACTGGGAGGGTTGAATCGACTCCGCGATACGAGCCGCGGCTTCGAGGTTTTGGACTGGTGTGCGGAACACCTGAGTCTCACGCTGACATGATTGCCGCGGCCGTCGACTGAACTCGGGGGCCAGTCGGCGGGCCTGTTCGTCGAGTGAACGTTGGATGTTTTCCAGGCGCGCGCGCTCGGCCAAGGTGGCCACGCGCGTGGCTTCGAGGGCCAAAGCTTCTGGGGAATCTCCCACGACGGGGGTGAAGAGCGCATCTCCGTTGCGGCGACAGAGATCAGCTCTCTGCTCGGAGGTGAGGGGCTGAGGGATGTAACCATCGTTGTCGTGCGCCCGATCGCCACCGCTGCCGCCGTTCTCCCCGCGAGGAAAACCTGGCGGGCTACGGCGCGGATCGACGATGAGGATTTCCGCCGTGGGGTCGCTGCTTCCGCACTCGGGAATGGAATCTTCGATCCCGTTCGACTGATCGGCCGGCCCGTAAAGGTAACCGTCGGGCTCAATAGCCGCGACTTGCGGGGTGGCCGTTTGACGAGCCACCGCGTGTTTTACCCACCGCTGGAGCCGTGAACGACCGGATCGCTTACGGCGGTGTCCAGCGGGGGTGGTAGACGATGAGTACCGGGTCGACGACTGCAGAAGGAGGACGCCGCCGGCTTCGGCGCGAAAGTGAGTGGCTCCGCGGGCGGGTAGAGCCTCAACGTCGAGCGGGGCTTCCTTAAGCCATGCGGAGTCGTCGGCGACGAAGATCAGTGCGCCGAGCCGAATCTCGTGGCCCGACGCCAAAGCGCCGCCTGACACCATGATGAAAGTGGTCGGGGAATGGATTGCAACTTCACCAAATGTCGCTAAGACGCCTTGCCCCACGGTGGGCGCCAACTGTCGTGGTTCTAAGCCTGATAGTGAAGGTAGGGGGTACGAATGGAGAGGCAAGGTTCCAGCTATGGCGAGGTTGTACACAGAGTGTTTAGCGAGTTCAGGCCCTTCTCGGAGGAAGTAAAAGCCCTACGTCTCGATGCCCGGAGGCTTGGTCGACTGATGTGTGTATGTATGTGTTACAGCGGTGCGAACCCTTGTTCTGGAGGAGGGGGTGGCTTATATAGCATGCCAAGACCCCAGCCATGCTCCACGTTACCAAGGGCTTAAAGGTATATTAAGGCAGGCGTTACTGATAACGCCTGCAGTAAAGGGTAGTTAAGGGGTTACTACAGTGAGTAAATATAGGACCGTTGCTGTTCTGAGAAGCGCTTAGTCTTCGGAGGTCGAGTGCCTGATCCAGTCGAGTGGAGTTGAGTCATCCTGGGTACATGAGTCAGTCGAGTGAAGTACCACCTCGGATCGCCTCAGTCGACTGTCTCCACTGTCATGCGTCTTGTCTTTTGATCTCCTAGGATAGTGACCTTGGGTGGGGTCCTTTGGTCAGGCCTATGACCCTACCCTAGGTCCGTAACCTCGTCACTGACCTTGGATGACTGTGAACGCTTTGGATCGGCGGACGATCTGGCGCGCTTCTTCTTCGTCTTCTGGGAGTTCTTGTCTGAGTAGATATGATATATACGGCACAGTCCAATCAGGCGTAATCACTAGGACCTCCATGATCAAGTCGGCCACGGCAGGCACTTCGACCTCAGTCGGATCCTCGCGCTGACTGGCTGCGGGGGCTCTTCCGTGAAGGGGTCTTCCTTGATAGAGGGGGTGTGCAAATGCTCCAGGAACACATTCTTGGGTATAGACCTCCGAGTCGACCCAATTTTTGCGAGATCGTCGGCTAGCTGATTCTTTGCTCTGGGCACATGATGGAGCTCTAAGCCTTCGAACTTCTTTTCGAGTTTTCGCACTGCACTGCAATAACTGGTCATTGCCGGGCTCCTGACGTCCCATTCTTTCATCACTTGGTTCACCACTAGGCCAGAATCGCCGTAGACCATCAGGCGATGGACGCCGAGTGAGATGGCCATATGCAACCCATACAAAAGTGCTTCGTATTCGGCCTCGTTGTTTGATGAATCGAAATGGATCTGAAGGACGTAGCTAAGCATGTCGCCCCTGGGAGAGATCAGGACCACGCCTGCGCCGGATCCGTTCAGCATCTTGGACCCATCGAAGAACATAGTCCAATGGTCCGACTGGACTTGAGTCGGAAGCTCTTGTTCTATCCACTCAGCCACAAAATCCGCTATGGCCTGAGACTTGATGGCTTTCTTCGCTTCAAACTTGATATCTAACAGAAGAAGTTCAATCGCCCATTTTGCCACTCGACCGGTTGCATCTCGGTTGGTTAGTATCTCTGATAGTGGGGCGTCGCTGACGACTGAGATTGAATGGTCCGAGAAGTAATGGGCAACCTTTTTTGCAGTTAAGTAAATCACGTACACAAGCTTTTGGTAATGTGGATACCTTTGCTTGGAGGGAGTCAAAACTTCGGATATGTAATAGACCGGGCGTTGGACCTTGTATGCCTTGCCCTCTTCTTCCCGCTTGACCGTGAGTACAGTACCGACGACTTGTCCGGTGGCAGCAATGTACAGTAGAAGAGGCTCTCCGCTGACTGGGGTAGCGAGCACCGGCTGGGTGGACAGCAGGGTTTTGAGCTCTTCAAACGCTGTTTCGGCTTCAGGATTCCACTCGAACTTGTCGGATTTCTTCATGAGTCGGTAGAGAGGCAGTGCCTTCTCACCAAGACGAGAAATGAATCGACTCAATGCGGCCAAGCAACCAGTAAGATTCTGGACGTCGTGAATACGCTCGGGGCGTTTCATTCGGAGGATGGTGCTGACCTTCTCTGGGTTGCGTCGATTCCCCGTTCGGAAACGAGAAAACCGAGCAACTTGCCACCAGGAACTCCAAATGTACACTTTGACGGGTTGAGCTTGATATCGTAGCTTCTGAGGTTTGCGAATGTCTCAGCGAGGTCAGTCAGCAGGTCGGAACCTTTCCGTGACTTGACCACGATGTCATCCATGTATGCCTCGACGTTCCGACTGATTTGCTTTATTAAGCACTTCTGGATCATGCGCATGAAGGTGGCGCCGGCATTTTTGAGGCCGAAAGGCATGGTGACATAACAAAAACACCTGAAAGGGGTGATGAAAGCTGTCTTTATCTCATCGGGCCCATACAGACGGATCTGATGGTACCCGGAATATGCGTCCAGAAAGGACAAACGCTCACATCCCGCAGTCGAGTCGACTATCTGATCGATGCGGGGAAGAGGAAAATGATCTTTCGGGCAGGCCCGATTGATGTGCTTGAAATCAATGCACATGCAGAGAGACTTGTCCTTCTTGGGGACCATGACGACGTTGGCGAGCCACTCGGAGTGGTATATCTCGCGGATAAACTCTGCTGCTAGGAGTCGAGCCACTTCTTTGCCAATCGCCTTTCTCTTCTCCGCAGCGGATCGACGGAGATGTTCCTTCACAGGTTTCACCTTCGGGTCGACTCGCAAATGGTGCTCAGCCAGCCCCTTGGGCACACCCGACATGTCTGACGGTTTCCATGCAAAGATGTCCCAGTTCTCACGGAGGAACTGGATGAGCGCTTCTTCCTATTTGCTGTCGAGTGTGGTGGAGATGTGGGTCGGCGCTGCGTTGGGGTCGGTGGGGTGGATGTGCACAGGTTTTGTGTCCCCGACCGACTGAAAAGCTGACTCAGAAGCCTGCTTCTTAGCCCTTAGCAGGTCGCCCGGATCTACTTGCTTTTGGTACTCCTCCATCTCTACTGCTGCCATTTGCTCGTCGGCGATCTTCGAGCCTTTCTGGAAGCATTCTTCCGCTTTCTGCCGGTTCCCAGTGATGGTTATGACGCCGTTGGGTCCCGACATCTTCAGCTTGAGGTAGACGTAACATGGTCTAGCCATGAACCTGGTGTAGGCGGGCCTACCCAGGATGGCGTGATAGGCGTTGTTGAAGTCCACCACTTCGAACGTCAGCTTCTCCTTTCGGTAGTTCTTGGACTCACCAAAGACTACGTCGAGTGAGATCTGTCCAAGTGAGTCGGCTTTCTTCCCGGGGATTACTCTGTGGAACCTCATGTTACTTTCCCTCAGCTTGGACATCGGAATGCTCATATCCCGGAGGGTTGCTGCATACAAGATATTCAAGCCACTGCCTCCATCCATCAGAACTCTGGTCAGGCGCGTGCCTTCGACTACCGGGTCGACCACCAGCGCCTGCCGCCCAGGGGTGGCGATGTACGCTGGATGATCGGACTGGTCAAATGTGATGGGGGTCTTCGACCATTTCAGGAACGTGGGATCGCCGGGGCAACCATGTTTACTTCTCTGTTGATAATTTTTAGTCGACTTTTTCTCTCGATGTCTGCGAAAATCACCAAGGTGGAGTTGATGCGGGGGTATCCTCCGTCCCCTTCCTTGTCTTCGGACTCTTCTGATTGCTTCTCTTTCTCAGTCGACTGATCCTTCTGGAAACTCTGGATCAAGAGTCGACACTGTCGAGTGGTGTGCTTGGGATACACCAAGTTCCCCTCTTCATCTTTCTTCGTGTGTATGGGACACGGCTGGTCGAGCATATCATATCCAGCCTGACCCTTTCCTTTCTTGGGGGCCCAGGAGCCTTTTGGCTTCCCTTTGCCCTTCCCTTGATTAACCACCGCAGCCTCTCCCTGAGCGGCTGGGTCGGCTTTACACTTATTCTTTCGATTGTGATTCTGGTCGTCCTGTCCGACTGGTTTCTTGCCACTACGGAGCCGATCGGCTTCCTCGTCGTTGGCGTACCGACTGGCAATCTCCATCATCCCCGACAGGGACATGTCGCCTGTTCAGCCAAACTTCAGATTCAACTCTCGGTTGCGCACGCCTTCCTTGAAGGCGCACATTGCTTGGTGCTCGGAAACGTTCTCCACTGTGTGATGCAAAGTGGTCCACCGCTGAATGTAGTCCCTCAAAGTTTCACTCGGCTTTTGCGTGCAGTGTTGAAGTTCTGCTAGTCCAGCAGGTCGCTTGCAGGTGCCTTCAAAGGTCCGAACGAAAACCCGAGCGAGCTCTTCCCAACTGTATATACTCCTGGGGGCTAACTCGTTGAGCCACGCCCGAGCGGAGCCTCCCAACATCAAGGGGAGGTGCTTCATGGCCACGTCGTCGTTGCCGCCTCCGATCTGCACGGCCACTCGGTAGTCTTCCAGCCAAGTGTCCGGCTTTGACTCATCGGTGAACTTGCTTACTCCTGCCGCCAGCCTGAAGTTCGGGGGGATCTCCGCGGCCCTGATTGCACTGCGGAAACATTCAGGACCTGAGGCCGGCGCTCAGCTGCCACTGGGTTGGTCTCCGCCTCGCTCGTCCCTGGATGCCCGGTTACGATCGACTCGACCCTGTACAAGGATGGACCTCACATCGAAACCTGGCCGCCGGGGATCCGAGGGAATCCTACGCTCGTCATCTCGCAGGCACCTGCCCACATGCCGCTGGGGCGAGGGTGACCCACTTCCCGGAGGAGGGGTAGGCGCTCGACGGCGGTCGTAGCGTCCGTGTCGACAGTCAAGTGGATCGTCGTTCCGACCCAGGTGCCGGTCTTGCCGCGGGCCACGTTCCTCACGCCTCGGGGGCGATCTTGGACTGTGGGCCGACCATACGGTGTCTGCAGCCACCGATCTGCTGTGAATCCTGTTACGTGACTGAGAAACAACCGCGTTTTGTTCTTCAGCCGTTCGGAGCAAAGCTCGGATCTGCTGAAGACCTCTCCCAGCCTCCGACTGAGAGGGTTGAATCGACTCCGCGATACGAGCCGCGGCCTCGAGGTTTTGGACTGGTGTGCGGAACACCTGAGTCTCGCGCTGACGCGATTGCCGCGCCCGTCGGCTGGTCTCGGGGACCAGTCGGCGAGCCTGTTCGTCGAGTGAGCGCTGGATGTTTTCCAAACGTGCGCGCTCGGCCAAGGTGGCCACGAGCGTGGCTTCAAGAACCAAAGCTTCTGGGGAATCTCCCACGATGGGAGTGAAGAGTGCATCTTCGTTGCGGCGACAAAGCTCAGCCCTTTGCTCGGAGGTGAGGGGATGAGGGATGTAACCGTCATTGTCGTGCGATCGACCGCCGCCGCTGCCGTCGTTCCCATCGCGAGGAAAGCCCGGCGGGCTGCGGCGTGAATCGACCATAAGGATTTCTGCCGCGGGGTCACTGCTCCCGCATTCGGAAATGGAATCTTTGGGCTCGGTCGACTAGTCGGCCGACCCGTAGAGGTAGCCGTCGGGCTCAATAGCCGCGACTTGCGGGGTGGCCGTTTGACGGGCCACCGCATGTTTCACCCACCGCTGGAGCCGCGAACGTCCGAATCGTTTGCGGCGGCATTCAGCGGGGATGGGGGACGACGAGTACCGACTCGATGGCTGCAGCAGGAGGACGCCACCGGCGCCGACGCGAAAGTGCATAGTTCCACGGTCGGGCAGAGCCTCGACGTCGAGAGGGGCTTCCTGGAGCCATGCGGAGTCGTCGGCGACGAAGACCAACGCGCCGAGCCGGATCTCGTGGCCCGACGCCAAAACGCCGCCTGACACCATGATGAAAGTGGTCGGGGAAGAGATTGCAACTTCACTGAATGTCGCTAAGACGCCTTGCCCCACGGTGGGCGCCAACTGTCGTGGTTCTAAGTCTGACAGTAAGGGTAGGGGGTACGAATGGAGAGGCAAGGCCCTAACTATGGTGATGTTGTACACAAGGTGTTTTCGAGTTCAGGCCCTTCTCGGAGGAAGTAATAGCCCTACCTCTCGTTGCCCAGAGGCTTGGTCGACTGAGGTGTGTATATGTGTGTTACAGAGGTGCGAACCCTTGTTCTGGAGGAGGGGTGGCTTATATAGTACGCCAGGACCCCGGCCATGCTCCACGTTACCAAAAGGTTTAAAGGTTCATTAAGGCAGGCGTTACTGATAACGCCTGCAGTAAAGGATAATTAAGGTATTTACTACGGTGAGTAAATATGGGACCGTTGCTGTTTCAAGAGGTGCTTGTCCTTCAGAGGTCGAGTGCCTGGTACGGTCGAGTGGAGTTGAGTCATCCTGCGTATATGTGTTGGAGATATGCCCTAGAGGCAATAATAAAAGCATTATTATTATATCTCCTTGTTCATGATAATTGTCTGTTATTCATGCTTGAATTGTATTGTACGGAAACAGCGATACATGTGTGAATACACAGATCACAATGAGTCCCTGGTAGGCCTCTAGTAGCCAGCTCGTTGATCAACAGATGGTCACGGTTTCCTGACCATGGACATGAGATGTCAGTGATAACGGGATCACATCATTAGGAGAATGATGTGATGGACAAGACCCAAACTTGAGCATAACACGAGATCGTATAGTTCGTAATGCATAAGCTTTTCGGTGTCAAGTATTTATTCCTTAGACCATGAGGTTGTACAACTCCCGGATACCGTAGGAGTGCTTTGGGTGTGCCAACCGTCACAACGTAACTGGGTGGCTATAAAGGTACGCATCGGGTATCTCCGAAAGTGTCTGTTGAGTTGGTACGAACCGAGACTGGGATGTTGTCACTCCGTATGACGGAGAGGTACCTCTGGGCCCACTCGGTAAGTCATCATCATAATGAGCTCAATGTGACTAAGTGGTTAGTCACGGGATGATGGATTACGGATCGAGTAAAGAGACTTACCATAACGAGATTGAACAAGGTATCGAGGATACCGACGATCGAATCTCGGGCAAGTACCGTACCGATGGACAAAGGGAATAACATACGGGATTAAGTGAATCCTTGACACGGTGGTTCATCCGATGAAGATCATCGAGGAACACGTGGGAACCAACATGGGTATCCAGATCCCGCTGTTGGTTATTGACCGGAGAGTGGTCTCGGTCATGTCTACGTGTCTCCCGAACCCGTAGGGTCTACACACTTAAGGTTCGGTAACGCTAGGGTCGTAGAGATTAATGCACGTGGAAACCCGAAAGTTGTTCGGAGTCCCGGATGAGATCCCGGACGTCACGAGGAGTTCCGGAATGGTCCGGAGGTAAAGATTGATATATGGGAAGTCCAGTTTCGGCCAACGGGTGATCTCCGGGGGTCACCGGGAGCGTCCCGGGACCACCGGAGGGGCCCCGGGGGTCCACCGGGTGGGGCCACCCATCCCGGTGGGGCCCCTAGGCCTCAAGGGGATGTGTACAGCCCCCTGGGCTGGCGCACCACAAGGGGGCCCCACCTCCCCATGCGCATAGGGATAAAACCCTAAGGGGAGGGGGGCCACCACTTGCCTTGGGGGAGGGGGACTCCTCCCTGGCCGCCGCCCCCCCTTGTAGATTGGATCTGCAAGGGGGTGGCGCCCCCCCTGGCCCCCTATATATATGTGGGGGGGAGAGGGCAGCCGCACCTCAGCTCTGGCGCCTCTCCCCCTCCCGTCACACCTCCCAACTCCTTTGCAGGGCAGCCCGGCGAAGCTCTGCTGCGATCTCCACTGCATCCGTCATCACGCCGTCGTGCTGCCGGATCTCTGACGACTTCTCCTCCCCCCTTGCTGGATCAAGAAGGAGGTGACGTTGCTGCACCGTACGTGTGTTGAACGCGGAGGTGCCGTCCGTTCGGCGCTAGATCATCGGTGACGAAGAACGTGAAGAGTACGACTACTTCATCCTCGCTTCGTTGAAAGCTTCCGCACGCAATCTTCATAACGGTATGTAGATGCACTCTTAGTTACTCGTTGCTAGATGTCTCCATAGTTGGATCTTGGTGAAGACGTAGAAAATTTTTGATTTATGCTACGTTCCCCAACAATATGAGTCAGTCGAGTGAAGTGTCTTCTTGGACCGTCTCAGTCGACTGTCTCCATTGTCGTGGGTCTTGTCTTTTGATCTTCCAGGGGAGTGACCTTGGGTGGGGTACCTTGGTCAGGCCTATTACCCTACCCTAGGTCTGTAACCTTGTCAGTCGGCCTCCATGACCGCCGCCGGGGGCCGCGCCGCCCGTACCTAGGGTTTGTCCGCCGGCCGTGTTGGCCGGCTGCCCTAGAGAGTCTTTTTCCCGAGCCATTGCTCCGGTTTTTTCGCTCTCTCGCTGGTCGTTTTGATTGGCGTTTTTCTTTTTGGTTTCCCGATCTAATCTTAATCGGTTTGCGTCGCCCGCCGCCGTCGTCGACCCCATGCACCTCTACTCTGACCCTGGCGCGACCAGCCGGCCTCTCCTCCGACCCGCGGCCACGTGCGCCGAGGCGGCCCGTCCGGACCAGCCGCCGTCCGCGCGTCGGTCCGCCCGTCGCCCTGCGCCGGCCGTCACCGCCTTGCTCCGATCGGAACACCTGCATCGCCCCGACCCGGCGGCCTCGCGCCATGCGATGGCCAATCATAGTCGTCGCTCGCGCGCCGGCCCGCCCCTCGATCCACGTCACTCGCCTCCGCCGCGTCTGCACGGCAGCCTGGCGGTCTACCTCGCCGGCCTCGTCCTCGGCTGCATCAGGCTCGTTGTCTGCCTTAACTCGGGCGCCGTTGCTCCGTTGGTCGCTTGGACCTCACTGCCCGGGCGCCGGCGCTGCTTTGGTAGCCCAGGTGCCGGCGCTGACGTCCCGTTCCGTCCGCCGTCGTCGGCCTCATCCAGGACTCCGCCATCACTCCTCCACCGAGCGGCGTCCCCGACCTCGCGCGCGATCGGCTTGATCACCCGCTCGCCGCCGCGATCCGCCTCATCTACGCCGCGCGATCGACGTGGCCCGTCGATCACGCGCGTCTCCGTAGGTCCCGTGAAGATCGTCCCGAGTACTGCGCGCCTCTCCGCCGATCGAGCATCGGGCTGCTGCTGCGTCGCCCCGTCGGGCCGCAGCGCCGCCGCCCCCGTGGTTCTCTTCGCGGCTGCATCGACTCGTGCTTCGCCGCTGCGTCGCCCCTTCGGGCCGTAGTGCTGCGATACGCGGTCCCCCCCGCCGCCCCGAGGCCGTCCCCGTGGTTGCACCGACTCGCGAACCGCCGTTGCATCGCCCCTTCAGGCTGCAGCGTCGCGGCCCGCGGTCCCCGCCGCCGCCCCGAGGTCTTCCCGCCGTCGCCCCGACCCGCCTGCCGCCGCTGTGTCGCCCCTTCGGGCCGTAGCGTCGCGGCCCGCGGTCCACTCCGTCGTCACCGCGCGTCGACCTCCCGTGGTATACGCCGCGCCGTCTCCCTTGGCGCGGGAACGCCACCGTCCGCGCCGGTCTTCGTCACGCTGTCAGGGTTCTTCGCCTACTTCGAGCACCGTCGCCGCCGTCAGGCCGCCGCCGTCGCTCTTCTTTGACCGCCGCCGCCGCTACCTTCGTAGCCGCCGCCGTCGCCCGTCCACCCCCTTCGTCTTCGTCCAAGCACCAGCCCGTCGCCAGCGTCGCAGTCATCTACCCCGACCACTTCGTCTACTCCGACCACCGTTGGTGACGTCGGCCCCGCGCCGATGGACGCCACAATCGTCGTCGAGTTCTTCTCTGCTGGCCCCTCCGACTTCTCCGACATGGCGTACAGCTCGTGCAGGTCCCTCGTCTACGCATGCCCGGTTCTGGCAACATCGATGCGTGCTTTCATCCACGACGTGTCCCCGAGCCTGGCAAGCCTGGTCGGCGCTTCGTCAACTTCGTCTTCGTCCGTCTACGCATGCCCGGTGCAGGCAACAACGGTGCGTGCCTTCGTCTACGATGTGTCCCCGGGCTTGGCAAACCCGTCGCGACGCGTCGTCAACAACATTTTCTTCCCGGCGCACCACTACTTCGACACCACAGCGCCCATGCTAACTTGGCGCCCCCTTGCGCCCACGGCTCCACGGCGACTTCCTCGACACTGGCTACCCCGACTCGACATCGACCACGGCATTCTTCGCACGGCTACCTCGACCACGGCTCCACCACCCTACGCTCTCGGCTACATCGACAAACGGCACAAAGGGCTACCGCCTACTTGAGCAACCTCGTCGGTTTCCACTCCAGCCACGACTCCGCGATGCGTCGACCGTTCCAACTGTGGGGGGGTGTCCGTCGGCTTGCCTTCGGATTCTTCTCCAGTCTCATCGTCTGCGTCGCTACCGTTGTGACTGCGGGTGGATGTTGAGTATAAGGATTATTAGGAAGTACTCCCTCCGGTCATTTTTACTCTGCATATTAGGTTTGTCTGAAGTCAATCTTATTCAACTTTGACCAAGTTTATATAAAAAATTATTGACATTCACATAACAACACCAATATCACTAGATTCATCTCAGAATATATTTTCGTATTATATTTATTAGATATTATAGATGCTAATAATTCCTAATATAAATTTGGTCAAACGTAGCAAAGTTTGACTTTCGACAAATCCAATGTGCAGAGTAAAAAGGACCGAAGGGAGTATATGATAGAATAGGATTTTGTACTCCAAGTTGGTCTTTGTACTCCTATATATATGCCCACGAGGCTCAAGCAAAACAACAACTATTCCACCAAACCTCTTTCTCCCTTTTAACAGATACAACTAGCACGGCTTCACAAGTAAAGTTACACTTGCAACAAAGAATTTCTCTCAGAAAAGAAGCGGTTCGTAATTTTCAGATTCGCATTACTACATAGTGTCAGTAGATAAAGCATTAGCATTACTACTTGCTCGCACAAGAAAAGGCAAATGTGGTTGAGTATTTTTTTTTTTTTTTTGCGTGAAGAATGTGATTGAGTTGCACTAGCCTAGATTCAAGAGTGCGAGTGATCTGGCACGCAGCACATACAAATTCACGCTATTGGTTTGACCATCAGATGACACACACAAAATTAACAAGCATGGGAGAAAATGCGGTAGTAAAAAGCGATAAGAACCACTCGCAACAAGCGAAACCATGACTAAAAGATTAGCACAAATTGATGCGTCTTCAGAACATCATCTACTACTCCCTCCGTCCCAAATTTTTTGTCTTAGATTTGTCTAGATAGAGAAGTATCTAACACTAAAGCATGACTAGATACATCCGTATTTAGACAAATCAAAGACAGGAAATTTGGGACGGAGGGAGTAGTAGATAGCATGGCGGCGACATGGCTTTAACACTCTGAGAGAAAATAATTCAAGTCTTTGCTTCGTGCTGAATGAAGGGAGAAATCGCAGTAGCGCAGTAGTGAGAGTGACCAGAAATGAAAGCATGTGAGCTGACTTCGAACGAAAGATGTGCCGATACCTCGTCTCAGAACGTAGTCGCCGCCCTGAATCATAGGAACGATAGAATCGTCAGCTAGGGATTCACATTCGTACAATTTTGTGAGCAAATTAGAGGAGCGATTGGTAAAATACTTTGTGAGCAAAAGATTTCCCTTGAAAGGAAGATTGTACGCTCAGATGAACGGAGAAATAGTGACAACTTCTAATGGGCTATCCCGTTAGCTTCCAAGTCCCCATACAAAATAGGTAAACAGTGTGGGAGCTGGCAACATCTACTGACTGCATGTAATTAACTACAAGGTGCTTAACCAGTAGTGAGATGATAATGAACACAAATAATCATATGAACACGAGTAGTATCCCTTAGTGGTTTCTTTGGCCTTCTAATTGGCAATTTGAGAAAAGTAAGTCGAAAGCACAAGCTGTATCCTTGTTAACCATAAAGATAGCGCAATGGAAGTGGGAAATTGGTTGTGCCATTACAGAACTTAAGAGTAAATATGACCCAACCCACCGCCAAAAAAGGTTATATTTAATCCGATAAAAAGAGAAATGTGCTACAGGAGCAAAGTCCCGGGAAAAGGGTTGAAGAAAGAAAAGATAATAAACATAAATTCAAGATGAGGCGGTTCATGGTTGCAACTATTTTAACAGCAAAACTGTTCTGGGTCCCACTGCATAACAAATAACAATATTTGTTTCCTTCATTCTATCAGATAGGGATCATGACAAAAAAATTGAGGAATCACCATGAAAATTACAAGTGAAAAGATTTGTTTCTCTTCAAACAAACTAACATCCAGTGAATTCCTAGAAATTTATGTATAAAATCTACCTTCAACTTCAATTCAATTTAGCAATCACCCTTGGAATTCTGAAGTACGCTAAAAGTATCTATGACAACTTAAAACAAGAACAGGTGGAATGTCTGCTGAAACTCAATGCAATCCAAGTTAAATTTTCAGAGGTAAACAAATGAACATTACACGTTGGCATTGGTTCGAACTTTACTTCCCGCATGCTAAATAATCCTGTCCTACCGAAGTCACTTCAAGGGACCATAATGAAGCGATATAGTGTCATGATGCCATCAAACTTCATCCGTAAAGTGCTTTCAGGTTAATGTGAAGGTGAATTGCTAATTGCGGGGAAGCTTTGGGAAGCAATCAGAACAGGAGCTCTTCTACCACCAGAATATATTATCTCTAACCAACAAGAAGTAAGGAAGACAATGTGGTAAGATATATAAGAACTGCTAAAACAAACTTCCATTTTGGAATAGTGACTTTTCATTCCTTGCCGCATGGGAAGAAATCCTTAGAACATTACAGATCCTACTACTAATGGATGCACTTGTGCTTCCAACGCTATTAGCCTAGTAAAGCTGATGTATTTATACACATGCAACAAACTAGCTAAACCTTAAACGCAAACACATATGAAAAGGTATACGAGCGTGTAAGCATTTTATCAAGCAATATCACTGGAAAAGAAATGACATGAAGAGGGAAGGAAGATCTTACAAATTCGTTACGCTTCAGCCAGGAAGGCAGGCGGCCATGCCAGAGAGTAGGCGAAGATGGGGTCCCCGTACTCCTTGCCATCTTCCATCGCCAGGCGCTCCAGCTTGCAAGTCTTGAGATCGAACGAGTAGCGCCCATAGCCCAGCATCTGGATGAACAGCTTCCCTGTGCGCCCGGCGTCCATGTCGGTGAGCCAGATGCTCGCCAGCCTGGCCCTCCTGTCCCTGGGCACGCCCGGCACTGCGTCGTACAACTTGCTAAGGTTCATCTCCCTCTCAAGATGCCACCCATTGTCGCTCCACCTGGTCTCCCCACGCACCCAGAGCTGCATCATCTGGTTCTCCACGGTCGCGATGCAGAGCTGCCCGTCCTCCGGCATCTCCCCGACGCGGTACTTGCTGAAGTGGTCCGACAGTGCAGCCGGCGCCAGCATGTAAGAGAAGCGCAGTGTGGAAGGGTCCAGCACGAGCACGCGACGGGAGTTGCAGAGGTGCCAATAGAGCTTCCCGGCGGCGTGCACGCAGCGTCGCTCGAAGCACCAGGGCTCGAAATCGACCTCGATGTCCACGGCCCGCGGGAGCGCGCGCCAGCGGCACCGGCCCTCGTCGACGGACGCGACCCAGGCGCGCGGGTGCCCGTCGTCGATGGCGAAGCAGACGACCTCGAAGCAGAGCTTGCTCGGGTGCGCGCGGGAGAGCAGCGCGGAGCCGATGTAGAACCGAGAGGGGCGCCAGAGGCGGTCATCGGGCACCGTGGAGCGCGGCGGCGGCGGGAGGAGCGCGCGGCGGCGGGTGGCCGGGTCGAGGACGAGGAAGCGCGGGAGGATCCCCCCGGGGAGCGCCGCGGTCGGCTCGAGGAGCACGAGGCCCTGGTGGGAGTCGTAGAGCTTGAAGCGGGAGGCGCCCGGAGCGAAGTCGAGGGAGCTGAGCGGAGAGGAGGAGCCGAGGGGCACGAAGACAGCGTCTTGGAGGGGTTGGTGCTTCTGCTTGAAGGGCGGCGGGAGGGAGGTTTTGACGGGGTGGTGGAAGTAGCCGAGGAGGGGAGGGGCGCGGGGGAGGCAGTGGGAGGCGACGCGGCGCCAGTAGTGGCAGGCGAGGGCGGCGCGGAGGAGGTCGACGAGGGAGAGGCGGCGGAGGACGTTGCGGAGCACTTCCCCGGTGAGGACCTCGGCCGCCTTCGTCTCCGGCGGCGGTGGCGGCAGCTCCGAGGTCGGCGAACTAGAGGAAGATGGGGTTTTGGTTTTGGGCTTGGGCTTGGGCTTGGGCTTGCGTCCGCCTCTCTTCTTCCCAGTCTTCGGCGCCATTGGCGGTGGCGGTGGCGGTGGCGTACTTGTGGTGGGGCGATCTGGCAGGGGAGGGGAGGGTTCTGGAGAGGGAGCAGGTCGGAGTACCTGAAAGCAGCGGAAAAGGCACGCTCCGCCTCGCTCTGCTCCGGTGGAAGGAGGAAATGGGAGAGATGAAAGGGTGGACAGATTTGAACATTTTAGAATCAGGTTTGCTATTTCACATCTAACTCTCTCATCCTTTAATTTTTTTTAAAGTCTCTCATGAATTTTAAGAATGAGGAAGTTAGATATGCGATAATATCTCACAACTAGAAGTGATATAGATAGACCCTTTTAGAATTAGTTTCCGAAATGCAATTGTAGTTTCGACGTTTAGCTTATTTTACATGCTTATCTTTCTTTTCTTTTCAAACAGAACGAAGCAACCAGATACTCTCTCGCCGTTTATAATAAGAAAGAATGGAAATGTATGATGTATTTTCACTCGTGAAGACAAGCATGAATAATTATTGCGTGTGATTTAGGTGATTCGGACACGAGTAACTTTTTGTTTTCACTCTCTCACATACGAACATAATAACATCAATTTTCTACCATGTTGAGTACACGGCCTTAAGTGTCCGGGTGTTGGTTCTCAACAGCGCTTTGCCGCATACCTCCTGCATTGGTTTTGCATTGGTGATTTTTTGGGCCGTCCCCTTTGTGTCTGCTCTCTACTGCCCAAATCTCGATGCTATTTGGGGGTTTGGAAGAGCCGCAATGCCATGGTCTTTCGATCTTAGCAACCGATGTTTACTGTCGTCCCTAGAGACATCGCTGCGGATGTCTTTCCGTAGTGTTGGTGTTGCTCACACTTCATCTGTACGACTATCCTAGAACCATGGGTCAAGATTTTCTCTGTCACCCAATTTTGTTTATGATTTCCTTCTTTGCACCCCCCTCCCTTCGTAAACACCCTTGTAGCATGTCCTATTAGCCTTATAAGCAGCTTAACATAGAAATATGATCAGTGGGCGAATACCCACATGAACCGATGAGCCATATACAAATAAATAATTCAAATACGTCTTATATTTTAAAAAATAGATGTATGGTATTTATAGCTCAACTTTGTATGTATTTTTTATATGTATATACACCCATTATGACTTTTTTTCAACGAAAAATCTACATATCAAATATTTGATCCCTAACCTCAATAATTGTCAGATTAAAGGAGGGGAGATGGGCAATGCGAGGAGGAAAAGGGAGATGAAAGGAAGGGTGCGCAAAAGGAGGGGGGATGAGCTCAACACCGATGATGCGAGCACCAAAATTGTATGGGTGATAAGCACCCGGCCCCTCTTAGGTCAAGAAAGGCAATGGCAGTTTGAACGAATTGATTGCCACTAGGACGAAGTGGGTTCAGGCATTTACGCAATCACCTTCTAGTGTTCGGGTTTATTCAACAACTAGAAGATACCCCACACGTTGTTGCGGGATTTTGTAGCAACTAATATTTTATGATTAATTTTTAGGAGGTCCGTGGAATCGTATTGGTTTAATTGTAGGTGCTAACAACCTAAACCATACATTTTTTACAACTAACAAATATAAATTAATGGTTGAAGAAAGTCTTTAGCAATAGTAAGTAAGTCATGCCAAGAGAGCCATCATGAATCACTTAACCACCCTTTAGTTTGGTAATATTGAGCAAGACTAACCCAGAAGAAATCAAGGGCTGTGATAATCAGCGTGAAGCATTGTATCATATCAATGGTACGGAATAAATCATAGATCATACAGAATTCAAAAACAAAATTGCAAATTGTTACGATATCTTACGGGCACATCCTGCAATTTGCGCACCTATGTTGATGGCATGTTATGTCTATGTGGATTCTGTAGAGGAAAAACATGAATAAAATAACGCATGCCGTACATGAATCTGTTTTGGCAAGAAAAGTAAAACCAATAAATGTGAGTTAATGAATAAGGACATCGTCATCTATATATTCTGCAAGTAAATGTTTGCAGCAACCTGCTTTATTTTTTTGGCCGTGCAATTAATATGATGTAACCACAACATTTGCAATCTACATCGTGCAATCCTTTGCACATGTGACAAACATCTGCTAGTAAATGTTTGCATTAATATATTTTCAATCACATGTAGTCCAGTTAGTACGATGTAGTTAGCTAGCCACAGCAGACTATAGAGGAAATCTATGGTAAGTGAGAATAAAAATAGGCAACGGCGACCTCATGCAGTGGTGGTGATCCTCATAGTTTTGCGAGAATAAAATCCTCTACGGTGGAGCATGCTGCAGCTTCGATCCTTGCCGGCCATGGAAACCGGGGAAGAATGCCTAGACGCCCGAAACTTGCCATCCACCATTTGCAGCGGTGGCAGTAGAATTTTATTGAGGAACTAGAGATAGCTATTTCATGTGGGGATTACAGAAGGGAAGTGGGGGTGGAAGAGGAAGGAGAAGGGAAGTGGAAGAGGAAGCGGAAAAATGCAACCTTGTACTCCCTTCGTCCGAAAATACTTGTCATCAAAATGGACAAAAAGTGATGTATCTAGAACTAAAATACATCTAGATACATCTCCTTCTATTCATTTTGATGACAAGTATTTCCGGACGGAGGGAGTACTTGATAAGATAGACTGAACGGACATATACCACTGATGGTCTTCTCTCAGAAAAACTAACAGAGAAGTGATTATGCGTGACATATGAATGGAATGCAGGAATGAGAAGGGGAGAAGACAGCGCCTCCATCAGTTTGCTTTTATTTAAGGTCGCCTCTCTCCAGTAGTGGGCTTCATGTGGTTTCCAACTCGCTAGCAAAGAAATATTAAACACACGGAATCACAAGGGGCTGCGCACACTCCGAATATGTCTCAAAAAACAATATGAAAGGTATTTGGAATAGATGATGTGTCTATACTGCTGAGGTGGAGTGAGGTGGATGGTTGCATGTTGATTGATGATGTGGATAGGTTGCATGTCAAGAGAAATAAGGTAGCGAGGATGAACTATTTAGGTATTATAGATTACATCAATAAAACTGCTAAAAAACAATTACGTCAATAAAATGCATGTTACATAACACAAAAATGATAACACTAGAAAATACTTATGAATATAAATTCATGGTATTAGCTTTGGGTCAATAGCCCAAATATAATTAGTCTTATTATTGGCCAGTCTTAGAGATTGAAATGATTTGGTGCCAGACTTGAATAAACTTATGAAACAAAACTGTTCAGCTGGATAAATTTCAAGACTGACATGTGTTATTCCATTGCCCCATTTAAAGTTTTAACAATGCCATGATAAATATATGCTGCTGTGATTGACTGACTTGTAAATGGTAGGAGCAGCACTTAGATCGAGTTGAAGTGATCTACAAATACAGGCCAGGGTAGCTACCAAGCAGCTACCAAAGAATAGATTATAACTCCACAGGGTCAAATACGCCGTTCACGTAAAATTTTGTTAGGTGACATACAAAGTGTCCCCGAGATTATTGCTGTTGCTGTAGTCAGGACTCGAGCTGCATCTGTAGTGCCAATTACCAAGTCCAAGGCTATTGTTGCAGCAACTTGACGAGATCGTGCACGGAGTTTGTGTAAAGATCTGGATGGATGGTATTTGAGGCATCCTGAAGTTCTGGTAAGGTAGTCACACCTGCAAATGCAACGCAGGTCCAAGGAATTTGAGCACTTTCAGTAGATACAAGTACAAAGATTGTTCAACACTTATGAGAAAGAGCAATAGTTCCTCGCCTGACAGAACAAGGAGGGTCTTGCAACCAGTATTCTGGCCAAATAGTATGTCTGTGTCTAGTCTGTCACCAACCATGCACATTCTCGACGTTTCCAAATTGAAGCTGTAACAGTAACAGAAAATTCCGATAAATATAAAACAGTGTAACTGTTATCCCATCGTCACACTGCTGTATGAGCGTTGCCCGCCAATGAAATGTTTAGCAAGACGAGGATGTGCATGAAGGAAAGTTTGTACAGGAAATTAGATATATTTTTCGCTTGAGATGTGCACTTCATGTTCAGTACAAATGTAATGATGATGATACTTTCAAGAAATCTAGAAGATGCATACTTCAGAACATTATGAAACTGGCTATATATGCAACCATGCAAGAAACTGTGTTCAATTGAAGAGTTCAGGAGCTCCTGCACTACTAAGAAGTAAGAAATGAAAAGTTGTGATTATCTACACCACTCACCCATTCCCTCCCTCTCTCTGGAGAAACAAATCAAATGTAAGCTAAATGAGGGTTTTACACAACAGTCCGTCCAAACATATCTTAGGCAATGTTTGGAGCTAATGCAATTTGTCGGTTGGGATTTTTTACGTAACTGAGAGATTAACATGAACTCTTATGTAGACTTAGTGTTTGTGGGAAACCAAAGTGTTTTGGTATAGTATCTAAGACTTAATAAAACTTCCGTAGAAACAATATTAAATGCTATTGTTCCAAAACAACAAATACTTATTAGTACGTGTTTATGCATTTGATTTTCTATAAACATAAGGTTTGCATATGAGTTCATGTCAACCTCCCCATTCATGTAAAATTTCCAATCGAAGGCTGCATGAGCTCCAAATAACAGTTCCTCGGAACACATGTTTGGGCAATTTGTTGTGAGAAACCCTCATTTAGTTTGCATGGATTTTTTTTCTCTAGATGCATCAGTATTACATACTTATTTACAGCCATTGTACATAAGAATAATCCTATAGATGAATTCATGATATCCCTATTTAGTACACGTTTTAGTAAAAAGCAAATTCTATTTTTCTTATGTGTGCAGTTTGCAGACCTTTTCAATAGGAAGTCCATCAAAAAGCTTGAAGGTTTTCCAACAACAATTGGCTCTTTCTGCACCGAGCAACTTACTGCAGCAACCATAGTTCCAGCTCCTGAAACTCAACACAATCAGAAAATGAACCAGTACAATAGAAGCTCCTAAAAAACAAAAATTGACATTTCTGGATAGAAAAACCTGGCCATTCTTGGGCGGATGTCATATGTCCAGTAGGATCACGGTTGGTCGCAATGAAAAGGCAGCCTGGATTCTCACGAATGCACAAGCTTGCATACCTGCGAGAACACCATTATGTTTGACCCTTGCAGAAAACCATAAAAAGTTCAAAGGACGAGGTTGTATTATGGAAGAAAGAATGCAGCGCTCCAACTTTCAATGTAGTCACAAGGTTACATTTTGCCAACAACAATGGAAAACTGGGGCTGTGAGATGGCATGCATCAAGTTATCAAATAAAAAATATGTTTGGTTAGAGTATGCTATGATTATAACTTCTGGAGAATAATATCTAAAATATGCTCTTGATAAACTTGCAAACAGCTACTTAGAAATTGCAGAAGGATGTGAAGTTCGGCAGCAAAAAAGACCTTGCAACCGGCACAGATAAGATTAAACAAGATAAGAGGCCTTACTGCATTTTGTAATAGTTGAAGTACTGATCTAGTCCAACAACGACAGCTCCAACCTGGAAGGGAGATTCATTTATCTTAGACCCCGGTGGTTTAATATTTCAACGAAAGGTGGTTGGAAATTAAATTTGATAAACAGGTTTGGCATTACACTTTTGTCGTGATCAAAGTAGAAGTTCGCCTCCAACATTATGTTTTTCTTGCCATCCTCCTACAGAAAACAACATTAGTTTTGGAAGGCAAAACAAAGGTAATATATCTCCTTACCTTAACGTGAACTGATGTTTTCAAGCCTTTAGAAAGTCTCCATTATTGATGGATAAAAATAATTCAAAATATTGCAATAAAATTGTCTTGATTGGCTCTATGGTTTAGAATACTCGTCTTACTATTGCTTGGAATGTTTTTCCAACTGTATCTGTTGTAAACTCAACTATGTGTGCCTATTTTATTTCAGATATAGGTGACTCGTCCAAAATGACTGTTGCCCTCAATATTGAAAACCATAGTAAATGGCATGCTGCACCCAGAAGTGACCAATCATACAGCAAATGTCCCATGCAATGAGGAACTTTGTTCCTACTGACTTTGTCACAATAGAAACAGAGAATTATGATGCATCAATGGGGGAAACATTCACACATGATCAATGGTCCAATTGTACAGATGAACCATTAGAATTCATGATATCCCTATTTAGTACACGTTTTAGCAAACCCTCATTTAGTACACATGTACTAAACTAAACTAAAGATGAATTCATGATATCCCTATTTAGTACACGTTTTAGTAAAAAGCAAATTCTCCCATTGATCACACATGAAATATATTTGTTCATCTTTAGTTTAGTACAGAAGTTCAAGAAAACACAAGTGATAAGCTTCATTTATTTTTTGAATAATAACTAGCATAACTTGGATGTTTCAAAAGAAACAGGACATCATTTTATTTTATTTTAAAAATCAGAAAAACAGGACATCATGGTGAAACTAGAGGACCCGAACCACAAACTTGATAGAATAGATAACAGATGGTCAGAGAACATGTAATTAGGGGGGATGCCAAGCATGACATACATACCGGACCACCAAAACATTCAAAGCCAGCTAACTTGAGCTCGTCCAAAATGCCATCCTCACCAACAACATAAACCTTCAAGATGAAGTTTCAGCAGTAATCAGTATTTTAATAGTGGAAAATTAAGGCATGAAATTCGTTAAATACCATTTTGCGGCAAATAATATAATAGGTAGCAGATTAAGCAAAATGACAAATGCCCAAATATCGGGAGCATTGGTATCAGTAGGGGTGGGCATAAAAACCGATGAACCGAAGACCGAACCGATACCGATACCGAATAAACCGAATTTTCGGTTTTTTCCATTAGCACAGAAAAATTCGGTTTGTACATCCACTAACCGAACTCAGTTCGGTAAGTCCGGTTTCTGTATCGGTTAGCCGAACAAAAACCGATTAAACTAAACTTGTGAACACACAGCCCGAAACTAGGCAGCCAGCGTCGTGCGCCCAGGTCCTTCCACAGTGCCACTTGCGCTACGCGACAGGTACATGGGCCTAGGGCCTAGGCAACCACGTGCATGCAACGAGTGCAAGGGCCTTTAAAAAAATGGTGTAAGGCCAAAACCTACGTGGGCTATTTTCTGAAGCGTATAGCCGTAAGCCCGTAACAATGCACCGTTTTGACTTTTGACGTTCTTGATTAGTCCCACTTGAATGATCCAATTTATGGTTCTGTTGAAGGGTTTCATAATAATATTTTTATCATGACACAGTAGTTAATTATACAGTAACATGGCATTTTAAGAAGCTCGCACAGTCAAACATCTTGAGCTGACTGCTATAAAGACTATTTAGATTGGTAAGGTCAAATGATATCATTAAATTAGCCCACAATATTTTCTTAATACATTCTTTCTTATATTCATGTAAAAAGAAACTAAGGGCCAAAGTCGCAAGTTGGAGACTACATCTATGTCCAAAACGTCCATTCTTAAACAGAGGGGGTATCAGTCATAGAGCGTATTCCAAGTCATGTATATAATGCAAAAATTACTAACCTATGCAGAAATATTTCACGATACCTTCTTTTCTGGAGAAAAATTATTTAACTTCAAGAACATGGCTGCTGCAAATGATGATGTGAAGATCTCTTCCTACAAACAAGATAACGAATCAATAAAATACAGAAAACAATGATCACAGAAATATGGTTGTACTGAAAAGCGAAAACTACCTCAGGAACTTCAAGGCCAAGTGTTTTGAATTTCTTTGAATACTGGCTTCTCGACTTCCTAGAATTGTTTGTTACAAAAACTAATTTCTTGCCCTGCACCAAGTGAAACCAAATAAAATCATCATTATGGAATCTTCACATAATGGTGCATTTATAAACCAACCAAAATACAGCGATGGATTTCGAAAACTGGAAATTATCTAAAGGATCATATCAATGCCCTCGCCGCAAAAAAATAAAAAAATAATGCATATCAATGCCCTAATAGTGGAAGAGAAGGTTATCAGTACTTGTTTGGTCAAGATGGATGCTATGATATTCCTCGACCAGCAGTCTATCGTGTTGGAAGAACAAAGAGAGAAACCAGAACGATGGTAAAGCAACACCATGTTGAATAATCATACATGAGTAATTCATTTCTACTAGTCACAGAGCTAGGAGGTTACTGATATTTGAGACGTAATAGGGAAGCTCAGTCATTAGCTATTATAACAATTTTTGCAGCCTTGTCAGATTAGTGATTAAGTATGATTGTGCGGTACAAACATACAGATTTTTGCATCTTATGAAGAATCCAAATATTAGTCATTTCATTCCCTAGCCATGACACGGAAATTATCTTCAATCTGACTTGTGGACTACTCAAAAAATAAATATGTGATACTGCAGAGAGAGCAAATGCAAAGTTTACTTCCTCGTCTTTAGACTTTCAATCTACTAAGTACATGCTTTAACAAGATTTCAGTAAGCATAGCCAGCTCCTGTGAAGTGTAGGAAGTAGGAACACAGGCAAAACGCCCCTCGGCAATTGACCATCTCTCTGGTAATTTCTAAATACCCCCTAGGATCAACTAAATGCAACCAAATCGCAGTGGAGACTACAATACATTATGATCTAATACTCCCTCCGTCCGCAAATACTTGTCGAAGAAATGGATGTATCTAGACGTATTTTAGTTCTAGATACACCCATTTTTATCCATTTCTCCGACAAGTATTTCAGGCCGGAGGGAGTACAATTTAAGCTAAAACTTTCCCTAAAGAGGTAAGCTAAAACTAGAAAAAAATCTTCTCGGGAGAAGATTGATGCGGCGTGATCCGAGTGGCTACTAACACTGACTATACCAAACAAGACGCACAGCTTTCACTACAGTTTTACCAACTAAGGAGGAAGTGAGAGGGGGCCGGGGGCACAAATCGTTCGCCATTTCGTGATTAGAGCGGTACTCTTGCTACCGGAACGTCCGGTGCGGCATACCAATTTTCGCAGCAACTCCAGCGTCTCGGGGACCCCTTGGATGAGCTCGTCCCCTTTCCAAATCACCCCTGAAGAAACAAAAATAAATAGATGAAATAAAGGAGCAGGGATAGGAATCCACTGGCGGGCGCAGAAGAAACGGGGGGCGATGAACACGAGACCATCGCAATCGAAGAGGAAGGCGTCGACGGAGCCGACGAGGGATCGGGCGGCGTCGGCGGTGAGGAGACCTTCGGTCATGGCTTTTCTTCTTCGCGGCGGCTCCTCCTGCTTTGCGCTCCGGCTATGTGAAAGTTATTATTCGCTGCGTCGTCGTCGACAAAAACATGCGGCGAATGTGGCAGTAGGTAACAGCATCTCCAACGACACGTGATGTACGATGGGCAGCTGCCGAAAAAACCCGTTTTTTAGGCATTTGTACCAGAAAAAAAAAAGTTACTCCACCACGAGCATCTCTAGCACGATGGGCAGCTGCCGAAAAAACCCGTTTTTTAGGCATTTGTACCAGAAAAAAAAAAGTTACTCCACCACGAGCATCTCTAGCGGATACCGCAAACCAGGCCGTTCACTACAATAACGGTCAGTTCGCGGGATTCATTCCGTACCCTAGTTCGAACAGATCCATCAAATCTGAACGTACCGTATTTTTTTGATCCCGCATCTGATATCCCAATTCCTCTGCATGTGTGGGATTTCGTTCTTTTTGCAGTATCCTCTATCCTTTGCGGGAGGGAAATTTCAGCCACAACCATTTCCCTCACAGCCAGAGCCATGGTATGTCGAGCTCGATTCCGGCCAAATCTCATCGCCGCCACCGAACGCGAGCTGGAGCACGTCGTTGACCGCTGGCCACCAGCGCAGCAGCAACGTGCTAGCTAGCAGGAGCTCGGCCGCGTCCGACTTGGCGTAGCAGGAGCTCGGCCGCGTCGGACTGGTGCGCGCCAACGGCGGCAGTGAAGGAAATATGCCCTAGAGGCAATAATAAAGATGTTATTTGTATTTCCTTATATCATGATAAATGTCTTTTATTCATGCTAGAATTGTATTAACCGGAAACTTAGTACATGTGTGGATACATAGACAAAACAGTATGTCCCTAGTATGCCTCTACTAGACTAGCTCATTAATCAAAGATGGTTATGTTTCCTAGCCATAGACATGAGTTGTCATTTGATCAACGGGATCACATCATTAGGAGAATGATGTGATGGACAAGACCCATCCGTTAGCATAGCACTATGATCGTTTAGTTTAACTGCTATTGCTTTCTTCATGACTTATACATGTTCCTATGACTATGAGATTATGCAACTCCCGAATACCGTAGGAACACCTTGTGTGCTATCAAACGTCACAACGTAACTGGGTGATCATAAAGATGCTCTACAGGTGTCTCCGAAAGTATTCGTGGTGTTGGCATAGATCAAGATTAGGATTTGTCACTCCGAGTGTCGGAGAGGTATCTCTGGGCCCTCTCGGTAACACACACCACAATAAGCCTTGCAAGCAAAAGACTAATGAGTTAGTCACGAGATGATGTGTTACGGAACGAGTAAAGAAACTTGCCGGTAAACGAGATTGAACTAGGTATAAAGATACCGACGATCGAATCTCGGGCAAGTAACATACCGTTTGACAAAAGGAACAACGTATGTTGTTATGCGGTTCTGATCGATAAAAGATCTTCGTAGAATATGTAGGAGCCAATATGAACATCCAGGTTCCGCTATTGGTTAATGACCGGAGATGAGTCTCGGTCATGTCTACATAGTTCTCGAACCCGTAGGGTCCGCACGCTTAACGTTTGATGACGATCGGTATTATGAGTTTTTGAGTATTGATGTACCGAAGGTAGTTCGGAGTCCCGGATGAGATCACGGACATGACGAGGAGTCTCGGAATGTCCGAGACATAAAGATTGATATATTGGACGGCTATATTCGGACACCGGAAGTATACCGGAAAAGTTTCGGATTTATCGGGAATGCCGGAGGGGGTTACCGGAACCCCCTACGAGAGGGGATGGTCCATAGTGGGCCTAAAGGGTGAGAGAGAGGCAGCCCATAGGGCTGGCCGGCGCCCCCACCTAGGAATCCTAGTTGGACTAGGATTGGGGGGGCGCCACCTCTCCTAATCCTTTCCCCCTTCTTCCTTCCGGTGAATCCTACTAGGAATAGGATTGCAATCCTATTCCTAGTAGGAGTCCCCTCCCTAGCCGCACCATAGGAGGTGGCCGGCCCCTCCTCCCTTGCTCCTTTATATACGGGGGCAGGGGGGCACCCAAAGACACACAAGTTGAATTGTTTTAGCCGTGTGCGGTGCCCCCCTCCACAGAATCACACCTCGGTCGTACCGTCGCGGAGCTTAGGCGAAGCCCTGCGCCGGTGAACACATCATATCCGTCACCACGCCGTCGTGCTGACGAAACTCTCCCGTGAAGCTCTACTGGATCAAGAGCTCGTGGGACGTCATCAAGTTGAACGTGTGCTGAACGCGGAGGTGCCGTACGTTCGGTGTTTGATCGGTTGGATCGCGAAGAAGTTCGACAACATCAACCGCGTCACTTGACGCTTCCGCTCCCGGTCTACGAGGGTACGTAGACACACTCTCCCCTCTCGTTGCTATGCATCTGGTAGATAGATCTTGCGTGATCGTAGGAAAATTTTAAAATACTACGTACCCCAACAGTGGCATCATGAGCCAGGTCTATGCGTAGATGATATGCACGAGTAGAACACAATGAGATTGTGGACGATACTAGTCATACTGCTTACCAACATGTCATACTTTGCTTCGGCGGTATTGTGAGATGAAGCGGCCCGGACCGACATTACGCGTACGCTTACGCGAGACTGGTTTCACCGTTACGAGCACTCGTTGCTTAAAGGTGACTGGCGGGTGTCTGTCTCTCTCACTTTAGCTGAATCAAGTGTGGCTACGCCCGGTCCTTGTGAAGGTTAAAACAGCACATACTTGACGAAACATCGTTGTGGTTTTGTATGCGTAGGTAAGAACGGTTCTTGCTAAGCCCGTAGCAGCCACGTAAAACTTGCAACAAACAAAGTAGAGGACGTCTAACTTGTTTTTGCAGGGCATGTTGTGATGTGATATGGTCAAGACATGAGTTGTACGATTTTGTATGAGATGATCATGTTTTGTAAAGTTATCGGCAACTGGCAGGAGCCATATGGTTGTCGCTTTATTGTATGAAATGCAATCGCCATGTAATTGCTTTACTTTATCACTAAGCGGTAGCGATAGTCGTGGAAGCAATAGTTGGCGAGACGACAACGATGCTACGATAAAGATCAAGGTGTCAAGCCGGTGACGAAGGTGATCATGACGGTGTTTTGGAGATGGAGATCAAAAGCACAAAATGATGATGGCCATATCATGTCACATATTTTGATTGCATGTGATGTTTATCTTATTATGCTTCTTATTTTGCTTAGAACGACGGTAGCATTATAAGATGATCCCTTATTAAATATCAAGGTATAAGTGTTCTCCCTGAGTATGCACCGTTGCGAAAGTTCGTCGTGCCGAGACACCACGTGATGATCGGGTGTGATAAGCTCTACGTTCAAATACAACGGGTGTAAGCCAGTTTTGCACACGCAGAATACTCGGTTAAACTTGACGAGCCTAGCATATACAGATATGGCCTCGGAACACTGGAGACCGAAAGGTCGAGCGTGAATCATATAGTAGATATGATCAACATAAGATGTTCACCATTGAAAACTACTCCATCTCACGTGATGATCGGACATGGTTTAGTTGATTTGGATCACATGATCATTTAGATGACCAGAGGGATGTCTATCTAAGTGGGAGTTCTTTAAATTAATATGATTAAATTGAACTTTAATTTATCATGAACTTAGTCCTGATAGTTTTGCATATCTATGTCGTTGTAGATCAATGGCCCGTGCTACCGTTCCTTTGAATTTTAATGCATTCCTAGAGAAAGCTAAGTTGAAAGATGATGGTAGCAATTACACGGACTGGGTCCGTAACCTGAGGATTATCATCATTGCTACACAGAAGAATTATGTCCTTGAAGTACCGCTAGGTGACAAGCCCCCTTCCGCTAATGCAGACGCTTTGAACGTCTGGCAGTCGCGGTCTGATGACTACACGATAGTTCAGTGTGCCATGCTTTACGGCTTAGAACCGGGACTTCAACGACGTTTTGAACGTCATGGAGCATATGAGATGTTCCAGGAGTTGAAGTTAATATTTCAAGCAAATGCCCGGATTGAGAAATATTAGATTTCCAATAAATTCTACAGCTGCAAGATGGAGGAGAATAGTTCTATCAGTGAACACTTGCTCACAATGTATGGGCACTACAATCATATGACTCAACTTGGTTGCCAAGTTGATGAGAATAGTGTTATTGATAGAATTCTTCAATCGCTACCACCAAGCTATAATGGCTTCGTGATGAACTATAATATGCAAGGGATACAAAAGACAATTCCCGAGCTCTTCGCTATGCTCACAGCTGCGGAGGTAGAAATCAAAAAGAAGCATCAAAAGTTGATGGTTAACAATACCACTAGTTTCAAGAAAAAGGGCAAGGAAGGGATTTTCAAGGAGAATAGCAAGATTGTTGCTGTTCTCGCATAAAGCCTCAATTATGGAACCAAGCCTGAAACTAAGTGCTTCTACTGCGAGGGGACTGGACACTGGAAGCGGAACTGCCCCAAGTATTTGGCGGATAAGAAGGATGGCAAGATGAACAAAGGTATATATGATATACATGTTATTGATGTGTACCTTACTAATGCTCGTAATAGTACCTGGGTATTTGATACCGGTTCGGTTGCTAATATTTGTAACTCGAAACAGGGACTACGGATTAAACGAAGATTAGCTAAGGACGAGGTGACGATGCGCGTGGGAAACGGTTTCAAAGTCGATGTGATCGCCGTCGGCACGCTACCTCTACATCTACCTTCGGGATTAGTTTTAGACCTAAATAATTGTTATTTGGTGCCAGCGTTGAGCATGAACATTATATCTGGATCTTGTTTATTGCGAGACGGTTATTCATTTAGATCAGAGAATAATGGTTGTTCCATTTTTATGAATAATATATTTTATGGTCATGCACCCTTAAAGAGTGGTCTGTTCCTACTGGATCTTGATTGTAGTGATACACATATTCATAATATTGAAACCAAAAGATGCAAGGTTAATAATGATAGTGCAACTTTTTTGTGGCACTGCCGTTTGGGTCATATTGGTGTAAAACGCATGAAGAAACTCCATAAAGATGGACTTTTGGAATCACTTGATTATGAATCACTTGGTGCTTGCGAACCATGCCTCATGGGCAAGATGACTAAAACTCCGTTCTCCGGAACTATGGAGCGAGCAACAGATTTGTTGGAAATCATACATACTGATGTATGTGGACCAATGAGCATTGATGCTCGTGGCGGGTATCGTTATTTTCTGACCTTCACTGATGATTTGAGCAGATATGGGTATATCTACTTAATGAAACACAAGTCTGAAACATTTGAAAAGTTCAAAGAATTTCAGAGTGAAGTAGAGAATCATCGTAACAAGAAAATAAAGTTCCTACGATCTGATCGTGGAGGAGAATATTTGAGTTACGAGTTTGGTCTTCATTTGAAACAATGTGGAATAGTTTCACAACTCACGCCACCTGGAACACCACAACGTAATGGTGTGTCCGAACGTCGTAACCGTACTTTATTAGATATGGTGCGATCTATGATGTCTCTTACCGATTTACCACTATCGTTTTGGGGTTATGCTTTAGAGACAGCTGCATTCACGTTAAATAGGGCACCATCTAAATCCGTTGATACGATGCCTTATGAACTATGGTTTGGCAAGAAACCAAAGTTGTCGTTTCTTAAAATTTGGGGCTGCGATGCTTATGTGAAAACACTTCAACCTGATAAGCTCGATCCCAAGTCGGAAAAATGTGTCTTCATAGGATACCCAAAAGAGACTGTTGGGTACACCTTCTATCACAGATCCGAAGGCAAAATATTCGTTGCTAAGAACGGATCCTTTCTAGAAAAAGAGTTTCTCTCGAAAGAAGTGAGTGGGAGGAAAGTAGAACTTGATGAGGTAATTGTACCTTCTCCCATATTGGAAAGTAGTACATCACAGGAAATTGTTCCAGTGATTCCTACACCAATTAGTGAGGAAGTTGATGATAATGATCATGAAACTTCGGATCAAGTTTCTACTGAATGTCGTAGATCAACCAGAGTACGTTCCGCACCAGAGTGGTACGGCAACCCAGTTCTGGAAATCATGTTACTAGACCATGATGAACCTACGAACTATGAGGAAGCGATGATGAGCCCAGATTCCGCAAAATGGCTTGAAGCCATGAAATCTAAGATGGGATCCATGTATGAGAACAAAGTATGGACTTTGGTTGACTTGCCCGATGATCGGCAGGCCATCGAAAATAAATGGATCTTCAAGAGGAAGACCGACGCAGACGGTAATATTAATGTTTACAAAGCTCGACTTGTTGCGAAAGGTTTTCGACAAGTTCAAGGAGTTGACTACGATGAGACTTTCTCACCTGTAGCGATGCTTAAGTCTGTCCGAATCATGTTAGCAATTGCCGCATTTTATGATTATGAAATCTGGCAAATGGATGTCAAAACTGCATTCCTAAATGGATATCTCAAAGAAGAGTTGTATATGATGCAACCAGAAGGTTTTGTCGATCCAAAAGGTGCTAACAAAGTATGCAAACTCCAGCGATCCATCTATGGACTGGTGCAAGCATCTCGGAGTTGGAATATACGCTTTGATGAGGTGATCAAAGCATATGGTTTTGTACAGACTTTTGGAGAAGTCTGTATTTACAAGAAAGTGAGTGGGAGCTCTGTAGCATTTCTAATGTTATATGTAGATGACATATTGTTAATTGGAAATGATATAGAATTTCTGAATAGCATAAAAGGATACTTGAATAAAAGTTTTTCAATGAAAGACCTCGGTGAAGCTGCTTACATATTAGGCATCAAGATCTATAGAGATAGATCAAGACGCTTAATTGGACTTTCACAAAGCACATACCTTGATAAGATTTTGAAAAGGTTCAAAATGGATCAGTCAAAGAAAGGGTTCTTGCCTGTTTTACAAGGTATGAAATTGAGTAAGACTCAATGCCCGACCACTGCAGAAGATAGAGATAAAATGAAAGTCATTCCCTATGCCTCAGCCATAGGGTCTATCATGTATGCAATGCTGTGTACCAGACCTGATGTGTGCCTTGCTATAAGTCTAGCAGGGAGGTACCAAAGTAATCCAGGAGTGGATCACTGGACAGCGGTCAAAAACATCCTAAAGTATCTGAAAAGAACAAAGGATATGTTTCTCGTATATGGAGGTGACAAAGAGCTCGTCGTAAACGGTTACGTCGATTCTAGCTTTGACACTGATCCGGATGACTCAAAGTCACAAACCGGATATGCATTTTTATTGAACGGTGGAGCTGTCAGCTGGTGCAGTTCCAAGCAGAACGTCGTGGCGGGATCTACGTGTGAAGCGGAATACATAGCTGCTTCAGAAGCGGCAAATGAAGGAGTCTGGATGAAGGAGTTCATATCCGATCTAGGTGTAGTACCTAGTGCATCGGGTCCAATGAAAATCTTTTGTGACAACACTGGAGCCATAGCCTTGGCGAAGGAATCCAGGTTTCACAAGAGAACAAAGCACATCAAAAGACGCTTCAATTCCATCCGCGATCTAGTCAAGGAGGGAGACATAGAGATTTGCAAAATACATACGGATCTGAATATTGCAGACCCGTTGACTAAGCCTCTTCCACGGGCAAAACATGATCAGCACCAAGACTCCATGGGTGTGAGGATCATCACTTTGTAATCTAGATTATTGACTCTAGTTCAAGTGGGAGACTGAAGGAAATATGCCCTAGAGGCAATAATAAAGATGTTATTTGTATTTCCTTATATCATGATAAATGTCTTTTATTCATGCTAGAATTGTATTAACCGGAATCTTAGTACATGTGTGGATACATAGACAAAACAGTATGTCCCTAGTATGCCTCTACTAGACTAGCTCATTGATCAAAGATGGTTATGTTTCCTAGCCATAGACATGAGTTGTCATTTGATCAACGGGATCACATCATTAGGAGAATGATGTGATGGACAAGACCCATCCGTTAGCATAGCACTATGATCGTTTAGTTTAACTGCTATTGCTTTCTTCATGACTTATACATGTTCCTATGACTATGAGATTATGCAACTCCCGAATACCGTAGGAACACCTTGTGTGCTATCAAACGTCACAACGTAACTGGGTGATCATAAAGATGCTCTACAGGTGTCTACGAAAGTATTCGTGGTGTTGGCATAGATCAAGATTAGGATTTGTCACTCCGAGTGTCGGAGAGGTATCTCTGGGCCCTCTCGGTAACACACATCACAATAAGCCTTGCAAGCAAAAGACTAATGAGTTAGTCACGAGATGATGTGTTACGGAACAAGTAAAGAAACTTGCTGGTAAACGAGATTGAACTAGGTATAAAGATACCGACGATCGAATCTCGGGCAAGTAACATACCGTTTGACAAAAGGAACAACGTATGTTGTTATGCGGTTCTGACCGATAAAAGATCTTCGTAGAATATGTAGGAGCCAATATGAACATCCAGGTTCCGCTATTGGTTATTGACCGGAGATGAGTCTCGGTCATGTCTACATAGTTCTCGAACCCGTAGGGTCCGCACGCTTAACGTTTGATGACGATCGGTATTATGAGTTTTTGAGTATTGATGTACCGAAGGTAGTTCGGAGTCCCAGATGAGATCACGGACATGACGAGGAGTCTCGGAATGTCCGAGACATAAAGATTGATATATTGGACGGCTATATTCGGACACCGGAAGTATACCGGAAAAGTTTCGGATTTATCGGGAATGCCGGAGGGGGTTACCGGAACCCCCTACGAGAGGGGATGGTCCATAGTGGGCCTAAAGGGTGAGAGAGAGGCAGCCCATAGGTCTGGCCGGCGCCCCCACCTAGGAATCCTAGTTGGACTAGGATTGGGGGGGGCGCCACCTCTCCTAATCCTTTCCCCCTTCTTCCTTCCGGTGAATCCTACTAGGAATAGGATTGCAATCCTATTCCTAGTAGGAGTCCCCTCCCTAGCCGCACCATAGGAGGTGGCCGGCCCCTCCTCCCTTGCTCCTTTATATACGGGGGCAGGGGGGCACCCAAAGACACACAAGTTGAATTGTTTTAGCCGTGTGCGGTGCCCCCCTCCACAGAATCACACATCGGTCGTACCGTCGCGGAGCTTAGGCGAAGCCCTGCGCCGGTGAACACATCATATCCGTCACCACGCCGTCGTGCTGACGAAACTCTCCCGTGAAGCTCTACTGGATCAAGAGCTCGTGGGACGTCATCAAGCTGAACGTGTGCTGAACGCGGAGGTGCCGTACGTTCGGTGCTTGATCGGTTGGATCGCGAAGAAGTTCGACAACATCAACCGCGTCACTTGACGCTTCCGCTCCCGGTCTACGAGGGTACGTAGACACACTCTCCCCTCTCGTTGCTATGCATCTGGTAGATAGATCTTGCGTGATCGTAGGAAAATTTTAAAATACTACGTACCCCAACAGGCAGTGGGAGGAGCCTCCGGCGATGGTGCCGAAGCAAGCACGACCTGTGAATTGAAAGACTCAATTGTAATTTAGATTGCGCTTTTATGGTGGTTTATCTATTTTTATCGGGAACACGACTTACTTTTACAGGATCTGTTCTTGCGAAACAAAAGTCATAGCGTAAAAATGGGAAAAACTTTTTGAGGTATCGTGTAAACCAAATTTTGTGGGACGAGGTATACTGGATCTGCTAGAGATGCTCTTATGTCGTGAACTGAGCCTAGCTCACATGAATAGATGGTGAAACCAGCCCAACATGATTCAAGCCTTATGCTCAAAAGAAAATTGCCATATCTCTTAAAATTTTTTACCCTATCTCTATCTTATGTTGTAAAAAAATGGTGGCCTCAATTTTTTGCAGCAACAACCCTATCGCCGTAAAACAATTCCTGTAGCACAAGACCACCCAACTGTCAGCGAAAACTTCACACGTGTGGCCATGGAAAGCATCACTGACCCGACCGCCAACCCCGTCACCCTCGTCGTCGCACCCACTGCTACTCATTTCGTGGTTCCTGCCGCCACCAAACTGAAGGCTTCAGATCCGTCGACAAGTGTTTGCGACCCCACGAGTCGTCGTCGTGGCTGGTATGATGCGTTGGGCCACGTCATCGCTCCCAAGAGCAAGCCCCCCCTCCCCCAAATCCATAGACGACACCGACGACAAGAGGTCGCAACAGAATCCAAC
The DNA here is from genome assembly GCA_902687465.1 of Secale cereale. NCBI lineage: Eukaryota > Viridiplantae > Streptophyta > Magnoliopsida > Poales > Poaceae > Secale > Secale cereale. Next base: position 417,158,746 of record LR738713.1, read on the forward strand.
GTCGATTGCCCACGCGCGAAGAAGAGCAAGGTCGCGATGATGGCTGATGTGGTGGTGACCTTCGTCGCTCCTAGTTTCGTCCCATCGTCGTCTGGGAAGGAGGAACCAGCGTCACCTGTCGCCACAGCCACCGAGGTGCACAACATCTTCGATGAAATGACCCAAAGGTTATATTGTCACAAATTCTATCTTTTGAATGCAATTGTGATGTGATGTGTGTCTCACTTATTTTGGTATGTGTAGTCTCGATGATGAAACTCTTTTTCACTATACTAATGTTGCAACACAACATTTTATCTCTCAAGGAGCTTGATCTCAAGAATGTGACACAAGATATGCTAGGAAAAATATCAGGTGATACCAATCCTCAAATGCTACCATGCTACCAACTTACAAAATTCAGATTTGAACATGTCAAATTTTTGAAAAAAGATCATGGATGTTGTCAACACACATGTCGACGATCCTTGTAAAATTCAGAGCAAAATTCGACATACATAGAGAGAGAAAATACAAATCCATCATGAATAGTGACAAAGAAGACAGAAGCAAAAATGACACTATTCACATCTGAATTTGTGTTTTTTGTTCCTCCATGCGTATTTAAAATTTTGGTCTGATTTTCTAGGGGTTGTCGATATATGTGATGTGAACATCCATGATTTTTTTTTTCATATTTTTCGCATGTTTTTAAATTTTGTAAGTTGGTGTAATTGTAGCATGTAAGGGTTGGTATCACCTAATACTTTCCTTGGTATGTCCAATCTTAACATCGATAAGGAGCTTTTTTATTATTCAACACCAAAGGGAAGACACAAACTATCAAGTAGATGAAGACATGTTGCTATGTTTAGCATGGGGGAAAGTCAGAATTGATGCGGTCATCGGTATCGACCAACCAACGAACACTTATTCAGAGTGTATCAAAGAGCTCTTCAATGCACGCAACATTAGTGACAATGACGGATTGGCCGCTTCGCTCCGCCATCGACAGTCAACGGTATCATTAGATTGTCAAAAGTGGTCGGGGTGCTTGTCACAAGTTAAGCGCATCAACCCAAGTAGTACAAATGGCGGACACAAGGTGATTGTTTGCTCATATTGATCAAATATCTTGTCCTGGTTGCTAGCTTGTTTTGTCATATGTATTGGTGGCTAACTTGTTTTGTCAATTGTGATATGTAGGTTAACATTGCTAGAGCTTTGTTGAAAGGAAGAGGAAAATGAGGAAAATGGGTAGAAAGGCAAGTCATTCACTTGCATCGTTTTTGGAAGGAGCTTGAAAATGAGAAGTGGAAGAACTAAGAGGCATGTGAAGTTCCTAATAAGAAGAAATCTAATAGCTCGGTTGGAAATGCAACAATTGTTGGGGAACGTAGTATTTAAAAAAAATCCTACGATCACGCAAGATCTATCTACTAGATGCATAGCAACGAGAGGGGAGAGTGTGTCTACGTACCCTCGTAGACCGAAAGCGGAAGCGTCTAGTGACGCGGTTGATGTAGTCGAACGTCTTCGCGATCCAACCAATCAAGCACCGAACGTACGGCACCTCCGCGTTCAACACACGTTCAGCTCGATGACGTCCCACGAGCTCTTGATCCAGTTGAGCTTCACGGGAGAGTTTCGTCAGCACGACGACGTGGTGATGGAGATGAAGAAGCTACCGGCGCAGGGCTTCGCCTAAGCACTACAACGGTATGACCGAGGTGTGTTTCTGTGGAGGGGGGCTCCGCACACGGCTAGAACAATCTTTATGTCTCAAACATTCCGAGACTCCTCGTCATGTCTGTGATCTCATCCGGGACTCCGAACTACCTTCGGTACATCAAAACTCATAATACCGATCGTCATCAAACGTTTAGCATGCAGACCCTACAGGTTCGAGAACTATGTAGACATGACCGAGACTCATCTCCGGTCAATAACTAATAGCGTAACCTGGATGCTCATATTGGCTCCTACATATTCTATGAAGATCTTTATCGGTCAAACCGCATAACAACATACATTGTTCCCATTATCATCGGTATGTTACTTGCCCGAGATTCGATCGTCGGTATCTCAATACCTAGTTCAATCTCGTTACCGGTAAGTCGCTTTACTCGTTTCGTAATACATCATCTCGTGACTAACTCATTAGTCATTTGCTTGCAAGGCTTATTATGATGTGTATTACCGAGAGGGCCCAGATATCTCTCCGACACTCGGAGTGACAAATCCTATTCTTGATCTATGCCAACACCACGAACACTTTCTGAGACACTTGTAGAGCATCTTTATAATCACTCAGTTACGCTGTGATGTTTGATAGCACGCAAGGTGTTCCTCCGGTATTCGGGAGTTGCATAATCTCATAGTCATAGGAACATGTGTAAGTCATGAAGAAAGCAATAGCAGTAAAACTAAACGATCATAGTGCTAAGCTAACGGATGGGTCTTGTCCATCACATCATTCTCCTAATTATGTGATCTCGTTGATCAAATGAAAACTCATGTCTATGGCTAGGAACATAACCATCTTTGATCAATGAGCTAGTCTTGTAGAGGCATACTAGGGACACTTTGTTTTGTCTATGTATTCACACATGTACTAAGTTTCCAGTTAATACAATTATAGCATGAATAAAAGACATTTATCATGATATAAGGAAATACTAATAACAATATTATTATTGCCTCTAGGGCATATTTCCTTCAGTCTCCCACTTGAACTAGAGTCAATAATCTAGATTACATAGTAATGATTCTAACACCCATGGAGTCTTGGTGCTAATCATGTTTTGCCCGTGGAAGAGGCTTGGTCAACGGGTATGTGATATTCAGATCCGTATGTATTTTGCAAATTTCTATGTCTCCCTCCTTGACTTGATCGCGGATGGAATTGAAGCGTCTCTTGATGTGCTTGGTTCTCTTGTGAAACCTGGATTCCTTCGCCAAGGCTATTGTTCCAGTGTTGTCACAAAAGATTTTCATTAGTCACGATGCACTAGGTATTACACCTAGATCGGATATGAACTCCTTCATCCAGACTCCTTCATTTGCTGCTTCCGAAGCAGCTATGTACTCCGCTTCACACGTAGATCCCGCCATGACGCTCTGCTTGGAACTGCACCAACTAACAGCTCCACCGTTTAATAAAGATACATATCCAGTTTGAGACTTAGAGTCATCCGGATCAGTGTCAAAGCTTGAATCGACGTAACCGCTTACGACGAGCTCTTTGTCACCTCCATAAACGAGAAACATATCCTTTGTCCTTTTCAGGTACTTCAGGATGTTCTTGACCGATGTCCAGTGATCCACTCCTGGATTACTTTGGTACCTCCCTGCTAAACTTATAGCAAGGCACATCTGGTCTGGTACACAACATTGCATACATGATAGATCCTATGGCTCAGGCATATGGAATGACTTTCATTTTCTCTCTATCTTCTGCAGTGGTCGGGCATTAAGTCTTACTCAACTTCACACCTTGTAACACAGGCAAGAACCCTTTCTTTGACTGATCCATTTTGAACTTCTTCAAAACTTTATCAAGGTATGTGCTTTGTGAAAGTCCAATTAAGCGTCTTGATCTATCTCTATAGATCTTGATGCCTAATATATAAGCAACTTCACCGAGGTCTTTCATTGAAAAATTCTTATTCAAGTATCCTTTTATGCCATCCAGAAATTCTATATCATTTCCACTCAGCAATATGTCATCCACATATAATATCGAAAATGTTACATAGCTCCCACTCACTTTCTTGTAAATACAGGCTTCTCCAAAAGTCTGTATAAAACCATATGCTTTGATCACCTCAACAAAGCGTATATTCCAACTCTAAGATGCTTGCACCAGTCCATAGATGGATCGTTGGAGCTTGCATACTTTGTTAGCACCTTTAGGATCGACAAAACCTTCTGGCTGCATCATATACAACTCCTCTTTGAGGTATCCATTCAGGAATGCATTTTTGACATCCATTTCCTAGATTTCATAATCATAAAATGCGGCAATTGCTAACATGATTCGGACAGACTTAAGCATCGCTACGGGTGAGAAAGTCTCATTGTAGTCAACTCCTTGAACTTGTCAAAAACCTTTCGCTACAAGTCGAGCTTTGTAGACAGTAACATTACCGTCGACGTCGGTCTTCCTCTTGAAGATCCATTTATTTTCAATGGCTTGCCGATCATCGGGCACGTCAAGCAAAGTCCATACTTTGTTCTCATACATGGATCCCATCTCAGATTTCATGGCATCAAGCCATTTTGCGGAATCTGTGCTCATCATCGCTTCCTCATAGTTCGTAGGTTCATCATGGTCTAGTAACATGACTTCCAAAATCGGGTTGCCGTATCACTCTGGCGCGGAACGTACTCTGGTTGATCTACGAAGTTCAACAGTAACTTGATCCGAAGTTTCGTGATCATCATCATAAGCTTCCTCACCAATTGTTGTAGGAATCACTGGAACTAGTTTCTGTGATGTACTACTTTCCAATTCGGGAGAAGGTACTATTACCTCATCAAGTTCTACTTTCCTCCCACTCACTTCTTTCGAGAGAAACTCCTTCTCTAGAAAGGATCCATTCTTAGCAACGAATATTTTGCCTTCGGATCTGTGATAGAATGTGTACCCAACAGTCTCCTTTGGGTATCGTATGAAGACACATTTCTACGACTTGGGTTCGAGATTATCAGGTTGAAGCTGTTTCACATAAGCATCGCAGCCCCAAACTTTAAGAAACGACAACTTTGGTTTCTTGCCAAACCACAGTTCATCAGGTGTCGTCTCACGGATTTAGATGGTGCCCTGTTTAATGTGAATGCAGTTGTCTCTAAAGAATAACCCCAAAACGGTAGTGGTAAATCGGTAAGAGGCATTAGAGATCACACCATATCCAATAAAGTACGGTTACGACGTTCGGACACACCATTACGCCGTGGTGTTCCGGGTGGTGTGAGTTGTGAAACTATTCTGCATTGTTTCAAATGAAGAACAAACTCGTAACTCAAATATTCGCCTCCACGATCAGATCGTAGAAACTTTATTTTCTTGTTACAATGATTCTCTACTTCACTCTGAAATTCTTTGAACTTTTCAAATGTTTCAGACTTGTGTTTCATCAAGTAGATATACCCATATCTGCTCAAATCATTGGTGAAGTTCAGAAAATAACGATACCCGCCGCGAGCCTCAACACTCATCGATCCACATACATCAGTATGTATGATTTCCAACAAATATGTTGCTCGCTTCATTGTTCCGGAGAACGGAGTTTTAGTCATCTTGCCTATGAGGCATGGTTCGCAAGCACCAAGTGATTCATAATCAAGTGATTCCAAAAGTCCATCAGCATGGAGTTTCTTCATGCGTTTTTCACCAATATGACCTAAACGGCAGTGCCACAAATAAGTTGCACTGTCATTATTAACCTTGCATCTTTTGGCTTCAATATTATGAATATGTGTATCACTACGATCGAGATCTAACAAGAATAAACCACTCTTCAAGGGTGTATGACCATAAAAGATATTACTCATATAAATAGAACAACCATTATTCTCAAATTTAAATGAATAACCGTCTCGCAATAAACAAGATCCAGATATAATGTTCATGCTTAACGCTTTCACCAAATAACAATTATTCACGTCTAAAACTAATCCCGAATGTAGATGTAGAGGTAGAGGGCCGACGACAATCACATCGTCTTTGGAACCATTTCCCACGCGCATCATCACCTCATCCTTAGCTAATCTTCGTTTAATCCGTAGCCCATGTTTCGAGTTACAAATATTAGCAACCGAACCAGTATGAAATACCCAGGTGCTACTACGAGCATTAGTAAGGTACACATCAATAACATGTATATCACATATACCTTTGTTCACTTTGCCATCCTTCTTATCCACCAAATACTTGGTGCAGTTCCGCTTCCAGTGTCCAGTCCCTTTGCAGTAGAAGCACTCAGTTTCAGACTTGGCTCCAGACTTGGGTTTCTTCGAGGGAGTAGCAACTGTCTTGCTATTCTTCTTGAAGTTCCCCTTCTTTCCCTTGCCTTTTTTCTTGAATCTAGTGGTCTTGCTAACCATCAACACTTGATGCTCCTTTTTGATTTCTGCCTCCGCAGCTTTGAGCATAGCGAAGAGCTCGGGAATTGTCTTATGCATCCCTTGCATGTTATAGTTCATCACGAAGCCTTTATAGCTTGGTGGTAGTGATTGAAGAACTCTATCAATAACACTATCTTCGTCAACTTTGCAACCAAGTTGAGTCATATGATTGTAGTACCCAAACATTCTGAGCAAGTGTTCACTGATAGAACTATTCTCCTCCATCTTGCAGCTGTAGAACTTATTGAAAATCTCATATTTCTCAATCCGGGCATTTGCTTGAAATATTAACTTCAACTCCTGGACATCTCATATGCTCCTATGACGTTCAAAACGTCGTTGAAGTCCCGGTTCTAAGCGGTAAAGCATGGCACACTAAACTATCGTGTAGTCATCAGACCGCGTCTGCCAGACGTTCAAAGCGTCTACATTAGTGGGAGGGGGCTTGTCACCTAGCGGTGCTTCAAGGACATAATTCTTCTGTGCAGCAATGAGGATAATCCTCAAGTTACGGAACCAGTCTGTATAATTGCTACCATCATCTTTCAATTTAGCTTTCTCTAGGAACGCATTAAAATTCAAGGGGAACGGTAGCACGGGCTATTGATCTACAGCAACATAGATATGCAAAAACTATCAGGACTAAGTTCATGATAAGTTAAAGTTCAATTAATCATATTACTAAAGAACTCCCACTTAGATAGACATCCCTTTGGTCATCTAAATGATCACGTGATCCAAATCAACTAAACCATGTCCGATCATCACGTGAGATGGAGTAGTTTTTAATGGTGAACATCTTATGTTGATCATATCTACTATATGATTCACGCTCGACCTTTCGGTCTCCAGTGTTCCGAGGACATGTCTGTACATGCTAGCCTCGTCAAGTTTAACCCGAGTATTCTGCGTGTGTAAAACTGGCTTGCACCCGTTGTATATGAATGTAGAGCTTATCACATCCGATCATCACGTGGTGTCTCGGCACGACGAACTTTAGCAACGGTGCATACTCAGGGAGAACACTTATACCTTGAAATTTTGTAAGGGATCATCTTATAATGGTACCGCTGTACTAAGCAAAATAAGATAAACATCACATGCAATCAAAATATGTGACATGATATGGCCATCATCATCTTGTGCTTTTGATCTCCATCTCCAAAGCATCGTCATGATCTCCATCGTCACCGGCTTGACACCATGATCTTTATCATAGCGTCATGGTCGTCTCGCCAACTATTGCTTCTACTACTATCGCTTAGTCATAGTGATAAATTAAAGCAATTACATGGCCTTCGCAATTCGTACAATAAAGACACAACCATACGGCTCCTGCCGGTTGCCGATAACCTTACAAAACATGATCATCTCATACAATAACGTATAACTCATCACGTCTTGACCATATCACATCACAACATGCCCTGCAAAAACAAGTTAGACGTCCTCTACTTTGTTGTTGCAAGTTTTACGTGGCTGCTACGGGCTTAGCAAGAACCATTCTTACCTACGCATAAAAAAACCACAACGATTTTTCGTCAAGTATGTGCTGTTTTAACCTTCATAAGGACCGGGTGTAGCCACACTCGATTCAACTAAAGTGAGAGAGAAAGACACCCGCTGGTCACCTTTAAGCAACGAGTGCTCGTAACGTGAAACCAGTCTCACGTAAGCGTACGCGTAATATCGGTCCGGGCCGCTTCATCTCACAATACCGCCGAATCAAAGTATGACATGCTGGTAAGCAGTATGACTATTATCGCCCACAACTCATTGTGTTCTACTTGTGCATATCATCTACGCATAGACCTGGCTCATGATGCCACTGTTCGGGAACGTAGTGTTTCAAAAAAAAATCCTACGATCACGCAAGATCTTTCTACTAGATGCATAGCAATGAGAGGGGAGAGTGTGTCTACGTACCGTAGTAGACCGAAAGCGGAAGCATCTAGTGACGCGGTTGATGTAGTCGAACGTCTTCGCGATCCAACCGATCAAGCACCGAACGTACGACACCTCCGCATTCAGCACACGTTCATCTCGATGACGTCCCATGAGCTCTTGATCCATTTGAGCTTCACGGGAGAGTTTCGTCAGCACGACGGCGTGGTGATGGAGATGATGAAGCTACCGGCGCAGGGCTTCGCCTAAGCACTGCAACGGTATGACCGAGGTGTGTTTCCGTGGAGGGGGCACCGCACACGGCTAGAACAATGTTTCTTCTATGTCTTTGGGTGCCCCCTGCCCCCGTATATAAAGGAGCAAGGGGGGAGGTGCGGCCAGCCAGGTATGGCGCGCCAGGAGTAGGATTCCTACTCCTAGTAGGAATAGGAATCCCCTTCCTATTCCTACTAGGAGTAGGAAAGGAAGGAGGAGAGAAGAAGGAAGAAGAGAGGCGCCCCCCCCCCTTTCCTAGTCCAACTAGGATTCCTAGGGGGAGGGTGCGGCCAGCCCTATGGGTTGCCTCTCTCTATTCCCTCAAGGCCCACTATGGCCCATACTCCCTCGGGGGGATCCGGTATTCCCCTCCGGCACTCCAGTTTTATCCGATAACACCTGGAACACTTCTGGTGTTCGAATATAGTCGTCCAATATATTAATATTCATGTCTCGGACATTCGGAGACTCCTCGTCATGTCTGTGATCTCATTCGGGACTCTGAACTACCTTCGATACATCAAAACTCATAAACTCATAATACCGATCGTCATCAAACGTTAAGTGTGCGGACCCTATGGGTTGGAGAACTATGTAGACATGACCGAGACTCATCTACGGTCAATAACCAATAGCAGAACCTAGATGCTCATATTGGCTCCTACATATTCTACGAAAATCTTTATCGGTTAAACCGCATAATGACATACGTTGTTCCCTTTGTCATAGGTATGTTACTTGCCCGAGATTCGATCGTCGGTATCTCAATACCTATTTCAATCTCGTTGCCGGTAAGTCTCTTTACTTGTTCCGTAATACATCATCTCGTGACTAATTCATTAGTCATTTACTTGCAAGGCTTATTCTGATGTGTATTACTGAGAGGGCCGAGAGATACCTCTCCGACACTCGGAGTGACAAAATCCTATTCTTGATCTATGCCAACACCACGAACACTTTCGGAGACACCTGTAGAGCATCTTTATAATCACCCAGTTACGTTGTGATGTTTGATAGCACACAAGGTGTTCCTCCGGTATTCGGGAGTTGTATAATCTCATAGTCATAGGAACATGTATAAGTCATGAAGAAAGCAATAACAATAAAACTTAACGATCATAGTGCTAAGCTAATGGATGGGTCTTGTCCATCACATCACTCTCCTAATGATGTGATCCCGTTGATCAAATGAAAACTCATGTCTATGGCTAGGAAACATAACCATCTTTGATCAATGAGCTAGTCTAGTAGAGGCATACTAGGGACACTCTGTTTTGTCTATGTATTCACACATGTACTAAGTTTCCGGTTAATACAACTCTAGCATGAATAAAAGACATTTATCATGATATAATGAAATACAAATAACAATATTATTATTGCCTCTAGGTCATATTTCCTTCAACAATGGCTAGTGGTGATGATGATGATGATGATGTATCAAGGGGCGAAGAAGTAAAACAAAGCTCCACTCCCAACTCGGTTGCTCATACAAGGAGGCTTGGTGGAAGAAGAAATGGCAAAAAAGGGCATGAAGGCCGGAGAAAATGATACAAATGAATCATTAGATATCATCAAGAATGCAAAAAAAAAAGATGGCCGAAGAAAGAAAAGCTATGAAGATCAAGGAAATGGAGGAGAGGATGAAAGGCGACGATCGAGGAGAGGAATATTGCATCCGAGGAGAGGTTGGCAACAACCTAGGAGCTGAAGCATGTGGCCATGGAAGGAAAAAAATCAAAACATTGGAACAAGAGCAAATGCTAGTGTTAATGGATGCAAGTGGTCTTGATGAGAAGCAAAAAGCGCACATTGATGTCTACTACACAACTTGTTCTTGTAGACTCATGTTGGGTCTCCAAGCGCAGAGTTTTGTAGGATAGTAACAAATTTCCCTCAAGTGGGTGACCTAAGGTTTATTAATCCGTGGGAGGTGTAGGATGAAGATGGTCTCTCTCAAACAACCCTCCAACCAAATAATAAAAAGTCTCTTGTGTCCCCAACACACCGAATACAATGGTAAATTATATAGGTGCACTAGTTCGGCGAAGAGATGATGATACAAGTGTGATATGGATAGTAGATATGAGTTTTTGTAGCGCGAACAATAAAAAACAACAAGGTAGCAAGTAACAAAAGTGAGCACAAACAGTATTGCAATACTTGAAAACAAGGCCTAGGGTCCTTACTTTCGCTAGTGCAATCTCTCAACAGTGCTAATATAATTGGATCACTAACCACCCCTCAACGAAACCACCTCAAAGTTATACTTTCCATTCAATCTATCAAGAGTTCGTACTAAAACAACATAAAGCTATCCTTTTCGATCTATCTATCAAGAGTCCGTACTAATCATAACCCCAAGACAAATTCAGATTCTAATACTCAAAGAGTGCCCCAAGATTTCTACCAGAGAAACAAATACAAGAACGTGCATCAACCCCTATGCATAGAATACCCCAATGTCACCGCGGGAATCCGCAAGTTGAATGCCAAAACATATATCAAGTGAATCAATATGATACCCCATTGTCACCACGAGTATTCAACTGCAAGACATATATCAAGTGTTCTCGAATCCATAAAAGTATTCAATCCAAAGAAATCTCAAAGGGAAAACTCAATTCATCACAACAAGAGAAGGGGAAACACCATATGATCCGACCATATTAACAAAGCCCGCGATACATCAAGATTGTGCATCTCAAGAACACGAGAGAGAGAGAGAGAGAGAGAGAGAGAGAGAGAGAGAGAGAGAGAGAGAGAGATTAAACACATAGCTACTAGTACAAACCCTCAGCCCCGAGGGTGGACTACTCCCTCCTCATCACGGTGGCCGCCGGGATGATGAAGATGGCCATCGGTGATGGTTTCCCCCTCCGGCGGAGTACCGGAAAGGGTCTAGATTAGTTTTCCCCCTCCTGGCGCGCCCTGGTGGGTTGTGCCACCCTCGGGGCACCCCCAGGTGCTGCTTTGGCCCATCGGGAGTCTTCTGGCCCATTAAAAATCTCCAAAAAGTTTTGTGGTGTTTGGACTCCGTCGGATATTGATTTCCTGCGATGTAAAAACATGGAGGAAACAACAACTGGCACTTGGCACTTTGTCAATAGGTTAGTCCCAAAAAATCATATAAAATGACTATAAAATGATTGTAAAACATCCAAGAATGATAATATAACAGCATGGAACAATCAAAATTATAGATACATTGGAGACGTATCAGCATCCCCAAGCTTAATTCCTTCTCGTCCTTGAGTAGGTAAATGGTAAAAACAGAATTTTTGATGTGGAATGCTACCTATCATGTCATATAATATTCTTTTCTTTGTAGCATGGACATTTGGACTTTTATATGGTTCAAAGCAATAGTCTATTTTTGACATGAGATTTAAATACTCAAACATATCAACAAGCAACCATGTCTTTCAGAATATCAAATGCTAAAGAACGTTATCCCTACAAAATCATATAGTCTTGTCGTGCTCTGTCTTCCCAGCTCAAAGTATAAATCATGTACAACCCCGGTGTCAGCCAAGCAATTGGTTCATACTTCTTAACGGGCTTCGGCATTTTTAACTCTCACGCAATACATGAGTGCAATCCATGAATATAGCAATATAGGTGGAATAGAATACGGTGGTAGTAGACAAAAGAAAGGAAAAAAGTCTCACATCAACTAGGTGTAATGCCCCGGATGTAATACTTTCCCTTTTTGGCAATATATAACTTTGGCTTCATCAGTTCCATTCCGGGTTCTTCTTCTTTTCGGGTTTCGTCGTTTTGTTGCGTGCGTGTGTGCATTTCATCCATGTCATGTTGTCATGTGCATTGCATTGCATTTGTGTTGTCTTTTGCATCCGGTCCCACTCGTTCTTCCCGTTATCTGTTTCGAGTTCCAATGCTCTCACACGTGCCCGAGGCTTCTCGGAGTCCTTCTTTCGTGTTTGATCGTGTAACGTTTCCGGAGTGGCATGAGACTTGTCGTGCGATGTTGTTTTGATACGTGTAACCCGCCTGTCAAGTTGCGTCGCGTTTGGAGTTCGTTTGATACTCCAACAGTTATCCTCGTGGGCTAAAAGTACCTCCTCTTTGAGGCCCAAGACCCCCCTCCAACAGCCCAACAACCCAGCTCAAACCCTTCCCATCATCTAGGCCGTTCAATTTTGATTGCGTGGCCGAAAACCCTTCCACATTTGGACTCCCCTAGCTCATTGTGCCTATATAAACGTCCACCCCCTCCAATTTTGCGTCCAAAACCCTAGTGCTTCCACCATCGCCGCGTCGTGCTTCCACAGCCGCCACGCAGTGCTTCCACCATCGCCGCGCCGTGCTTCCACAGCCGCCGCACCCTGCTTCCACCATCGCCGCTCCCACCGCGTGGGCCCGCGGGGCCCAGCGCCGGCCCGTCGCCGCCGCGGATCTGGGCCGAGCCCTCCGCCGCGCCGCCCCTTCGTCTTCTTCTCCTCCGTAGCCGGCCGCCGCCCTCCGCCGCCGTTCCCACCTTGCCGCCGCCGGAGCTCCTCGCCGCCGTCGCCGGATCCTCTCGCCGCCACTCCTCCGGCCTCCCGCCGTTCTACTCCGACCGCCGCCGCCTCCCTTCACCACCCCGCCGCCGGCCTCCCTTCACCAGCCAGCCGCTGGACCAGGCCGGCCGGTCGCCGCGCCGCCCCGGCCTCCCGCCGTCCCGTCGGCCACCGCGAGGCACCGCCGTGCCGATCCAGGGTCGGGATCGAGGCCCCGATCCCATCGGGCCGATCTAGTCTCTGCAACCCTAGCGGGCGTTGACTCCGCGACCCGGCTACCCGCGGACCCGCTTCACCGACCCGGCGCCCGACCCGTTTGACCGCATGTTGACCTCGTTTTTTTGGCTAAGTCCTTAGTGTTTTTCAGTGTCTGATGCATTTTTGTGATGAGGATAACTTTTACTGTGCTTGTCCGTTTTGTGCATATAATATGTCAAAATGATCATGGTGACATGTACCATGTTTTGTTCCATTGTGCCATGCATGTTTGAGGTCATCTAGATGTCTTAATCTTCATGAGAAGATGCTACTTGTTATAGACTGTTGCTATTAGTTGTTTTCATGCCATGTTTGTGATGTGATAACTTGATGCATGTTTATCCAAATGAAGCAAATGATATGTCCACATGTTCATCATGAGATGCTCTACTTGTTGGTTGCTATAGGATGCATGATAGATTTCATATTGCCATGTTTATATCCTTTGCAAGAGTGCATGTGGCTGTTAGGTTGTTAAACTTGTTACGAGATGCCTATTTGAGGAGCTCATTGCTATTGATGTGGTTGTCCCCATGTTGCATGCTTATATGTTTTGGATTCCCCATCATGTGTACTTTGCTGTGCTGCAAACCACTTGCCATGTTATGCTTTGAGGTGACTTAAACTTGCTTACAAACATGCCATGATAATACTGCTGTTTTAACACTTAGTGAAATTTCACTAAGTCTGGAATCTGTAATGTCCGGATGCTATGTTTGCTTGTTGTTCTAGGCAAATCCATGATAGTTTTGGGGTGACTATTGATGATTCCTTGTTGCATATATTGTTGTCTATCCATTCATGCTCTCACATGCTCATTTGGGTGGCTGTAGCATATTTAATTCTTGCTCCCAAATTGCTATAAAAATACTGCTGTCAGGTTTTGTTGTCATGTTCAAAATGTTGTAGCTTGTTGCCGTTGATCCATGCCTCCTTTGGAGATGCTCCAATGGAATTGTTTGCTGTAGGATATGTCTACTTCATGTCCATGCTTCTTGTCATGATGTTTGAGTCCTGTAGAGTATATATTTCTTGCTCCGAAGTTGCTATGTGGCTGTTAATTTCTGCTTTGCATTGTTTCTTGTTTCGGGTGTATCTTTTAGCCCGTTGCTCCGTTTTAAGCAAGTCCTATATGAAACTTGTGTGGTTTTGCATGTAGATTCATAATATCCTCTTGTTAACATGTTTTGAAGTTTCTTGCTTGATGCATATTGTCATGTTCCTTGTGCTGTATCTCTGTGTTTCCTATGTTGTCTTGCTGTGCATCCTAAGTATATCTGCAGTGCTTCCTTAGTGCATCAGCCATGCATCCTGTAGTTTGCGCATTGCATCTTATTTGATTTCGTGCCTCGTGTGTTTTGTGTTGAGTAGAGCCGGAAGCCGAGACCGAGTACGAGAACGAGGTTACTATCGAGGTTGAGAACGAGGAGCCCTCTTACGACCCCATCAACGACTCGACAAGCAAGATGACCTAACCCAGATATCATTACTATCTTTGCCTATTGCTAGAAGTCTCGCTCTATAGCTTTTGCCTCGATGCCCATGTTTTCCTGTCTGCCTCCTATTGTAACCATGAATCTGTCTAACCACCCTACCTATGCAAACCCATGTTTGGCTAAGTAAGCTTCGCTTAGCCCCTCTTATAGCATTGCTAGTTGCAGGAGAAGATTTGAAGATTCTTGCTTCATGTTGAAGCTTGTTGGGATATCACACTATATAAATTCTTAAATGAAATCATCTATATATTGGTAATGGGTGGAAGGCTAAGCCTCTTGCTTGGTGATTTGTTTCACTCATGCCGCCTTAGGAACCGTATAAACCGGTGTTATGTTCCTTGATTATGCGTTCCTCACACGGTTGGGGTTATGGGACCCCCTCGATAAACCGCTTAGCGCTAAGGCTTTTCCAGCAAGTCCCGACATTGGTACTCCATTTGCCTAATAACTAAAAACTTGCATAGGGACTAGCTATCCCCTTTTATTAATCAACCCCCGGGCCAGTGCTCCTCATGAGTGTTGGTCCAACCTAGAGCAGCTTGCGGCACCACCCCTTGGCAACTCGGGATATCTGGATGCTGTAACCATAGCTCATCCGGTCGTGGCCTGAGACTAGATACGCGCGGCTATTGTCAGGGTGTCGGCACGCCGGGAGGATTTGCTGGATTAGCCTTACCTTAGTCGGAGTATCTTGAGCACGGGATTCCGAGGATACTCGGGCCTTCCCACCTTGGAGTTGCGACTCCGCGGATCGTGGGCTTGTCATGGGCCAAGTTGGAACACCCCTGTAGGGTTTTGAACTTTCGAAAGCCGTGCCCGCGGTTATGTGGCAGATGGGAATTTGTTAATATCCGGTTGTAGAAAACTTGACACCATGTTCAGAACACACTACCAGCGTGAGTACCGTGATGGTCATTTTCCGAAAGGGGTTCGGGAAGTGAACACGTGATGGCTTCTCGCCCCTCGTTGGTTACCCCAAGTGGAAGGTTTGAGATGCAGTGTAGCGGTAGTTTTCCCTTAGCAAAGATACCAAGGATCGAATTCCCCTGAGACTCCAAGGTTCAACAAGAAGGTGTCAACTGCTAACGGCGCCAGATACTTAGCAATTAACTGGACCTGCACACAGATACAAATAACTTTGCTCCCAATGAGTACAGAGTGGTTGTCAATCCCTCCGGCCTTGTCGTTTACAAAGGATCAAACGCAAGAGATAATATGATAGGTATAACTGCAATTGGTAAGTAAGAACAGAAATTAAATAGCGGATGTGATCAGTGATGGTAATATGGACCGGGGTCCCATGATGTTCACTAGTGATGTCTCTCTCCCAAAAGACGATAAAACAGCTAAGCGAGGTAAACGAATTACAGCTAGGCAATTGACAGAATTATGTGCGCAAACCAATGCTAACTATGTTGCAAGAAAGGTAGAGGCTCAAAAGCATGGGCGGTACGCCAAGGCAAGTAGACCGAAATCCATCTGCATCTACTACTAATCATCCACCTTGAGATATCTATCCAGAACATCTCGCTGGTATTAAGTTGCGAGTCCCACCCAAAGTGTAAACTCAAAGCAACAGACAACTGCATTAAAAGAACTTTGCGTAAAGTAAACAATCCTTGCACCCGCAAGTACAACCACCGTTGTTTTCCCCCTTGTGGCAATAGCACATCCCCTAGACTCATGTTTCTGTCACTCAAGCTAGTCATCGAGGGGCATGAACCCACAATCAAGCATAACGTTCCCTCTTGGAGTTACTACCTACTACTCGGCCAAAGCAATAAACAGCAACGGAGAACATGCAAGAATTACTCAAGAACATAAATATAAAAGAGGCGAATCAAATATATTACTCAAACACAATCTGAACATAATCTCATAATCCATCGGATCCCATCAAACTCATCATAGCAACAGCATAAGGATTACATATGTGCCTCGATCATGTAGGGCAGCTCACGAGGTCTAATCGGTGAAGAACAAAGAGTGGAGGAGAACATCACATAGCTACTGGTCATGGACCCATGGTCCAAGGGAGACTACTCACAACTCATCCGGGAGGCGTCCATGGTGGTGGAGAAGCTCCCGGTGGTGATCCTCCCCTCCGGCAGGGTGCCGGGAAGAGTTCTCCTGGTGCTCCCGATCTTGGAAGCGCGGCGGCGGCGGAACAGAGATGAGATCGCGAAAAAGGGTTCCGTCCTCGAGGGTTTTGGGACGCGGTGTAAAATATATGCCAAAGGGGGGCATCAGCGGAGGCCTGGGGGGCCCAGGCGCCCCCCCGGCGCGTCCAGGAGGGGGCCGCGCCCCCAGGGCGCCTGGAGCCCTGGTGGCCCCCTCTGGCCCTACTTTGGCCGCATGGAAGCTTCCAGAACGCTGATTTTTTTTATATATTTTTCCCGGAATTTTTCTGGCAGTTTACGTAATGGGAAAACCTGAAATACAAAAACAACAGAAAATAGAAACTGGCACTGGGGTGCACTGAGTTAATAGGTTAGTCCAAATATGATCAAAAGTGTATGGAAGTGCATAAATAACATGGCAATATCACACAAAAGAGGCATGGAGCAAGCAGAAATTATAGATACGTTTTGGACGTATCAACATCCCCAAGCTTAATTTCTGCTCGTCCTCGAGTAGGTAAATGATAACAAGCATAATTTCTGTGGTGACATGCTATTAACCATATAAGGACTTTTCACAGTCACATGACAAGTGCTTACTGAGACAATGACTCTGTAGTAATTAAGTTGCCTCATGAGAAAATCACAAAGAACTAAAAGTTTTACAATATGATACTGAAACATCAAATAGATTTGTAGTGAGCATGGTGTGCAAATATGATAAAGTGGTACCTCGCTTGCCCCCTTTAGTGAAGCAAAACATAAATGCAGGGGCACCTCCAAGGTTTAAGTGACGACTAGATACAATGATTTCAGAATAAACGATATCATAATCATGCAAAAGACAATGATACTTCGGGACAATGCACATTACACTCAGAATGACAATCATGCTCTCAATAGTTGGTGCTTTAAAGAAGGTGGAGACTCTCGAACCGTGGCCTTTGTTGGCAAGGTTGAAAACCCGTGGTCGGAAACAAAAACTAAACATGTACCAGAGCTCTTGGTTTTTAAAAACAGAAGTAATAATTATTATTTTAGAATATGCATATTTCGTCAACGAATGCTAGCAGATAACTCAATTACTTCTTGAGCTGGACAAGTTTCGAGGAACGGCTCCCGAATGAGGACGATCACATCCTCTTAATCTCCTTTGTTTATCACTACCAAAGTTTTCTGATTTCTCATGAACAAAGCGTGAAGGAGGGTTTGTTTGTTGTATTATTTTTTTAATGAGCCGGGCGCACTCTATGCCAGTTCCTTCTCGTATTATGGGTTTGCACATTAGACATGCAATCCCGGGGTGAAGCTTGTCCAACTTAAAAAGATCATGAATTAACTACTACTTCCTCATGAACTAAAACAGAGGCACAAAAGAGAAATGCTTTTTTTTATTAATTTCGAGATGGTACATGAAAGTCTTCGTTAGGAATGGCAGGTAAATACCATGTATAGGAAGGTATGGTGGACTCATATGGCATAACTGGTTTAAATGATTTTCGATGCACAAGCAGTCAGTCCGCTTAGTACAGGTGGAGGTTAGCAAAAGACTGGGAGCGACCAACTAAGAGAGCAATGACGGTCATAATCATGCAGAGCGACAAAGCAACATTGAATCGGGCATGGAAGTTATATCGCTACTCAGAAATAAAAGATCATCAAGGCTTGATGGACTTTCTTTACAGTCTTAAATATGCGTGAGCATATGCCAAGTCAATCAAAATAAATTCTCGGAGGAAGATATCACTAAACCATACCACATCATAGGCAAACAAATCATGTTGGTACTCCAATAACACATGGAGAACCCCCCAGCTATTTGAGACTAACCATAAGAAAACATGAACTACTAAGCACCATTATGCACATAGCATTTTTATCATAGACATATCAACCAGTGCAACAGAAGCCAACTCTCTTAACAAGATAAGCATGATAACTCAAGAGAGTTCCAGCAACCAACTAAACAAAAGCTCTTTAAAAAGAGAAGCATGAAAACTAAGAGCTAAGCATGACAGTAGCTATTGAAAGACCAAGAACATACACAGCAAAGATAAACATGAAAATTCTATGTTGTGTTCTAGGTTGAAGTGGAGCGTGTTTCTCTCCCACACAAATAAAGCCGAGTTCCAACTCGTTATGAAAAGCAAGCAAAGCTAAAGAAAACTAAGAAGGGAAACTAAAAGCAAGACGCTCTAAGCATAGCACATAACACATGAAGTGATTAAAATATAGTGGAACGAAAGACGAACTGATAATGTTGATGGAGAAGGGGATGCACGGGGGCATCCCCAAGCTTAGACGCTTGAGTCTTCTTGAATATTTCTTGGGGGTGCATGGGGGCATCCCCAAGCTTGAGCATTTGACACTCCTGAATCTTTTTATCATCTTCCCTCGCACACTTGAAAACTCCCTTCATACATAACTCATCATAATCTGATTAGCGAGGTTAGTACCCATAATAAAATAATTTTTCCTTGCTTGAAATAAGGATATTCTTGAAGGTCTACTGTATCTCAAGATTGTCAAAAGGTTTTTGCAAAGAAAAAGCAAGCTCAAGGTTTGCAAAATGAAGGAAAGGCAAAACAGGACAGAATCTGTGAAAAACAGACCAGCAGATAGTAAATAATTTTTTCGGGGCACTTCTGCAACTCAAATCAAAAAACTCAGAACAGACGCCCGGAAGACAATTGTATAGAGCACGGTGTTGAAAAAATTCAGACCAAAAATATGATATGGTGATTTTATACGAATTTTTCTATCCAAGGACAGAATCTGTTTCCTGGACAGCACGTCACAACTTTTGAACTTTCTTGCAATCAGAGGCTAAACTTGGCACAAAGCTGAAAAGTAAAGATACAATGATGATGCTACTGTAGTAACAACATCAAGACACAACAAAAGCAAAATAAAATTTTATTCATTGTGGGCTGCCTCCCAAAAGCACTTTCTTTTATGCCTTTAAGCTAGGCATAATGCAAAGAGATCAAGTTTTATCAAGAGTAAAAGAATAGCTAGCCCGTATAACGGACTC
This sequence comes from Secale cereale, assembly GCA_902687465.1. NCBI lineage: Eukaryota > Viridiplantae > Streptophyta > Magnoliopsida > Poales > Poaceae > Secale > Secale cereale. The sequence continues at coordinate 417,178,445 of LR738713.1, forward strand.
AAAAGGTAACTTAATCTTCTTTCTAGGGAAGTGTTCCATCCCTTTCTTGAGAGGTAATTGGAATTTTATATTCCCCTCTTTCATGTCAATGATGGCACCAACGGTGCGGAGAAAAGGACGTCCCAAAATAATTGGACAAGAAGGTTCACATTCAATATCCATAATAGTAAAATCAACGGGAACATAATTGTCATTGACAATGATAAGAACATTGTCGATCCTCCCCAAAGGTTTCTTTATGGAAGAATCAACAAGACGAACACCAAAAGAACAAGAATCAAAAGGTTTCAATTTAAGCATATCATATATTCTTTTGGGCATAACGGATGTACTAGCTCCAACATCACATAAAGCATAGCAAGAGAAGTTATTCAACTTAATTTTAATCATAGGATCCCAACCATCTTCTAGCTTTCTAGGTATGGAGGCTTCTACCCTAAGTTTCTCCTCCCTAGCTTTGATGAGAGCATTAGTGATATGCTCTGTGAAGGCAAGATTAAGCGTGCTAGTGCGGGGATCTCTAGACATCTTGTGAAAGAAATCATAACTTCGGTAAGGGTGCAATTATCAAATCCAAGGTCACTACTATCAAGTAAAGTGGTAGTGGTGTCCTTTAGGCTCACTTGTTTGGTAGTTTCTATGGTCATAGCATCACCATTAATAGGTCCAATGGGACCAGGAGTGCATTGGGTGCTAAGAGTTTGGATATCCTCAACAACTTGGATAGTAGCAACAGTGTGGTGGGTAGGAAGGTTCTTAATTCTATCTTCTTCCTCCTTTTCTCTAGCCCATCTCTCTTTAAGTTTAGCCAACATCCTAATGTTTTCATTAATTTGCACTTGAATAGCATTCATAGGAGTGGTCTTCCTCTCCTCAAGAGGGGAAGTTCTAATTTTAAGCAATTCTACCTCATGGGCTAAATTGTCCACCTTCGAAGAGAGATCATCTAGTTTGGCTAGTTTTTCTTCTACACTCTTATTGAAGGCTTTTTGGGTAGTGATGAAATCCTTAAGCATAATCTCTAGTTCAGAAGTGGAGTTCTTGGTGCTAGAATAAGCATTGTTGTTCCCATAGGAATTAGAGGGGAATGCTCTAGGATTGCTACCAAAATTACTCCTATAAGCATTGTTATTGAAATTGTTTCTAGAGATAAAGTTCACATCTACTGGATCTTGAGCAATCAAAGAATTTAGAGGAACATCACGAGGATCAATAGAAGATTGCTTGGAAAGTAGAGACATGATCAAGTCAACTTTTTCATTTAGGGAGGAAATCTCCTCGACAGAGTTTACCTTCCTACCTGTTGGAGCGCGTTCGGTGTGCCATTGGGAATAATTGGTCATCATCTCATCGAGAAGCTTTGTGGCAGCACCAAGTGTAGTTGACATAAAGGTTCCTCCCGCAGCCGAATCTAACAAGTTCCGCGAGGTAAAGTTCAAGCCTGCATAAAAAGTTTGGATAACCATCCAAGTAGTCAAACCATGAGTAGGGCAGTTCTTGACAAGAGATTTCATGCGTTCCCAAGCTTGGGCAACGTGTTCATTATCCAATTGTTTAAAATTCATTATGTTACTCCTTAGTTGGATAATTTTAGCAGGTGGATAGTACTTTCCAATAAAAGCATCTTTGCACTTATCCCAAGAATCTATGCTATTTCTAGGCAAAGATTGAAACCAAATTTTAGCTCCTCCTCTCAAGGAGAAAGGAAAAAGCTTAAGCTTAACAATATCACTGTCTACTTCTCGGTACTTTTGCATATCACAGAGTTCAACAAAATTGTTTAAGTGTAAAGCATCATCATCTCCAGCACCGGAGAATTGATCTTTCATAACTAGATTCAGTAAAGCAGGTTTAATTTCATAAGAAGGTGCTGAAGTGGCAGGTGTAGTAATGGGTGTGCAGATAAAGTCATCGTTGTTATGACTAGTGAAGTCACACAACTTGGTGTTCTCGGTGGAACCCATAGCAGCAAGCAAGCAAGATAACTATTTTTGTGATTTTTTGATAAAGGATACTAAAGCAAAAACTGAAAGGTAAACTAACAAGACTAAAAAGCAAAGGTAAAAGATAGCGTGCAACTCCCCTATCTTGAGGAGTGGAGTCCCCGGCAACGGCGCCAGAAAACTTTGCTTGATGGCTTCTCGCCCCTCGTTGGTTACCCCAAGTGGAAGGTTTGAGATGCAGTGTAGCGGTAGTTTTCCCTTGACAAAGATACCAAGGATCGAATTCCCCTGAGACTCCAAGGTTCAACAAGAAGGTGTCAACTTCTAACGGCGCCAGATACTTAGCAATTAACTGGACCTGCACACAGATACAAATAACTTTGCTCCCAACGAGTACAAAGAGGTTGTCAATCCCTCCGGCCTTGTCGTTTACAAAGGATCAAACGCAGGAGATAATAGTGATAGGTATAACTGCAACTGGTAAGTAAGAACAGAAAGTAAATAGCGGATATGATCAGTGATGGTAATATGGACCGGGGTCCCATGATGTTCACTAGTGATGTCTCTCTCCCAAAAGACGATAAAACAGCTAAGCGAGGTAAACGAATTACAGCTGGGCAATTGACAGAATTATGTGCGCAAACCAATGCTAACTATGTTGCAAGAAAGGTAGAGGCTCAAAAGCATGGGCGGTACGCCAAGGCAAGTAGACCGAAATCCATCTGCATATACTACTAATCATCCACCTTGAGATATCTATCCAGAACATCTCGCTGGTATTAAGTTGCGAGTCCCACCCAAAGTGTAAACTCAAAGCAACAGACAACTGCATTAAAAGAACTTTGCGTAAAGTAAACAATCCTTGCACCCGCAAGTACAAGCACCGTTGTTTTCCCCCTTGTGGCAACAACACATCCCCTAGACTCATGTTTCTGTCACTCAAGCTAGTCATCGAGGGGCATGAACCCACAATCAAGCATAACGTTCCCTCTTGGAGTTACTACCTACTACTCGGCCAAAGCAATAAACAGCAACGGAGAACATGCAAGAATTACTCAAGAACATAAATATAAAAGAGGTGAATCAAATATATTACTCAAACACAATCTGAACATAATCTCATAATCCATCGGATCCCAGCAAACTCATCATAGCAACAGCATAAGGATTACATATGTGCCTCGATCATGTAGGGCAGCTCACGAGGTCTAATCGGTGAAGAACAAAGAGGGGAGGAGAACATCACATAGCTACTGGTCATGGACCCATGGTCCAAGGGAGACTACTCACAACTCATCCGGGAGGCGTCCATGGTGGTGGAGAAGCTCCCGGTGGTGATCCTCCCCTCCGGCAGGGTGCCGGGAAGAGTTCTCCTGGTGCTCCCGATCTTGGAAGCGCGGCGGCGGCGAAACAGAGATGAGATCGCGAAAAAGGGTTCCGTCCTCGAGGGTTTCGGGACGCGGTGTAAAATATATGCCAAAGGGGGGCATCAGCGGAGGCCTGGGGGCCCAGGCGCCCCCCCGGCGCGGCCAGGAGGGGGGCCGCGCCCCCAGGGCGCCTGGAGCCCTGGTGGCCCCCCTCCGGCCCTACTTTGGCCGCATGTAAGCTTCCGGAACGCTGATTTTCTTATATATTTTTCCCGGAATTTTTCTAGCAGTTTACGTAATGGGAAAACCTGAAATACAAAAACAACACAAAACAGAAACTGGCACTGGGGTGCACTGAGTTAATAGGTTAGTCCAAATATGATCAAAAGTGTATGGAAGTGCATAAATAACATAGCAATATCACACAAAAGAGGCATGGAGCAAGCAGAAATTATAGATACGTTTTGGACGTATCAACACGGTGGGGTTATGTTTGTCGTGTTTTAGTTAGGATCACTTCGTGATCACCTTATCGTCCGAGGCACTTCTCTTCTCGCTCTCTTTTACGTAAGTTAGTGCTAGTGCTGCTGCAACCTCTTATTCTTTCTTCAGCCTTGATCCACACCCAAGGCTTGGATAGTTGTGTTACCCGGGAACGGGATTGCTGAGTCCTCTGTGGCTCACAGATTCTACACCACACCAGATGCAGGTACTATGGTGAGCTATTCAGGTGACGGCACAGAGCTAATCTGGGAGTACGACGAGGACCGTAGCCGTTACTATGTGCACTATCCCGACGATCAGTAGTGGTTTCTACTATGGGCGATTCAGACCTGTGGTTTTATGTATGTTTGGTATCTTTCATTTGGATCTTCACCCGTAGACGGGTTGTGATGTTATTTGAATGATGTTTGGATATGTAATGAATTGTGTGACGTGGTGAGTGTAAGCCAACTATCTTTTTCCCTTTCATCCCTATTTTTACATGAGATGTGCAAAGATACCGAACTTGCGATCATTCCAGGATGGGCTTATACCTTTAAGTCATGCCTTGACACGTAGGAGGTATAGTCCCATCCTGGGCATTACAAGTTGGTATCAGAGCCTTCTCCGACCTAGAAGCCCCCACTGATTGATCGAATCGTTGACGGTTGAGTCTAGGCACACACTTAAAATGTTTTGAGTCCTATATATATCTGAGAGTAGGATTTCTTTTGCTCCTCATCTCTTTTCACTCTGGTGAGGACTCCTGACGATTACTCTTGCCTCTTCTACTCTCAAAAATTGCACCAATTTTTTTTTAGGAATCTTGTGAGTATTATTTGGATTGTTTCGATGTCTTTGTGACGAGAACATTGTTCTCGATGCCTCCTGTCATTAGGGGTTGTGGCAGTGTCCCGGGGAGTTGAGCTCCGAGGTGTTGTCGTCGCAAACATATCGCGACAGTTCTAGAATACTTAAGGCGGCCGACATCGAAAACTCTCCTATGCGGTTAGTGGCAAGATAACCCCGACATCACCCAGTACTGGGGAGGTAGTTCAGGAGTATTGCCATAGCTTGTATAGTAGATGCGTTTCGAAGGTCCGAGGTAGACGGTTTCCGGAAATAACTGGTTATGTGTTGAAGGATGGATACAGCTGTATGTAGGATTAGAGTTGAGTGCGCGATGCTTCCCCTGTATCCCCAACACCTGATTGCATAACTGGAAACTTTCGGAAATTAATAGGTGGGTTCACCTAGTAGCTCGTAGGCATTCTTCCAACGAATGCAGGATTTGGAGTTCGGGGTTCTACATTGAGTGAAGTGGTTTTATGGCCGTTGTTCCGATCGGGAGTTGCATCTTAAAGGGTCCTTGGCTATGCTTATCCGGGGATTGCAAAACCCTTTCGTAACACGTTCCATAAGCTTTCAGCACGGATATGTCGAACGAAGCTTCTATCTTGTATTTGTTCTATCTGCACCTTGTTGTTTTTTAATTACCTTTTGTCTCCCAAGTGGCTTATCGTGAAGATTGTTGTTATCATTAAACTGTGAATTTCATTCGTTCCTCTTGTTCGAATGATTCTTGTGAAGGCTATGTTGCAATTCTAGCCGTTGTTTCAGCTTATCTTCTTTCAATCAAATGGCTAATAGTGGTCATCTCTTTCAGGATGGCTCCTAAAAAGGTTCCCAACGCTAACCCAGAGGGTGAAGAGGTTCCTGATCGTCCTCCTTCGCCTCCTCCTCTGTCTGAGGCCTGGAGAGCAATTATGCAAACTACGAATCAGAACACCCAGATGCTTATGCAGATGATGCAGCAAATTCAAGCAAATCAAGCAAATCAGGGTGCTCATGGGAACCAAGGCAATTTGTTCAACCAACAACACTTTGCTACGCTCAACCAGTTCTTGGCAAATCAACCTAAGGCTTTCAGTTACTGCGTGAACCCTCTCGATGCTGAAGACTGGATAACAGATATCAAGAAGCATTTTGAGTGCAGTAACGTCTGGCCCGAGGACTATGTGAAGTTTGCAGCCTTCCAACTCAAGGACCAAGCAGCTGATTGGTGGCAGCAGTACAAAGACTCTAGAGCAGGGCGTGAAATCTCCTGGGATGACTTCTGCAAGGACTTTCGTTCTCACCACATTCCAACAAGTGTCATCGAGGGTATGCGTGAGCAATTCCGCAACCTAAAGCAAGGCTCTATGTCTGTCTACCAATATAATGTCAAGTTCCAGAACCTTGCCCGCTATGCCAAGCAAGAAATCCCAGATGCCAAGAGCAAGATCTATCAGTTCCGTGGTGGTCTGAAGGATGAACTCCAACTTGCTCTCACCTTGTTCGAGCCTGATGAGTTTGACAAATTCTATAACATGGCACTTAAGCAAGAGGCAGCCCAGCTCAAGATGGAAGCTTCCAAAAAGAGGATCAGAGACGCTGTTCACTCCTCCTCATCTTCTCAAGTGGTCGCGAAGCAACAGAAGTTTTGGCTTCCACCTCCTCCAGTGATCCGAGCTCCCTACAACAACAACAACAACAAGAACTCTGGTGGCCGTGGTTTCTCCCACCCACCCAACCCAAGCAACCAGTCAAAGAATTAGTTTCAAGCTTCCAAGTCAAGTGCTCCTCATTACCATCCTCTCTCAGAAGTGGTTTGCAACAAGTGTGGCCAGAAGGGTCACTATGCAAACAAGTGTCCCAACCCAAGGCGCCTTCCGCCTCCTCCACCTGTCAGTACTGCTATTGTCAAGCATAATCCAAAGGCAGCAAGAGTGAATCTGATGAATGCAGCGCAAGTGGAGAATTCTTCTGATGTGATATTGGGTAACCTCTCAGTTAACTCTGCTCCTGCAAAAGTTTTATTCGATTCAGGTGCATCACATTGCTTCATCTCAAAACCTTTCTTGTCCAAGCATGAGTTGCCTATAGAAATGTTGCAAGATCCTTTTCGTGTGGTTTCTCCGGGGATGAGGATGAGCTCTCATATTGTAGCTCCTAATGTTTCTATCAAGATGGGCAGTTATAAATTTCTGGCTTCTCCTATTGCTCTCGGTAACTCTGACATTGACCTTATTCTCGGGATGGATTGGCTTTCTCAGCATGATGCTCACATTGATTGTGCAAATAAGGAAGTCAAGATTACTCATCCTAATGAAGACGTGATTATCTTCACCTCTCGAGATAACACAATCAGGCTATTCTCTCTCAATGACAAGGGCGAGATTAATGCCATCTCTCAAATTCCGGTGGTTAACGAATACGAAGACGTTTTTCCTAAAGAACTTCCAGGCATGCCTCCGCATCGTCAAGTTGAATTCGTCATTGAACTCGAGCCTGGTACTGAGCCAGCATGCCGGCGTCCGTACAAGCTCTCCCCTGAAGAGTTGAAGGAGTTGAAGAAACAGCTTGATGAACAAGAGCGTATGGGTCTGATCAGACCTAGCACGTCTCCTTGGGGCTGTGGTGTCTTATTTGTCAAGAAGAAGGATGGCACGGAACGCCTCTGCGTTGATTACCGGCCATTGAACAAGAAGACAATAAAGAACAAGTATCTGCTCCCCAACATCAATGAATTGTTCGAGCAGCTCAAAGGAGCTAAAGTGTTCTCTAAGCTTGATCTCCGAATGGGTTATCACCAAATTCGCATTCGCGAAGAAGATATCCACAAGACTGCCTTCAGAATGAGCTACGGCTCCTATGAATATACAGTCATGTCTTTTGGCCTCGCTAATGCTCCACCTACCTTCTCGAGAATGATGCACTACATTTTCAACCCCTACACCAACGAGTTTGTGCTTGTGTATCTGGATGACATCTTGGTATTCTCCAAGAACGAAGATGATCACGAAAAGCACCTCCGTCTAGTTCTCGACAGACTCCGTGAACATAAGTTCTATGCCAAGTTCTCCAAGTGCGAATTTTGGCTCGATAAGGTCTTGTATCTGGGCAATATCATCTCCGCTGATGGTATTGCTGTGAACCCCGAGAAAGTTGAAGCGATTGTCAACTGGGAACCTCCTCAGAACGTCAAGCAACTCTGAAGCTTCCTTGGTCTTGCTAGATATTGCAGAAGGTTCGTTGAGAACTTCTCCAAGAGTGCCAAGCCTCTCTCCAACTTGCTGCAGAAGAATGTCAAGTACAACTGGTCTCCGGATTGTGATGTAGCATTCAAAACTCTCAAAGAAAAGCTCATCTCTGCTCCAGTTCTTACTCCTCCAGATGAGTCCAAGCCCTACGAAGTATTCTGTGATGCTTCTCTTCAAGGACTTGGTGGTGTGCTAATGCAGGACAAGAAGATTGTGGCATACACTTCTCGTCAACTGAAGCCAAGTGAGAAGAACTACCCCACACATGATCTCGAGCTAGCAGCTGTGGTACACGCTTTGATTACGTGGAGACACCTTCTGTTGGGCAGAAAAGTCGACATTTTCACCGATCACAAGAGCTTGAAGTACATCTTCACACAGCCGAACCCGAACCTTCGCCAGACTCGTTGGGTTGAAATGATCCAAGAGTATGATCCAAGCATCGAATACACACCTGGCAAGGCCAATGTCATTGCAGATGCCTTGAGCAGAAAGGCATATTGCAACAGTCTCCTTATCAAGCCGTTCCAGCCTGAGCTTTGTGAAGCATTCAGGAAGCTCAACCTCCAAGTTGTTCCGCAAGGCTTTCTTGCAAATCTTCAAGTTGCTCCTACCTTGGAAGATCAGATCCGTCAGGCCAAACTCAGTGATGCTATAGTGCAGAAAGTGAAACATGGTATTGCAAAGGGTACTCCCAAATACAAGTGCTATCGCGTTGATGAGAGAGATACCTTGTTCTTTGAGGACAGACTTGTGGTTCCCAAGGGTGATCTCAGGAAGCTCATAATGAACGAGGCACATGATTCCCTCCTGTCGATTCATCCTAGAAGTTCCAAGATGTACCAAGACCTCAAGCAATCTTACTGGTGGACTCGCATGAAAAAGGAGATTGCCCAATTCGTGAATGAATGTGATGTCTGCAGAAGAGTGAAGGCAGAGCATCAACGTCCAGCCGGTCTTCTCCAACCTCTTCCTATTCCCGAGTGGAAATTCGACCACATTGAAATGGATTTCGTCACTGGCTTTCCTAAGTCCAAGAAAGGGAATGATTCTATCTTTGTGGTGATTGACAAGCTTACCAAAGTCGCTCACTTCCTTCTAGTCAAAGAATCCATCAATGCAGCTCAACTGGCAGAGTTGTACACTTCCAAAATTGTGTCCTTACATGGCATTCCTCAAGTTATCTCCTCAGACCGTGGAAGTTTTTCCACATCCAAGTTCTGGGACTCCTTTCAGTCTGCCATGGGCACTAAGATCCGTTTCAGCACTGCATTTCACCCTCAGACTAGTGGTCAACTCGAGAGAGTGAATCAGATTCTAGAAGACATGCTCAGAGCCTGTGTCATATCTTTTGCCATGAAATGGGAAGATTGCCTTCCGTTTGCCGAGTTCTCTTACAACAACAGCTTGCAAGCAAGTGCCGGCAAAGCTCCGTTTGAAATCCTCTATGGCAGAAAGTGCCGTACCCCTCTCAACTGGTCCGAGACTGGTGAACGTCAACTTCTTGGCAATGACTTGATCTCAGAAGCCGAAGAAATGTGCAAAGTCATACGTGAGAATCTCAAGGCCGCTCAGTCGCGTCAGAAGAGTTACTATGACGGCAAGCATCATGATTTGGCCTTCAACATTGGGGATCATGTCTATCTCCGTGTTTCTCCTATGAAAGGCAACCAGAGATTCGGTATCAAAGGAAAGCTTACTCCTAGATACGTGGGCCCTTTCAAGATCCTTGGCAAGAGAGGCGATCTAGCCTATCAACTTGAGCTCCCTTCCAACTTTGCTAATGTTCATGATGTGTTTCATGTGTCTTAACTCCGCAAGTGCTTCAAGACACCTGAACGCACCATTCTGTTTGAGGAGATTGATCTTCAACAAGACTTGTCTTACCGAGAGCACTGATACGTCCAAAGCGTATCTATAATTTCTGCTTGCTCCATGCCACTTTTGGGTGATATTGCTATGATATTCATACACTTCCATACACTTTTGATCATATTTGGACTAACTTACTAATCCAGTGCACCCCAGTGCCAGTTTCTGTTTTCGGTTGTTTTTGTATTTCAGGTTTTCACGTTACGAGAACTGCCAGGAAAAATCCATAAAAATTATATAAAAAATCAGCGTTCCGGAAACAACCGTGCGTCCGAAGGACAGCCGGGGGGGGGGGGGCACCAGGGCTCCAGGCGCCCTGGCGGCGCGCCCCCCTTGGGCCGCGCCTGGGGGGCGCCTGGGCCCCCCGAAGCTTCCCCGATGCCCCCCTTTGGCATATATTTAAAGCGTCCTCCGAAACCCTCAGAACAGGAACTCTTTTTGCGATCCCATCTCTGTTTCGCCGCCGCCGCCGCTTCCAAGATCGGGAGCACCAGGAGAACTCTTCCCGGCACCCTGCCGGAGGGGAGGATCACCACCGGGAGCTTCTCCACCACCATGGACGCCTCCCGGATGACTCGTGAGTAGTCTCCCTTGGACCATGAGTCCATGACCAATAGCTATGTGATGTTCTCCTCCCGTTCTTGTGCTTCACTAATTAGTCCTCGTGAGCTGCCCTACATGATCGAGGCACATATGTAATCCTTATGTTGTTGCTATGTTGAGTTTGCTAGGATCCGATGGATTATGAGATTATGTTCAGATTGATCTTGAGTAATATATTTGATCTACATCTTTTATATTTATGTTCATAAGTAATTCTTGCATGTTCTCCGTTGTTATTTATTGCTTTGGCCAAGTAGTAGGTAGTGACTCCAAGAGGGAACGTTATGCTCGATTGTGGGTTCATGCCCCTCGATGACTAGCTTGAGTGACAGAAACATGAGTCTAGGGGATGTGCTGTTGCCACAAGGGGGAAAACAACGGTGCTTGTGCCCGCGGGTGCAAGGATTGTTTACTTTACGCAAAGTTCTTTTAATGCAGTTGTCTGTTGCTTTGAGTTTACACTATGGGTGGGACTCGCAACTTAATACCAGCGAGATGTTCTGGATAGATATCTCAAGGTGGATGATTAGTAGTAGATATTGATGGACTTCGGTCTACTTACTTTGGCGTACCACCCATGCTTTGAACCTCAACCTTTCTTGCAATGTAGTCAGCATTGGTTTGCGTTCGTGGTCCTGTCAATTGCCCAGCTGTAATTCGTTTACCTCACATAGCTGTTTTATCGTCTTTTGGGAGAGAGACATCACTAGTGAACATCATGAGACTCCGGTCCATATTACCATCATTGATCACACCCGCTATTTACTTTTTGCTATTATTTACTATTGTAAACATTATCTATCACTACTATCATTGCTTTTAATCCTTTGTGAACTACAAGGCCGAAGGGATTGACAACCTCTCTGTACTCGTTGGGAGCAAAGTTATTTGTATCTGTGTGCAGGTCCACGTTGATTGCTACTATCTGGCGCCGTAGCAGTTGACACCTACTTGTTGAACGTAGGAGTCTTTGGGGATTCGATCCTTGGCATCTTTGCTAAGGGAAAACACTTCCACAACACTGCATCTTACACCTTCCACTTGGGGTAACCAACGAGGGGTTCGAGGCCCATCAAGCACCCAGTTGCTATTCTCGAAGAAACCGAGCGCAAGACCCGCAACAAGTCAATCAAGTTCTTGAAAGTCAAGTGGTCACACCATACCGACCGTGAGGCTACGTGGGAACGAGAAGATCACCTTCGTTCCGAGTACCCTTCCTTCTTCCAGTCCTAGATTTCGGGACGAGATCTTTTCGTAGTAGAGGAGAGTTTGTAATGCCCCGGATGTAATACTTTCCCTTTTTGGCAATATATAACTTTGGCTTCATCAGTTCCATTCCGGGTTCTTCTTCTTTTCGGGTATCGTCGTTTTGTTGCGTGCGTGTGTGCATTTCATCCATGTCATGTTGTCATGTGCATTGCATTGCATTTGTGTTGTCTTTTGCATTCGGTCCCACTCGTTCTCCCCGTTGTCCGTTTCGAGTTCCGATGCTCTCACACGTGCCCGAGGCTTCCCGGAGTCCTTCTTTCGTGTTTGGCCGTGTAACATTTCCGGAGTGGCGTGAGACTTGTCGTGCGATGTTGTTTTGATACGTGTAACCCGCCTGTCAAGTTGCGTCGCGTTTTGAGTTCGTTTGATACTCCAACAGTTATCCTCGTGGGCTAAAAGTACCTCCTCTTTGAGGCCCAAGACCCCCCTCCAACAGCCCAACAACCCAGCTCAAACCCTTCCCATCATCTAGGCCGTTCAATTGTGATCGCGTGGCCGAAAACCCCTCCTCATTTGGACTCCCCTAGCTCCTTGTGCCTATATAAACGTCCACCCCCTCCAATTTTGCGTCCAAAACCCTAGTGCTTCCACCGCCGCCGCGCAGTGCTTCCACCGCCGCCGCGCAGTGCTTCCACCGTCGCCGCGCCGTGCTTCCACCGCCGCCGCACCCTGCTTCCACCACCGCCGCTCCCACCGCGTGGGCCCGCGGGGCCCAGCGCCGGCCCGCCGCCGCCGCGGATCTGGGCCGAGCCCTCCGCCGTGCCGCCCCTTCGTCTTTTTCTCCTCCGTAGCCGGCCGCCGCACTCCGCCGCCGTTCCCACCTCGCCGCCGCCGGAGCTCCTCGCCGCCGCTGCCGGATCCTCTCGCCGCCACTCCTCCGGCCTCCCGCCGTTCTACTCCGACCGCCGCCGCCTCCCTTCACCAGCCCGCCGCCGGCCTCCCTTCACCAGCCAGCCGCCGGACTAGGCCGGCCGGTCACCGCGCCGCCCCGGCCTCCCGCCGTCCCGCCGGCCACCGCGAGGCGCCACCGCGCCGATCCAGGGTCGGGATCGATGCCCCGATCCGATCGGGCCGATCCAGTCCCTGCAACCCTAGCGGGCGTTGACTCCGCGACCCGGCTGCCCGCGGACCCGCTTCACCGACCCGGCGCTCGACCCATTTGACCGCAGGTTGACCTCGTTTTTTTGGCTAAGTCCTTCGTGTTTTTCAGTGTCTGATGCATTTTTGTGATGAGGATAACTTTTACTGTGCTTGTCCGTTTTGTGCATATAATATGTCAAAATGATCGTGGTGACACGTACCATGTTTTGTTCCATTGTGCCATGCATGTTTGAGGTCATCTAGATGTCTTAATCTTCATGAGAAGAGTGCTACTTGTTATAGACTGCTGCTATTAGTTGTTTTCATGCCATGTTTGTGATGTGATAACTTGATGCATGTTTATCCAAATGAAGCAAATGATATGTCCACATGTTCATCATGAGATGCTCTACTTGTTGGTTGCTATAGGATGCATGATAGATTTCATATTGCCATGTTTATCTCCTTTGCAAGAGTGCATGTGACTGTTAGGTTGTTAAACTTATTACGAGATGACTATTTGAGGAGCTCGTTGCTATTGATGTGGTTGTCCCCATGTTGCATGCTTATATGTTTTGGATTCCCCATCATGTGTACTTTGCTGTGGTGCATTATGCTTTGAGGTGACTTAAACTTGCTCACAAACATGCCATGATAATACTGTTGTTTTAACACTTGGTGAAATTTCACTAAGTCTGGAATCTGTAATATCCAGATGCTATGTTTGCTTGTTGTCCTAGGCATATCCATGTTAGTTTTGGGGTGATTATTGATGATTCCTTGTTGTATATGTTGTTGGCTATCCATTCATGCTCTCACATGCTCATTTGGGTGGCTGTAGCATATTTAACTCTTGCTCCCAAGTTGCTATAAAATATTGTTGTCAGGTTTTTATTGTCATGTTCAAAATGTTGTAGCTTGTTGCTATTGATCCATGCCTCCTATGGAGATGCTCCAATGGAATTGTTTGCTGTAGGATATGTCTACTTCATGTCCATGCTTCTTGTCATGATGTTTGAGTGCTGTAGAGTGTATATTTCTTGCTCCGAAGTTGCTATGTGGCTGTTAATTTCAGCTTTGCATTGTTTCTTGTTTCGGGTGTATCTTTTAGCCTGTTGCTCCGTTTTGAGCAAGTCCTATATGAAACTTGTGTGGTTTTGCATGTAGATTCATAATATCCTCTTGTTAACATGTTTTGAAGTTTCTTGCTTGATGCATATTGTCATGTTCCTTGTGCTGTATCTCTGTGTTTCCTATGTTGTGTTGCTGTGCATCCTAAGTATATCTGCAGTGCGTCCTTAGTGCATCAGCCATGCATCCTGTAGTTTGCGCATTGCATCTTGTTTTATTTCGTGCCTCGTGTGTTTTGTGTTGAGTAGAGCTGGAAGCCGAGACCGAGTACGAGAACGAGGTTACTACCGAGGTTGAGAACGAGGAGCCCTCTTACGATCCCATCGACGACTCGACAGGCAAGATGACCTAACCCAGATATCATTACTATCTTTGCCTATTGCTAGAAGTCTCGCTCTATAGCTTTTGCCTCGATGCCCATGTTTTCCTGTCAGCCTCCTATTGTAACCATGAATCTGTCTAACCACCCTACCTATGCAAACCCATGTTTGGCTAAGTAAGCTTCACTTAGCCCCTCTTATAGCATTGCTAGTTGCAGGAGAAGATTTGAAGATTCTTGCTTCATCTTGAAGCTTGTTGGGATATCACACTATATAAATTCTTAAATGAAATCATCTATATATTGGTAATGGGTGGAAGGCTAAGCCTCTTGCTTGGTGATTTGTTCCACTCATGCCGCCTTAGGAACCGTATAAACCAGTGTTATGTTCCTTGATTATGCGTTCCTCACACGGTTGGGGTTATGGGCCCCCTCGATAAACCGCTTAGCGCTAAGGCTTTTCCAGCAAGTCCCGACATTGGTACTCCATTTGCCTAATAACTAAAAACTTGTATAGGGACTAGCTATCCCCTTTTATTAATCAACCCCCGGGCCAGTGCTCCTCATGAGTGTTGGTCCAACCTAGAGCAGCTTGCGGCACCACCCCTTGGCAACTCGGGGTATCTGGATGCTGTAACCATAGCTCATACGGTCGTGGCCTGAGACTAGATACACGCGGCTACTGTCAGGGTGTCGTCACGCCGGGAGGATTTGCTGGATTAGCCTTACCTTAGTCGGAGTATCTTGAGCACGGGATTCCGAGGATACTCGGGCCTTCCCACCTTGGAGTTGTGACTCCGCGGATCGTGGGCTTGTCATGGGCCAAGTTGGAACACCCCTGCAGGGTTTTGAACTTTCGAAAGCCGTGCCCGCGGTTATGTGGCAGATGGGAATTTGTTAATATCCAGTTGTAGAAAACTTGACACCATGTTCAGAACACACTACCAGCGTGAGTACCGTGACGGTCATTTTTCGAAAGGGGTTTGGGAAGTGAACACGGTGGGTTTATGTTTGTCGTTTTTAGTTAGGATCACTTCTGATCACCTTATCGTCCGAGGCACTTCTCTTCTCGCTCTCTTTTACGTAAGTTAGTGCTAGTGCTGCTGCAACCTCTTATTCTTTCTTCAGCCTTGATCCACACCCAAGGCTTGGATAGTTGTGTTACCCGGGAACGGGATTGCTGAGTCCTCTGTGGCTCACAGATTCTACACCACACCAGATGCAGGTACTATGGTGAGCTATTCAGGTGACGGCACAGAGCTAATCTGGGAGTACGACGAGGACCGTAGCCGTTACTATGTGCACTATCCCGACGATCAGTAGTGGTTTCTACTATGGGCGATTTAGACCTATGGTTTTATGCATGTTTGGTATCTTTCATTTGGATCTTCACCCGTAGATGGGTTGTGATGTTATTTGAATGATGTTTGGATATGTAATGAATTGTGTGACATGGCGTGTGTAAGCCAACTATCTTTTTCCCTTTCATCCATATTTTTACATGAGATGTGCAAAGATACCGAACTTGCGAACATTCCAGGATGGGCTTATACCTTTAAGTCGTGCCTCGACACGTAGGAGGTATAGTCCCATCCTGGGCATTACACTAGGCAAACTAATGGACTATGGAGATGTCCATCAATCGATATCAATGTGAGGAGTAGGGATTTGTAGAGGTGCTAGAGCTCAAAGCTTAAATTGAGAGATATAATTACTTTGGGAGGTATACTTTTCGCACCAATGAAAATGACTCAAGGTTCCCAACACTTTCATGCTAGATATATCATTGGCGTTCCCAAACATAAATAAAGTTTATTCCTTTTCCACCAAACTTTCACAAGCCATGGCTAGTTGAATCCACGGTTGCCTTCCATACCAACACTTTCCAAGGAATTTATTTTTTGACAACATAAAGTAAATTTGTTTTTCATTTCGGGACTGGGCATCCCTAATACCTTTGCCTTACTCTCGTGCAATGACAAGTGAATAAACACTCATCGTGAGAATAACACATCTAGCATGGAAAATATTGGCCACCCCTCACCGCCTCGCGAGCGATACATGCACACAAAAGGGAAATTTATTTTAAAAATTAGAGATGGCACATACAAATTTGCTTAGAGCGGCAAGGGAATACCGCATATAGGTAGGTATGGTGGTTGTTTTGAGGAAGGTATAATAAAGTTTATGCACCGGAGAAAATTGCACGGTACAAGAGAGGCTAGCAAATATGAAAGGGTGAGAGTGTGTATAATCTATGGACTCACATTAGTCATAAAGAACTCATATACTTATTGCAAAATTTTATTAGCCCTCGAAGCAAAGTAATACCATGCATGCTCCTAGGGGGGAGGTTGGTAGGAGTTAACCATCACGCGCCCCTGACCTTCACACAAAGATAGGACAATCAAGGATAAATTGTGCTCCAACTTCCCGGCATAACGAGAGACTATACGTGCATGCTTCGGGAATCACAAACCTTAACACCAATATCTTACTAAAGCAAAATTACTCATCAACATGACTCACATATCACATCATCGTGTCTCAAAACTATTATAAGGAATCAAGTTTATTTTGTCCAATGATCTTCATGAAAGTTTTTATTATATCCTTCTTGGATATCTATCACTTTGGGACTAATTTTATGTGTTGCTTTTGATAAGCTCAAACAAATACTCCCTCCGTCCAAAAAAACTTGTCATCAAAATGGATAAAAATGGATGTATCTAGAACTAAAATACATCTAGATACATCTTTTTTTTTGTCCATTTTGATGACAAGTATTTTCGGACGGAGGGAGTATAAGTGAAGATCATGAGCATAATTTATTTCTCTCAAAATAATCTAAGTGAAGCATGAGAGAATTTCTTCAAAAACACTAAAGCACGCCGTGCTCAAAAAGATATAAGTGAAGCACTAGAGCAACGGTGCCAGAAAAGAGTTTCATTGACGGCATGTGAATACCCCTTATCTAGACTCTTTGACAACTATTTGGGGCTCTGTTTTATTTAAAAACTTTCAGGTCTAAGTATTTTATTAAAACATTAAGCAAAAAAATAAAATGACATTTCAAGAATATCACATCTCATGTGAAGAAGCAAAAACTTAGGGTCAACCGATACTAACCGATAATTGTTGAAGAAAAAAGGTGGGATGCCTACCGGGGCATCCCCAAGCTTAGATGCTTGAGACTTATTGAAATTTTATCTTGCGATGCCTTGGGCATCCCCAATCTTGAGCTTTTGTGTCTCCTTAATTCTTCTCATATCACGATTTTCCTAAATCTCAAAAGCTTCATCCACGCAAAACTCAACAAGAACTCGTGAGATAAGTTAGTATAAATCAATGCAAAACCTTATCATCCTCTAGTGTAGTAAATCACTAAAATTATTATTCAACATTGCATACTAAATTCCTCTGCATATTTAATACTCCTATCCTCAAATAGAATCATTAAACAAGCAAACATATGCAAACAATGCAAACATAACAACAATCTGCCAAAACAGTACAGTCTGTGAAGAGTGGAATTGTTCTCATACTTCTCTAGCTCTAAAAATTATGAAAAAATTACCATGTTACAGACAACTTATTCATGATGACTTTGTAAAATTTAAAGATTTTATCACGTTCTGACTATCCAGAAGAATTCGGACAATGATAGAAAACTTTCTGTTTCAAACAACAACATGTATACTTGCAAAATAAGCATGGTAAAGGCTATCCTTGACACTTTTATTGAAATAAAGGATACAATACATCATTATAAAAACCAGCAAGCAAATTCTAACAAGATAAATTGACACTCCAAGCAAAACTCATATCATGTGACGAATAAAAATATAGCTTCAAGTGAGGTTACCGATAATGTTGGAGACGAAAGAGGGGATGCCTTCCAGGGCATCCCCAAGCTTAGTTGCTTGGATCTTCCTTAAATATTACCTTAGAGTGACTTGGGGATCCCCAAGCTTAGGGTATTTTCACTCCTTATTCTCCTCAAATCAACATCTCACCAAAAACTTGAAAACTTCAATCACACAAAACTTAACAAAACTTCATGAGATGGGTTAGTATGATAAAAAAAATCATTCACTTTGGGTACTGTCAAAGACAAGATTCATAATTGTTATCGCATAATGCTTACTGTAGCATATCATTTTTACAATTTATATTGATCAATATAGGCAATAGAAACTATAAAACAAGCAAACTATGCATTGAAATCAGAATCTGTCAAAAACAGAACATTCTGTAATGATCTAAACATTCACCATACTTGTGCAACTCTAAAAATCTTGAAAAAAGTATGACCACGTGGGAAATTTGTATATTAATATTCTGTAAAAAGAATCAACTCAAAAGCACTCTTCTGTTAAAAATGATATTTTTTTCTCGTGAGCGCAAAAGTTTCTGTTTTTCAGCAAGATCAAATCTACTATCACCCAACACGATCCTAAGGCTTTGTTTGTCACTTTATTGAAACAAAAGCTATAAAACAAGATTACTACAATAGCATAGTCATGTGAACACACAAAAACAGTAGGTATACGTGTTGGGTTGTATCCCAACAAGCGCTTTTCTTTAATGCCTTTTTGCTATGCATTATGATTTCAATGATGCTCACATGAAAGATATGAATTGAAACACAAACAGAGCATCATGAAGCATATTAATAGCACATTTAAGTCTAACCCATTTCCTATGTATAGGGATTTTGTGAGCAAACAACTTTTGGGAGCAAGAATCAACTAGCATAAGAAGGCAAAACAAGCAATACTTCAAAAATTTCAACACATAGAGAGGATACTTGATATTATTGCAATATGAAAAAACTTATGTTCCTCTCTCATAGTAATTTTCAGTAGCATCACGAATGAATTCAACAATATATCCATCACATAAATCATTCTTTTCAAGATGAAAAAGCATAGAAATTTTGCTACTCTCCACATAAGCAAATTTATTCTCATGAATAGTGGTGGGAGCAAACTCAACAAAATAACTATCATGAGATTGGAAATTAAAGTCATGATGACAAGTTGCATGGTTATCATTATTCAATATAGCATACATGTCATCACCATAATCATCATAGATAGCAACTTTGTTATCATAGTCAATTGAAACATCCTCCAAAGTAATGGAGTCATCACTAAATAAAGTCATGACCTCTCCAAATCCACTTTTATCAATAGAATCATCATAAATAGGAGGCATGCTACCATTATAACAAATTTCCTCATCAAATCTTGGGGGGCTAAAAATATCATCTTCATCAAACATAACATCCCCAAGCTTATGGCTTTGCATATCATTAGCATCATGGATATTTAAAGAATTCATACTAACAACATTGCAATCATGCTCATCATTCAAGTATTTTGTGCAAACATTTTATTGACTTCTTCTTCTAACAATTGAGCACAATTTTCCGATCCATCATTTTCAAAAAAGATATTATAAACATGATCAATAATATGATGCAACCTCAATTCCATTTTTTATTTTCTTTTATAAACCAAACTAGTGATAATACAAGAAACTAAAAGATTCGATTGCAACATCTAAAGATATACCTTCATGCACTCACCTCCCCGGCAACGGCGCCAGAAAAGAACTCGATGTCTACTACACAACTTGTTCTTGTAGACTCGTGTTGGGCCTCCAAGCGCAGAGTTTTGTAGGATAGTAGCAAATTTCCCTCAAGTGGATGACCTAAGGTTTATCAATCCGTGGGAGGTGTAGGATGAAGATGGTCTCTCTCAAACAACCCTGCAACCAAATAATAAAAAGTCTCTTGTGTCCCCAACACTCCGAATACAATGGTAAATTATATAGGTGCACCAGTTCGGCGAAGAGATGGTGATACAAGTGTAATATGGATAGTAGATATGAGTTTTTGTAGTGCGAACAATAAAAAACAGCAAGGTAGCAAGTAACAAAAGTGAGCACAAACGGTATTGCAATGCTTGAAAACAAGGCCTAGGGTCCGTACTTTTGCTAGTGCAATCTCTCAACAGTGCTAATATAATTGGATCACATAACCACCCCTCAACGAAACCACCTCAAAGTTATCCTTTCCGTTCAATCTATCAAGAGTTCGTACTAAAACAACATAAAGTTACCGTTTCCAATCTATCTATCAAGAGTCCATACTAATCATAACCCCAAGACAAATTCAGATTCATAATACTCAAAGAGTGCCCCAAGATTTCTACCGGAGAACAAAGACAAGAACGTGCATCAACCCCTATGCATAGATTACCCCAATGTCACCGTGGGAATCCGCAAGTTGAGTGCCAAAACATATATCAAGTGAATCAATACGATACCCCATTGTCACCACGAGTATTCAATTGCAAGACAGATATCAAGTGTTCTCAAATCCATAAAAGTATTCAATCTAAAGAAATCTCAAAGGGAAAACTCAATTCATCACAACAAGAGAGGGGAAAACACCATATGATCCGACTATACTAACAAAGCCCGCGATACATCAAGATTGTGCATCTCATGAACACGAGAGAGAGAGAGATTAAACACATAGCTACTGGTACAAACCCCCTGCCCCTAGGGTGGACTACTCCCTCCTCATCACGGTGGCCGTCGGGATGATCAAGATGGCCACCGGTGATGGTTTCCCCCTTCGGCGGAGTACCGGAAAGGGTCTAGAATGGTTTTCGGTGGCTACAGAGGCCTTGATACGTCTCAAACGTATCTACTTTTTCTCAAGCTTTTCCTCTTGTTTTGGACTCTAATTTGCATGATTTGAATGAAACTAACCCCGGACTGACGCTGTTTTCAGCAGAACTACCATGGTGTTGTTTTTGTGCAGAAATAAAAGTTCTCGGAATGGAACGAAACTTTGCGAGGATTTTTTATGGAATAAAACAAAATTACTAGAGCCAAGACCCACCAGAGAGGGCCCCTGGGTGGGCACAACTCACCAGGGCAGGCCCCCTCTCCTGGCACGCCCATGTGGGTTGTACCCACCTGGTGGCCCTGTAGACGCCAACCCTGACCCTATAAATTCTTATTTTTGGAGAAAAATCAGGGAGAAAGAATTATCGCGATCCATGAGATGGAGCCGCAGTCACCTCCTGTTCTTCCCTGAGAGGCCAGGTCTGGAGTCCGTTTGGGGCTCCGGAGAGGGGGATCTTCGTTCTTCGTCATCACCAACCCTTCTCCATCGCCAACTCCATGATGCTCCCCACCGGGAGTGAGTAATTCCTTCGTAGGCTCGCTGGTCGGTGAGGAGTTGGATGAGATTCATCATGTAATCGAGTTAGTTTTGTGAGGGCCCGGTCCCTAGTATCCACTATGTTCTTAGATTGATGTTGCTATGACTTTGCTATGCTTAATGCTTGTCACTTTGGGCCCGGGTGCCATGAACTCAGATCTGAACCATTTATGAATTCATCATTATATCCATGTTTTAGATCCAATCTTGAAAGTTATAGTCACCTACTACGTGTTATGATCCGGCAACCCCGGAGTGACAATAACCGGAACTACTCCCGGTGATGATCGTAGTTTGAGGAGTTCATGTATTAACTAGTGTTAATGCTTTGTTTTGGTTCTCTATTAAAAGGAGGCCTTAATATCCCTTAGTTTCCAATATGGACCCCGATGCCACGGGAGGGTAGGACAAAATATGCCATGCAAGTTCTTTTAATAAAGCACGTATGACTATTTACGAAATACATGCCTACATTATATCGATGAACTGGAGCTAGTGTCGTATCACCCTAGGTTATAACTGTCACATGATGAATATCATCCAACAAATCACCGATCCAATGCCTACGAATTCGTCCTATATTGATCTTGCTAAGTTACTATTGCTGCTACTACTGTTACACTTGCTACAAAATTACTGCTATCACTGTTACTGTTACTATTGCCGTTGTCACTACTATCAAAACTATCAAACTACTTTGCTACTGATCACTTTGCTGCGGATAATTAATCTCCGGGTGTGGTTGAATTGACAACTCAGCTGCTAATACTTGCAAATATCATTTGGCTCCCCTTGTGTCGAATCTATAAATTTGGGTTAAATACTCTACCCTCGAAAACTGTTGCGATCCCCTATACTTGTGGGTTATCAAGACCTTTTTCTGGTGTCGTTGCCGGGGAGCATAGCTATATTTGTTGTGTCACTTGGGATTATTATCATATTATCACCATGAAGAATCTGAAGGATCCAAAGACCAAGATATTTCCCTCAAAGACGAGGGGAGGTAAGGAACTACCATCCAGTTCTGCTTTAGATTCACCTTCTGTTATGAGTAAACTTGCAACACCACCATATGCTGTCAATTCTGATATGTCACAAGTTAGTGATGATGCAAGTACCTTGCTTGATAATGATGATGTTCCACTTGGTGAATTTCTTGATGAACAAATTGCTAGAGTAATATAACATGATATTGTTGAATCTAATGATGAGATTGAAACTGAAACTCCTCAAACACATGCTAGAACTAGCCTTCCTATATATGAATTGCCTAAGGTGCCGGAAGGTTATGTTATGAGTGAAGAAACAACCAGAGATATTATTACTTGTAATGATAGAGATGATCTAGAAAAATTACTACACAAGTATAATAAAAAACCTTTGAATGCTAGAATGAAATGTGATCCTAAGTTTGCTAATTCACCTATCTTTATTGATGATAAGGATTATGAATTCTCTGTCGACCCAGAGTTAATAACTTTGGTTGAATCTGATCATTTCCATGGTTATGAAACTGAAACTGTTGTGGCACATCTCACTAAGCTAAATGACATAGCCACCATTTTAACTCACAATGAGAAAACTCGCTACTACTTTATTCTCAAATTATTTCCGTTCTCATTAAAGGGTGATGCTAAGGCTTGGTACAATACTCTTGCTCCTGGTTGTGTGCGGAGTCCCCAGGATATGATCTATTACTTCTCTGAAAAATATTTTCCTGCGCATAAGAAACAAGTTGCCTTACATAAAATATTTAACTTTGTGCAAACTAAAGAAGAGAGTCTCTCACAAGCTTGGGGGAGACTTTGCCAGTTACTTAATGCTTTGCCTGATCATCCTATTAAGAAAAATTAAATACTTGATATTGTCTATAATGGACTAACCGATGCTTCTAGGGACTTTCTAGATAGTTGTGTTGGTTGTGTTTTCAGGGAACGAACTATTGGACAAGCTGAAGAATTATTGAATAATATATTGAAGAATTATGATGATTGGACTCCTCCTGAACCACAACCTAAACCCACTCCGAAGAAGAGGGGTATATTATATCTCAGTCCCGAAGATATGCAAGAGGCAAAGAAATCTATGAAGGAAAAAGGTATTAAAGCTGAGGATGTTAAAAATTTACCTCCTATTGAAGAAATACATGAGCTTAATGCACCACCACTGCCTAAGGTGGTAGAGGTAAATTCTCTTACGAAGTTCAATGAAAATGATAATCCTCACAATATGCATCCTAGCCAATGCCTTTATGAGTTTAAAAACTATATTAGAAAGCAAGATCACTTCAATGCAAATGTTATGAAACAATTGAAATACAATTCTGATATGATTGCTCACTTGAGTGACTTGTTATTTAGAATTTCAAATGATGTTAGAGGTGCTGGAAAACATGCTTCTATGGTTCAAACTCAATTAGAACAAGTTGCTAAATCTCAAAGAGAATTGCTTGATGAAATGAATCATAATATGCATGACTTTGCTGTTAGAGTTGCAACTAGAGGAGGTAAAATGACTCAGGAACCACTTTATCCTGAGGGACACCCAAAACGAATTGAACATGATTCACAAAGAAATAACACTAATGCACCTAGTCCTTCTAGAAAGAAAAAGAAAAATAATGATAGGACCATGCACCTGAAGTAGAAAAACCTCCTGACAGTGATAATCATATTTCTTTCTGAAAGTGCAGTATATCGATTAGAGGGGGGTGATAATGATATTTCTTTCCGAAACTCAATCTGGTAATGAACACTCACCTAGTGATAATGAAAAAGATAATGTTGATGTTCATGAACATGCTCAACCAAATGAAAGAGAACTAGATAATGATGTTGAGATAGAACCACCTTTGATCTTGATAACCCACAACCTAATAATAAAAGGTATGATACAAGAGACTTTGTTGCTAGAAAACCCGGTAAAGAAAGAGAACCGTGGGTTAAAAAACCTATGCCTTTTCCACCCCACACAACTAAAAAGAAAGATGATGAAGAATTTGAACGCTTTGCTGAAATGTTGAGGCCATTATTTTTGCATACTCGTTTAACTGATATCTTAAAAATGCCTCCTTATGCAAAGTATATGAAAGACACCATCACAAATAAGAGAAAAAAATACCCGAAGCAGAAATCTCCACTATGCTTGCTAATTATACTTTCAATGATGGAGTACCTAAAAAACTTGGAGATCCGGGTATACCAACTATACCTTGCTCTATAAAAAAGAATTATGTGAAAACTGCTTTGTGTGATTTAGGAGCTGGTGTTAGTGTTATGCCTTTCTCTTTTGGTAACCCACAAGTATAGCAGATTGTCTGTAGCCTTTTTCGATAAGTAAGAGTGTCGAACCCAACGAGGAGCTAAAGGTAGAACAAATATTCCCTCAAGTTCTATCGACCACTGATACAACTCTACGCACACTTAAAGTTTCATTTATCTAAAATAGAAATAAAAGTAGAAGTACTTAGTGGTAGCTTGGAATGAAGTACTTTGCAAGACAATAAAAGTAGAGTAGTAGCAAGCTTTTTGTAACACAAGAGAATAATTTGTCCATAGGCCATCAACTATGTTACTAGATTCATAGCAAGTTTATATGTGGGAGAGGCCACTCCTAGCATATTGTCCCTTACTTGGAATTCTATGCACTTGTGATTGGAACTCTAGCAAGCATCCGCAACTACTACGTTCATTAAGGTAAAACCCAACCATAGCCTTAAGATATATTAGTCCCCCTTCAATCCCGTATGCATCAATTTCTATGCCAGGCTGAAGCTGGTGTCACCCTTACCCTCCAATACATAGTCCTATCAGCATACAACTAACCCTATGGTGTGATCCACATGCGCGCTCATATGATGGGCACCAAAGGACATCAACATAGAATTTGAACGCTTTGCTGAAATGTTGAGGCCATTATTTTTGCGTACTCGTTTAACTGATATCTTAAAAATGCCTCCTTATGCAAAGTATATGAAAGATACCATCACAAATAAGAGAAAAATACCCGAAACAGAAACCTCCACTATGCTTGCTAATTATACTTTCAAAGATGGAGTACCTAAAAACTTGGAGATCCGGGTATACCAACTATAACTTGCTCTATAAAAAAGAATTATGTGAAAACTGCTTTGTGTGATT
The DNA here is from genome assembly GCA_902687465.1 of Secale cereale. Taxonomy (NCBI): domain Eukaryota; kingdom Viridiplantae; phylum Streptophyta; class Magnoliopsida; order Poales; family Poaceae; genus Secale; species Secale cereale. Next base: position 417,203,976 of record LR738713.1, read on the forward strand.
TAGGAGCTGGTGTTAGTGTTACGCCTTTCTCTTTTGGTAACCCACAAGTATAGGGGATTGTGTGTAGCCTTTTTCGATAAGTAAGAGTGTCGAACCCAACGAGGAACTAAAGGTAGAACAAATATTCCCTCAAGTTCTATCGACCACCGATACGACTCTACACACACTTAACGTTTCATTTATCTAAAATTGAAATAAAAGTAGAAGTACTTAGTGGTAACTTGGAATAAAGTACTTTGCAAGACAATAAAACTAGAGTAGTAGCAAGCTTTTTGTAACACAAGAGAATGATTTGTCCATAGGCCATCAACTACGTTACTAGATTGATAGCAAGTTTATATGTGGGAGAGGCCACTCCTAGCATATCGTCCCTTACTTGGAATTCTATGCACTTGTGATTGGATTCTAGCAAGCATCCACAACTACTATCATACATTAAGGTAAAACCCAACCATAGCCTTAAGATATATTGTCCCCCCTTCAATCCCGTATGCATCAATTTCTATGCCAGGCTGAAGCTGGTGTCACCCTTGCCCTCCAATACATAGTCCTATCAGCACACAACTAACCCTATGGTGTGATCCACACACGCGCTCATATGATGGGCACCAAAGGACATCAAAATAACCACAAGCAAATTGAACCAACCATAGAAATTTCACATATAAGCCCGTTGGACAAAACAGATCTACTCAAACATCATAGGATAGCGGAATATCATTGGGAAATAATATATGGAGTTGAGCACCATGTTTAAGTAGATAATTACAGCGGGAATAGAGAGGTTACACCACTGCATAGAGGGGGAGAAAGTTGGTGTGGACGGTAGCAAGATTGTTGATGTAGATCGCCGTCCCGATCTTTGCCTCGGTGGCACTCCAGCGCCACCGAAAGCGAGGGCGAGAGAGCCCCCTCCTCCTTCTTCTTCCTTGGCCTCCTCCCTAGGTGGGAGAAGGGCTTCCCCTCTGGTTCTTAACCTCCATGGCATGGGAGGGGCGAGATCCCCTCCGAGATTGGATCTGTCTCTCTATCCTCTTTTGTTTCACGTTCCCCAGATTTTGCCGAAAACCGTTTCTTATATTCCCGGAGATCCGTAACTCCGGTTGCGCTAAGATTTGTACACGATTTTTTTCTGGATATAAGCTTCCTTGCACCCGAAGTAGAGGTCCAACCAACGTACGAGGTGGCCACAACCCGCCACACCTGGCTCCTCTGGCGCGCCATGGTGGTTGTGCCCACCACCGTCCTCCGTTTATGGTCTTCCAACTCTCAAAAATCACAAATATTCCAAAATAATTCTCCGTGAAATTTTATTGCATTTGGACTTCATTTGATATGGATACTCTGCGATACAAAAACAATGCAGAAAACAGGAACTGACACTTAGCACTGGATCAATAGGTTAGTCCAATAAATCATACAAAAAGTTTCCAATAGTATGTAAAACTTGTATAATATTGGCATGAAACAATCAAAAATTATAGATACGACGAAGACGTATCAGCATCCCCAAGCTTAATTCCTGCTCGTCCTCGAGTAGGTAAATGATAAAAAATTTGATGTGGAATGCTACCTAGCATAAACTTGATCATATATGTAGTCATGTCATGAATATTAAGACATGAGTGATTCAAAGCAATAGTCTATAATTTGACATAAAGACATCAATACTTGGGCATCCCAACAAACAATCATGTCTTTCAGAATATGAAATGCTAAAGAATGTTATCCCTACAAAATCATATAGTCTTGTCATGCTCTATCTTCCCAGCTCAAAGTATAAATCATGTACTGCCTCGGTGTCAGCCAATCAATTGTTTCATACTTTTTAATGCGCTTCAGCATTTTCAACTCTCACACAATACATGAGCGCGAGCCATGGATATAGCAATATAGGTGGAATAGAATGCGGTGGTGGTAGACAAAAGAATAGAAAAAGTCTCACATCAACTAGGCAAACTAATGGACTATGGAGATGTCCATCAATCGATATCAATGTGAGGAGTAGGGATTGCCATGCAACAGATGCAACTAAGAGCTATAAGTGTATGCAAGATCAATATGAAACTAAGTGGGTATGCGATGCTCCATATGAAAAACATGGTGCTACTTTGAAGCACAAGTGTGGTATTTGCATGCTCCTTTTTTCATTCATTTTCTTCTTCTTCTTTTTTATTTTTATTTTTGGTGGGCTTCTTTGGCCTCTTTTTTTTGGGGGGGGGGCTTCTTTGGCCTCTTTTATTATTTCTAAAAGTCCGGAGTCTCATCCCGACTTGTGGGGGAATCATGGTCTCCTTTATCCTATCATCATGGGGGCATGCTCTAAAAATGAATAATGATGATCATCACACTTCTATTTACTTATAACTCAAAAGAAATAAAAATTACAACTCGATACCTATGACATAGTATGACTCTAAATGAAGGCCTTTAATAGTGTACCCGGATGTGCAATGATCTAGCATAGCAAATATATCAAAAAACCGACAAGCCATGAAAATTTCATGCTAGTTGTCTTACGATCATGCAAAGCAATGTGAAAATGAATGCTCAAGTCAACCATATGATGGAAGTGCATGGCAATATATCTCGGAATGGTTATGAAAATGCCATAATAGGTAGGTATGGTGGCAGTTTTGAGGAAGGTATAATAAAGTTTATGCACCGGCGAAAGTTGCGTGGCACAAGAGAGGCTAGCAATCATGAAAGGGTGAGAGTGTGTATAATCCATGAACTCACATTATTCATAAAGAACTCATATACTTATTGCAAAAGTTTATTAGCCCTGGAAGCAAAGTAATACTACAGATGCTCCTAGGGGGGAGGTTGGTAGGAGTTAACCATCGCACGCCCCTGACCTTCACACAAAGATAGGAGAATTAAGGATAAATTGTGCTCCAACTTCCTGGCATAACGAGAGACTATACGTGCATGCTTCGGGAATCACAAACCTTCACACCAATATCTTACTAAACATGATCATCCACTAGTACCTCCCACATATTATCATCTCTATATCGCAAAAATATTGCAAGGAATCAAACATATCATATTCAGTGATCCATAAGTTTTATGTAGGATTTTATGACTAACCATGCAATTGACCAATTCCTGTTGACTCTCTAAATAGATATAAGTGAAGCATGAGAGTTTAATTCTTTAGATCATGCTATAACAAATATAAGTGAAGCACAAGATCATTCTATGAACATCTGTTTCTATGTGAAGAGAAACAGGCAATCCAAACTTCAAATGATATAAGTGAAGACCATGAAGCATTCTATAAAGCCATACTCAAAATATATAAGTGAAGTGCAACGAGCATTCCAAAAATCAACCAACGACTATCTCATACCAGCATGGTGCATTATTAAAAGAAAAATAAAAGGCACACGACGCTCCAAGAATTTATGCATATCATGTGAACGAAACGAATCCGAAAACATACCGATACTTGTTGAAGAAAGATGGAATACCTTCCGGGGCATCCCCAAGCTTAGACGTTTGAGTCTCCTTGAATATTTACTTGGGGTGCCTTGGGCATCCCCAAGCTTGAGATCTTGCCTCTCCTCCTTCTCCTCACATCGATACCTCCTCAATCTTCGAACACTACATCCACACATAACTTAATCGAACTTTTAGTGGCGGGGTTAGTGCATATGATCAATGAAATCCCATCATGTACTGCTCTAACATTATTGTATAATTATAAACAAACATTACCCAATGTATGCTATCACAATTCTATGGCCCCAAGTCAATAACCAATAGCGGAACCTGGATGCTCATATTGGCTCCTACATATTCTACGAAGATCTTTATCGGTCAAACCGCATATCAACATATGTTGTTCCTTTTGTCAACGGTATGTTACTTGCCCGAGATTCGATCATCTGTATCTCAATACCTAGTTCAATCCCGTTACCGGCAAGTCTCTTTACTTGTTCCGTAATACATCATCTCGTGACTAACTCATTAGTCATTTGCTTGCAAGGCTTATTATGATGTGTATTACCGAGAGGGCCCAGACATACCTCTCCGACACTCGGAGTGACAAATCCTATTATTGATCTATGCCAACACCACGAACACTTTCGGAGACACCTGTAGAGCATCTTTATAATCACCCAATTATGTTGTGACGTTTGATAGCACACAAGGTGTTCCTCCGGTATTCGGGAGTTGCATAATCTCATAGTTATAGGAACATGTATAAGTCATGAAGAAAGCAATAGCAGTAAAACTAACGATCAAGTTGCTAAGCTAGCAGATGGGTCTTGTCCATCACATCATTCTCTAATGATGTGATTCCGTTCATCAAATGACAACACATGTCTATGGTTAGGATACATAACCATCTTTGATTAACGAGCTAGTCTAGTAGAGGCATACTAGGGACACTCTATTTTGTCTATGTATTCACACATGTACTGAGTTTCCGGTTAATACAATTCTAGCATGAATAATAAACATTTATCATGATATAAGGAAATATAAATAACAACTTTATTATTGCCTCTAGGGCATATTTCCTTCAATCTCCCACTTGCACTAGAGTCAATAATCTAGTTCACATCGCTATGTGATTCAATACCGATAATTCACATCGTTATGTGAATAACACCCATAGTTCACATCGCCATGTGACAAACACCCAAAGGGTTTACTAGAGTCAATAATCTAGTTCACATCGCCATGTGATTAACACCCAAAGAGTACTAAGGTGTGATCATGTTTTGCTTCGTGAGAGAAGTTTAGTCAGCGGGTCTGTTACATTCAAATCCGTATGTATTTCACAAATTTCTATGTTTACAATGCTCTGCACGGAGCTACTCTAGCTAAATGCTCTCACTTTCAATATTATCCAGATCGAGACTCAGAGTCATCCAGATCGGTGTCAAAGCTTCGACGTAACTCTTTACGATGAACTCTTTATCACCTCCATAACCGAGAAATATTACCTTAGTCCTCTAAGGATAATTTTGACCGCTGTCCAGTGATCTACTCCTAGATCAAAATTGTACTCCCTTGCCAAACTTAGGGTAAGGCATACAATAGGTATGGTATACAATATGGCATACTTTATAGAACCTATTGCTCAGGCATAGGGAATGACTTTCATTCTCTCTCTCTATCTTTTGTTGTGGTCGGGCTTTGAGTCTTACTCAACTTCACACCTTGCAACACATGCAAGAACTCTTTCTTTGACTGTTCCATTTTGAACTACTTCAAAAGCTTGTCAAGGTATGTACTCATTGAAAAAACTTATCAATCGTCTTGATCTATCTACAGATCTTGATGCTCAATATGTAAGCAGCTTCACCGAGGTCTTTCTTTGAAAAACTCCTTTCAAACACTCCTTTATGCTTTCCAGAAAATTCTACATCATTTCCGATCGACAATATGTCATTCACATATACTTATCAGAAAGGTTGTAGTGCTCCCACTCACTTTCTTGTAAATACAGGCTTCACCGCAAGTCTATATAAAACTATATGCTTTGATCAACGTATCAAAGCGTATATTCCAACTCCGAGATGCTTGCACCAGTCCATAGATGGATTGCTGGAGCTTGCACGTTTTGTTAGCACCTTTAGGATTGACAAAACCTTCTAGTTACATCATATACAACTCTCCTTTAATAAATCCATTAAAGAACACAGTTTTCTTATCCATTTTCCAGATTTCATAAAATGCGGCAATTGCTAACATGATTCGGACAGACTTAAGCATCGCTACGAGTGAGAAAATCTCATCGTAGTCAACACCTTGAACTTGTCGAAAACCTTTCGCAACAAGTCGAGCTTTGTAGATAGTAACATTACCGTCGATGTTGGTCTTCCTCTTGAAGATCCATTTATTTTCGATGGCTTGCCGACCATCGGGCAAGTCAACCAAAGTCCATACTTTGTTCTCATACATGGATCCCATCTCAGATTTCATGGCTTCAAGCCATTTTGCGGAATCTGGGCTCATCATCGCTTCCTCATAGTTCGTAGGTTCATCATGGTCTAGTAACACGACTTCCAGAACTGGGTTGCCGTACCACTCTGGTGCGGAACGTACTCTGGTTGACCTACGAGGTTCAGTAGTAACTTGATCCAAAGTTTCAGTATCATCATCATTAGCTTCCTCACTAATTGGTGTAGGAATCACTGGAACTAGTTTATGTGATGTACTACTTTCCAATTCGGGAGAAGGTACAATTACCTCATCAAATTCTACTTTCCTCCCACTCACTTCTTTCGAGAGAAACTCCTTCTCTAGAAAGGATCCATTCTTAGCAACGAATATCTTGCCTTCGGATCTATGATAGAAGGTGTACCCAATAGTTTCCTTTGGGTATCCTATGAAGACACATTTCTCCGACTTGGGTTCGAGCTTATCAGGTTGAAGCTTTTTCACATAAGCACCGTAGCCCCAAACTTTAAGAAAAAACAACTTTGGTTTCTTGCTAATCCATAGTTCATAAGGCGTTGTCTCAACGGATTTAGATGGTGCCCTTATTTAACGTGAATGTGGATGTCTCTAATGCATAACCCAAAACGATAGTGGTAAATCGGTAAGAGACATCATAGATCGCACCGTATATAATAAAGTACGAATACGACGTTCAGAGACACCATTATGCTGTGGTGTTCCGGGCGGCGTGAGCTATGAAACTATTCCACATTGTTTTAAATGAAGACCAAACTTGTAACTCGAATATTCGCCTCCGTGATCAGATCGTAGAAACTTAATTTTCTTGTTATGATGATTCTCTACTTCACTCTGAAATTCTTCAAACTTTTCAAATGTTTCAGACTTGTGCTTCATCAAGTAGATATACCCATATCTGCTCAAATCATCAGTGAAGATCAGAAAATAACGATACCTGCCGCGAGCCTCAACACTCGTCGGTGCATATACATCAGTATGTATGATTTCCAACAAATCAGTTGCTCGCTCCATTGTTCCAGAGAACGGAGTTTTAGTCATCTTGCCCATGAGGCATGGTTCGCAAGCACCAAGTGATTCATAATCAAGTGATTCCAAAAGCCCATCGGCATGGAGTTTCCTCATGTGCTTTACACCAATATGACCTAAACGGCAGTGCCACAAATAAGTTGCACTATCATTATCAACTTTGCATCTTTTGGCTTCATTATTATGAATATGTGTATTACTATGATCGAGATCCAACAAACTATTTTCATTGGGTGTATGATCATCGAAGGTTTTATTCATGTAAATAGAACAACAATTATTCTATGACTTTAAATGAATAACCGTATTGCAACAACTTGATCAAATCATATTCATGCTCAACGCAAATGCCAAATAACATTTATTTAGGTTCTACACTAATCCCGAAAGTATAGGGAATGTGCGATGATGATCATATCAATCTTGGAACCACTTCCAACACACATCGTCACTTCACCTTTAACTAGTCTTTGTTCATTCTGCAACTCTCATTTCGAGTTACTAATTTTAGCAACTGAACCGGTATCAAATACCTAGGGGTTGCTATGAACACTAGTAAAGTACACATCAATAATCTATATATCAAATATACCTTTGTTCACTTTGCCATCCTTCTTATCCGCCAAGTATCTAGGGTAGTTCCACTTCCAGTGACCATTTCATTTGCAGTAGAAGCACTTCGTTTCAGGCTTGAGTTTAGCTTTGGGTTTCTTCACGGGAGTGACAACTTGCTTGTCATTCTTCTTGAAGTTCCCCTTCTATCCCTTTGCCCTTTACTTGAAACAAGTGGTCTTGTTAACCATCAACACTTGATGCTCTTTCTTGATTTCTACCTTCGCTGATTTCAACATCGCGAAGAGCTCGGGAATTACTTTCGTCATCCCATGCATATTATAGTTCATCACGAAGTTCTAGTAACTTGGAAATAGTGACTAGAGAACTTTGTCAATTACTATCTTATCTGGAAGATTAACTCCCACTTGATTCAAGCAATTGTATTACCAAGACAATCTAAGCACATGCTCACTGGTTGAGCTATTCTCCTCCATCTTGTAGGCAAAGTATTGTCAGAGGTATCATACCTCTTGATACGGGTATGAGTATGAAATACCAATTTAAACTCTTAGGAACATCTTATATGCTCAGTGGCATTCAAAACATTTTTGAAGTCCCGGTTCTAAGCCGTAAAGCATGGTTCACTAAACTATCAAGTAGTCACCATACCGAGCTTTTGTCAAAAAGTTCATAACGTCTGCATCTACTCCTGCAATAGGTCTGTCACCTAGCGCTGCATCAAGGACCTAATTCTTCTGTGCAGCAATGAGGAAAATCCTCAGATCACAGAACAAGTCCGCATCATTGCTACTATCATCTTTCAATTTATATTTCTCTAGGAACATATAAAAATAAATGGGGAGCTACCACTACAAAAAAATACACTTCCGTGATGATACATGTTTGTCACAATAGGTCACGTTTTCTGTCATGCATGTACATCCATGACAAATTTAGGACAGAATCAAGATAGTCATACATGTGCTGTCGTAGAAGTGTTCCATGACATTACCAAAATTATCATCAAGGAAGTGTCCACTTCCATGACGATAAATAGTGCGTCACATAAGTGCTTTCGTCAAGGATGACTGACATGTGGCATCCACCGTAACGGGTCGCCTAAGCTATCGTGTCTGGTTTTGGATCGATAACCCGTTAACAGCCCCGACCAATGGGGATTTTCCACGTGTAAAATCATCATTGGCTGGAGGAAACACGTGTCGGCTCACCGTTGGGACAAATGTCATCCACTCATTGGACCCAAAGCGCCTATGATACGTCGACACATGGCATGGCACAACAGAGGCCCATTCCTGTGAAATGGCCGGCCCATTTGACTTGGTCAAAAGGTGGCGGGCCGGCTTACGGCAAGCCTGTTAACGACCTATTCGCATATAGCCCATTTACAGCCTGCTAACCCAGGGCCCGTTTACGGCCTATCCGAATTAGGCCCAGTAGCGTCATCTGGGTTGTCCAATATAATTCCAGCCCATTTTAACTTCCGACCCATGTATGGCCCATGACGTATTTCGGCCCATATGAGTCCCTTTGTAACTCTTGGCCCATTAATGGCTTGTGGTGAAACCGGCCCATCATGAACAATGTATCGCTTTATACCCATTAGCGACCCATTATTCCATTGGGTGGTTTCCAGCCCGTGTTACCTTTCGGCCTTCTGAGGGCCCATTTATTCTTGGGCTCATTTCCAGCATTCGGTTACTTACGGCCCGTTACTGGCCTTTTCTGCTTGTGGGCCAAATTCAGCCCGTGGATACAGTCGGCCCGTTTGTGGCCCGTTAATCTATTGGGCCATTTTCATAGCATCATCAAATACGGCCTATTAACGGCCCGTTATGGTCATCCCATAAAACGTACGATTTCCACTCTAGACCGTTTACGGCCCCTTATACAGCCCATACAAGGCCCATAGATGAGACGACCCGTAGAAGGCCCATGGATCCTACGGGACGTAGAAGGCCCATTGACCCGACGGCCCATAGAAGGCCCATTGATCCGACGGCCCATAGAAGGCCCATGGATCCGACGGTCCATAGAAGGCCCATGGGTTCGGCAGCCGATAGAAGGCCCACGGATCCGACAGCCCATAGAAGGCCCACGAATCCGACGGCCATAGAAGGCCATGGATCGTCCGTCCCGTAGATGGCCCATGGATTGTACGGCATGTGGAGGGCCATGGTCACTACAACATTTGGGCAAGTTGGCCCCCGTTTGAACGATATAGCATATTCAAAGAATTATCCTACTCTATACTATCACCTCTAAAAAACATACACTATACAATAAAGAGACTAAGGCATAGAAAGGTAGAATAATCCTACACTATACAATAAAGAAATTACAGCCGATTATACCCACTAGGCATTATGGTTCGGCACCAGTGATAATAAAGCATACACAAATAGCAAATTACATATACTGGGTAAATACAGCTCATACATCATGGACGCGCATCAATATAACTTACCATTTGAACTATAATATCTTCAGAAAATAGGATTGGCCGGATTTCGATAGCACAAATTTCATTCAGCAAAATCTCCAATTCCTTCATTGTTACCTCAGTGTCTTGTTTCATTTTTTTGACTCCTGCATCTAATACTTGCATGTCCAGTCTCAACTTGTTGATTGTACGTTCAGAATCATGTACACGTTGTCTTGCCACCTCTAGTTGATGCTCGAGAACATCAGCACATTCGAATTCCAATCCATAATCATTCGGTAACGTCCATGCCGCACTGCTCGTAGATCTTTGTGTTGATGTCACTTCATCCTGAAATGTTTCTGTAAGTACACATGACTAGGGCAAAAATATAGTTACAATAGCGAAGCGAGCAAGACCGACTATTTTGTACATGGCAAAACAGGACTAACAATAATGTTACACGTCATCAAGCATAAGCAGGTGATATTTTAAAACTATAAAAAAGGTAGTCTGCGCTGCCTGCATACAGAAATCTCTCTTAGATCACGAGAGGAGCATGATGTTGGGGCCCAATCCAAAACACAGACAAGTTATAAATTTATACAACATGTTGCGTAGAAGTAAGCAAGCAGTTGGCCATTCTGTAGCTCAATTAAAGTCTTAGGGAGCATAATGAACAGCAGAGGATTTCATACAAACATACTACAGCAAGCAAAACTATGCAATCATTAGCCTAATATAAACTAGATTGTGAGCCTCATTCAATAATAGTTGGTTAATAGACTTCAAAGCTTCAGGCACACTTCGGCAGAGTAATTAAATGGTAAGGCCTTTAATTATGTCAACTAATAGTTATACAAGTACCCAACATCAGGCATCATTCTTTGGGCATCTCATTAACTGAGGACAAATAAAGCAATTGAAAAGAGCAAATTAACTATGCCTGAAACAAACAAGGAATTGAACTGTTGAGTTGGATACAGTGACTTACCTTAACAGGTTGAAGAGGCTCAGCGCAGCTCCTACTTCTCTTGCAAGGCTCCTTCCTAACATCTTGTACTTGGAAATCATCAATCTTATCTTCATTGCACCCCCTGTGCAAGGTGACACAAACTAGTTACACGTCTCCTTGGAAGATAAATATGCATACTTTCCAGTCTGTGAACACAAAAGGATGAGATTATAACAAAACAACACCACATAATGAAACATGCCGCATCTCTTGCACTTGCACACAATGAAATGAGCATTTACTATGTCTGCACTATGTAAAAACTAGGTATACCTTCGAACTGGATCTCCAGGTACTCTTGGAGAGCCTACTTTAGTGTACAGCCAAACCTTTATGTCACCTATGAGTTAGAAAATGCCCCACTACAGCATCCCTTAGTGTTTAAATCGTTGACAAGCTCTGTTAGAGTGTTAGGTCAAGAACATCAAGTAATCAAAGCAAACAGTCCTAGTATGGCTGGCTGACGCAAACAAGCAATGAACAGATGTGTGAGCAAATCTTACATATCAAGAAAAGAAGCAAAGAAGGAGGCTTAAAGACCATCACTTGACTGACCAGATTTAAGGGGCAATTTAACATCATGTGCAACGTACGAACTAACATAAACATGGCATATTCCAGATTTTACAATGGAATGCACATGTATTAGGTTATGCCATGTATGATGATGCCTAAATGTACACTATAGCAGGCAGGAGTGATTCATCATTGCACGCACAATTGAATTGCAGGTTAAGGGCCAGTTCTATTCCGCCTTTTCAGGGCTTATTGTAAAAATAAGCCATAAAAGATGTAAAGAAGTCATTTTTGAGTTATGGGCTTGGGCTTAACTAATTTTGCTTTGGAGGGGGGTGTTTCGGGTAGAACCTCACTAAAAATTGAAGGGAAGGGGAATAGTGAAATGACTCTGTTGTCTGCCTATATTACACTCAAAATGCAACTAGTGACGCCCGCGTCACACCTCACCCTCAAGTAAAAACAAACACGCAAGTGTTCATTGCCCTGCCCGCTTGCATCTCCTCTCCCCTTTCCCTCTACCTCGATCCCCTGCCTGCAGCACTAGGGTTCCTCCAGCAAGCCGTCGCCACTGGTCCCATCTGGCCTGGTCCTCGACGATGCTCTGTCCAGCTAGGCTACATGGCCGGCGGGTAGGGGCAAATCTCCCTGGCTGCTCCTCCCTCTAGTGCCGCCCCTCATTCTCATGGTCTCCAGCAGCTGCTCCATTGTGGTTCTTCCAACGCACTACTCCGGCAGGCGCTGCATAACTACGGCTGATGCCACACTACGGCAGATGGCACCTTATTCCCCCTCCCCACCTCCCAGGCCGTGGCCTTGAGGTGCTGTTGAAGGATGAGCTCATCCAACAAGGTGAGGATCTCCTCTGTTTTTTGCCAAATTTTCATTATGATCCACTATACGATGAATTGCTATGAGCTGCTTCTGCTGCTATATGATGCATTGCTATGAGTTGCTCCTGCTGCTGCTATATGATGAATTGCTATGAGCTACTGCTGCTATATGATGAATTGCTATGAGCTGCTGCTGCTGTTGCTATATGATGAGTTGCTATGAGCTGCTGCTGCTGCTATATGATGAATTGCTATGAGCTGCTGCTGCTATATGATGAGTTGCTATAAGGTGCTCCTGCTGCTGCTGTATGATGAATTGCTATGAGCTGCTCCTGCTGATGCTATATGATGAATTGCTTTGAGCTGCTCCTCCTGCTGCTATATGATGAATTGCTATGAGCTACTCCTGCTGCTGTGATATGATGAATTGCTATGAGCTGCTCCTGCTGCTGCTATATGATGAATTGCTATGAGCTGCTGCTGGTATATGATGAATTGCACACTGCTGCTGCTGCTGTATGATGAGTTGCTATGAGCTGTTGTTGCTGCTTTATGATGCTTTCAGGTGGTGCTGCTATATGATAATAACCAGCCACTTGGACCATCGAATTTCAATAAATAATTTTTCTTCATTTAAATGCGGGTCATGTGTTTTTCGTTTAAATTAGGCAATGGGATCTCTATGGAAAACATTGACCAAAGTAGATTCTGGCAAGTTGATGGTATCTTTGTATTTGCATTTTGAGCAAATAGTGATGGTCTGTTTTCCTATCATATTAATTACTGCACCGGGTTCAATTTGTGATGTTTGCAAGTCAAATTAATTTTTGTATGCGCAGCAAAATGAAAAAAATATAATGCAATCTAGACTTTTCACTGATCATACCAAAGATAAGCTGAAAACGCAATGAAAAGAACTAGTTGGCTTATTACATGGAGCTTATATTCACATGTGCTTATTTTCTTAGGATAACTCGTAATAATTGTCCCTAAGAAACTTGACCAATAGAACTGACATACAAATAACATGTCACGATGATTGCAATGGAGGAGTGACGTACTGATGGCTTCTCGCCCCTCGTTGGTTACCCCAAGTGGAAGGTTTGAGATGCAGTGTAGCGGAAGTTTTCCCTTGGCAAAGATACCAAGGATCGATTTCCCCTGAGACTCCCAGTTTCAACAACAAGGTGTCAACTGCTAACAGCGCCAGATATTAGCAATCAACGTGGACCTGCACACAGATACAAATAACTTTGCTCCCAACGAGTACAGAGAGGTTGTCAATCCCTCCGGCCTTGTCGTTTACAAAGGATCAAACGCAAGTGATAGTAGTGATAGATATTGCTGCAATAGTAAATAAAAGCGGAAAGTAAATAGCGGATGTGATCAATGATGGTAATATGGACCGGAGTCCCATGATGTTCACTAGTGATGTCTCTCTCCCAAAAGACGATAAAACAACTATGTGAGGTAAACGAATTACAGCTGGGCAATTGACAGGACCATGTGCGCAAACCAATGCTGACTAAGTTGCAAGAAAGGTAGAGGTTCAAAGCATGGGCGGTACACCAAAGTAAGTAGACCGAAATCCATCTGCATCTACTATAATCATCCACCTTGAGATATCTATCCAGAACATCTCGCTGGTATTAAGTTGCGAGTCCCACCCATAGTGTAAACTCAAAGCAACAAACAACTGCATTAAAAGAACTTTGCGTAAAGTAAACAATCCTTGCACCCGCGGGCACAAGCACCGTTGTTTTCCCCCTTGTGGCAACATCACATCCCCTAGACTCATGTTTCTGTCACTCAAGCTAGTCATCGAGGGGCATGAACCCACAATCAAGCATAACATTCCGTCTTGGAGTCACTACCTACTACTTGGCCAAAGCAATAAATAACAACGGAGAACATGCAAGAATTACTTACGAACATAAATATAAAAGAGGTGAATCAAATATATTACTCAAACACAATCTGAACATAATCTCATAATCCATCGGATCCCAGCAAACTCATCATAGCAACAACATAAGGATTACATATGTGCCTCGATCATGTAGGGCAGCTCACGAGGACTAATTAGTGAAGCACAAGAACGGGAGGAGAACATCACATAGCTACTGGTCATGGACTCATGGTCCAAGGGAGACTACTCACAACTCATCCGGGAGGCGTCCATGGTGGTGGAGAAGCTCCCGGTGGTGATCCTCCCCTCCGGCAGGGTGCCGGGAAGAGTTCTCCTGGTGCTCCCGATCTTGGAAGCATGGCGGCGGCAGAACAGAGATGAGATCGCAAAAAAGGGTTCCCGTCTTGAGGGTTTCGGGACACGATATAAATATATGCCAAAGGGGGGCATCAGACGAGGCTTGGGGGGCCCAGGCGCCCCCCGGCGCGGCCCAGGGGGGGCGCGCCACCAGGGCGCCTGGAGCCCTGGTGGCCCCCCTCCGGCTGTGCTTCGGGTGCCTGGTAGCTTCTGGAACGCTGATTTTTTATATAATTTTTCCGGGATTTTTCTGGTAGTTCTCGTAATGGGAAAACCTGAAATACAAAAACAGCCGAAAACAGAAACTGGCACTGGGGTGCACCGAGTTAATAGGTTAGTCTAAATATGATCAAAAGTGTATGGAAGTGTATAAATATCATAGCAATATCACCCAAAAGAGGCATGGAGCAAGCAGAAATTATAGATACGTTTTGGACGTATCAACATCCCCAAGCTTAATTCCTGCTCGTCCTCAAGTAGGTAAATGATAACAAGAATAATTTCTGTGGTGACATGCTATTAACCATATAGGACTTTTTCATAGTCACATGACAAAAGCTTACTGAGACAATGAATCTGTAGTAATTAAGTTGCCTCATGAGAGAATCACAAAGAACTGAAAGTTTTACAATATGATACTGAAACATCAAATAGATTTGTAATGCGCATGGTGTGCAAATATGATAAAGTGATATCTCGCTTGCCCCCTTCAGTGAAGCAAAACATAAATGCAGGGGCACCTCCAAGGTTTAAGTGATGACTAGATACAATGATTTCAGAATAAACGATATCACAATCATGCAAAAGACAATGCTACTTTGGGACAATGCACATTACACTCAGAATGACAATCATGCTCTCAATAGTTGGTGCTTTAAGAAGGTGGAGACTCTTGAACTGTGGATTTTGTTGGCAAGGTTGAAAACCCGTGGTCGGAAACAAAGACAAAGCATGTACCAGAGCTCTTGGTTTTAAAAACAGAGGTAATAATATTTTTTTAGGTCATGCATGTTTCGTCAACGAATGCTAGCAGACAACTCAATCACTTCTTGAGATGGACAAGTTTCGAGGAACGGCTCCCGAATGAGGACGATCACATCCTCTTAATCTCATTTGTTTATCACTGCCAAAGTTTTCTAATTTCTAATGAACAAAGCGTGAAGGAGGTTTTGTTTGTTATATTATCTTTTTGAGCCGGGCGCACTCAATGCCAGTTCCTTCTCGTACTATGGGTTTGCACATTATACATGGAATCCCGGGTGAAGCTTGTCCAACTTAAAAAGATCATGAATTAACCACTACTTCCTCATGAACTTACAACAGAGGCACAAAATAGGAATGCTTTTTCTTTGAATAATTTCGAGATGGTACATGAAAGTCTCCGTTAGGAATGGCAGGTAAATACCATGTAGGAAGGTATGGTGGACTCATATGGCATAACTGGTTTAAAGGAATTTGGATGCACAAGCAGTCAGTCCGCTTAGTACAGGTGGAGGTTAGCAAAAGACTGGGACGACCAACTAAGAGAGCAATGACGGTCATAATCATGCAGAGCAACAAAGCAACATTGAATCATGCATGGTAGTTATATCGCTACTGAGAAACAAAAGATCATCAAGGCTTGACAGACTTTCTTTATAGTCTTAAATATGCGTGAGCATATGCCAAGTCAATCAAAGTAAATTCTTGAAGGAAGATATTACTAAACCATACCACATCATAGGCAAACAAATCATGTTGGTACTCCAATAACACATTGGGAACCCCCCAGCTATTTGAGACTAACCATAAGAAAACATGAACTACTAAGCACCATTATGCACGTAGCATTTTTATCATAGACATATCAACCAATGCAACAGAAGCAAACTCTCTTAATAAGATAAGCATGATAACTAAAGAGAGTTCCAGCAACCAACTAAACAAAAGCTCTTTAAAAAGATAAGCATGAAAACTAAGAGCTGAACATGATAGTAGCTATTGAAAGACAAAGAACATACACAGCAAAGATAGACATGAAAATTCTATGTTGTGTTCTAGGTTGAAGTGGAGCATGTTTCTCTCCCACGCAAAGAAAGCTGAGTTCCAACTCGTTATGAAAAGCAAGCAAAGCTAAAAAGGAAACTAAAAGCAAGACGCTCCAAGCATAGCACATAACACATGAAGTGATTAAAATATAGTGGAACGAAAGACGAACTAATAATTGTTGATGGAGAAGGGGATGCACGGGGGCATCCCCAAGCTTAGACGCTTGAGTCTTCTTGAATATTTCTTGGGGGTGCATGGGGGCATCCCCAAGCTTGAGCGTTTGACCCTCCTGAATCTTTTTATCATCTTCCCTCGCACACTTGAAAACTCCCTTCATACATAACTCATCGTAATCTGATTAGCGAGGTTAGTACCCATAATAGAATAATTTTTCCTTGCTGGAAATAAGGATAATCTTGAAGATCTACTGTTTCTCAAGATTGCCAAAAGGTTTTTGCAAAGAAAAAGCAAGCTCAAGGTTTGCAAAACGAAGAAAAGGCAAAACAGGACAGAATCTGTGAAAAACAGACCAGCAGGTAGTAAATAATTTTTTCGGGGCACTTCTGCAACTCAAATCAAAAAACTCAGAACAGACGCCCGAAAGCCAATCGTATAGAGCACGCTGTCAAAAAAATTCAGACCAAAAAGATGATCTGGTGATTTTATACGATTTTTTCTGTCCAAGGACAGAATCTGTTTCCTGGACAGCACGTCACAACTTTTGAACTTTCTTGCAATCAGAGGCTAAACTTGGCACAAAGCTGAAAAATAAAGATACAATGATGTTGCTACAGTAGTAACAAACATCAAGACCACTAAAACTAAAAGAACAAACTGAAAGCAAAGATAACAAGGGTTGTCTCCCCAGAGCTCTTTCTTTATAGCCATAAAGATAGGCTTAAGACTTTAATGATGCTCTCGTAGGAATAAGAGTTGAAGAACAAAAGAGAGCATCAAGTAGCAAATACCAAACACATTTAAGCCTAACATGCTTCCTATGCATAGGAATATTGCAATACAATAATTCATTGAAGCACAAAGCAATAAGCATAGGATGACAAAACAAGTGCAGCTTCAAAACCTTCAACATTAAGAGAGGGAACTTGATATTATTGAAATATCTATAAGCATATGTTCCCTTCTCATAATAATTTTCAGTGGGATCACGAATAAACTCAACAGTATAAGCATCACATAAAGCATTGTTACCATGATCCACATGCAAAAAGGTATCATTACTCTTCATATAAGCAAAATCTTTCTTATTAGGAATAGTGAGAGTAAAGCAATCATAACCATCATGGTAATCATTGTATTTAGGAGGAATATCATAATCATAATAAATTTTATCCTCAATAGTAGGTGGACCGAAAACATCATATTCATCATTGTAATCATATATAGGAAGCAAAGTATCATCAAAGTAAATTTTCTCTTCAAAAGTTGGGGGACTAAAAATATCATGTTCATCAAACGTGTCATCCCCAAGCTTAGAGCTTTCCATGTCATTAGCAATATTGATATTCAAAGAAAGCATACTAATAACATCACCACCATCATGATTGTTATGCAAATAATAAAGTTCCATAGGTTTTTTAATTTTCTCTTCAAACACATCATGTCCCAAAGCAAGGTAGAGCTTATAAAGCTCTCTCATATTTTTGTTGTTTTCCATTAAGCAAAACTAGTGAAAAGACATAAAGAAAACTGAAAGGTAAACTAACAAGACTAAAAAGCAAAGATAAAAGATAGCGTGCAACTCCCCTATCTCGAAGAGTGGAGTCCCCGGCAACGGCGCCAGAAAACTTTGCTCGATGGCTTCTCGCCCCTCGTTGGTTCCCCAAGTGGAAGGTTTGAGATGCAGTGTAGCGGAAGTTTACCCTTGGCAAAGATACCAAGGATCGATTTCCCCTGAGACTCCCAGTTTCAACAAGAAGGTGTCAACTGCTAACGGCGCCAGATATTAGCAATCAACGTGGACCTGCACACAGATACAAATAACTTTGCACCCAACGAGTACAGAGAGGTTGTCAATCCCTCCGGCCTTGTCGTTTACAAAGGATCAAACGCAGGTGATAGTAGTGATAGATATTGCTGCAATAGTAAATAAAAGCGGAAAGTAAATAGCGGATGTGATCAATGATGGTAATATGGACCGGAGTCCCATGATGTTCACTAGTGATGTCTCTCTCCCAAAAGACGATAAAACAGCTATGTGAGGTAAACGAATTACAGCTGGGCAATTGACAGGACCATGTGCGCAAACCAATGCTGACTAAGTTGCAAGAAAGGTAGAGGTTCAAAGCATGGGCGGTACGCCAAAGTAAGTAGACCGAAATCCATCTGCATCTACTACTAATCATCCACCTTGAGATATCTATCCAGAACATCTCGCTGGTATTAAGTTGTGAGTCCCACCCATAGTGTAAACTCAAAGCAACAGACAACTGCATTAAAAGAACTTTGCGTAAAGTAAACAATCCTTGCACCCGCGGGCACAAGCACCGTTGTTTTCCCCCTTGTGGCAACAGCACATCCCCTAGACTCATGTTTCTGTCACTCAAGCTAGTCATCGAGGGGCATGAACCCATAATCAAGCATAACATTCCCTCTTGGAGTCACTACCTACTACTTGGCCAAAGGAATAAATAACAACGGAGAACATGCAAGAATTACTTATGAACATAAATATAAAAGAGGTGAATCAAATATATTACTCAAACACAATCTGAACATAATCTCATAATCCATCGGATCCCAGCAAACTCATCATAGCAACAGCATAAGGATTACATATGTGCCTCGATCATGTAGGGCAGCTCACGAGGAATAATTAGTGACGCACAAGAACGGGAGGAGAACATCACATAGCTACTGGTCATGGACTCATGGTCCAAGGGTGACTACTCACAACTCATCCGGGAGGCGTCCATGGTGGTGGAGAAGCTCCCGGTGGTGATCCTCCCCTCCGGCAGGGTGCCGGGAAGAGTTCTCCTGGTGCTCCCGATCTTGGAAGCGCGGCGGCGGCGGAACAGAGATGAGATCGCGAAAAAGGGTTCCCGTCTCGAGGGTTTCGGGACACGATATAAATATATGCCAAAGGGGGCATCAGACGAGGCTCGGGGGGCCCAAGCGCCCCCCCGGCGCGGCCCGGGGGGGGGGGGCACCACCACGGCGCCTGGAGCCCTGGTGGCCCCCCTCCGGCTGTGCTTCGGGTGCCTGGTAGCTTCTGGAACGCTGATTTTTTATATAATTGTTCC
Source organism: Secale cereale (assembly GCA_902687465.1). NCBI lineage: Eukaryota > Viridiplantae > Streptophyta > Magnoliopsida > Poales > Poaceae > Secale > Secale cereale. Next base: position 417,223,855 of record LR738713.1, read on the forward strand.
GTGATTTTTCTGGCAGTTCTCGTAATGGGAAAACCTGAAATACAAAAACAGCCGAAAACAGAAACTGGCACCGGGGTGCACTGAGTTAATAGGTTAGTCCAAATATGATCAAAAGTGTATGGAAGTGTATAAATATCATAGCAATATCACCCAAAAGAGGCATGGAGCAAGCAGAAATTATAGATACGTTTTGGACGTATCACGTACCATAGCACATTGTACAGGCTCACCGCTGGCTCTCCTTGTTTTGCGATGTTCCATGAAATTGCCACATACATCTTGTACTTTTTCATTGTGTAACCCTATCTGCAAGTTGACACGGCTAATTTCAGACATCTCTACATGATAATACATTGCATATCCCTTGCGCGTATTTAAACCACCAATTAATGATTGTGTGCGTAGCATAAACTAGCCATGACTCTGTGTGCTAGACTAGCATACACTCTAAGGGAGCCTAATGTAGTGTACTGGAATTCCTACATGCCACCTACGATTTTGTGTAATGTACTGCCTCTGTTCCTAAATATATGTCTATGTAGAGATTCCAGTATGGACCACATACAGATGTATATAGATGCATTTTCGAGTGTAGATTCACTCATTTTGCTCCGTATGTAGCCTATAATGGAATCTCTAGAAAGACTTATATTTAGGAAAGAAGGTACGAGGTAGTATCATGTATGACATCTACATATCTAATTTAGCAGCCAGTAGTAGAAATCAGTGTCTGCACAAAGGGATTACTGGTCGAAAATCCTAGCAAAGCACATTGGCAGGCATAGAACAATACAAGAGAGAGAGACACGCTTACAAGATCATAGCAATGCCTCGGTCCAGGATCTTGCTTGGCCGGGCTGTTAGATCCAGAAGAAACATCGTCCTTGTAGTTTTTGCCAGCTGCATAACAGGTAACAGCGACTTGTTAGTATATTTGAAGTACATCGGGCAGGTGATGCTGGACGGGTTTAAAGGCGACAAGTACCTAGGCCGTGGCGGGTGCTTGGGACTTTTCCAGACGGTGGGAATCAGGTTAGAAACGTCATGGGTGATGACGCTGCGCTGGCTGTCGGGGTCCGGTAAGGAGATCTAGAACCGTTGAGTAGGGTGTTTGTGGAGCGGCTCCGGTAGGGTGGCCTACGTTGTGGGTGAAGCTGATCTGTGGCCGTGGACGAGAGCGTAGGTGAAGCTGCTCCGCTGTTTGGGTTAAGGATGGTGTCGACGATGCGGATCTGCGGCCGTGGACGGGGCGTCAGAAGCTGCTCCGGTAGGTTGGATGAGGATGCGAGGAAGCGGATCTGAGGCCGTGAACTTGTGAGTTAGCAAAGCAGCCCCGGTAGGGTTGAAACTGGTATAGGCGAAGCTACTCTGGTGGGGTTGACGATGGTGTCGGCGAAGCGGCTCCGGTAGGGTTGAGGAAGGTGTCGGCGAAGAGGATCAAAGGCCGTCGACCGGGGCGTCGGGGGGCGGCTCCGGGGGTGTGTGGACGAAGCGTCTCCTGTGGGGAGTACGAATGAGCCGCTGCAGATGCACTGCGGTTGACGAGAGTACCGGCAAAGCAGATCTGACGTCGTGGACAAGGTCGTCACTGAATTGGCTGTGGTACAGTGGTGGATGAGCAGTCTACTTGTTTCTAGGGGAGGTGGGAGGGGTAGATGCGGCCGTAGAAGCAGATCCAGCGAGGTGGACGCCGCTGGCTATGAATGGGCTCTGGTACGCCGGTGGATGAGCAGTCTAGGGTTTCGAGAGGGGAGGGGAGAAAGGCCGATGAAGTACGGATGACGTGATGTGAGATGCTCTGGTGCTGTGGAGTTAGTCGTTTTTGCGGGAGAGGGAGAGGAAATGGGGGTGCCATGTAGTGGGGGGTATCGGAAGTTACCAAAGCAGCCCCGACCTATTATGTAGATGAGGACGGTATTGTAACTGTTGGTCTCCGTGCACCAAGGACAAAAGGGGAATTTCGCATGCTAAAGACTAAGGTGGCGGAAATTTTAGAAGGAGACGGGAGATTTTGCCGCCCGCGGGATCGTTTGTATCCAGTTTCCACTAATTTTGGATCGTGCTAGCGGGAAGGTCATGCGAGAGTGTGTATACGGGGCACGTGTCAGCAGTTAATAACTGGTGTGAAGTCCACCCCAGAAAAAAAGACAATAACTCGGGATGATGCGCCGATAACTTGGACGTTCACACGGGCGCGGCCAATCGTACGGGTGTAGTGGTGCGTTCACAAAAAAGGGATCAAATGCTCAGCCTATGTATTTCTCATGTAAATAGATAATTTAGTGCAATTGGTTATTTACTTTAAACACAATGCATTGACGTGTTAGTGTACAGGCGCACAAAAAGAAATGGATATTGTAGTCCGCTACTTAAAAGTGTTACCTCATATGATTACATAGCCTCCATTTCATAAAATGTGTACCCGTTGAATTCATATATAAATATTACATATATTACTTCATAATAGAACCTTAAATCATCCAAGACTAATGATTTTGAATGCAAGAGTAATAATGGTGCATGTACATGATAGCTACATTGGTTGTTTGAAGAAACATCATTGTAACTTTGGCATGCACAACTGAAAAGGTTTATTTAAATAGAAAAAAATGTGATATGTGAGTGTCCAATCTTTATAGCGTTGAATCCGTATTGTACCTTTGGCCATGATATGGAGTAGATATTGATTTATGTTCAAGCGATGCACGTCCATGATCGCTAGATAGTGATATGTGAATGAATTGTGCAATCTCTCTCACACGCATACATATCTCATTTCCCTGTGGGCATCGGAATCACACACGCGCACTTCGTGTATTTCTCTCCCTCCGTCAAGGTTAGAATTCGTCTTTCTACCCTGTCCTACAAGTCTCTCACACAGAAACACACACGCTCTCTCTGTCGAACACGCCCGCCCCTTTAATTCTGCCCACCCACAACCACTAATGTCTCAAAGTATAATAATGTCTCTCACACATATGCCTAAGGTTAACTCGAGTTCCAGAACCATATGAATACATACAATGGGATTCCAACAGAACACCTTTTGTTTTAAGATTTCACTCTCTCTCTCTCCCTCCCTCTCTCTCTCTCTCTCTCTCTCTCTCACACACACACACACACACACACACACACACACACGCACGCGCGCACACACACACATTGTTTCTCGCTTCATTTTTTCCGGCACTTGCATGCACACAATTTTGTTTATCCTCGTGATGCTTTAAGTACGCCTCGCACAAATGCTATCTACCTATCCCTTAATATAGCTAGATATGTGTTACACAAACTCCTTCTCCCTACTAGCAAGATGCCCATGCGTTGCATCGAACATCAAGATGCATTTGTATGAGTAGTTTATCTTGTGGGAGAAAAGGATGAACGAGGGAATGCCTTATTTGCAAATGCGGAGAGGGGTGTGGGTATCTTTTTGCAAAATTTCCACAATTTCCTTCCTATCCGTCGAGTATAAATCGGATGGCCTATATTGCAGGATGGTAGGAACACCATCATCACCAACTCTGTTTTTTTATAAGAGTAGGGATATGTAAGTGTCACTGC
>LR738713.1:417227555-417246856 GCA_902687465.1 Secale cereale
CCCCCCCACAATGCCAGCAGAAGGGTGACAACTCGATATGATCATAATCTGTCAATTGGTATCTCTCGAACATTGTGTCTCTGTGCCTCGCTCAGTAGCCCCCTCGATATGTAGACTTCTCGGGCGCACACAGCTGTAGTGACGATGACGCTAAACCCAGTGTGCCTCATTTTTACCGGCCTCATGTGATAGTTTTCACCCTGTTTTATGTTAATTAACAAGGCAACCTTTTCTTTGTTACTACTAGTGAATCAGAAATCATTCGGGGTAGACATAAAATATATCACTTCAACCCAATTATCACAGTAACTATTTTAAAAGAAACTAGCTAGATGCCCGTGCGTTGCAGGGAACATCAAGATGCATTTGTATCAGTAGTTTATCTTGTGAGAGAAAAGAATGAACAAGGGAAGGCCGTATTTGCGAACGTGGAGAGGGGTGTGGGTATATTTTTGCAAAATTGCCATAGTTTTCTTCCTATCCGTTAGATATAAATCCGACAGCCCATATTTCAGGATGGAACGCACACCATCATCACCAACTCTGTTTTCTACTCCCTCCGTTCCTAAATATTTGTCTTTTTAGCGATTTCAACAAGTGACTACATATGGAGCAAAATGAGTGAATCTACACTCTAAAATATGTCTACATACACATCCGTATGTGGTAGTCCATTTGAAATTTGAAAAAGACATATATTTAGGAACGGATGGAGTATAAGAGTAGACATGGAGATATATCTCCGGCATAGTCTACAACAAAAATGTGCTGGACTGGTTAGCGCCGGATGCTCGCAACGCGATGACATGAGTTCGAATTCTGTCTTTAACTTTAGATTCTTATATTATATATTACTTATTTGATATATATTTTTCTCGCTATTGTACTGATAGTGGAACCCACAAAGTACTTAGAATACAAGATTAAGGATGGACTTGTTTCTTTTTAACTTTCCGTACGAAGTTGTAGCCACTCTGCAAGTCACGTGTACACTGTACATGCAATTAACTTTTTATAGAGGGACAATCATACACGCAATTAACTCAAATGGATTGGATGTCACTCTATTATTTCCAGCATAAGAGCATCTCCAACGGCAGCCGGCAAATTTCCTCTCGCTTCCTTCCGCGGAGGACGACATCAAACGCCAGCGGCATACATTTTCACAACTCTAACCAACCAGATGAAATTCGTGCAAACACAGACTGATTTCATATAAGCATGAAGGATTTCGTATAAAAAGCCGGATCTTCATATAAACATGATGGATTTCATTACATTTACATGAACTAAGCGGTGCCAATCCGGCTCTCTTGGTATAATTAATACTCCCTCCATCCAGAAATACTTGTCCTAGAAATGGATGTATCTAAACTAATTTTAGTTATAGATACATACAATTTATCCATTCTTAGAATGAAAATGTCCCGCCAGCTGGAGAGGGAGTACATAATCTAAATGGCCGCCCGTGGATCCCTTTGTCTTCCTCATGTCCGGCAGACACTTTGCGGGGTCGACGAAGGTCCTCAGAAGAGACGAAGAAGCAAAGAAACCACCTGAATGCGCAGTCATCGCCTCGGCAGTGGCCTTCATGGGACCCAAGTGGTGGCGGCCTCCCATGTTCTACTTCTCCTCGATGATGGCGGCGGACATGGAGAAGCTGGCCACCGACTCGTCGCTCTCCACGCACTCGGCTTCTGTCTCTGCCTGCATGGCGTTGCCGCAGGCACGGAAGGCGCGCCCACAGTCACGGGAGTGCGGCAACGCAGACACTGGTGGTGCGGTACGATGCGGCAGCGACGACGCCCGTACCGGTGTGCTCGATGCCGTGCTGGCGTGGAACAACTCGCCACTCCTCATCGAGCTGAAATGGAGCGGCAAGTTGCTGAACCACGCGCTTGATTGGGGCGGCAACTGGCTCCGTCGGTCCAAGCGAGGTTGGTGAAGCACCGAGTGGCCTCGCCCGTATCCGGAGGGCTCGGTGGGCCACCCAGCCGGGTAATATGCCAGAGAACGGCTTCTCGGAAGCCATCGGAAGAGTGGAGAAAATGGTGAAGGAGGAGATAGGGGAGCGGCGGAGGGGTGCGATTCTGCCTGCTGTCTATCTGGCCTCGTGTAAATAGAGGGCGAACAGTAGGAGATTGGTCGGCGTCTGGCCTCGTTTAAACAAAGGGCGGACGGGAGGAGCTCGGCCGGTGTTGCGTTTAATTCCGGCGCGCTCATGAACGGACGTGTGGCCGGAGTAGGTTTCTCGGTTTGCATGCGGGTTTAACAAAGGGGTTTGATGGAGGCGAGGAGGCGTGTTCAGCCGGGCGTGCAGCGGGCGGTGCAGTACTATTCGATTTGACAGCGGGTGGCGCAGTTCCCGATACGGCTTTAATGCAGACGAGGGAGGGAGTAGCGGTTCTCGAAATGTTGAACTGCCAATGCATCCTCCTTCAATTAATGCATGAGGGAAGTAATGGGAGGAGGACCGGGAAAGAGGCTGCACGATGTGAATGCAATGCAGTTTGCCCTCATACAAAGGCGCCCCTCCATTCCAATGCATCTACCACATCGTACGCACCTAAGCATTTGCCTAAGCACCTACACTAAGCGCAAAAGAGCTCACTCCAGACGCATGGCGGCGATGCATGTGAGCAGCCAGCGGTTGTGCCAGATGGTCCACAACGTTGGCCTGCAGCATGGCACCGAGGATCATCTCCAGACGGTATTGGAGACCGGCTGGTGGATGGCCGCCGTCGATGCCAACTACGACTCTCAATTGGACCAGATGATCGTTGCCACCACCAACAAGTTCACCGTCCTCAAGAAGCTCACGGACGACATCGTCGTACTCCTCCAGCCCGCACGCCCGGGCTCTGCTACTTCTCGTGCGTGCGTTGTATTCCCTCGAAGAGGAAAGGGTGATGCATCACAGTAGCGTAAGTATTTCCCTTAGTTTTTGAGAACCAAGGTATCAATTCAGTAGGAGACCACGCGCGAGTCCCTCGCACCTGCACAAACAAATAAGAACTTCGCAACCAACGCGATAAGGGGTTGTCAATCCCTTTACGGTCACTTGCGAAAGTGAGATCTGATAGAGATGATAGTTTGATATTTTTGGTATTGTTGGATATAAGAACAAAAAGTAAAAGCTGAAAAGTAAAGTAGATTGTAGATAGATATGTTGAGAATAGACCCAGGGGCCATAGTTCTCTCTAGTGGCTTCTCTCATGATAGCGATATTCTACGGCGGGTAAACAAATTACTTTCGAACAATTGATAGAAAAGCGAATAATTATGAGACTATCTAGGCATGATCATTATATATAGGCATCACGTCCGAGACAAGTAGACCGAAACGATTCTGCATCTACTACTATTACTCCACACATCGACCGCTATCCAGCATGCATCTAGCGTATTAAGTTCATAAGAACAGAGTAACACCTTAAGCAAGATGACAAGATGTAGAGGGATAAACTCAAGCATAGTGATATAAACCCCATCTTTTTATCCTCGATGGTAACAATACAATACGTGCCTTGCTGCCCCTATTGTCACTGGGAAAGTACACCGCAAGATTGAACCCAAAGCCAAGCACTTCTCCCATTGCAAGAACTATAGATCTAGTAGGCCAAACCAAACCAATAATTCGAAGAGAGTTGCAAGGATATTATAATCATACATAAAGAGTTCAGAAAAGAACCAAATATTTCTCATAGATAATCTTGATCATAAACCCACAATTTATCGAATCTCGACAAACACACCGCAAAAAGATATTACATCGAATAGATCTCCTCGAAGACCGAGGAGAACTTGGTATTGAGATCCAAAGAGAGAGAAGAAGCCATCTAGATACTAGCTATAGACCCGAAGGTCTGTGGTAAACTACTCACAACTCATGGTGAGGTGATGATGATGATGTAGAAGCACTCCGTGGAAGATCACCCCTCCGGCGGAGCTCCGGAACAGGCCCCAAGATGGGATCTCACAGGAACAGAAGGTTGCGGCGGTCAAACTAGAGTTTTCTCTGTTGTTCTGATAGTTTCGGGGTACGTAGGTATATATAGGAGGAAGGAGGGCACCGGGGTCCAGACGGGGTGCGCCCTATAGGGGGGCGCGCCTGTAACACCCCATATGTGATACTTTCCATTTATGGCAATATATCAAACGTTGACTTCATCAATTCCATTCTGGACTCTTCTTTCATATCGGGTTTCTTTGTTTTGTCGTGTGCGTGTGTGCATTTCATCCATGTCATGTTATCTTGTGCATTGCATTGCATTCGTGTTGTCACTTGCACCTGGTCCCGCTCGTCTCTTCCCGTTATCCATTTCGAGTTCCGACACTCACACACGTGCCCATGGCACCCCCGACTCCTTCTTTCGTATGTGGCCGTGAAACGTCCTCGGAATGAGGTGAGACTTGTCGTGCGTTGTTGTTTTGGTACGTGTAGGCCGCCTGTCAAGTTTCGTCGCGTTTGGAGTTTGTCTGATACTCCAATGGTTAACCTAGTGGGCTAAAAGCTCCTCTTCGTTTTGGCCCAAGACCCCCTCCACAACAACCCACTAACCCAGAACAACCACTCCCATCCTCTCGGTCCTCGGATCGTGATCGTGTGGGCAAAAACCGCTCCCCATTTGGACCTTCCTAGCTCCCAGAATCTATAAATTAGCCCCCTCCCCCGAAATTTCGGGCAAACCCTAGTCCCACTCCTCCTCCGCCGCCGCCGGACACGTCCAACCGGCCGGGCGTGTCCGACTTCCACCACCGCCGCCACATGTCGGCACCTGGTTGGCCGCCTCCGCCGCCGGGCCCGCCGCGGCCCGAGGCCGGCCCGCCCGCCCCGCGCGCCCTCCGCCGCCCCGCGCCCGTCGCCTCCGCGCGCCGACGCGCCGCCGTGGATCTCCGCCGCCACCGCGCCACCTCCGGACGCCGCCGTCCGCGCCGCCTCCGACCGCCGCCGCCCGCACCGCCTCTGGCCGGAGAGCCGCCTCCGGCCGGCCCCGTCGTCCTTCTCCGGCGATCCTGATCCGGTTCGGGATTGGGACCAGATCCACCAAGACATCAACCAAACATCTCCCCGAACCCGGATCTCGCCGTCCCAGAACCCCTTCGTCCCGCGTTGACTTTCGCGGAGGTAAAAATTCCACTAAGTCCCCAGATTCCGTAAATTTGTTGCCCTCTTTGACATGCAATAACTTCGTGCTCGTAAATCCGTTTTGAGCGTGTAATATATCAAAATGTTCGTTGTGATATGCTCTTCATTTTGTTCAACTATGACATGCTTGTTTGAGTTCATCTTGATGACCTAATCATCATTGCAAGAGTGCTATATGTTTAAAACTGCTATTATCTGTAATTTTGTTGCATGCTTGTGGTGTTGATAACTTTGTGCATGTTGGTCTAAATGGAGCATATGATATGTCAAAATGTTCATTGTGAAATGCTCTACATGATGGTTGCTGTAGTATTCATGTTAGGTTCCATATTGCCATGTTAATCTCTAATGCAAAAGTGCATGTGGCTATTAAGTGATGAAACTTGATATGAGATGCTGAGTTGACTTGCTCATTGCTATTGGTGTGTTTGTCTTCATGCCACATGTCAATATGTTTTAGAAGCACAATCATATGGTCTTTGCTGTGGTGCAATCCACTTTTCATGATATGCTTTGACGTGACTTAAACAAGCTTGTAAACTTGCCATGCCAATGTTACTGTTTTTATACTTAGTGAAAAAAACTGCTATGTCTGGAATCTGTTAAACCTGATGCCATGTTTGCTTGATGCCTCACTCAAATCCATGCATGTTTTAGTATGTCAAATGATCATTACTTGTTGTCCATGTTATTCTCTATCCATCCATGCCCTTATTTGCAAATATGGCCTGATGTAGCTTATTTATTTCTTGCTCTCAAGTTGCTATAAATTTACCTGTCAGTTTTTTATCAGCATGATCAATTTGGTGAAGCTTGTTGGTATTGATCCATGCCTCCTATGGAGTTGCTCCAGTGGAGTTGTTTGATGTATGCTATGTCTATTACATGTCCATGATCTTTATATACTTAGTAGAGTTGATATGCTTGTTGTTTTGTGCCTCTGAAGGCAGCATTGTGATGATGTTTTTGCCTTCCCGGATTTTGACTAAGTCTGGATAAATTTATTGCAACTTGCCATGCTTGGTTAATTGTGTTCCAGTAGGTTTTTGGGTGTGTTCTAAGTTCATGCTTGTTAAGCATCTTGTTTATTTCACATCCATGTCCTTTGTTTCCATGTTTGGGTGTTGTAGCATGATTATTTCTTTCTCCAAAGATGCCATGTTGCTATAAAATGTAGTTTTGCTTGAATATTGTTTTGCTTGCCATTCGCAAACCGTGCGTCCGTTTCCGGTGATCTTTATATCGATTTCAACCGAAATCTTTCCCTCTATCCAATGGCTTGCTTGGATTCCCAAGATAAGGCCTTTTCCATCATATTCTCCTTGGGCTCAAGTGCTTCCACATGCATACGCACATCATACTCGCGTCCCTCGTTATGACTTGCATCATGTTGATTGTGCATTGCACCGTGTTTGATGTTTTGCCGTGTTGTGTTCTTGTGTTGAGTAGAGCTAGAAGCCGATTCGGAGTTCGAGGTTACTGCCGAGGCTGAGTTTGAGGAGCAAGGTTACGATCCCTCCGTGGAATCAACATGCAAGATGACCATTCCCAGATATCACTACTATCTTTGCCTATGCTAGATGTCTCGCTCTTTAGATATTTCCTCGATGTCTATGTCTGTTTGTCAGCCATCCTATTGTTGCCATGAAACTCCTTAACCACCCTCCTAGCAAACCATTGTTTGGCTAAGTATGCATCGCTCAGCCCCTCTTATAGTGTTGTTAGTTGCAGGTGAAGATTTGAAGATTCTTGCTTCGTGATGAAGTTCTTGTTGAGATATCACAATATATAATATGTTAAACTAAATCATCTATATATTGGTAATGGGTGGAAGGCTAAGCCTCTTGCTTGGTGTTTTGTTCCACTCATGCCACCCTAGGAACCGTTAAACCGGTGTTATGTTCCTTGATTTTGTGTCCCTAACACGGTTGGGGTTTATGGGCCCCCCTTGATAACTTGCTTAGTGCTAAAGCTTTTCAGTAAGGCCCAACTTTGTTTTTACCATTTGCCATAACTAAATAACTTTCATAGGGATTTTCCGGACCACGAGGACTTAATTTTACAACCTGGGCCAGCACTCCTCATGAGTGTTGGTCCAAACTGGGCAGACTGCAGGGCCGCTTTGGGGAAACCCGAGGTATCTGGTATTACCTGTAGGCTGACCTATCCGGTCGTGGCCTGAGACGAGATACGCGCGGCTACTATCAGGATGTCGGCACTCCGGGAGGTCTTGCTGGATTAGTTTTACCTTTGTCGGAATATCTTGAGCACTTGATTCCGAGAATACTCAGGTCTTCCCACCTTGGAGTTGTGACTCCGCAGATCGTGGGCTTGTGATGGGCTAAGTTGGGACACCCCTGCAGGGTTTGATCTTTTGAAAGCCGTGCCCGTGGTTATGTGGCAGATGAGAATTTGTTAATATCCGGTTGTAGATAACTCGACACCATGTTCATAATACACTACCTGCGTGAGTAACTGTGATGGTCTCTATTCGAAGGGGTTCGGGAAGTGAAAACGGTGGGGTTATGTTTGACGTGCTTAGTTAGGATCACTTCGTGATCACTTTGACAATCGTTGGCACTTTCTCTTCTCGCTCTAAACACGTAAGTTAGTGCTAGTGCTGCTGCAACCTTGTTTTCAGCCTTGTTCCACACCCAAGGCTTTGATAGTATTGCTACCCGGGAACGGGATTGCTGAGTCCTCCGTGGCTCACAGATTCTACACAACACCAGATGCAGGTACCAATGAGAACTACACAGGTGGTGGTTCAGACTTGTATTGGGAGTTCGACGAAGAGCGTGGGTGATACTACGTGTCCTATCCCAAGGATCAGTAGGGCTCTTACTAGGATGATCGGGACCTTATGTTGCTTTATTTATGGTATCTTTCATTTGGATCTTCATCCGTAGTCGGACTGTGATGTATTTCGGATGATGAATGTTTATGTATTACATTGTGACGTGGCGAGTGTAAGCCAACTACTCTTTTACATTTTCATCCCTTCTTTTACATGAGTCGTGCAAAGATACCATACTTGAGATCATTCTAGTATGTGATTATGCCTTTAAGTCATGCCTCGACACGTGGGAGGCATAGTCACATACTGGGCAGTACAATTTGGTATTCAGAGCCTTCTCCGACCTAGGAGCCCCCCTGATTGATCGAATCGTTGACGGTTGAGTCTAGGCACACACAGAAAAATGTTTTGAGTCCTATATATATATCGGAGAGTAGAATTTCTTTCCCCTTCATCACTGTGGTGAGAAATCCTGACGATTGCTCTATCTCTTCTACTCTCAAAAATTCACTAAATTGTTTTTAGGATCACGCGAGTATTGTTTGGATTGTTCCGATATCTTTGTGACGAGAACATTGTTCTCGATGCCTCCTGTCATTTAGGGGTTGTGGCAGTGTTCCGGGGAGTTGAGCTCCGAGGTGTTGTCATCACAAATGTATCGCGGCGGTTCTAGAATACTCAAGATGGCAGACATCGAAAACTCTTCTATGCGGTTTGTGGTGAGATAACCCCGACATCACCCAGTACTGGGGAGGTAGTTCGGGAGTATTGCCACAGCTTGCATAGCAGATGCGTTTCGAAGGTCCGAGGTAAACTGTTTCCGAGGATGATTGGTTATGTGTTGAAGGATGGATACAGCTAGATGTAGGATTAGAGTTGAGTGCGCGGTGCTTCCCCTGTATCCCCAACACCCGATTGCATAAGCGGAAACCTTCGGAAATTAATAGGTGGGTTCTTCTAGTAGCTCGTAGGCATTCTTCCAACGAGTGCATGATATGGAGTTCACGGTTCAACATTGTGTGAAGTGGTTTTATGGGCGTTGTTCCAATCGGGAGTTGCATCTTAAAGGGTCCTTGGCTATGCTGATCTGGGATTGCAAAACCCTTTTGTAACACGTTTCATGAGCTTTCAGCACGAACATGTGGAACGAAGCTTCTATCTTGTATTTGTTCTATCTGCTCCTTGTTGTTTTTATTTACCTTTTGTTCTCCCAAGTGGCTTCTCGAGAAGATTGTTGTACCATTAAACTATGGATTACATTCGTTCATTTTGTTCGAATGTTCTTGTGAAGACTTATGTTGCAAGTTCTAGCCGTTGATTCAGCTTATATATTTTCAATCAATGGCTAATAGTTGTCATCTCATTCAGGATGGCTCCTAAGAAGGTTCCCAATGCTAACCCAGAGGGTGAAGAAGAACGTGTTCCTGAACGTCCTCCTTCCCCTCCTCCTCCGTCTGAGGCCTGGAGAGAAATTATGCAAGCGACCAACCAGAACACCCAGATGCTTATGCAAATGATGCAGAATTTTCAAGCCAACCAAGCAAATCAAGGCTATCATGGGAACCAAGGCCAAGGCAATCTGTTCAATCAACCTCACTTTGCTACCCTCAACCAATTCCTGGCAAACCAATCGAAGTCGTTCAGTTACTGTGTGGATCCGCTAGATGCTGAAGACTGGATCACAGACATCAAAAAGCACTTTGAATGCGGTAACATGAGACCTGAGGATTATGTCAAGTTTGCCACTTTCCAACTCAAAGATCAAGCTGCTGATTGGTGGCAACAGTACAAAGATTCCAGAGGTGGACGTGAGATCTCGTGGACTGACTTCTGCAAGGATTTCCACTCTCACCACATTCCAACCAGTGTCATTGAAGGCATGCATGAGCAATTCCGCAACCTGAAGCAAGGCACCATGTCCGTCTATCAATACAATGTCAAGTTCCAGAATCTTGCCCGCTATGCCAAGCAAGACATCCCAGATGCCAAGAGCAAGATTTATCAGTTCTGTGGTGGTCTGGAGGATGAACTCCAACTAGCTCTCACCTTGTTCGAGCCGGATGAATTTGACCAATTCTACAATATGGCTCTTAATCAAGAGGCAGCCCAGCTCAAGATTGAAGCTTCCAAAAAGAGGATCGGAGATGATGTTCACTCCTCCTCTTCTTCCCAAGTGGTTGCCAAGCAGCAGAAGTTCTGGCTACCCCCTCCTCCAGTGATCCGTCCTCCAAGCAACAACAAGCACTCAGGTGGCCGTGGTTTCTCCCACCCACCCAACCCAAGCAATCAGTCCAAGCCTCAGTTCCAAGCTCCAAGAACAAGTAGTCCTTATCAGCGGCCTCTTTCTGAAGTTACTTGCAACAAGTGTGGTCAGAAGGGTCACTATGCAAACAAGTGTACTCAAAGGCGTCTTCCGCCTCCTCCACATGTCGGCAATGCTATTGTCAAGCACAACCCCAGGGCTGCAAGGGTGAATCTGATGAATGCAGCTCAAGCAGATAATTCTTCTAATGTGATTATTGGTAAACTTCTAGTTAACTCAATTCCTGCAAAATTTTTGTTTGACTCTGGCGCATCACTCAGTTTCATATCAAGACCATTCTTCACCAAGCATAATTTCACTTCGGTTTTTCTGGATAAGAAGTTATCAATTATTTCTCCGGCCAAGCACATGACTTCTAATTTGATTGCTCCGGACATATCTATTCATTTGGGTGATTATAGTTTTCTGGTTTCTCCGGTTGTTCTTGGCAACTCTGACATTGATCTTATTCTTGGGATGGATTGGCTCTCCAAGCATGTTGCAAACATTGATTGTGCAAACAAGGAAGTCAAGCTTACTCATCCTGATGAAGACGTGATTATCTTCGCAGCTCGAGATAACACAATCAGGATATTCTCTCTCAATGACAAGGGCGAGATTAATGCCATTTCTCATATTCCGGTGGTTAATGAATATGAAGATGTTTTCCCTGAAGAGCTTCCAGGCATACCTCCCCATCGCCAAGTTGAATTTGTCATTGAACTCGAGCCCGGTACCGAGCCAGCATGTCGGCGTCCGTACAAGCTTTCCCCTGATGAGTTGAAGGAGCTGAAGAAACAACTCGATGAGCAAGAGCGTATGGGTCTAATCAGGCCTAGCACTTCTCCTTGGGGCTGTGGTGTTCTATTTGTCAAGAAGAAGGATGGCACGGAACGCCTTTGCGTTGATTACTGGCAATTGAAGAAGAATACAATAAAGAACAAGTATCCGCTCCCCAATATCAATGAATTGTTCGAGCAGCTCAAAGCAGCAAAGGTGTTCTCGAAGCCCGATCTCCGGATGGGTTACCATCAGATTCCTATCCGTGAAGAGGATATTCACAAGACCGCATTCAGAACAAGCTATGGCTCCTATGAATACACGGTCATGTCTTTCGGCCTTGCAAATGCTCCACCCACTTTCTCGAGGATGATGCACTTCATATTCAACCCCTACACCAATGAATTTGTTCTCGTCTATTTGGATGACATCTTGGTATTCTCGAAGAATGAAGAAGATCATGCCAGGCACCTCCGTTTGGTCCTAGACAGGCTCCGTGAGCACAAGTTCTATGCGAAGTTCTCCAAATGTGAATTTTGGCTGGATAAAGCCTTATATCTTGGCCATATCATCTCTAATAAGGGCATTTCTGTGAACCCCGAGAAAGTTAAAGCTATTGTCAACTGGGAACCCCCGCAGAATGTCAAGCAACTCCGAAGCTTCCTTGGTCTCGCTAGCTATTGCAGAAGGTTCGTTGAGAACTTCTCCAAGATTGCCAAGCCTCTCTCCAACCTGTTGTAGAAGAATGTCAAGTACTCATGGACTCCTGATTGTGATGTGGCATTCAAAACACTCAAAGAGAAGCTTATTTCTGCTCCGGTTCTTACTCCTCCGGATGAGTCCAAGCCCTATGAAGTCTTTTGTGATGCTTCTTTGCAAGGACTTGGTGGTGTTCTCATGCAAGACAACAAGATTGTGGCATACACTTCTCGTCAGTTGAAACCAAATGAGAAGAATTACCCCACACATGATCTCGAGCTAGTAGCAGTTGTACATGCCTTGATCACGTGGAGACACCTTCTGTTGGGCAGAAAAGTGGACATCTTCACCGATCACAAGAGCTTGAAGTACATCTTCACACAGCCAAACCTTAACCTTCGCCAGACTCGTTGGGTTGAGATGATCCAAGTGTTGGGGAACGTAGTATTTTAAAATTTTCCTACGATCATGCAAGATCTATCTACTAGATGCATAGCAATGAGAGGGAAGAGTGTGTCTACGTACCCTCGTAGACCGGAAGCGGAAGCGTCAAGTGACGCGGTTGATGTAGTCGAACTTCTTCGCGATCCAACCGATCAAGCACCGAACGTACGACACCTCCGCGTTCAGCACACGTTCAACTTGATGACGTCCCACGAGCTCTTGATCCAGTTGAGCTTCACGGGAGAGTTTCGTCAGCATGACGGCATGGTGACGGATATGATGTATCTACCGGCGCAGGGCTTCACCTAAGCACTGCGACGGTATGACCGAGGTGTGTTTCTGTGGAGGGGGCACCGCACACGGCTAGAACAATTCAACTTGTGTGTCTTTGGGTGCCCCCTGCCCCCGTATATAAAGGATCAAGGGGGGAGGCCGGCTGGCCCTCTATGGTGCGGCTAGGGAAGCAATCCTATTAGGAATAGGATTGCAATCCTATTCCTAGTAGGAGTCCACCAATGAAGGAAGGGGGGAAGGAAAGAGAGGGAGAGGGAGAGGGAAAGAGGGGCCGCGCCCCCTCCCCTAGTCCTATTCGGACTACTCATAGGGAGGGGGCGCGCCACCTCCTGTCTGCTGCCCTCTCTCTCCCCTATGGCCCACCATGGCCCATCATTCCCCCGGGGGGTTCCGGTAACCCCCCGGCACTCCGGTAAATTCCGAAACTTTCCAGAACACTTCCGGTGTCCGAATATAGTCGTCCAATATATCAATCTTTATGTGTCGGACATTCCGAGACTCCTCGTCATGTCCGTGATCTCATCCGGGACTCCAAACTACCTTCGATACATCAAAACTCATAAACTCATAATACCGATCGTCATCAAACGTTTAGTGTGCGGACCCTACGGGTTCGAGAACTATGTAGACATGACCGAGACTCATCTCCGGTCAATAACCAATAGCGGAACCTGGATGCTCATATTGGCTCCTACATATTCTACGAAGATCTTTATCGGTCAAACCGCATAACAACATACGTTGTTCCTTTTGTCATCGGTATGTTACTTGCCCGAGATTCGATCGTCAGTATCTCTATACCTAGTTCAATCTCGTTACCGGCAAGTCTCTTTACTCATTCCGTAATGCATCATCTCATGACTAACTCATTAGTCTTTTGCTTGCAAGGCTTATTATGATGTGTGTTACCGAGAGGGCCCAGAGATACCTCTCCGACACTCGGAGTGACAAATCCTAATCTTGATCTATGCCAACACCACGAATACTTTCGGAGACACCTGTAGAGCATCTTTATGATCACCCAGTTACGTTGTGACGTTTGATAGCACACAAGGTGTTCCTACGGTATTCAGGAGTTGCATAATCTCATAGTCATAGGAACATGTATAAGTCATGAAGAAAGCAATAACAGTAAAACTAAAACGATCATAGTGCTATGCTAACGGATGGGTCTAGTCCATCACATCATTCTCCTAATGATGTGATCCCGTTGATCAAATGACAACTCATGTCTATGGCTAGGAAACATAGCCATCTTTGATCAATGAGCTAGTCTAGTAGAGGCATACTAGGGACATACTATTTTGTCTATGTATTCACACATGTATCAAGTTTCCGGTTAATACAATTCTAGCATGAATAAAAGACATTTATCATGATATAAGGAAATACAAATAACATCTTTATTATTGCCTCTAGGGCATATTTCCTTCAGTCTACCACTTGAACTAGAGTCAATAATCTAGATTACAAAGTGATGATCCTCACACCCATGGAGTCCTGGTGCTGATCATGTTTTGCCCGTGGAAGAGGCTTAGTCAACGGGTCTGCAACATTCAGATCCGTATGTATCTTGCAAATCTCTATGTCTCCCTCCTTGACTAGATCGCGGATGGAATTGAAGCGTCTTTTGATGTGCTTTGTTCTCTTGTGAAACCTGGATTCCTTCGCCAAGGCTATTGCTCCAGTGTTGTCACAAAAGATTTTCATTGGACCCGATGCACTAGGTATTACACCTAGATCGGATATGAACTCCTTCATCCAGACTCCTTCATTTGTTGCTTCCGAAGCAGCTATGTATTCCGCTTCACACGTAGATCCCGCCACGACGCTCAGCTTGGAACTGCACCAACTGACAGCTCCACCGTTCAATAACATATCCGGTTTGTGACTTAGAGTCATCCGGATCAGTGTCAAAGCTAGAATCGACGTAACCGTTTACGACGAGCTCTTTGTCACCTCCATATACGAGAAACATATCCTTTGTCCTTTTCAGGTATTTCATGATGTTCTTGACCGCTGTCCAGTGATCCACTCCCGGATTACTTTGGTACCTCCCTGCTAGACTTATAGCAAGGCACACATCAGGTCTGGTACACAGCATTGCATACATGATAGATCCTATGGCTGAGGCATAGGGAATGACTTTCATTTTCTCTCTATCTTCTGCAGTGGTCGAGCATTGAGTCTTACTCAACTTCATACCTTGTAACACAGGCAAGAACCCTTTCTTTGACTGATCCATTTTCAACTTCTTCAAAACTTTATCAAGGTATGTGCTTTGTGAAAGTCCAATTAAGCGTCTTGATCTATCTCTATAGATCTTGATTCCTAATATATAAGCAGCTTCACCGAGGTCTTTCATTGAAAAACTCTTATTCAAGTATCCTTTTATGCTATCCAGAAATTCTACATCATTTCCAATCAATAATATGTCATCCACATATAATATTAGAAATGCTACAGAGCTCCCACTCACTTTCTTGTAAATACAGGCTTCTCCAAAAGTCTGTATAAAACCATATGCGTTGATCACCTCATCAAAGCGTATATTCCAACTCCGAGATGCTTGCACCAGTCCATAGATGGATCGCTGGAGCTTGCATACTTTGTTAGCACCTTTTGGATCGACAAAACCTTCTGGTTGCATCATATACAACTCTTCTTTGAGATATCCATTTAGGAGTGCAGTTTTGACATCCATTTGCCAGATTTCATAATCATAAAATGCGGCAATCGCTAACATGATTCGGACAGACTTAAGCATCGCTACAGGTGAGAAAGTCTCATCGTAGTCAACTCCTTGAACTTATCGAAACCCTTTCGTGACAAGTCGAGCTTTGTAAACAGTAACATTACCGTCTGCGCAAGATCCATTTATTTTCGATGGCTTGTCGATCATCGGGAAAGTCAACCAAAGTCCACATTTTGCTCTCATACATGGATCCCATCTCAAATTTCATGGCCTCAAGCCATTTTGCGGAATCTGGGCTCATCATCGCTTCCTCATAGTTCGTAGGTTCATCATGGTCTAGTAACATGACTTCCAGAACTGGGTTGCCGTACCACTCTGGTGCGGAACGTACTCTGGTTGATCTATGACGTTCAGCAGAAACTTGATCCGAAGTTTCATGATCATCATCATTAGCTTCCTCAATGATTGGTGTAGGAATCACTGGAACAATTTTCTGTGATGTACTACTTTCCAATTCAGGAGAAGGTACAATTACCTCATCAAGTTCTACTTTCCTCCCTGTCGGGGATATACCCCCGCGATATGAACCGGCCGGAATTATAACCCGGCCGGACTTGGCGGTTTACACTTGGTGATTCACTGGCGATCCGTTATCACCAAACGGTTTACAAGCAACCTGCCTAAATGATATTACTCACTGGTAACCCGGCGTATGGATCATGGATGACAAGGCCCAAGGCCCAGAAGGCCGGTTCACGTATGGTGGGCCGGTTTAATAATAAAGTGCAAGGAATATTCTCCATAAAGGAAGCAAGACTAGGACTCCTTGTAATAGATCAATCCTAGTCCTACTAGGACTAGTCATGTAAAGCCTCCCTTTCAACATATATAAGGAGGGGCAGGGCTCCCCAAAGAGGACAAGTCTTTGATAAGTTAGACAAGAGACAAGTTAGGTTTAGAGTTTAGACAAGCAGACAAGTTTCTAGGGTTAGACACCAAGAGCCGGTTTACCGGCGACACCACGAGGATCATAATGAAACCTAGCCTCAAACAGCACGTAGGGCTATTCCGGATGATGTTTCCCGGGGCCCGAAGCTGTCTAAATCCGTGTCTTGCATCGCGTCTCTCGATTCCGCTCAACCCCTATCAAGCTACTACATAGATGCGCACCTCACCACTAAGTCCGTGATCCGGACATCTGACGTGTTAATTCCACGACAGTTGGCGCCCACCGTGGGGCTTGCGCACAGTGGTGTTGAGTTCTTGAAGGGATATCTCCCAAGGATCGAGAATCTTGCGCTTGGTCAGATGAGGAAAAGCCGGTGCAAGATTGAGAAGACATTAGGGTTCGGGCGTCTCTGCGCCTCCGCCGACGACGCCGCGCACAATCTGCGATCCGTCGAATCCGAAGCCAGGTCGATTTCTAAAACAAGCCGAGTCCAACAACAGTCTGGAGTTACACTTATTCTTTACAATCATGTGCAACCAGGTCGCCGAGCAGCAATTTGTGTTTCCAAAGTACAGGATCACGTGGCCTTGCTATGGCTTCGATCCGTTCCGCTGCTGCGCCTCAAGTCGCCACTGTTCTGTGAATCGCCGAGATCGCCGGATGCACGGATTGCTGCCTCAAATCTGACCCGGCCCGTTGACTCGCCCGGTGTTTCACGCGTCTGTGTTTTTGTCTCGCTGAGTCGCCGAGCCGGATCCCACCTCTGAGCGACCATCGCCATCGGATCGAATCGTCACTCCGGATCCGTTTCCAGGTCTGCCTTCACCGCAGCGAAGGAGCCGCCGCGCTCGTCTCAAAACCACCATCACCAATCCTCCAACCGGGGACGACAGAACCTCCGCATCCGTCTTGGACTCCATATCTGCCGCCATGGCCTGTTTGTGCCCGCGCCATCATGGCCTCACCTGGGCCGCCGCAGCTCAAGCTGGCCCCGCCTCGCGACCATCTTCGCCGTAACTTGGACGGCCATCTCTGCCCTGCCTCGCGCTGTTGCACTTCAAGACTGCCTGGCATCGTGGCCGTCTCCGCCTTGAGCCGGCCGCACTGTTCCTCTACCGCCGTGGCTTTGACCCACTCTGGCTCGAATCCGCCTCCACCGCCACTTCTCCGAGCCGCCCGCGCCCCGACCGATCCTGGCTCCTCTTCCTAGCCGATGCGCCCGACCCGGACTGCCGCCGCCTAGTTATCTCCCACGACCGCGAGGTGACCGTCGGTACCCTCCTCTGAGCCGCCTGCGCGCTTCGCTGCCACCATCGACCTCGCGCCGAGCCGCAGATGTGGCCTGTTTTTGCTATGAGCCCCGACGACCGTCGAGCGGCCGGCCCTGCGCCTCCGAGTCGCCTGCGGCAGGCCGAACTGTCTCCGTTATGAGCCGCCTCTCTGTTTGCGCCCGCCCGCGCCCGGCGTGGCCCGGCGTCCCGGCATCAGCGGAGTCCTCTGTTTCCGTAGACATGAAGTTATGACCAGAAGCTGTGTATTCGCGTATAATACATGTCACGAATATTCTAGAAGCCCAGTACAAGTTCGCTCCGCTCGTAATGTTGAATAACCAACGCATTCAGTTCGTTCGGGCGGCAAATTGGAGTCGCTCGTCACCGCTCACAGGTGTGCAGGCTGGTGTATTTATTGGTTACATGCATGCATGGTTATTACTGTATGTGTACGTGCTTGCTGGCTACTCTGCCGTAGGCCCGCCGCACAAGGCTGGTACTGTCTTCGAGCTGCTGCTGTTTCGCCGAGTCGCCGTGGCCTCACGCCCGCGCTGGCCGCCTGCTGGTTATTCGCGCCGCAGGCCGCGGCATGCCCGCCCCTGGTACTACTACAGCGACTTGCTAAGGCAGAAAAGATAGAAGCAGAGAAGGTTATAGAGAAGAAATTAACGTATATTGCACGTTGACACAAGCAACCGGAAGACATCAATTAGGAACTAGTAGAGCATGGAGCCAAGGTGGATCTGATACCCGGGGTCAGCTGTACTCGTTTGACTGGTACTGGAAGACATCAATCACGAACCGCATATTGCAAGATCAGTTTTTCAATGGGCAACTAGTATTGGTGCTCCGTATTGGGTTAATTTTCTTCGGAGAGCAGTCTGTGTAAATTGGAGGAAGCACACATACGTGGGACAAATTGCGCCGTCGCATGCGTCCGGAATAAACAAATCAGGTGCTACTTCTCCTATATATTTTCTTAATACACTTTAAATTACTCCGAGCACAACTACTCTGCTCTGTGGTATTTTTTATATGCAGGGTAATCCTTTATCGTAAAAATGGCATTATACCGCGGACACGGAGCGCACCGCGTCATCATTTTGCACTGGTCTCCAACACCGCGGCCGACTCCCTCGCCAATAGACGTGTGCGCGCCACCGCTTTCGCGATCCGGTCTACAATGCTGTGGCCGTCTCTCGCGACCGCGCCGGTTTACAACGCCGAGGCTGTCTTTCGTGACCGCGCCGGCTGGCCTATCTGTTCTTCTAGCAAATCAACCGGTTCACGCATCCGCACCGGTTTACAACACGGAGGACAACTTGCTCATCTCCGCCGGTTTACAACCCCACTACCGGTTTAACTGTCCGAGCCGCCTCTGATACTGCGGTTGTTTACTATCCACCCGGTGATCCGGTCTATTCAACATACCGGTTCAAATACACTCAGGTGATATCCATCTACAATATTATTTCTCTTATTATATATTACTTTTTAAAGAAAACAAGATGCTTTGATCAGTCTATCTGGTTGTGCAGGGCATATACACAAAGGAGCAATGAAACTCTCAAGAACATGAGATCATATCCGGTTCAAGGAGAGAAGGCTTCGCAATTTATCCATCGGTTCAGGAGGAACCCTGGAGACCCTCTGAAAAATTGGACAAGTCCACGTTGAGAGATTGGTTTAGATTGACCCACCGGTTCAGGAGGAACCCTGGAGGCCCCTTGGGACAGTCCGGTTTGCCCACGTCCCATTGATTGGCTATGTTTATGATTCCTTGGGCCCTCTGAACAGTTGATACACTCACGTTCAGGGTTGGCTCGGCCCCTTGGGACAGTCCGGTTTGCCCACGTCCCATTGATTGGCTATGTTTATGATTCCTTGGGCCCTCTGAACAGTTGATACGCTCACGTTCAGG
>LR738713.1:417246961-417261980 GCA_902687465.1 Secale cereale
CTCGGCCCCTTGGGACAGTCCGGTTTGCCCACGTCCCATTGATTGGCTATGTTTACGATTATATCGGCCCTCTGAACAGTTGATACGCTCACGTTCAGTGATTGGCTAGGCCCCTTGGGACAGTCAGGTTTGCCCACGTCCCAATGATTGGCTCGGTTTTTATTTGCGGTTCTATCGGCCCTCTGAACAGTTGATACGCTCACGTTCAGTGATTGGCTAGGCTCCTTGGGACAGTAGGTTTGCCCACGTCCCATTGATTGGCTGAACCTTGTTTTGAGCCTGGCAGCTCTTTGAAAAAGCCTCGACTACATGGTCTTATTTGCAAAAATTGCATGTTTTTTGGTGTTTTTGTGTTCTATAACTTTTTAAACCAGAGTGGAACAGCTACACAAGTTGACCACATATCTATCAAATTGAAAGTCTGGATCATGTATATCAGACCAAGTAAACCGGCGTTCATTAAAACCCGGATCATCTATCAGGCAATAAGCCACAAATTTCTGAACAAAGTTTCAGAACGAGATAAACCGGAGTCTATCATCGCAACCCGGGTTTCTAATTGGATCCATGAAGATCCTCATCAAGAAATTTTAAGGTTCTACCGGATTAAGAATATCAAGCATATTTGATCACAGTCGCTAGTATGAGACAAAATAATGACCGGTGTTTATTAACCCGGCCCGATTGTGATCAAACATCATTGGAACCGGTCTTCAAACCGGATTATATTCTTCAATAGCCAAACATGGCTGGATTCCTATTATGGTTATCAATATTATGATTGAGATCTTCAAAGTCGCTTTAAAGCGCAATGGATATTATTTCATCAATGGAAATGATTTATTTTACAAAGGAATAGTCCCGAGTTGCTGCAGGCTTACAACCCGGCACTTGGGGGCTACATTATTCAGATTAAGATTACATCAAATGCACAAGTCTCAAGCACACAAACAAGTTGTCTACTTGACACTTGGGGGCTAATGGGCAGTTGAAGCAGTAAAAACAGCAGCAATTCAAAGACAAAAGTCTCAAGCACACAAGCAAGTTGTCTACTTGACACTTGGGGGCTAATGGAAAGATCATTTGCTTCATCTGGAAGTACCGGTTCACCTTCTAAATATAGCTAAACCGGAACTTGGGGGCTATCAATCGCTCCTGTCAAACAATTCAAGGTACACAAGTATTCATCCATTATATTGAAAGGCCCGTTTAACTCAGTTGGTAAAGCACAAAGCTCTTAACCTTGTGGACGTGGATTCAAACCCCACGATGGAAGTTACATTATATAATGTTCATTTCAATAATTATATCTACAAAGTCCCTGCTCATTATTATATAATGACCCGGCACTTGGGGGCTATATATTGCTATTCAAGTTTACAGGATCATATTTTCAAAGTCCCTGCTCATTATGGCATAATGACCCGGCACTTGGGGGCTACATAATATGGAATATTCAGTTTCATAGTGATTGGGATGAACAAATCCGGATTTTTTCAAGATTATACAAGGCTATTTTCAATGGAATATATACAAAGTCCCTGCTCATTATTACATAATGACCCGGCACTTGGGGGCTATAGGTGATATGCATATAAAGGAGGAACATCTTCAAAATTTTCAGTTCTGGCAAATCAGATTAATTGTGTGATCCGGCAATTTTGGCAATCATAAACCGGCAAGTTCTACATCTTCAAGCCGGCTGGATAACAGTTGAATATTTCAAAGACCAATATTTTTGTCAAGTCAGAGCATTAAAGGCCGATTCAAATGGATTCTTTATTTACAATATTTCTTATGCAAGCAAGTTGAATATGAAGTTGGTCTGTTGACCCGGATTTTTCTAGAAGAAGGAAGGACAAGGACTTAAAGATGATCAGGTGCCGGTTTACAAGAATTCTTAACTCGGAGCACAACCTATCAAAGTTATTCATGTGTTTATTTTGGAGCATAAGTTTACCATGGACACATCCAAGCTAAACTTGGGGGCTAATGTCGGGGATATACCCCCGCGATATGAACCGGCCGGAATTATAACCCGGCCGAACTTGGCAGTTTACACTTGGTGATTCACTGGCGATCCGTTATCACCAAACGGTTTACAAGCAACCTGCCTAAATGATATTACTCACTGGTAACCCGGCGTATGGATCATGGATGACAAGGCCCAAGGCCCAGAAGGCCGGTTCACGTATGGTGGGCCGGTTTAATAATAAAGCGCAAGGAATATTCTCCATAAAGGAAGCAAGACTAGGACTCATTGTAATAGATCAATCCTAGTCCTACTAGGACTAGTCATGTAAAGCCTCCCTTTCAACATATATAAGGAGGGGCAGGGCTCCCCAAAGAGGACAAGTCTTTGATAAGTTAGACAAGAGACAAGTTAGGTTTAGAGTTTAGACAAGCAGACAAGTTTCTAGGGTTAGACACCAAGAGCCGGTTTACCGACGACACCACGAGGATCATAATGAAACCTAGCCTCAAACAGCACGTAGGGCTATTCCGGATGATGTTTCCCGGGGCCCGAAGCTGTCTAAATCCGTGTCTTGCATCGCGTCTCTCGATTCCGCTCAACCCCTATCAAGCTACTACATAGATGCGCACCTCACCACTAAGTCCGTGATCCGGACATCTGACGTGTTAATTCCACGACACTCCCACTCACTTATTTCGAGAGAAACTCCTTCTCTAGAAAGGATCCATTCTTAGCAACGAATATCTTGCCTTCGAATCTGTGATAGAAGTGTACCCAACAGTCTCTTTTGGGTATCCTATGAAGACACATTTCTCCGACTTGGGTTCGAGCTTATCAGGTTGAAGCTTTTTCACATAAGCATCGCAGCCCCAAACTTTAAGAAACGACAACTTTGGTTTCTTGCCTAACCACAGTTCATAAGGTGTCGTATCAACGGATTTAGATGGTGCCCTATTTAACGTGAATGCAGCTGTCTCTAAAGCATAACCCCAAAACGATAGTGGTAAATCGGTAAGAGACATCATAGATCGCACCATATCCAATAAAGTACGGTTACGACGTTCGGACACACCATTACGCTGTGGTGTTCCGGGTGGCGTGAGTTGTGAAACTATTCCACATTGTTTCAAATGAAGACCAAACTCGTAACTCAAATATTCTCCTCCACGATCAGATCGTAGAAACTTTATTTTCTTGTAACGATGATTCTCTACTTCACTCTAAAATTCTTTGAACTTTTCTAATGTTTCAGACTTGTGCTTCATTAAGTAGATATACCCATATCTGCTTAAATCATATGTGAAGGTCAGAAAATAACGATACCCGCCGCGAGCTTCAACACTCATTGGCCCACATACATCAGTATGTATGATTTCCAACAAATCTGTTGCTCGCTCCATAGTTCCGAAGAACGGAGTTTTAGTCATCTTGCCCATGAGGCATGGTTCGCAAGCACCAAGTGATTCATAATCAAGTGATTCCAAAAGTCCATCATTATGGAGTTTCTTCACGCGCTTTACACCAATATGACCTAAACGGCAGTGCCACAAATATGCTGCACTATCATTATTAACCTTGCATCTTTTGGTTTCTATATTATGAATATGTGTATCACTACAATCGAGATCCAATAAGAATAGACTACTCTTCAAGGGTGCATGACCATAAAAGATATTATTCATAAAAATAGAACAACCATTATTCTCTGATTTAAATGAATAACCGTCTCGCAATAAACAAGATCCAGATATAATGTTCATGCTCAACGCAGGCACCAAATAACAATTATTTAGGTCTAAAACTAATCCCGAAGGTAGATGTAGAGGTAGCGTGCCGACGGCGATCACATCGACTTTGGAACCATTTCCCACGCACATCGTCACCTCGTCCTTAGCCAATCTTCGTTTAATCCGTAGTCCCTGTTTCGAGTTACAAATATTAGCAACCGAACCGGTATCAAATACCCAGGTACTACTACGAGCATTAGTAAGGTACACATCAATAACATGTATATCACATATACCTTTGTTCACCTTGCCATCCTTCTTATCCGCCAAATACTTGGGGCAGTTCCGCTTCCAGTGTCCAGTCCCCTTGCAGTAGAAGCACTCAGTTTCAGGCTTGGCTCCAGACTTGGGTTTCTTCGTGGGAGTAGCAACTGTCTTGCTATTCTTCTTGAAGTTCCCCTTCTTTCCCTTGCCCTTTTTCTTGAAACTAGTGGTTTTGTTAACCATCAACACTTGATGCTCCTTTTTGATTTCTACCTCCGCAGCCTTGAGCATAGCGAAGAGCTCGGGAATTGTCTTTGCATCCCTTGCATACTATAGTTCATCACGAAACCTTTATAGCTTGGTGGCAGTGATTGAAGAACTCTATCAATAACACTATCCTCGTCAACTTTGCAACCAAGTTGAGTCATATGATTGTAGTACCCAGACATTCTGAGCAAGTGTTCACTGATAGAACTATTCTCCTCCATCTTGCAGCTGTAGAACTTATTGGAAATCTCATATTTCTCAATCCGGGAATTTGCTTGAAATATTAACTTCAACTCCTGGAACATCTCATATGGTCCATGACGTTCAAAACATCGTTGAAGTCCCGGTTCTAAGCCGTAAAGCATGGCACACTGGACTATCGTGTAGTCATCAGACCGCGACTGCCAGACGTTCAAAGCGTCTACATTAGCGGGAGGGGGCTTGTCACCTAGCGGTGCTTCAAGGACATAATTCTTCTGTGCAGCAATGAGGATAATCCTCAAGTTACGGACCCAGTCCATGTAATTGCTACCATCATCTTTCAACTTAGCTTTCTCTAGGAATGCATTAAATTCAAAGGAACGGTAGCACGGGCCATTGATCTACAACAACATAGATATGCAAAAACTATCAGGACTAAGTTCATGATAAATTAAAGTTCAATTTAATCATATTATTTAAAGAACTCCCACTTAGATAGACATCCCTCCGGTCATCTAAATGATCACGTGATCCAAATCAACTAAACCATGTCCGATCATCACGTGAGATGGAGTAGTTTCAATGGTGAACATCTTATGTTGATCATATCTACTATATGATTCACGCTCGACCTTTCGGTCTCCAGTGTTCCGAGGCCATATCTGCATATGCTAGGCTCGTCAAGTTTAACCCGAGTATTCTACGTGTGCAAAACTGGCTTACACCCGTTGTATTTGAACGTAGAGCTTATCACACCCGATCATCACGTGGTGTCTCGGCACGACGAACTTTCGCAACCGTGCATACTCAGGGAGAACACTTATACCTTGAAATTTAGTAAGGGATTATCTTAAAATGCTACCGACGTTCTAAGCAAAATAAGAAGCATAATAAGATAAACATCATATGCAATCAAAATATGTGACATGATATGGCCATCATCATCTTGTGCTTTTGATCTCCATCTCCATAGCACCGTCATGATCACCTTCGTCACCGGCGCGACACCTTGATCTCAATCGTAGCATCGTTGTCGTCTCGCCAACTATTGCTTCTACGACTATCGCTACCACTTAGTGATAAAGTAAAGCAATTACAAGGCGATTGCATTTCATACAATAAAGCGACAACCATATGGCTCCTGCCAGTTGCCGGTAACATTACAAAACATGATCATCTCATACAAAATCGTATAACTCATCATGTCTTGACCATATCACATCACAACATGCCCTGCAAAAACAAGTTAGACGTCCTCTACTTTGTTGTTGCAAGTTTTACGTGGCTGCTACGGGCTTAGCAAGAACCGTTCTTACCTACGCATACAAAACCACAACGATGTTTCGTCAAGTATGTGCTGTTTTAACCTTCACAAGCATCGGGCGTAGCCACACTTGATTCAGCTAAAGTGAGAGAGACAGACACCCACCAGTCACCTTTAAGCAACAAGTGCTCATAACGGTGAAACCAGTCTCGGGTAAGCGTACGCGTAATGTCGGTCCGGGCCGCTTCATCTCACAATACCGCCGAAGCAAAGTATGACATGCTGGTAAGCAGTATGACTAGTATCGCCCACAACTCATTGTGTTCTACTCGTGCATATCATCTACGCATAGACCTGGCTCATGATGCCCTGTTGGGGAACGTAGTATTTTAAAATTTTCCTACGATCACGCAAGATCTATCTACTAGATGCATAGCAACGAGAGGGAAGAGTGTGTCTACGTACCCTCGTAGACCGGAAGCGGAAGCGTCAAGTGACGTGGTTGATGTAGTCGAACTGCTTCGCGATCCAACCGATCAAGCACCGAGCGTACGACACCTCCGCGTTCAGCACACGTTCAGCTTGATGACGTCCCACGAGCTCTTGATCCAGTTGAGCTTCACGGGAGTGTTTCGTCAGCACGACGACGTGGTGACGGATATGATGTATCTACCGGCGCAGGGCTTCGCCTAAGCACTGCGACGGTATGACCGAGGTGTGTTTTCTGTGGAGGGGGGCACCGCACACGGCTAGAACAATTCAACTTGTGTGTCTTTGGGTGCCCCCCTGCCCCCGTATATAAAGGAGCAAGGGGGGGAGGCCGGCCGGCCCTCTATGGTGCGGCTAGGGAAGCAATCCTACTAGGAATAGGATTGCAATCCTATTCCTAGTAGGAGCCCACCAATGAAGGAAGGGGGGAAGGAAAGAGAGGGAGAGGGAGAGGGAAAGAGGGGCCGCGCCCCCCTTCCCTAGTCCTATTCGGACTACTCCTAGGGAGGGAGCGCGCCACCTCCTGGCTGCTGCCCTCTCTCTCCCCTATGGCCCACCAGGGCCCATCATTCCCCCGGGGGGTTCCGGTAACCCCCCCGGCACTCCGGTAAATTCTGAAACTTTCCAGAACACTTCCGGTGTCCGAATATAGTCGTCCAATATATCAATCTTTATGTCTCGGACATTCCGAGACTCCTCGTCATGTCCGTGATCTCATCCGGGACTCCGAACTACCTTCGGTACATCAAAACTCATAAACTCATAATACCGATCGTCATCAAACGTTAAGCGTGCGGACCCTACGGGTTCGAGAACTATGTAGACATGACCGAGACTCATCTCCGGACAATAACCAATAGCGGAACCTGGATGCTCATATTGGCTCCTACATATTCTACGAAGATCTTTATCGGTCAAACCGCATAACAACATACGTTGTTCCTTTTGTCACCGGTATGTTACTTGCCCGAGATTCGATCGTCGGTATCTCTATACCTAGTTCAATCTCGTTACCGGCAATTCTCTTTACTCGTTCCGTAATACATCATCTCGTGACTAACTCATTAGTCTTTTGCTTGCAAGGCTTATTATGATGTGTGTTACCGAGAGGGCCCAGAGATACCTCTCCGACACTCGGAGTGACAAATCCTAATCTTGATCTATGCCAACACCACGAATACTTTCGGAGACACCTGTAGAGCATCTTTATGATCACCCAGTTACGTTGT
This sequence comes from Secale cereale, assembly GCA_902687465.1. Taxonomy (NCBI): domain Eukaryota; kingdom Viridiplantae; phylum Streptophyta; class Magnoliopsida; order Poales; family Poaceae; genus Secale; species Secale cereale. The sequence goes on from LR738713.1 coordinate 417,254,378, forward strand.
GATGTTTGATAGCACACAAGGTGTTCCTACGGTATTCGGGAGTTGCATAATGTCATAGTCATATGAACATGTATAAGTCATGAAGAAAGCAATAGCAGTAAAACTAAAACGATCATAGTGCTATGCTAACGGATGGGTCTTGTCCATCACATCATTCTCCTAATGATGTGATCCCGTTGATCAAATGACAACTCATGTCTATGGCTAGGAAACATAGCCATCTTTGATCAATGAGCTAGTCTAGTAGAGGCATACTAGGGACATACTATTTTGTCTATGTATTCACACATGTATCAAGTTTCCGGTTAATACAATGCTAGCATGAATAAAAGACATTTATCATGATATAAGGAAATACAAATAACATCTTTATTATTGCCTCTAGGGCATATTTCCTTCACCAAGAGTATGATCCAAGCATTGAGTACACACCTGGCAAGGCCAATGTCATTGCAGCTGCCTTGAGCAGAAAGGCATATTGCAACAGTCTCCTTCTCAAACCGTTCCAACCTGAACTTTGTGAATCATTCAGGAAGCTCAACCTCCAAGTTGTTCCACAAGGCTTTCTTGCAAATCTCCAAGTTGCTCCTACCTTGGAAGATCAAATCCGTAAGGCCCAACTCAGTGATGCTATGGTGCAGAAAGTGAAACATGGTATTGCTAAGGGTACTCCCAAATACAAGTGCTATCGCGTTGATGAGAAAGACACCTTGTTCTTTGAGGACAGAATTGTGGTTCCCAAGCGTGATCTCAAGAAGCTCATAATGAACGAAGCACATGACTCCCTCCTCTCAATTCATCCCGAAAGTTCCAAGATGTACCAAGACCTCAAGCAATCATACTGGTGGACTCGAATGAAAAGGGAGATTGCCCAATTCGTGAATTAATGTGATGTCTGCAGAAGAGTGAAGGCAGAGCATCAACGTCCAGCCGGTCTCCTCCAACCTCTACCTATTCCCGACTGGAAATTCGATCACATTGAAATGGATTTCGTCACTGGGTTTCCTAAGTCCAAGAAGGGGAATGATGCTATCTTCGTAGTGATTGACAAGCTAACTAAAGTAGCTCATTTCCTTCCCGTCAAAGAATCCATCAACGTAGCTCAGCTGGCAGAGTTGTACACCTCCAGGATTTTTTCTTTGCATGGCATTCCGCAAGTCATCTCCTCGGACCGTGGAAGTTTGTTCACATCCAAGTTCTGGGACTCCTTTCAGTCAGCCATGGGCACAAAAATTCGCTTCAGCACTGCGTTTCACCCTCAGACTAGTGGTCAAGTCGAAAGAGTGAACCAGATCCTCGAAGACATGCTGAGAGCTTGTGTCATCTCTTTCGGTATGAAGTGGGAAAATTGTCTCCCGTTTGCCGAATTCTCGTACAACAACAGTTTCCAAGCAAGTGTCGACAAAGCTCCTTTTGAAATCCTCTATGGCAGAAAGTGCCGTACCCCGCTCAATTGGTCCGAGACTGGTGAACGTCAACTTCTTGGAAATGATTTGATCTCAGAAGCTGAAGAAATGTGCAAAGTCATACGTGAGAATCTCAAAGCCGCGCAATCGCGTCAAAAGAGCTACTATGACGGCTAGCATCGTGATTTGGCTTTCGACATTGGAGATCATGTCTATCTCCGTGTTTCTACTATGAAAGGAACCCAAAGATTCGGTATCAAAGGCAAGCTTGCTCCAAGATACATGGGCCCTTTCAAGATTCTTGGCACGAGAGATGATCTAGCCTACCAACTCGAGCTTCCGTCCAACTTTGCAAATGTTCATGATGTGTTTCACGTGTCTCAACTCTGCAAGTTCTTCAGGACACCTGAACGCACCATTCCGTTCGAGGAGATTGATCTTCAACAAGACTTGTCTTATCGTGAGCACCCTGTTGCTATTCTTGAAGAAACTGAGTGCAAAACCCACAACAAGTCCATCAATTTCTTGAAAGTAGACTGGTCACACCATACCGACCGAGAAGCTACGTGGGAACGAGAAGATCACCTTCGTTCCGAGTATCCTTCCTTCTTCCAGTCCTAGATCTCGGGACGAGATCTTTTTATAGTAGAGGAGAGTTTGTAACACCCCATATGTGATACTTTCCATTTATGGCAATATATGAAACGTTGCCTTCATCAATTCCATTCTGGGCTTTTCTTTCATTTCGGGTTTCTTCGTTTTGTCGTGTGCGTGTGTGCATTTAATCCATGTCATGTTATCATGTGCATTGCATTGCATTCGTGTTGTCACTTGCACCCGGTCCCGCTCGTCTCTTCCCGTTGTCCATTTCGAGTTCCGACACTCACACACGTGCCCGTGGCACCCCCGAGTCCTTCTTTCGTATGTGGCCATGAAACTTCCTCGGAATGAGGTGAGACTTGTCGTGCGTTGTTGTTTCGGTATGTGTAGGCCGCCTGTCAAGTTTCGTCGCGTTTGGAGTTTGTTTGATACTCCAACGGTTAACCTAGTGGGCTAAAAGCTCCTCTTCGTTTTGGCCCAAGACCCCCTCCACGACAACCCACTAACCCAGCACAACCACTCCCATCCTCTCGGTCGTCGGATGGTGATCGTGTGGGCGAAAACCGCTCCCCATTTGGACCTTCCTAGCTCCGAGAATCTATAAATTAGCCCCCTCCCCCGAAATTTCGGGCAAACCCTAGTCCCACTCCTCCTCCTCCGCCGCCGGACACGTCCAACCCGGCCGGACGTGTCCGACTTCCACCACCGCCGCCACGTGTCGGCACCTGGTTGGCCACCTCCGCTGCCAGCCTCCACCCGTGCCGCCGGGCCCAACGCGGCCCGAGGCCGGCCCGCCCGGCCCGCGCGCCCTCCGCCGCCCCGCGCCCGTCGCCTCCGCGCGCCGACGCGCCGCCGGCGAGCGCCGCCACGACGCGCCGCCGTGGATCTCCGCCGCCACCGCGCCACCCCCGGACACCGCCGCCCGCACAGCCTCCGGCCCCCCGTCCGCCACCGCAGCGCCACCTCCGACCGGCGAGCCGCCTCCGACCGGCCCCGTCGTCCTTCTCCGGCGATCTCGATCCGGTTCGGGATCGGGACCAGATCCACCAAGACATCAACCAAACATCTCCCCGAACCCGGATCTCGCCGTCCCGGAACCCCTCCGTCCCGCGTTGACTTTCGCGGAGGTAAAAATTCCACTAAGTCCCCAGATTCCGTAAATTTGTTGCCCTCTTTAACATGCAATAACTTCGTGCTCGTAGATCCATTTTGATCGTGTAATATAGCAAAATGTTCGTTGTGATATGCTCTTCATTTTGTTCCACTATGACATGCTTGTTTGAGTTCATCTTGATGACTTAATAATCGTTGCAAGAGTGTTATATGTTTAAAACTGTTGTTATTTGTAATTTTGTTGCATGCTTGTGGTGTTGATAACTTTGTGCATGTTGGTCCAAATGGAGCATATGATATGTCAAAATGTTCATTGTGAAATGCTCTACATGATGGTTGCTATAGCATTCATGTTAGGTTCCATATTTCCATGTTAATCTCTGATGCAAAAGTGCAAGTAGCTGTTAAGTGCTGAAACTTGATATGAGATGCTGAGTTGACTTGCTCATTGCTATTGGTGTGTTTGTCTTCATGCCACATGTCAATATGTTTTAGAAGCACAATCATATGGTCTTTGCTGTGGTGCAATCCACTTTTCATGATATGCTTTGAGGTGACTTAAACAAGCTTGTAAACTTGCCATGCCAATGTTACTGTTTTTATACTTAGTGAAAAAAACTGCTAAGTCTGGAATCTATTAAACCTGATGCCATGTTTGCTTGATGTCTCACTCAAATCCATGCATGTTTTAGTATGTCAAATGATCAATACTTGTTGTCCATGTTATGATCTATCCATCCGTGCCCTTATTTGCACATATGGCCTGCTGTAGCTTATTTATTTCTTGCTCTCAAGTTGCTATAAAGTTACCTATCAGTTTTTTATCAGCATGATCAATTCGGTGAAGCTTGGTGTTATTGATCCATGCCTCCTATGGAGTTGCTCCAATGGAGTTGTTTGATGTATGCTATGTCTATTACATGTCCATGATCTTTATATAGTTAGTAGAGTTGATATGCTTGTTGTTTTGTGCCTCCGAAGGCAGCATCGTGATGATGTTTTTGCCTTCCCGGATTTTGAATAAGTCTGGATAAATTTATTGCAACTTGCCATGTTGGTTAATTGTGTTCCAGTAGGTTTTTGGGTGTGTTCTAAGTTCATGCTTGTTAAGCATCGTGTCTATTTCACATCCATGTCCTTCGTTTCCATGTTTGGGTGCTGTAGCATGATTATTTCTTACTCCAAAGATGCCATGTTGCGGTAAAATGCAGTTTTGCTTGAATATTGTTTTGCTTGCCATTCGCAAACCGTGCGTCCGTTTCCGGTGATCTTTATATCGATTTCAACCGAAATCTTCCCCTCTATCGAGTGGATTGCTTGGATTCCCAAGATAAGGCCTTTTCCATCATCTTGTCCTTAGGCTCAAGTGCTTCCACATGCATATGCACACCATACTCGCGTCCCTCGTTATGACTTGCATCATGTTGATTGTGTATTGCACCATGTTTGATGTTGTGCCGTGTTGTGTTCTTGTGTTGAGTAGAGCCGGAAGCCGATTCGGAGTTCGAGGTTACTACCGAGGCTGAGTTTGAGGAGCAAGGTTACGATCCCTCCATGGAATCGACAGGCAAGATGACCATTCCTAGATATCACTACTATCTTTGCCTATGCTAGATGTCTCGCTCTTTAGATATTGCCTCAATGCCTATGTCTGTTTGTCAGCCCTCCTATTGTTGCCATGAAACTCTTTAACCACCCTCCTAGCAAACCATTGTTTGGCTAAGTATGCATCGCTCAGCCCCTCTTATAGCATTGTTAGTTGCAGGTGAAGATTTGAAGATTCTTGCTTCGTGATGAAGTTCTTGTTGGGATATCACAATATATAATTTGTTAAACTAAATCATCTATATATTGGTAATGGGTGGAAGGCTAATCCTCTTGCTTGGTGTTTTGTTCCACTCATGCCACCCTAGGAACCGTTAAACCGTTGTTATGTTCCTTGATTTTGTGTCCCTAACACGGTTGGGGTTTATGGGCCCCCTTGATAACTCGCTTAGTGCTAAAGCTTTTCCAGCAAGGCCCAACTTTGGTTTTACCATTTGCCATAACTAAATAACTTGCATAGGGATTTTCTGGACCCCGGGGACTTAATTTTACAACCCAAGCCAGTGCTCCTCATCAGTGTTGGCCCAAACTGGGCAGACTACAGGGCCGCCTTGGGGAAACCCAAGGTATCTGGTATTACCTGTAGGCTGACCTATCCAGTCGTGGCCTGAGACGAGATACGCATGGCTACTATCAGGGTGTCGGCACGCCGGGAGGTCTTGCTGGATTAGTTTTACCTTTGTCGGAATATCTTGAGCACGGGATTCCGAGAATACTCGGGTCTTCCCACCTTGGAGTTGTGACTCCGCAGATCGTGAGCTTGTGATGGGTTAAGTTGGGACACCCCTGCAGGGTTTGATCTTTCGAAAGCCGTGCCCGCGTTATGTGGCAGATGGGAATTTGTTAATATCCGGTTGTAGATAACTCGACACCATGTTCATAATACACTACCTGCGTGAGTAACCGTGATGGTCTCTTTCCGAAGGGGTCCGGGAAGTGAACACGGTGGGGGTTATGTTTGACGTGCTTAGTTAGGATCACTTCGTGATCACTTTGATGATTGTTGGCACTTTCTCTTCTCGCTCTAAACACGTAATCTAGTGCTAGTGCTGCTGCAACCTTGTTTTCAGCCTTGTTCCACACCCAAGGCTTTGATAGTATTGCTACCCGGGAACGGGATTGCTGAGTCCTCCGTGGCTCACAGATTCTACACAACACCAGATGCAGGTAACGATGAGAACTACACAGGTGGTGATTTAGAGTTGTATTGGGAGTTTGACGAAGAGCATGGGCGATACTACGTGTCCTATCCCAAGGATCAGTAGGGCTCTTACTAGGATGATCGGGACCTTGTGTTGCTTTATTTATGGTATCTTTCATTTGGATCTTCGTCCATAGTCGGACTCTGATGTTATTCGGATGATGAATGTTTATGTATTACATTATGTGACGTGGCGAGTGTAAGCTAACTACTCTTTTACATTTTCATCCCTTCTTTTACATGAGTCGTGCAAAGATACCATTCATGAGATCATTCTAGTATGTGATTATGCCTTTAAGTCGTGCCTCGACACGTGGGAGGCATAGTCACATACTGGGCATTACAGCGTCCCCACCCTCATGGACGCCACGTCAGCCCTACTCCGTGGTTCTCAAGTCTCCCGTGCGTATTTTGCTCCAAAAATATCTCTCCCGAAGGTTTCATTCCGTTTGGACTCCGTTTGATATTCCTTTTCTGTAAAACCCTAAAACAGGCAAAAACAACAATCTGGATTGGGCCTTTGGGTTAATAGGTTAGTCCCAAACATAATATAAAAGTGTATAACAAAGCCCATTAAACATCCAAAATATCATAAGTAATAGCACGGAACAATAAAAAATTATAGATATGTTGGAGACGTATCAGGCTCCTCATTGCCTGCCACCCTAATCGGCCTCCATGGCCGGAACCTCTTTGAAGCACTGGTGGCCCTGCGACTGCCCGCCGACGCCACGAAGAATGTCCACCTGGAGGACGCGCTCGCCGCGAGGCTCCTCGCCCTGCAAGAATTCGTCGACCTACACATCCACGTGTACGAGCAAATAGTGTACATAGGCATCTACAAGGCCAGTGAGGACGCTACGACGTTGGCCTTCTTCAACCGGCTGGAAGCCTTGGATGCCTTTGCTGAGAAGCACCTCGACCTCGCCACAAAAGCCGTTGCTCCTTAGTCGCCGGTCGGTGGCCCGACGCACTAAGTTTAGGAGGAGGAGGTCGTACGTTGATGGATGCATCTTTCTTCTTGCCTTATGTAACCACCACTGCGATCGCATCATCATCGTGGCCTTAATTCTTATTGTGTTGTTGCATTCTCGTTCCAGTCAATACCGACGGGTGCGATCCCTTTGCTTAATTATATGCATCACTTTAACTAGTACTCCATCCGTTAATTTATAAGTTGTGCTTACCTTTTCCATCAAGTTCGTGCAACGCCCGGGCATCTTGCTAGAAACACTAGAACATGTCGGACCGCGTGTGACCAAACCGACGATGCGCCAACCTAGCTACTACGTACCCTGCTTATCTGGTGGAAATAGCCCCGCCCTAGCGTTTCCAATCGTTATTTCTATCTATCGATCATGCCAAGGAGCGGAACCAAAATGTTACAATTTATACATGTTTCTCTACTCCTACTCCTATAAAAGACTCTGTTGGTGATGGTGGTGTGTCTGCCATCCGTCATTTCTGACCATTAGATCTGCATCTAACGGCTGTGAGGTAAGTTGTGGCATTTTTGCAACAATGGCCCACTTCTCTGCTCCAATTTGTAGAAAACCCCTTATTATCTTGAAAGCAACCACATCCCTCCCTCACCTCATCAAAACAGCGTGAGAAATATATGTATACTCCTATAAAAGACTCAGTTGGTGATGGTGGTGTGTCCTTCATCCGTCGTTTC
>LR738713.1:417277399-417340965 GCA_902687465.1 Secale cereale
TTCTTTCTTCAGCCTTGTCCTCACCCAAGGCTTAAATAGTCTTGTTACCCGGGAACGGGATTGCTGAGTCCTCTGTGGCTCACAGTTACTTCACCACACCAGATGCAGGTTCAGCCGTGTACGATGCAGGAGCTGGTTCAGTGCTTCACCAGGAGCTCGTTGAAGAGTGTGGCCGTTTGCTTGTGACGTTTCGATGTTCAGTAGTGGTTTCTACTAGGATTCGATCTAGACCTGTGGCTTTATGTTGTTTTGGTATCTTGCTTTTGGATCTTCACCCGTAGTCGGGTTGTGATGTTCTGAATGATGATTGCTTATGTAATGTATTGTGTGAAGTGGCGAGTGTAAGCCAACTATCTCCTTTTGCAATTTAATCCCTCTTTTACATGAGTCGTGCAAAGATACCAAACTTGAGATCATTCTAGGATGGATTTATGCCTTTAAGTCGTGCCTCGACACGTGGGTGGTATAACTCCATCCTGGGCATTACACCTGAGGTTACTCTTCATTATCTCACTGTGCCCCCTCATACCCTCGCCTCGCTTGCCTCTCCCAGTACCACTATTCCCTCGCTAGCCGCTCCAGCACCGACAGCCTTCTCCCCTGTAAATCAAGCCCCCCAAAACCCCACCTTCCAAACTCCACGATGGCCGAACGCGAACGGCGCATGATCCATATGAGCCGCGATTGGAGCAATCTCCCCAGTGACATCCTCGACCTCTGTTGTTCGTGTATGGATATGTTGAACGCCCTGCGGCTGGCTGCATGCTCGAGGGGCATGCACACGGCCATCATCGAAGCGAGGCCAAAGCTTTTCAAGACACCCTGCTTGCTGCTATCTGGTCTTGCGAGATTGGCTCATCATGATACAAAGGCGTAGATGATGCCCCTCGACTTCAATCCGATCTCCATTAGCCGAAACTTCTTTGCAGGTATGTAGTGGGTCGTTGTACATCATTTCCCTCGACTTCGATCCGATCACCATCGCCCAAAACTTCTTGGCAGGTATGTACTGGGTCGGCATGAACTCCCACTGGATGGCTGCCTTCAGAGAAGATGGTAAAAAGTTGGTGCTCGTGAACTTCCAAACCTCCCATGAGATTATCCTTCCTCCGTTGGATTATATAGAGTTTTACCATCGCGGTCCTAGTCATCTAGATTACCACGTCAGTTGGACGGACCTTGTTTTGCAGAAGATTGTAATCTACCAAGTGCCCACACGACATGCGAATTACGCAGACTTCAAGCTAATTACCTTGTTCGACCGCGGACTCGCCTATCTTTATGCCAGTGCCTTCTTTAGCTGGAGACAACTCAGCTCGCAGTGGATCATCGTCAAAGCTGATACACACTTCTGTGATGCTATTGAACACAATGGCATCATCTACGCGATCGACAAAGCAGATGGCACAACGTATTGCTGGGACGACGCGTGTAAGTTGTTTCCGTCTCATGTTAATGATGATGCCATGACACTTTTTGAACTTTTTGTGATGATTGGCATATCCCTGTTTGAGCAGAATTTGAGTAGAACTATTGCAATGTAGTAAAGACGCCATAAATCAGCTATATTTGGAATGAGTTAATTCATGCGATTGTGAGCGTGTCATTACAGCCAATTTGTACCCCTGAATAATCAAACGGTTAGGAATATACGGTTATTCTCCTTATTTTATAGTAGTCTATATACTACTACTAAATATGAGTGTGTATCAATGGACATGTTAGTTTCCTCATTTTCATGATTTAGAAACATGCACCACACTGTTGGTTTCATCTAACTGATGTCTACTACGCAACCTTCTTCTTGTAGACGTTGTTGGGCCTCCAAGTGCAGACGTTTGTAGGACAGTAGCAAATTTCCCTCAACTGGATGACCTAAGGTTTATCAATCTGTGGGAGGCGTAGGATGAAGATGATCTCTCTCAGACAACCCTGCAACAAAATAACAAAGAGTCTCTTGTGTCCCCAACACACCCAATACAATGGTAAATTGTATAGGTGCACTAGTTCGGCGAAGAGATGATGATACAAGTGCATTATGGATGGTAGATATAGATTTTTGTAAACTGAAAATATAAAAACAGCAAGGTAGCAAGTGGTAAACATTAGCATAAACAGTGTTGCAATGATAGGAAACAAGGCCTAGGGTTCATACTTTCACTAGTGCAAGTTCTCTCAACAAGGATAACATAATTGGATCATATTACTAGCCCTCAACATGCAACAAAGAGTCACTCCAAAGTAACTAATAGCGGAGAACAAACGAAGAGACTATGGTAGGGTATGAAACCACCTCAAAGTTATTCTTTTCGATCGATCTATTCAAGAGTCCGTAGTAACGTTCAATCTATCATAGAGTTCGTACTAGAATAACACCTTAAGACACAAATGAATCAAAACCCTAATGTCACCTAGATACTCCATTGTCACCTCAAGTATCCGTGGGCATGATTATACGATATGCAACACACAATCTCAGAAACATCTATTCAACCAACACATAGAACTTCAAAGAGTGCCCCAAAGTTTCTACCGGAGAGTCAAGACGAAAACGTGTGCCAACCCCTATGCATAGGTTCCCAAGGTCACGGAACCCGCAAGTTGATCACCAAAACATACATCAAGTGAATCACATGATATCCCATTGTCACCACAGATAAGCACGTGCAAGACATACATCAAGTGTTCTCAAATCCTTAAAGACTCAATCCGATAAGATAACTTCAAAGGGAAAACTCAATCCATTACAAGAGAGTAGAGGGGGAGAAGCATCATAAGATCCAACTAGAATAGCCAAGCTCGCGATACATCAAGATCGTGCCATCTCAAGAACATGAGAGAGAGAGAGAGATCAAACACATAGCTAATGGTACATACCCTCAGCCCCGAGGGTGGACTAGTCCCTCCTCGTCACGGAGAGCGTCGGGATGATGAAGATAGCCACCGGAAAGGGTTCCCCCCTCCGGCAGGGTGCCGGAACGGGGTCTAGATTGGTTTTCGGTGGCTATAGAGGCTTTCGGCGGCGGAACTCCTGATCTAGGTTAATTTCTGAAGGTTTCAGTATTTATAGGATTTTTTGGCGTAGGGCACAAGTCGGGGGGCTTCTGGGCTGTCCACGAGATAGGAGGGCGCGCCCCCACCCTCGTGGGCAGCCCATGGCTCTCCTGGCCCAACTCTTTTACTTCGGGGGCTTCTTTTGGTCTAGAAAAAATTATCAAAAATTGGCACGACAATTGGACTCCGTTTGATATTCATTTTCTGTAAAACCCTAAAACAGGAGAAAAACATAAACTGGCACTGGGCTCTGGGTTACTGATACGTCCAAAACGTATCTATAATTTCTGCTTGCTCCATGCCACTTTTGGGTGATATTGCTATGATATTCATACACTTCCATACACTTTTGATCATATTTGGACTAACTTAATAATCCAGTGCACCCCAGTGCCAGTTTCTGTTTTCGGCTGTTTTTGTATTTCAGGTTTTCACATTTCGAGAACTGCCCAGAAAAATCCAGAAACATTATATAAAAAATCAGCGATCCGGGAACGACACTGCCTCCGAAGGGCAGCCTGGGGGGCACAGGAGCTCCAGGCGCCCTGTGGGCGCCCCCCCCCCCCTGGGCCGCGCCGGGGGGCGCCTGGGCCCCCGAAGCCCGTCCGGTGCCTTACCTTCACTTTGCAAATTAAGAACTTGCTTTTTCTTTGCAAAAACCTTTTGGCAATCTTGAGAAACAGTAGAACTTCAAGAATATCCTTATTTCCAGCAAGGTATAATTATTTTATTAAGGGTACTAACCTCGCTAATCAGATTATGATGAGTTATGTATGAAGGGAGTTTTCAAGTGTGCGAGGGAAGATGATAAAAAGATTCAGGAGTGTCAAGCGCTCAAGCTTGGGGATGCCCCCGTGCACCCCCAAGAAATATTCAAGGAGACTCAAGCGTCTAAGCTTGGGGATGCCCCCCATGCATCCCCTTCTCCATCAACATTATCAGTTCGTCTTTCGTTTCGCTATATTTTTATCACTTCATGTGTTATGTGCTATGCTTGGAGCGTCTTGCTTTTAGTTTTCTTTTTAGTTTTTCATAACGAGTCGGAACTCAGCATTCCTTTATGTGGTAGAGAAACACGCTCCACTTCTACCTAGAACATTACATAGAGTTTTCATGTCTACCTATGCTGTGTGTGTTCTCTGTCTTTTAATGGCTACTATCCTGCTCTGCTCTTAGTATTCATGCTTATCTTTTCAAGAGCTTTTATTTAGTTGGTTGCTTGAACTCTCTTTAATTACCATGCTCACCTTATGATAAAGATGCTACTTTCATGATGGTGCTTAGTAGTTCAGGTTTTCTTATGGTTAATCTCAAATAGCTGGGGGGTTTCCAATGTGTTATTGGAATACCAACTTGGTTTGTTTGCCTATGATGTGGTATGGTTAGTAATATCTTCCTTTGAGAATTTATTTTGATTGACTTGGCGTATGCTCACGCATATTCAAGACTGTAAAGAAAGTCTGTCAAGCCTTGATGATCTTTTGTTTCTAAGTAGCGATATAACTACCATGCCTGATTCAATATTGCTTTGTCGCTCTGCATGATTATGACCGTCATTGCTCTCTTAGTTGGTCGCTCCCAGTCTTTTGCTAACCTACACCTGCACTAAGCAAATTAACCATGCAATACATAGCTCATGGGAAAGTAGCCTAAAAACTATTGTGGTAAAGAATATGTTGCCTATGTATCTTATTTCTTATGAGTTGCTTGCCGAGCGGTAACCATGTTTCTGGGGACGCCATCAACTGTCACACTTTTGTTGAATATCATGTGATTTGCTATGCATGTTCGTCTTGTCTGAAGTAAGGGTGATTTACCGTGGGTTGAATTAATATGCATATTGTTAGAGAAGAACATTGGGCCGCCAACCTAAGCCATGCATCATGGTGGAAGTTTTAGCTTGGACCTTAATCCTCAATCTCTCATGAGAATATGCTTATGCATTAAAGAGGGGTCCATCATCTATTTTCTATGTTGTCCCGGTATGGATGTCCTCAAGTTGAGATCTATCAAAAACGAGAAATCAAATGCGATCTATCTCCTTGGACCTTTGTACAGGTGGCATAGAGGTACCCCTTTGTGACACTTGGTTAAAACATATGCAATGCAATGATAACCCATGGGGGATCCGAGCTAATTAGGACAAGGTGCGAGCACTATTAGTATTCAATGCATGAGGCTTGCAACTTATAGGATGTTTTATGCATGACACATATGAAGTACTACTACCGTTGACACAATTGCTTCCATGTTTCAAAATAAAAAGCTCTAGCACTTCAAGCACCAACTACTGAGAGCATGATTGTCATTCTGAGTGTAATGTGCATTGTCCCAAAGTAGCATTGTCTTTTGCATGATTGTGATATCGTTTATTCTGAAATGATTGTATCTAGTCATCACTTAAACCTTGAAGGTGCCCCTGCACTTATGTTTTGCATCACTAAAGGGGGCAAGCTAGATATCACTTTATCATATTTGCACATCATGTTCATTGCAAATCTTTTTGATGTTTCAGTTTCATGTTGTAAAACTTTCAGTCATTTGTGATTTTCTCTTGAGGCAACTTAATTACTTTAGAATCATTGTCTCAGTAAGCTTTTGTCATATGACTATGAGAAAGTCCTATATGGTTAATAGCATGTCACCACAGAAATTATTCTTGTTATCATTTACCTACTCGAGGACGAGCAGGAATTAAGCTTGGAGATGTTGATACGTCCAAAACGTATCTATAATTTCTGCTTGCTCCATGCCACTTTTGGGTGATATTGCTATGATATTCATACACTTCCATACACTTTTGATCATATTTGGACTAACTTACTAATCCAGTGCACCCCAGTGCCAGTTTCTGTTTTCGACTGTTTTTGTATTTCAGGTTTTCACGTTTCGAGAACTGCCCAGAAAAATCCAGAAAAATTATATAAAAAATCAGCGAACCGGAAACAACACTGCGTCCGAAGGGCAGCCTGGGGGGGCACAAGGGCTCCAGGCGCCCTGTGGGCGCCCCCCCCCCCGGGCCGCGCCGGGGGGGCGTCTGGGCCCCCCGAGGCTCCCCCGGTGCCCTACTTTGGCATATATTTAAAGGGTTCCCCGTAACCCTCAGAACAGGACTTCTTTTCGCGATCCCATCTCTGTTCCGCCGCCGCCGCCGCTTCCAAGATCGGGAGCACCAGGAGAACTCTTCCCGGCACCCTGCCGGAGGGGAGGATCACCACCGGGAGCTTCTCCACCACCATGGACGCCTCCCGGATGACTCGTGAGTAGTCTCCCTTGGACCATGAGTCCATGACCAGTAGCTATGTGATGTTCTCCTCCCGTTCTTGTGCTTCACTAATTAGTCCTCGTGAGCTGCCCTACATGATCGAGGCACCTATGTAATCCTTATGCTGTTGCTATGTTGAGTTTGCTGGGATCCGATGGATTATGAGATTATGTTCAGATTGATCTTGAGTAATATATTTGATTCACCTGTTTTATATTTTAGTTCATAAGTAATTCTTGCATGTTCTCCGTTGTTATTTATTGCTTTGGCCGAGTAATAGGTAGTGACTCCAAGAGGGAACGTTATGCTCGATTGTGGGTTCATGCCCCTCGATGACTAGCTTGAGTGACAGAAACATGAGTCTAGGGGATGTGTTGTTGCCACAAGGGGGAAAACAACGGTGCTTGTGCCCGCGGGTGCAAGGATTGTATACTTTACGCAAAGTTCTTTTAATGCAGTTGTCTGTTGCATTGAGTTTACACTATGGGTGGGACTCGCAACTTAATACCAGCGAGATGTTCTGGATAGATATCTCAAGGTGGATGATTAGTAGTAGATATTGATGGATTTCGGTCTACTTACTTTGGCGTACCGCCCATGCTTTGAACCTCAACCTTTCTTGCAATGTAGTCAGCATTGGTTTGCATTCGTGGTCCTGTCAATTGCCCAGCTGTAATTTGTTTACCTCACATAGCTATTTTATCGTCTTTTGGGAGAGAGACATCACTAGTGAACATCATGAGACTCCGGTCCATATTACCATCATTGATCACATCCGCTATTTACTTTCCGTTATTTACTTACTATCGCAAAAACTATCTATCACTACTATCATTGCTTTTAACCCTTTGTGAACTACAAGGCCGGAGAGATTGACAACCTCTCTGTACTCGTTGGGAGCAAAGTTATTTGTATCTGTGTGCAGGTCCACGTTGATTGCTACTAATCTGGCGCCGTAGCAATTGACACCTACTTGTTGAACCTAGGAGTCTCTGGGGATTCGATCCTTGGCATCTTTGCTAGGGGAAAACACTTATACTTACTGCATCATACACCTTCCACTTGGGGTAACCAACGAGGGGTTCGAGGCCCATCAAGGAGTATTTTCTGGCGCCGTTGCCGGGGACTCCACTCTTCAGGATAGGGGAGTTGCATGCTATCTTTTACCTTTGCTTTTTAGTCTTGTTAGTTTACCTTTCATTTTTGCTTTAGTTCCTTTTATCGAAAATCACAAAAATAGTTATCTTGCTTGCTTGCTACTATGGGTTCCACCGAGAACACCAAGTTGTGTGACTTCACTAGTCACAACAACGATGACTTTATCAGCACACCTATCACTACACCTGCCACTTCAGCACCTTCATATGAAATTAAACCTGCTTTACTAAACTTAGTCGTGAGAGAACAATTCTCCGGTGCTGGAGATGATGCTGCTTTACACTTGAACAACTTTGTAGAACTTTGTGATATGCAAAAGTACCAAGAAATAGATGGTAATATTGTTAAGCTTAAGCTTTTTCCTTTCTCTTTGAGAGGAGGAGCTAAAATTTGGTTTCAGTCTTTGCCTAGAAATAGCATAGATTCATGGGACAAGTGCAAAGACGCTTTTATCGGAAAATACTATCCACCTGCTAAAATTATCCAACTTAGAAGTAACATCATGAATTTTAAACAATTGGATAATGAACACGTTGCCCAAGCTTGGGAACATATGAAATCTCTTATCAAGAACTGCCCTACTCACGGTTTGACTACTTGGATGGTTATCCAAACTTTTTATGCAGGCTTGAACTTTACCTCGCGGAACTTGTTAGATTCGGCCGTGGGAGGAACTTTTATGTCAACTACACTTGGTGCTCCCACAAAGCTTCTCGATGAGATGATGACCAACTATTCCCAATGGCACACCGAACGTGCTCCAACAGGTAGGAAGGTAAACTCTGTCGAGGAGATTTCCTCCCTCAATGAAAAAGTTGACTTGATCATGTCTCTACTTTCGAAGCAATCTACTGTTGATCCTCGTGATGTTCCTTTAAATTCTTTGATTGCTCAAGAACAAGTAGATGTGAACTTTATCTCTAGAAATAATTTTAACAACAATGCTTATAGGAGTAACTTTGGTAACAACTCTAGACCGTTCCCCTCTAACTCTTATGGGAACAACAATGCTTATCCTAGTACCAAGAACTCCAATACTGAACTAGAGACCATGCTTAGAGATTTCATCACTACCCAAAAAGCCTTTAATAAGAATGTAGAAGAGAAACTACATAAACTAGATGATCTTTCTTTTAAGGTAGACCACTTAGCCAATGAGGTAAAGTTGCTAAAGATTGAAACTTCTCCACTTAAGGAGAGGGAAGTCATCCCTATTAATGCTACTCAAGTGCAAATTAATGAAAATATTAGGATGATGGCTAAGCTTAAAGAAAGATGGGCTAGAGAAAGGGAGGAAGAGGAAGAATTAAGAGCCTTCCTACCCACCACACTGTTGCTACTATCCAAGTTATTGAGGATGTTCACACTCTTAGCACCCAATGTACTCCTGGTCCCAATGGACCTATTAATGGTGATGCTATGACTATAGAAACTACCAAACAAGTGAACCTTAAGGACACTACTACCACTTTACTTGATGCTCGTGACCTTGATTTTGATAATTGCACTCTTACCGAAGTTATTGATTTCCTTCACAAGATGTCTAGAGATCCCCGCACTAGCACGCTTAACCTTGCCTTCACAGAGCATATCACTAATGCTCTTATCAAAGCTAGGGAGGAGAAACTTAGAGTAGAAGCCTCCATACCTAGAAAGCTAGAAGATGGTTGGGATCCTATGATAAAAATTTATTTGAATGACTTCTCTTGTTATGCATTATGTGATGTTGGTGCTAGTACCTCTGTTATGCCCAAAAGGATATATGATATGCTTAAATTGAAACCTTATGATTCTTGTTCTTTTGGTGTTCGTCTCGTTGATTCTTCCATCAAGAAACCTTTGGGGGGGATCGATGATGTTCTTATTGTTGTCAATGATAATTATGTGCCCGTTGATTTCACTATTATGGATATTGAATGTGATCCTTCGTGTCCAATTATTTTGGGACGTCCCTTTTTGCGCACCGTTGGTGCTGTCATTGACATGAAAGAGGGTAATATAAAATTTCAGTTTCCTCTCAAGAAAGGGATGGAACACTTCCCTCGTAAGAAGGTCAAGTTACCTTTTGAGTCCGTTGTATGGGCTAGTTATTCTTTTACTCTTGATAAAACTTGATCTATGCATATACCTAGCTTAAAGGCATAAAAGAAAGCGCTTTTGGGAGGCAGCCCACATGAATAAAATTTTTGCTTTTGCTGTGTCTTGATGTTGTTTACTGCTGTAGCATCATCATTGTATCTTTACTTTTCATATTTGTGCCAAGTATAGCCTCTGATTGCTAGAAAGTTCAAAAGTTGTGAGGTGCTGTCCAAGAAACAGATTCTGTCCTTGGATAGAAAAATTCGTATAAAATCACCAGATCATCTTTTTGGTCTGAATTTTCTCGACAGCGTTCTCTATATAATTGTATTTCGTGCGTCAGTTCTGAGTTTTTTGATTTGAGTTGCAGAAGTATCCCGAACAGGTCAATTACTGCCTGCTGTTCTGTTTTTCGCAGATTCTGTCCTGATTTGCCTTACCTTCACTTTGCAAATTAAGAACTTGCTTTTTCTTTGCAAAAACCTTTTGGCAATCTTGAGAAACAGTAGAACTTCAATAATATCCTTATTTCCAGCAAGGTATAATTATTTTATTAAGGGTACTAACCTCGCTAATCAGATTATGATGAGTTATGTATGAAGGGAGTTTTCAAGTGTGCGAGGGAAGATGATAAAAAGATTCAGGAGTGTCAAGCGCTCAAGCTTGGGGATGCCCCCGTGCACCCCAAGAAATATTCAAGGAGACTCAAGCGTCTAAGCTTGGGGATGCCCCCCGTGCATCCCCTTCTCCATCAACATTATCAGTTCGTCTTTCGTTTCGCTATATTTTTATCACTTCATGTGTTATGTGCTATGCTTGGAGCGTCTTGCTTTTAGTTTTCTTTTTAGTTTTTCATAACGAGTTGGAACTCAGCATTCCTTTATGTGGGAGAGAAACACGCTCCACTTCTACCTAGAACATTACATAGAGTTTTCATGTCTACCTATGCTGTGTGTGTTCTCTGTCTTTTAATAGCTACTATCGTGCTCTGCTCTTAGTATTCATGCTTATCTTTTCAAGAGCTTTTATTTAGTTGGTTGCCTGAAATCTCTTTAATTACCATGCTCACCTTATTAAGAGAGTTTGCTTCCGTTGCATGGGTTAATGTGTCTATGATAAAGATGCTACTTTCATGATGGTGCTTAGTAGTTCAGGTTTTCTTATGGTTAATCTCAAATAGCTGGGGGGTTTCCAATGTGTTATTGGAATACCAACTTGGTTTGTTTGCCTATGATGTGGTATGGTTAGTAATAACTTCCTTCAAGAATTTATTTTGATTGACTTGGCGTATGCTCACGCATATTCAAGACTGTAAAGAAAGTCTGTCAAGCCTTGATGATCTTTTGTTTCTAAGTAGCGATATAACTACCATGCCTGATTCAATATTGCTTTGTCGCTCTGCATGATTATGACCGTCATTGCTCTCTTAGTTGGTCGCTCCCAGTCTTTTGCTAACCTACACCTGCACTAAGCAAATTAACCATGCAATACGTAGCTCATGGGGAAGTAGCCTAAAAACTATTGTGGTAAAGAATATGTTGCCTATGTATCTTATTTCTTATGAGTTGCTTGCCGAGCGGTAACCATGTTTCTGGGGACGCCATCAACTGTCACACTTTTGTTGAATATCATGTGAGTTGCTATGCATGTTCGTCTTGTCTGAAGTAAGGGTGATTTACCATGGGTTGAATTAATATGCATATTGTTAGAGAAGAACATTGGGCCGCCAACCAAAGCCATGCATCATGGTGGAAGTTTTAGCTTGGACCTTAATCCTCAATCTCTCATGAGAATATGCTTATGCATTAAAGAGGAATCCATCATCTATTTTCTATGTTGTCCCGGTATGGATGTCCTCAAGTTGAGATCTATCAAAAACGAGAAATCAAATGCGATCTATCTCCTTGGACCTTTGTACAGGTGGCATAGAGGTACCCCTTTGTGACACTTGGTTAAAACATATGCAATGCAATGATAACCCATGGGGGATCCAAGCTAATTAGGACAAGGTGCGAGCACTATTAGTATTCGATGCATGAGGCTTGCAACTTATAGGATGTTTTATGCATGACACATATGAAGTACTACTACCGTTGACACAATTGCTTCCATGTTTCAAAATAAAAAGCTCTAGCACTTCAAGCACCAACTACTGAGAGCATGATTGTCATTCTGAGTGTAATGTGCATTGTCCCAAAGTAGCATTGTCTTTTGCATGATTGTGATATCGTTTATTCTGAAATGATTGTATCTAGTCATCACTTACACCTTGAAGGTGCCCCTGCACTTATGTTTTGCATCACTAAAGGGGGCAAGCTAGATATCACTTTATCATATTTGCACATCATGTTCATTGCAAATCTTTTTGATGTTTCAGTTTCATGTTGTAAAACTTTCAGTCATTTGTGATTTTCTCTTGAGGCAACTTAATTACTTTAGAATCATTGCCTCAGTAAGCTTTTGTCATATGACTATGAGAAAGTCCTATATGGTTAATAGCATGTCACCACAGAAATTATTCTTGTTATCATTTACCTACTCGAGGACGGGCAGGAATTAAGCTTGGGGATGTTGATACGTCCAAAACGTATCTATAATTTCTGCTTGCTCCATGGCACTTTTGGGTGATATTGCTATGATATTCATACACTTCCATACACTTTTGATCATATTTGGACTAACTTACTAATCCAGTGCACCCCAGTGCCAGTTTCTGTTTTCGGCTGTTTTTGTATTTCAGGTTTTCACGTTTCGAGAACTGCCCAGAAAAATCCAGAAAAATTATATAAAAAATCAGCGATCCGGGAACGACACTGCCTCCGAAGGGCAGCCTGGGGGGCACAGGGGCTCCAGGCGCCCTGTGGGCGGCCCCCCTGGGCCGCGCCGGGGGGGCGCCTGGGCCCCCGAAGCCCGTCTGGTGCCCCCCTTTGGCATATATTTAGAGGGACCTCCGAAACCCTCAGAACAGGACTTCTTTTCGCGATCCCATCTCTGTTCCGCCGCCGCCGCTTCCAAGATCGGGAGCACCAGGAGAACTCTTCCCGGCACCCTGCCGGAGGGGAGGATCACCACCGGGAGCTTCTCCACCACCATGGACGCCTCCCGGATGACTCGTGAGTAGTCTCCCTTGGACCATGAGTCCATGACCAGTAGCTATGTGATGTTCTCCTCCCGTTCTTGTGCTTCACTAATTAGTCCTCGTGAGCTGCCCTACATGATCGAGGCACCTATGTAATCCTTATGCTGTTGCTATGTTGAGTTTGCTGGGATCCGATGGATTATGAGATTATGTTCAGATTGATCTTGAGTAATATATTTGATTCACCTCTTTTATATTTTAGTTCATAAGTAATTCTTGCATGTTCTCCGTTGTTATTTATTGCTTTGGCCGAGTAATAGGTAGTGACTCCAAGAGGGAACGTTATGCTCGATTGTGAGTTCATGCCCCTCGATGACTAGCTTGAGTGACAGAAACATGAGTCTAGGGAATGTGTTGTTGCCACAAGGGGGAAAACAACGGTGCTTGTGCCCGCGGGTGCAAGGATTGTTTACTTTACGCAAAGTTCTTTTAATGCAGTTGTCTGTTGCATTGAGTTTACACTATGGGTGGGACTCACAACTTAATACCAACGAGATGTTCTGGATAGATATCTCAAGGTGGATGATTAGTAGTAGATATTGATGGATTTCGGTCTACTTACTTTGGCGTACCGCCCATGCTTTGAACCTCAACCTTTCTTGCAATGTAGTCAGCATTGGTTTGCGTTCGTGGTCCTGTCAATTGCCTAGCTGTAATTTGTTTACCTCACATAGCTATTTTATCGTCTTTTGGGAGAGAGACATCACTAGTGAGCATCATGAGACTCCGATCCATATTACCATCATTGATCACATCCGCTATTTACTTTCCGTTATTTACTTACTATCGCAAAAACTATCTATCACTACTATCATTGCTTTTAACCCTTTGTGAACTACAAGGCCGGAGAGATTGACAACCTCTTTGTACTCGTTGGGAGCAAAGTTATTTGTATCTGTGTGCAGGTCCACGTTGATTGCTACTAATCTGGCGTCGTAGCAATTGACACCTACTTGTTGAACCTAGGAGTCTCTGGGGATTCGATCCTTGGCATCTTTGCTAGGGGAAAACACTTCTACTTACTGCATCTTACACCTTCCACTTGGGGTAACCAACGAGGGGTTCGAGGCCCATCAGTTACTAGGTTAGTCCCAAAAATGATATAAAACTGTATATAAAAGCCCATAAGACATCCTAGAAGGATAATATAATAGCATGGAACAATCAAAAATTATAGATACGTTGGAGACGTATCAAGCATCCCCAAGCTTAATTCCTGCTCGTCCTCGAGTAGGTAAATGATAAAAACAGATTTTTTTATGTGGAATGCTAACCAACATAATTTTCAATGTAATTATCTTAATTGTGGCATGAATGTTCAGATCAGAAAGATTCAAGACAAAAGTCTATGTTGACATAAGAAATAATAATACTTCAAGCATACTACCTCATTTCCGGTTTATAAGGCTTGCGCGTATCCCTAGGTCTATAATTTGACCAACATAAAATGAGTTGTATAGTCTAAAATTTACACCATTAGAAAGTAGAAGATCTGAAATTTCTAATGATATATTTTTGTGACAAATAACTTTTATTACATTGGTTTATTTTTCAATCTAGATATGCGTGCAAGCCTTATAAACCGGAAAGGAGGTAGTACTAATAAAGCAATCATGTCTTCTCACAATACTATGGCTAAAGAAAGTTATCCCTACAAAATGATATAGTCTGGCTATGCTCCCTCTTCATCACACAAAATATTCATATAATGCACAACCCCGATTTCAGCCAAGCACTTGTTTTCATACTCTATTCTTTCAAACCTTTCAACTTTCACGCAATACATGAGCGTGAGCCATGGACATAACACTATGGGTGGAATAGAGAGGTGGTTGTGGAGAATACAAAAAGGAGGAAGATAGTCTCACATAGACTAGGCGTATCAACGGGCTATGGAGATGCCCATCAATAGATATCAATGTGAGTGAGTAGGGGTTGCCATGCAACGGATGCACTAGAGCTAAAAATGTATGAAAGCTCAACGAAAGAAACTAAGTGGGTGTGCATCCAACTAGCTTTCTCATGAAGACCTAGGGCATTTGAGGAAGCCCATCGTTGGAATATACAAGCCAAGTTCTATAATGAAAATTCCCACTAGTATATGAAAGTGACTAAACATGAGACTCTCTATCATGAAGAACATGGTGCTACTTTGAAGCACAAGTGTGGAAAACATAGTAGCATTGTCCCTTCTCTCTTTTCTCTCTTTTTTTTGAGGGGCTTTCCTCTTTTTTAGCCCCTCTCTATTTTTTTGGGCCATCTCCTTTTTTATTTGGCCTTTATCTTTGTTTTTGTTTTTTGTTTCCTCACATGGGACAATGCTCTAATAATGAAGATCATCACACTTATATTGATTTACAACTCGATACTAGAACAAACTATGACTCTACATGAATGCCTCCGTCGGTGGACCGGGATGTGCAATGAATCAAGAGTGACATGTATAAAAAAAATATGCATGGTGGCTTTGCCACAAATACGATGTCAACTACATGATCATGCTTGGCAATATATATCGGAATGGCTATGGAAATGCCATGATAGGTAGGTATGGTGGCTGTTTTGAGGAATATATATGGTGGTTGTATGGTACCGGCGACGCGGTACAAGAGAGGCTAGCAATGGTGGAAGGGTGAGAGTGCGTATAATCCATGGAGTCAACATTAGTCATAAGAACTCATATACGTATTGCAAAAATTTACGAGTCATCAAAACAAAGCAATCAACGCATGCTCCTAGGGGGGAGGTTGGTAGGAGTTAACCATCGCGCGCCCCCGACCTCCACACAATGGTTGACACTTTACAAATACCTCATGCTCTAACTTCGTCACATAGCGGTTCACCATATGTGCATGCTACGGGAATCACTAACTTTAACACAAGCATTTCTCAGTTTCATAATAACTCCACTAGCATGACTCTAATATCACTATCCTCATATCTCAAAACAATTATCAAGCATCCAACTTCTCATCATATTCAATGCACTAAGTGTGAAAGTTTTTACTACATTGATATTGGATGTCTACCATGTGAAGACTAGTTTTATAGCCTATGCACATTACCATGCTATTTTAATAGAATCTCAAATGGATATAAGTGAAGCACGAGAGTTCATCTATTTCTTCAAAATAAAACCACCGCCGTGCTCTAACAGATATAAGTGAAGCACTAGAGCAAACAACAAACTACTCCGAAAGATATAAGTGAAGATCAATGAGTAGTTGAATAATTATGTAACTATGTAAAGACTCTCTAACATTTAAGAACTTCAGATCTTGGGATATTATTAAAACATCAAGAAAAAAACTAAATTGACGCTCCAAGCAAAACACGTATCATGTGGTGAATAAAAATATAGCTCCGAGTATAGTTACCGATGGACGAAGACGAAAGAGGGGATGCCTCCCCGAGGCATCCCCAAGCTAAGGCTTTTGGTTGTCCTTGAATTTTACCTTGGGGTGCCTTGGGCATCCCCAAGCTTAGGCTCTTGCCACTCTTTGTTCCATAGTCTATCAAAGCAATACTCAAAACTTGAAAACTTCACAACACAAAACTTAGACAAAAATCTCGTGAGCTCCGTTAGTATAAGAAAACAAACCACTACTCAAAGGTACTGTAATGAATTCATTCTTTGTTTATATTGGTGTTAAACCTACTGTATTTCAACTTCTCTATGGTTCATACTTCCCAATACTACTCATAGATGCATTGAAATAAGCAAACAACACACGAAAAACAGAATCTTTCAAAAACAGAACAGTCTATAGTAATCTGCAGGTTTCGCATACTTCTGTAACTTCAAAAAAAATCAAATGAAATTGGTAAACGTGAGGAATTTTCTATTAATCATCTGCAAAAATAATCAACTAAATAGCACACTCCAGTAAAATCTGATGACCACTCTAGCGAGCACTAACGATTCTGTTTTTCACAGCAAGATCATATAAACTTCACACAAGTCTTCCCAAAGGTTCTACTTGGCACAAACACTAAACAAAACACAAAACCACATCTAAACAGAAGCTAGATGCAATATTTATTCCTAAACAGAAGCAAAAACAGAAAAACAAAAATAAAGTTGGGTTGCCTCCCAACAAGCGCTATCGTTTAACTTCCCTAGCTAGGCACGATGATTTCAATGCTGCTCGCATAAGAGATATGAATTGAAACATAACAGGAGCATCATGAAGAATATGACTAGCACATTTAAGCCTAACCCACTTCCTATGCATAGGGATTTTGTGAACAAACAACTTATGGGAACGATAATCAACTAGTATAGGAAGGGAAAACAAGCACAACTTCAAAATTTTAAGCACATAGAGAGGAAGCTTGATATTATTGCAATTCCTACAAGCATAAGATCCCCTCTCATAATAATTTTCAGTAGAAACATGAATGAATTCAACAATATAACAGCACACAAAGCATTCTTTTCATGATCTACTTGCATAGAAATTTTACTACTCTCCACATAAGCAAAATTCTTCTCATGCGGAATAGTGGGAGTATCATAAGAGACTTGGATACTATAGATTGTTTCCACATCAAAAGAGTAATGTTCAGAGAAAGGGTAATCATAATCATGACAAGTTTGATAAATATAATCATCACTGCTTTTTATAGCATAAGTGTCATCACAATAATCATCATAAACAGGAGGCATGCTTTCATCATAATAGATTTGCATATCAAGCGTAGCATCCCCAAGCTTGGGACAAACATTAATTGAAGCAAATAAATTCTCAAATATATCATTCTCATCAAACATAGCATCCCCAACCTTGGGCCTTTTCATATCATAGGCATAATCACTCTCATCATTAGTAGTATGGATAGCACCGATAGCATAGCAATTATTATCATCACAATGAGTAATAGGAGCAACATCATTTGGGAGGGATACCTTTTTATCTTTGCCTCTCCGTCTTTTCTTTTTCTTCTTCACATTAGGTATGGGTTTAATCTTATTTTTGGAGCTCCTTATAAATGAGATTGGTGGAATAGAAGGCTCCTCCTCGTTACCTGATTCATCATAAGAAAGAATAGGAGGATATTGGGAAATCTCTTCCCTTTCATTAGTATTCTCTTCATCTCATATTTGTTTTCTTGACTTTATGTAATTGGCAATATAAAGATTTTCAATGCAATTCACAACACAATACATATAAATTTCCTCCAGATCAAAATCAAGAACTTTATCAAGGACAAATTCTGGAAGATCCTTAGTTAAATGTTTTATTTCTTCATAACCCACAAGCAAACTAAGTTCATTATGATGTGCAAGGGATATCAAGTCATCACAATTTTTGGACACGATTCGATCATGAAACAATTCACACTAGGGATTTAAATGATCACGTTCATTGCAAAGTTCACAAGGATGGCAAATATATTTTAAATTTTCAGCACAATCATCTAGCATCTGTAGCAACCATTTAGTTTCTAAATACTTATGCCTCTTGCAAAATCTATCTTCTCTATTTGGTATGTACTTGCAAACTCTATGCACTCCACAAAAATCAACATGCTTATAAGAGATATTTTCATCATGACTAGTGCAATCATCATTAGTACCATGGATATTCAAAGGATCCACACTAACAATATTGCAATCATGCTCATCATTCAAGTCTTTAGTGCCAAGCATTCTATGTAATTCTTCTTCTAGTACTTGAGCACAATTTTCCTTTCCATCATTTTCACGAAAGATATTAAAAAGCAGAAGCATATGAGGTAACCTCAATTCCATATTTTTGTAGTTTTCTTTTATAAATGAAACTAGTGATAAAACAAGAAACTAAAAGATTCGATTGCAAGATCTAAAGATATACCTTCAAGCACTAACCTGCCCGGCAACGGCGCCAGAAAAGAGCTTGATGTCTACTACGAAACCTTCTTCTTGTAGACGTTGTTGGGCCTCCAAGTGCAGAGGTTTGTAGAAAAGTAGCAAATTTCCCTCAAGTGGATCACCTAAGGTTTATCAATCTGTGGGAGGCGTAGGATGAATATGGTCTCTCTCAAACAACCCTGCAACCAAATAACAAAGAGTCTCTTGTGTCCCCAACACACCCAATACAATGGTAAATTGTATAGGTGCACTAGTTCGGCGAAGAGATGGTGATACAAGTGCAATATGGATGGTAGATATAGGTTTTTGTAAACTGAAAATATAAAAACAGCAAGATAGCAAGTGGTAAACATGAGCATAAACGGTGTTGCAATGATAGGAAACAAGGCCTAGGGTTCATAGTTTCACTAGTGCAAGTTCTCTCAACAAGGATAACATAATTGGATCATATTACTAGCCCTCAACATGCAACAAAGAGTCACTCCAAAGTAACTAATAGCGGAGAACAAACGAAGAGATTATGGTAGGGTACGAAACCACCTCAAAGTTATTCTTTCTGATCAATCTATTCAAGAGTCCATAGTAACGTTCAATCTATCATAGAGTTCGTACTAGAATAACACCTTAAGACATAAATCAATCAAAACCCTAATGTCACCTAGATACTCCATTGTCACCTCAAGTATCCATGGGCATGACTATACGATATGCATCACACAATCTCAGAAACATCTATTCAACCAACACATAGAACTTCAAAGAGTGCCCCAAAGTTTCTACCGGAGAGTCAAGACGAAAACGTGTGCCAACCCCTATGCATAGGTTCCCAAGGTCACGGAACCCGCAAGTTGATCACCAAAACATACATCAAGTGAATCACATGATATCCCATTGTCACCACAGATAAGCACGTGCAAGACATACATCAAGTGTTCTCAAATCCTTAAAGACTCGGTCCGATAAGATAACTTCAAATGGAAAACTCAATCTATTACAAGAGAGTAGAGGGGGAGAAGCATCATAAGATCCAACTAGAATAGCAAAGCCCGCGATACATCAAGATCGTGCCATATCAAGAATACGAGAGAGAGAGAGAGAGAGAGAGAGAGAGAGAGAGAGAGAGAGAGATCAAACACATAGCTACTGGTACATACCCTCAGCCCCGAGGGTGGACTACTCCCTCCTCGTCATGGAGAGAGCCGGGATGATGAAGATAGCCACCAGAGAGGGTTCCCCCCTCTGGCAGGGTGCCGGAACGGGGTCTAGATTGGGTTTCGGTGGCTATAGAGGCTTTTGGCGGCGGAACTCCCGATCTAGGTTAATTTCCGAAGGTTTTAGTATTTATAGGATTTTTTGGCGTAGGGCACAAGTCAGGGGGGCTTCTAGGCTGTCCATGAGAAAGGAGGGCGCGCCCCCACCCTCGTGGGCAGCCCGTGGCTCTCGTGGCCCAACTATTTTACTTCAAGGGCTTCTTTTGGTCCAGAAAAAATCATCAAAAATTGGCACGTCAATTGGACTCCGTTTGATATTCCTTTTCTGTAAAACCCTAAAACAGGAGAAAAAACAGAAACTGGCACTGGGCTCTGGGTTAATAGGTTAGTCCCAAAAATGATATAAAACTGTATATAAAAGCCCATAAGACATCCTAGAAGGATAATATAATAGCATGGAACAATCAAAAATTATAGATACGTTGGAGACGTATCACTAACCATACACTAGGGAAGTAAATGGGCATATGGAGAACTCTATATTTGGAAGTAGTGAAATCCTGTAATGCTTACCATGTGTACATACCTATATTTGCCCTTCAGCAATCAGTGACTAGAATAATGTCCTCACAAAATTTTTGCCCGCAGAACACGAGTATATAACAATGCATGGTCTGTTAGTTACCTTGAAGAATATGTTTGTGAGGACAGAACATGATTCCATAACATGCATGACATGGTAGTTTCCTGTGAAGAATCGATTGCGAGATAACATGAGTATAACCATGCATGGCACTTCTATATTTTCGAACCCAGTATACATTTCCCTGTATTTTCCTCCCAGTTCCAACAGGGACATATCAATGTTGTTTCTTGCATTATCCTACTCATACTCTGAAAAATGCTGATCTTACATTAACAATGCATGTCCTTTTTGATATAATGTAGTGTCCCTATAGTTACTGCCCTTTGTAATCACACCACCTTTGCCAAAAACAGGGAAGCACAACTGGTTCCTCGCTCGATCAGACGACGGCAAAAGACTGATGATCATTCGGACACATGAGCCCAAAAAGTTATATTGCAAAAACCCCACTGTATACAAGCACTGTGAAATACGTGAGTATGCGGACAATGGCTGTTACGTCTATGAGCAGGATACCGGCTTGTTGGGGCCTTCAGGATTTTTTAGTTGGAGGCGGGTAAACAGCCTTGGTTCACACTCTCTGTTTCTCGGATTCAATTATCTGATTAACCAGGAGATCACCGTTGGCAAGGACCTTGATGGCAGAGAGGCTCTGTTTGCTATGGAAAATGGTGTCTACATGGCGAGCCCTAGGAGTTCGGGAGCAAACTCCCCTGATTGTCAACGATACAGCTTGCAGCCAAAAGAAGGTGAGAATGACAAAGGCATCCGGATTAACTTTGATCCTTGGATGTCTCATTTACGATAGGTAGTGATGTGGTTCAAGCCTTCAGGTTGATAGGTAATTGGGATGTTGCATCGAAAGGGTGGAGTACTGGTGTCTTCGGATCATTGGTCTCTGAAGCGGGGTTGCAAATTATGATTGTGTTGGATCATCTCTTCGAATGACTTTGTTGTCTTTGCTGCTTGTTCTGGATGGGTAGCTCTTTCTTTCGTTATGCATATTCCTTGTCATTTGGTCATCCTCGTCTATGTCACTCTTACTATGTAATAGTTGGCTCTGTTTAGAATGTCATTCTTGTCTGGATCACGAGAGTCTGAGCACTGCAGATGGGTGCGTTTTGGTGGTGTAGCAAGACTTCTTATGAACTATCATGTCTTGCTGTTTATGTCAGTATTAGTCACTAGTCAGTGTTTGAATGTTGTATATAACGTTGTTTCGAACTGTTTATTGTCTCAAACTACTGGTGGGCTAAATGAGGGCATCACCATTCTCCAGGGTTCAGAGTGTATCTCCTTTTTTCAAGTTATATAATTTAAGCTCAGTGTCTTTTCGATGATGTACACTTGTTTGGGCCAGCGAGGTGTCGTTGAATATGGGCCGAGTAGTAACGCAATGCCAAACAGGTCAATTATGACTCTCAGGCCGGGCTCTCAAAAGATCCTCAAAAAAAGGCTGGGCTCTCCAAAAAAGAAAGAATAAGCACTCTTAGGCCGACATGTGGGTGCCACCGGTGTTTTCGTGCGCTTGCGCGCCGAGAGCATATTGGCGTGTGTTCAAAATTCAAGCTACCTTTTCATCACCAATCTCCCACCCCTCCCCCACCTCTGGAATCTCGATTCCTACTCCAGTTCCCCCAAATCCCCCTCCTGTACTCCATGTACTCAAGCTCACTATCATGTAGCCGGTCAACGCGGATCTCCGAGCCGGAGATCCTGAGGTCCGTCGTGCCTTCGGTCGCTGCGTGCTGTCGCTCAACAGTGGCATGGCGACGCTTGACGACCAGTTTGCCAGCAAAGTGCTGATGGTAACCATCAACGGCGACTGGCCTCTCGTCTTGCCGGACGACCTTGTCAAAGCTCTTGGCATTGCGCACAGCATCATAATAAGTGACTTGCTCGTCGAAGTCTGTCCACCACTGATTCGTCCAAAACGTATCTATAATTTCTGCTTGCTCCATGCCACTTTTGGGTGATATTGCTATGATATTCATACACTTCCATACACTTTTGATCATATTTGGACTAACTTACTAATCCAGTGCACCCCAGTGCCAGTTTCTGTTTTCGTCTATTTTTGTATTTCAGGTTTTCACGTTTCGAGAACTGCCCAGAAAAATCCAGAAAAAATATATAAAAAATCAGCGAACCGGAAACAACACTGCGTCCGAAGGGCAGCCTGGGGGGGCACAGGGGCTCCAGGCGCCCTGTGGGCGCGCCCCCCCTGGGCCGCGCCGGGGGGGGCGCCTGGGCCCCCTCAGGCTCCCCCGGTGCCCTACTTTGGCATATATTTAAAGGGTTCCCCGTAACCCTCAGAAAAGGACTTCTTTTCGCGATCCCATCTCTGTTCCGCCGCCGCCTCCGCTTCCAAGATCGGGAGCACCAGGAGAACTCTTCCCGGCACCCTGCCGGAGGGGAGGATCACCACCGGGAGCTTCTCCACCACCATGGACGCCTCCCGGATGACTCGTGAGTAGTCTCCCTTGGACCATGAGTCCATGACCAGTAGCTATGTGATGTTCTCCTCCCGTTCTTGTGCTTCACTAATTAGTCCTCGTGAGCTGCCCTACATGATCGAGGCACCTATGTAATCCTTATGCTGTTGCTATGTTGAGTTTGCTGGGATCCGATGGATTATGAGATTATGTTCAGATTGATCTTGAGTAATATATTTGATTCACCTCTTTTATATTTTAGTTCATAAGTAATTCTTGCATGTTCTCCGTTGTTATTTATTGATTTGGCCGAGTAATAGGTAGTGACTCCAAGAGGGAACGTTATGCTCGATTGTGGGTTCATGCCCCTCGATGACTAGCTTGAGTGACAGAAACATGAGTCTAGGGGATGTGCTATTGCCACAAGGGGGAAAACAACGGTGCTTGTGCCCGCGGGTGCAAGGATCGTTTACTTTACGCAAAGTTCTTTTAATGCAGTTGTCTGTTGCATTGAGTTTACACTATGGGTGGGACTCACAACTTAATACCAGCGAGATGTTCTCGATAGATATCTCAAGGTGGATGATTAGTAGTAGATATTGATGGATTTCGGTCTACTTACTTTGGCGTACCGCCCATGCTTTGAACCTCAACCTTTCTTGCAATGTAGTCAGCATTGGTTTGCGTTCGTGGTCCTGTCAATTGCCCAGCTGTAATTTGTTACCTCACATAGCCGTTTTATCGTCTTTTGGGAGAGAGACATCACTAGTGAACATCATGAGACTCCGGTCCATATTACCATCATTGATCACATCCACTATTTACTTTCCGCTATTTATTTACTATTGCAAAACACTATCTATCACTACTATCATATTGCTTTTAACCCTTTGTGAACTACAAGGCCGGAGAGATTGACAACCTCTCTGTACTAGTTGGGAGCAAAGTTATTTGTATCTGTGTGCAGGTCCACATTGATTGCTAATTGCGCCGTTAGCAGTTGACACCTACCTGTTGAACCTAGGAGTCTCTGGGGATTCGATCCTGGGCATCTTTGCTAGACGAAAACACTTCTACTTACTGCATCTTACACCTTCCACTTGGGGTAACCAACGAGGGGTTCGTGGCCCATCAAGGAGTATTTTCTGGCGCCGTTGCCGGGGACTCCACTCTTCAGGATATGGGAGTTGCATGCTATCTTTTACCTTTGCTTTTTAGTCTAGTTAGTTTACCTTTCATTTTTTTTTTGCTTTAGTTCCTTTTATCAAAAATCACAAAAATAGTTATCTTGCTTGCTACTATGGGTTCCACCGAGAACACCAAGTTGTGTGACTTCACTAGTCACAACAACGATGACTTTATCAGCACACCTATCACTACACCTGCCACTTCAGCACCTTCATATGAAATTAAACCTGTTTTACTGAACTTAGTCATGAGAGAACAATTCTCCGGTGCTCGAGATGATGCTGCTTTACACTTGAACAACTCTGTAGAACTTTGTGATATGCAAAAGTACCAAGAAATAGATGGTAATATTGTTAAGCTTAAGCTTTTTCCTTTCTCTTTGAGAGGAGGAACTAAAATTTGGTTTCAGTCTTTGCCTAGATATAGCATAGATTCATGGGACAAGTGCAAAGACGCTTTTATTGGAAAATACTATCCACCTGCTAAAATTATCCAACTTAGAAGTAACATCATGAATTTTAAACAATTGGATAATGAACACGTTGCCCAAGCTTGGGAACGTATGAAGTCTCTTATCAAGAACTGACCTACTCACGGTTTGACTACTTGGATGGTTATCCAAACTTTTTATGCAGGCTTGAACTTTACCTCGCGGAACTTGTTAGATTCGGCCGCGGGAGGAACTTTTATGTCAACTACACTTGGTGCTGCCACAAAGCTTCTCGATGAGATGATGACCAATTATTCCCAATGGCACACCGAACGCGCTCCAACAGGTAGGAAGGTAAACTCTGTCGAGGAGATTTCCTCCCTCAATGAAAAAGTTGACTTGATCATGTCTCTACTTTCGAAGCAATCTACTGTTGATCCTCGTGATGTTCCTTTAAATTCTTTGATTGCTCAAGAACAAGTAGATGTTAACTTTATCTCTAGAAATAATTTCAACAACAATGCTTATAGGAGTAACTTTAGTAACAATTCTAGACCGTTCCCCTCTAACTCTTATGGGAACAACAATGCTTATCCTAGTACCAAGAACTCCAACACTGAACTAGAGACCATGCTTAGAGATTTCATCACTACCCAAAAAGCCTTTAATAAGAATGTAGAAGAGAAACTACATAAACTAGATGATCTTTCTTTTAAGGTAGACCACTTAGCCAATGAGTTAAAATTGCTAAAAATTGAAACTTCTCCACTTAAGGAGAGGGAAGTCATCCCTATTAATGCTACTCAAGTACAAATTAATGAAAATATTAGGATGATGGCTAAGCTTAAAGAAAGATGGGCTAGAGAAAGGGAGGAAGAGGAAAGAATTAAGAGCCTTCCTACCCACCACACTGTTGCTACTATCCAAGTTATTGAGGATGTTCACACTCTTAGCACCCAATGTACTCCTGGTCCCAATGGACCTATTAATGGTGATGCTGTAGAAACTACCAAACAAGTGAACCTTAAGGACACCACTACCACTTTACTTGATGCTCGTGACCTTGATTTTGATAATTGCACTCTTACAGAAGTTATTGATTTCCTTCACAAGATGTCTAGAGATCCCCGCACTAGCACGCTTAACCTTGCCTTCACGGAGCATATCACTAATGCTCTCATCAAAGCTAGGGTGGAGAAACTTAGAGTAGAAGCCTCCATACCTAGAAAGCTAGAGGATGGTTGGGATCCTATGATAAAAATTAATTTGAATGACGTCTCTTGTTATGCATTATGTGATGTTGGTGCTAGTACCTCTGTTATGCCCAAAAGAATATATGATATGCTTAAATTGAAACCTTATGATTCTTGTTCTTTTGGTGTTCGTCTCGTTGATTCTTCCATAAAGAAACCTTTGGGGAGGATCGACGATGTTCTCATTGTTGTCAATGATAATTATGTGCCCGTTGATTTCACTATTATGGATATTGAATGTGATCCTTCGTGTCCAATTATTTTGGGACGTCCCTTTTTGCGCACCGTTGGTGCTGTCATTGACATGAAAGAGGGTAATATAAAATTTCAGTTTCCTCTCAAGAAAGGGATGGAACACTTCCCTCGTAAGAAGGTCAAGTTACCTTTTGAGTCCGTTGTACGGGCTAGCTATTCTTTTACTCTTGATAAAACTTGATCTATGCATTATGCCTAGCTTAAAGGCATAAAAGAAAGCGCTTTTGGGAGGCAGCCCACATGAATAAAAAAATTGCTTTTGTTGAGTCTTGATGTTGTTTACTGCTGTAGCATCATCATTGTATATTTACTTTTCATATTTGTGCCAAGTATAGCCTCTGATAGCTAGAAAGTTCAAAAGTTGTGAGGTGCTGTGCAGGAAACAAATTCTGTCCTTGGATATAAAAATTCGTATAAAATCACCAGATCATCTTTTTGGTCTGAATTTTTTTCGACAGCGTTCTCTATATAATTGTCTTTCGTGCGTCAGTTCTGAGTTTTTTGATTTGAGTTGCAGAAGTATCCCGAACAGGTCAATTACTGTCTGCTGTTCTGTTTTTCACAGATTCTGTCCTGTTTTGCCTTACCTTCACTTTGCAAATTTAGAACTTGCTTTTTCTTTGCAAAAACCTTTTGGCAATCTTGAGAAACAGTAGAACTTCAAGAATATCCTTATTTCCAGCAAGGTATAATTATTTTATTAAGGATACTAACCTCGCTAATCAGATTATGATGAGTTATGTATGAAGGGAGTTTTCAAGTGTGCGAGGGAAGATGATAAAAAGATTCAGGAGTGTCAAGCGCTCAAGCTTGGGGATGCCCCCGTACACCCCCAAGAAATATTCAAGGAGACTCAAGCGTCTAAGCTTGGGGATGCCCCCGTGCATCCCCTTCTCCATCAACATTATCAGTTCGTCTTTCGTTTCGCTATATTTTTATCACTTCATGTGTTATGTGCTATGCTTGGAGCGTCTTGCTTTTAGTTTTCTTTTTAGTTTTTCATAACGAGTCGAAACCCAGCATTCCTTTATGTGGGAGAGAAACACGCTCCACCTCTACCTAGAACATTACATAGAATTTTCATGTCTATCTATGATGTGTGTGTTCTTTGTCTTTTAAATAGCTACTATCGTGCTTTGCTCTTAATATTCATGCTTATCTTTTCAAGAGCTTTTATTTAGTTGGTTGCTTGAACTCTCTTTAATTACCATGCTCACCTTATTAAGAGAGTTTGCTTCCATTTCATGGGTTAATGTGTCTATGATAAAGATGCTACTTTCATGATGGTGCTTAGTAGTTCAAGTTTTCTGATGGTTAATCTCAGATAGCTGGGGGGTTCCCAATGTGTCATTGGAGTACCAACTTGGTTTGTTTGCCTATGATGTGGTATGGTTTAGTAATATCTTCCTTCGAGAATTTATTTTGATTGACTTGGTGTATGCTCACGCATATTCAAGACTGTAAAGAAAGTCTGTCAAGCCTTGATGATCTTTTGTTTCTGAGTAGCGATATAACTACCATGCCTGATTCAATATTGCTTTGTCGCTCTGCATGATTATGACCGTCATTGCTCTCTTAGTTGGTCGCTCCCAGTCTTTTGCTAACCTACAACTGCACTAAGCAAATTAACCATGCAATACATAGCTCATGGGAAAGTAGCCTAAAAATTATTGTGGTAAAGAATATGTTGCCTATGTATCTTATTTCTTATGAGTTGCTTGCTGAGCGGTAACCATGTTTCTGGGGACGCCATCAACTGTCACACTTTTGTTGAATATCATGTGAGTTGCTATGCATGTTCGTCTTGTCTGAATTAAGGGTGATTTAACGTGGGTTGAATTAATATGCATATTGTTAGAGAAGAACATTGGGCCGCCAACCAAAGCCATGCATCATGGTGGAAGATTTAGCTTGGACCTTAATCCTCAATCTCTCATGAGAATATGCTTATGCATTAAAGAGGAGTCCATCATCTATTTTCTATGTTGTCCCGGTATGGATGTCCTCAAGTTGAGATCTATCAAAAACGAGAAATCAAATGCGATCTATCTCCTTGGACCTTTGTACAGGTGGCATAGAGGTACCCCTTTGTGACACTTGGTTAAAACATATGCAATGCAATGATAACCCATGGGGATCCGAGCTAATTAGGACAAGGAGCGAGCACTATTGGTATTCGATGCATGAGGCTTGCAACTTATGAGATGTTTTATGCACGACACATATGAAGTACTACTACCATTGACACAATTGCTTCCATGTTTCAAAATAAAAAGCTCTAGCACTTCAAGCACCAACTATTGAGAGCATGATTGTCATTGTGATTGTAATGTGCATTGTTCCAAAGTAGCATTGTCTTTTGCATGATTGTGATATCGTTTATTCTGAAATGATTGTATCTAGTCATCACTAAAACCTTGAAGGTGCCCTAGCATTTATGTTTTGCATCACTAAAGGGGGCAAGCTAGATATCACTTGATCATATTTGCACATCATGTTCATTGCAAATCTTTTTGATGTTTCAGTTTCATGTTGTAAAACTTTCAGTCATGTGTGATTTTCTCTTGAGACAACTTAATTACTTTAGAATCATTGTCTCAGTAAGCTTTTGTCATATGACTATGAGAAAGTCCTATATGGTTAATAGCATGTCACCACAGAAATTATTCTTGTTTTCATTTACCTACTCGAGGACGAGCAGGAATTAAGCTTGGGGATGTTGATACGTCCAAAATGTATCTATAATTTCTGCTTGCTCCATGCCACTTTTGGGTGATATTGCTATGATATTCATACACTTCCATACACTTTTGATCATATTTGGACTAACTTACTAATCCAATGCACCCCAGTGCCAGTTTCTGTTTTCGGCTGTTTTTGTATTTCAGGTTTTCACGTTTCGACAACTGCCCAGAAAAATCCAGAAAAATTATATAAAAAATCAGCGATCCGGGAACGACACTGCCTCCGAAGGGCAGCCTGGGGGGCCCACAGGGGCTCCAGGCGCCCTGTGGGCGCCCCCCCCCCCTTGGGCCGCGCCGGGGGGGCGCCTGGGCCCCCCGAAGCCCGTCCGGTGCCCCCCTTTGGCATATATTTAGAGGGACCTCCGAAACCCTCAGAACAGGACTTCTTTTTGCGATCCCATCTCTGTTCCGCCGCCGCCGCCGCTTCCAAGATCGGGAGCACCAGGAGAACTCTTCCCGGCACCCTGCCGGAGGGGAGGATCACCACCGGGAGCTTCTCCACCACCATGGACGCCTCCCGGATGACTCGTGAGTAGTCTCCCTTGGACCGTGAGTCCATGACCAGTAGCTATGTGATGTTCTCCTCCCGTTCTTGTGCTTCACTAATTAGTCCTCGTGAGCTGCCCTACATGATCGAGGCACCTATGTAATCCTTATGCTGTTGCTATGTTGAGTTTGCTGGGATCCGATGGATTATGAGATTATGTTCAGATTGATCTTGAGTAATATATTTGATTCACCTCTTTTATATTTTAGTTCATAAGTAATTTTTGCATGTTCTCCGTTGTTATTTATTGCTTTGGCCGAGTAATAGGTAGTGACTCCAAGAGGGAACGTTATGCTCGATTGTGGGTTCATGCCCCTCGATGACTAGCTTGAGTGACAGAAACATGAGTCTAGGGGATGTGCTGTTGCCACAAGGGGGAAACAACGGTGCTTGTGCCCGCGGGTGCAAGGATTGTTTACTTTACGCAAAGTTCTTTTAATGCAGTTGTCTGTTGCATTGAGTTTACACTATGGGTGGGACTCGCAACTTAATACCAGCGAGATGTTCTGGATAGATATCTCAAGTTGGATGATTAGTAGTAGATATTGATGGATTTCGGTCTACTTACTTTGGCGTACCGCCCATGCTTTGAACCTCAACCTTTCTTGCAATGTAGTCAGCATTGGTTTGCGTTCGTGGTCCTGTCAATTGCACAGCTGTAATTTGTTTACCTCACATAGCTATTTTATCGTCTGTTGGGAGAGAGACATCACTATTGAACATCATGAGACTCCGGTCCATATTACCATCATTGATCACATCCGCTATTTACTTTCCATTAGTTACTTACTATCGCAAAAACTATCTATCACTACTATCATTGCTTTTAACCCTTTGTGAACTACAAGGCCGAAGAGATTGACAACCTCTCTGTACTCGTTGGGAGCAAAGTTATTTGTATCTGTGTGCAGGTCCACGTTGATTGCTACTAATCTGGCGCCGTAGCAATTGACACCTACTTGTTGAACCTAGGAGTCTCTGGGGATTCGATCCTTGGCATCTTTGCTAGGGGAAAGCACTTCTACTTACTGCATCTTACACCTTCCTCTTGGGGTAACCAACGAGGGGTTCGAGGCCCATCAAGGAGTATTTTCTGGCGCCGTTGCCGGGGACTCCACTCTTCAGGATAGGGGAGTTGCATGCTATCTTTTACCTTTGCTTTTTAGTCTTGTTAGTTTACCTTTCATTTTTGCTTTAGTTCCTTTTATCGAAAATCACAAAAATAGTTATCTTGCTTGCTTGCTACTATGGGTTCCACCGGGAACACCAAGTTGTGTGACTTCACTAGTCACAACAACGATGACTTTATCAGCACACCTATCACTACACCTGCCACTTCAGCACCTTCATATGAAATTAAACCTGCTTTACTAAACTTAGTCATGAGAGAACAATTCTCCAGTGCTGGAGATGATGCTGCTTTACACTTGAACAACTTTGTAGAACTTTGTGATATGCAAAAGTACCAAGAAATAGATGGTAATATTGTTAAGCTTAAGCTTTTTCCTTTCTCTTTGAGAGGAGGAGCTAAAATTTGGTTTCAGTCTTTGCCTAGAAATAGCATAGATTCATGGGACAAGTGTAAAGACGCTTTTATCGGAAAATACTATCCACCTGCTAAAATTATCCAACTTAGAAGTAACATCATGAATTTTAAACAATTGGATAATGAACACGTTTCCCAAGCTTGGGAACGTATGAAATCTCTTATCAAGAACTGCCCTACTCACGGTTTGACTACTTGGATGGTTATCCAAACTTTTTATGCAGGCTTGAACTTTACCTCGCGGAACTTGTTAGATTCGGCCACGGGAGGAACTTTTATGTCAACTACACTTGGTGCTCCCACGAAGCTTCTCGATGAGATGATGACCAACTATTCCCAATGGCACACCGAACGCGCTCCATCAGGTAGGAAGGTAAACTCTGTCGAGGAGATTTCCTCCCTCAATGAAAAAGTTGACTTGATCGTGTCTCTACTTTCGAAGCAATCTACTGTTGATCCTCATGATGTTCCTTTAAATTCTTTGATTGCTCAAGAACAAGTAGATGTGAACTTTATCTCTAGAAATAATTTTAACAACAATGCTTATAGGAGTAACTTTGGTAACAACTCTAGACCGTTCCCCTCTAACTCTTATGGGAACAACAATGCTTATCCTAGTACCAAGAACTCCAATACTGAACTAGAGACCATGCTTAGAGATTTCATCACTACCCAAAAAGCCTTTAATAAGAATGTAGAAGAGAAACTACATAAACTAGATGATCTTTCTTTTAAGGTAGACCACTTAGCCAATGAGGTAAAGTTGCTAAAGATTGAAACTTCTCCACTTAAGGAGAGGGAAGTCATCCCTATTAATGCTACTCAAGTGCAAATTAATGAAAATATTAGGATAATGGCTAAGCTTAAAGAAAGATGGGCTAGAGAAAGGGAGGAAGAGGAAAGAATTAAGAGCCTTCCTACCCACCACACTGTTGCTACTATCCAAGTTATTGAGGATGTTCACACTCTTAGCACCCAATGTACTCCTGGTCCCAATGGACCTATTAATGGTGATGCTATGACTATAGAAACTACCAAACAAGTGAACCTTAAGGACACTACTACCACTTTACTTGATGCTCGTGACCTTGATTTTGATAATTGCACTCTTACCGAAGTTATTGATTTCCTTCACAAGATGTCTAGAGATCCCCGCACTAGCACGCTTAACCTTGCCTTCACAGAGCATATCACTAATGCTCTTATCAAAGCTAGGGAGGAGAAACTTAGAGTAGAAGCCTCCATACCTAGAAAGCTAGAAGATGGTTGGGATCCTATGATAAAAATTTATTTGAATGACTTCTCTTGTTATGCATTATGTGATGTTGGTGCTAGTACCTCTGTTATGCCCAAAAGGATATATGATATGCTTAAATTGAAACCTTATGATTCTTGTTCTTTTGGTGTTCGTCTTGTTGATTCTTCCATAAAGAAACCTTTGGGGAGGATCGACGATGTTCTTATTGTTGTCAATGATAATTATGTGCCCGTTGATTTCACTATTATGGATATTGAATGTGATCCTTCGTGTCCAATTATTTTGGGACGTCCCTTTTTGCGCACCGTTGGTGCTGTCATTGACATGAAAGAGGGTAATATAAAATTTCAGTTTCCTCTCAAGAAAGGGATGGAACACTTCCCTCGTAAGAAGGTCAAGTTACCTTTTGAGTCCGTTGTACGGGCTAGTTATTCTTTTACTCTTGATAAAACTTGATCTATGCATTATGCCTAGCTTAAAGGCATAAAAGAAAGCGCTTTTGGGAGGCAGCCCACATGAATAAAATTTTTGCTTTTGCTGTGTCTTGATGTTGTTTACTGCTGTAGCATCATCATTGTATCTTTACTTTTCATATTTGTGCCAAGTATAGCCTCTGATTGCTAGAAAGTTCAAAAGTTGTGAGGTGCTGTCCAAGAACCAGATTATGTCCTTGGATTGAAAAATTCGTATAAAATCACCAGATCTTCTTTTTGGTCTGAATTTTTTCGAAAGCGTTCTCTATATAATTGTCTTTCGTGCGTCAGTTCTGAGTTTTTTTATTTGAGTTGCAGAAGTATCCCGAACAGGTCAATTACTGCCTGCTGTTCTGTTTTTCACAGATTCTGTCCTGATTTGCCTTACCTTCACTTTGCAAATTAAGAACTTGCTTTTTCTTTGCAAAAACCTTTTGGCAATTTTGAGAAACAGTAGAACTTCAAGAATATCCTTATTTCCAGCAAGGTATAATTATTTTATTAAGGGTACTAACCTCGCTAATCAGATTATGATGAGTTATGTATGAAGGGAGTTTTCAAGTGTGCGAGGGAAGATGATAAAAAGATTCAGGAGTGTCAAGCGCTCAAGCTTGGGGATGCCCCCGTGCACCCCCAAGAAATATTCAAGGAGACTCAAGCGTCTAAGCTTGGGGATGCCCCCCGTGCATCCCCTTCTCCATCAACATTATCAGTTCGCCTTTCGTTTCGCTATATTTTTATCACTTCATGTGTTATGTGCTATGCTTGGAGCATCTTGCTTTTAGTTTTCTTTTTAGTTTTTCATAACGAGTCGGAACTCAGCATTCCTTTATGTGGTAGAGAAACACGCTCCACTTCTACCTAGAACATTACATAGAGTTTTCATGTCTACCTATGCTGTGTGTGTTCTCTGTCTTTTAATAGCTACTATCATGCTCTGCTCTTAGTATTCATGCTTATCTTTTCAAGAGCTTTTATTTAGTTGGTTGCTTGAACTCTATTTAATTACCATGCTCACCTTATTAAGAGAGTTTGCTTCCGTTGCATGGGTTAATGTGTCTATGATAAAGATGCTACTTTCATGACGGTGCTTAGTAGTTCAGGTTTTCTTATGGTTAATCTCAAATAGCTGGGGGGTTTCCAATGTGTTATTGGAATACCAACTTGGTTTGTTTGCCTATGATGTGGTATGTTTAGTAATATCTTCCTTCGAGAATTTATTTTGATTGACTTGGCGTATGCTCACGCATATTCAAGACTGTAAAGAAAGTCTGTCAAGCCTTGATGATCTTTTGTTTCTAAGTAGCGATATAAGTACCATGCCTGATTCAATATTGCTTTGTCGCTCTGCATGATTATGACCGTCATTGCTCTCTTAGTTGGTCGCTCCCAGTCTTTTGCTAACCTACACCTGCACTAAGCAAATTAACCATGCAATACATAGCTCATGGGAAAGTAGCCTAAAAACTATTGTGGTAAAGAATATGTTGCCTATGTATCTTATTTCTTATGAGTTGCTTGCCGAGCGGTAACCATGTTTCTGGGGACGCCATCAACTGTCACACTTTTGTTGAATATCATGTGAGTTGCTATGCATGTTCGTCTTGTCTGAAGTAAGGGTGATTTACCGTGGGTTGAATTAATATGCATATTGTTAGAGAAGAACATTGGGCCGCCAACCAAAGCCATGCATCATGGTGGAAGTTTTAGCTTGGACCTTAATCCTCAATCTCTCATGAGAATATGCTTATGCATTAAAGAGGAGTCCATCATCTATTTTCTATGTTGTCCCGGTATGGATGTCCTCAAGTTGAGATCTATCAAAAACGAGAAATCAAATGCGATCTATCTCCTTGGACCTTTGTACAGGTGGCATAGAGGTACCCCTTTGTGACACTTGGTTAAAACATATGCAATGCAATGATAACCCATGGGGGATCCGAGCTAATTAGGACAAGGTGCGAGCACTATTAGTATTCGATGCATGAGGCTTGCAACTTAAGGA
Source organism: Secale cereale (assembly GCA_902687465.1). Taxonomy (NCBI): domain Eukaryota; kingdom Viridiplantae; phylum Streptophyta; class Magnoliopsida; order Poales; family Poaceae; genus Secale; species Secale cereale. Next base: position 417,311,940 of record LR738713.1, read on the forward strand.
TGTTTTATGCATGACACATATGAAGTACTACTACCGTTGACACAATTGCTTCCATGTTTTCAAAATAAAAAGCTCTAGCACTTCAAGCACCAACTACTGAGAGCATGATTGTCATTCTGAGTGTAATGTGCATTGTCCCAAAGTAGCATTGTCTTTTGCATGATTGTGATATCGTTTATTCTGAAATGATTGTATCTAGTCATCACTTAAACCTTGAAGGTGCCCCTGCACTTATGTTTTGCATCACTAAAGGGGGCAAGCTAGATATCACTTTATCATATTTGCACATCATGTTCATTGCAAATCTTTTTGATGTTTCAGTTTCATGTTGTAAAACTTTTAGTCATTTGTGATTTTCTCTTGAGGCAACTTAATTACTTTAGAATCATTGTCTCAGTAATCTTTTGTCATATGACTATGAGAAAGTCCTATATGGTTAATAGCATGTCACCACAGAAATTATTCTTGTTATCATTTACCTACTCGAGGACGAGCAGGAATTAAGCTTGGGGATGTTGATACGTCCAAAACGTATCTATAATTTCTGCTTGCTCCATGCCACTTTTGGGTGATATTGCTATGATATTCATACACTTCCATACACTTTTGATCATATTTGGACTAACTTACTAATCTAGTGCACCCCAGTGCCAGTTTCTGTTTTCGGCTGTTTTTGTATTTCAGGTTTTCACGTTTCGAGAACTGCCCAGAAAAATCCAGAAAAATTATATAAAAAATCAGCGATCCGGGAACGACACTGCCTCCGAAGGGCAGCCTTGGGGGGGCACAGGGGCTCCAGGCGCCCTGTGGGCGCCCCCCCCCCCCCCTGGGCCGAGCCTGGGGGGCGCCTGGGCCCCCGAAACCCATCCGGTGCCCCCCTTTGGCATATATTTAGAGGGACCTCCGAAACCCTCAGAACAGGACTTCTTTTCGCGATCCCATCTCTGTTCCGCCGCCGCCGCTTCCAAGATCGGGAGCACCAGGAGAACTCTTCCCGGCACCCTGCCGGAGGGGAGGATCACCACCGGGAGCTTCTCCACCACCATGGACGCCTCCCGGATGACTCGTGAGTAGTCTCCCTTGGACCATGAGTCCATGACCAGTAGCTATGTGATGTTCTCCTCCCGTTCTTGTGCTTCACTAATTAGTCCTCGTGAGTTGCCCTACATGATCGAGGCACCTATGTAATCCTTATGATGTTGCTATGTTGAGTTTGCTGGGATCCGATGGATTATGAGATTATGTTCAGATTGATATTGAGTAATATATTTGATTCACCTCTTTTATATTTTAGTTCATAAGTAATTCTTGCATGTTCTCCGTTGTTATTTATTGCTTTGGCCGAGTAATAGGTAGTGACTCCAAGAGGGAACGTTGTGCTCGATTGTGGGTTCATGCCCCTCGATGACTAGCTTGAGTGACAGAAACATGAGTCTAGGGGATGTGTTGTTGCCACAAGGGGGAAAACAACGGTGCTTGTGCCCGCGGGTGCAAGGATCGTTTACTTTACGCAATTTTTTTTAATGCAGTTGTCTGTTGCATTGAGTTTACACTATGGGTGGGATTCGCAACTTAATACCAGCGAGATGTTCTGGATAGATATCTCAAGGTGGATGATTAGTAGTAGATATTGATGGATTTCGGTCTACTTACTTTGACGTACCGCCCATGCTTTGAACCTCAACCTTTCTTGCAATGTAGTCAGCATTGGTTTGCGTTCTTGGTCCAGTCAATTGCCCAGCTGTAATTTGTTACCTCACATAGCCGTTTTATCGTCTTTTGGGAGAGAGACATCACTAGTGAACATCATGAGACTCCGGTCCATATTACCATCATTGATCACATCCACTATCTACTTTCCGCTATTTATTTACTATTGCAAAACACTATCTATCACTACTATCATATTGCTTTTAACCCTTTGTGAACTACAAGGCCGGAGAGATTGACAACCTCTCTGTACTCGTTGGGAGCAAAGTTATTTGTATCTGTGTGCAGGTCCACGTTGATTGCTAATTGCGCTGTTAGCAGTTGACACCTACCTGTTGAACCTAGGAGTCTCTGGGGATTCGATCCTTGGCATCTTTGCTAGGGGAAAACACTTCTACTTACTGCATCTTACACCTTCCACTTGGGGTAACCAACGAGGGGTTCGAGGCCCATCAACCACCGGCTGATTTCTTCGTTAGGTTCCAGACAACTTTCGACTGCAATCATGTGTTCGAATCTTCCCGGTGTTTGCTCTGCGATGGCGCGCTGGTGAGCTTTGATCGGTGGCACCCAGGATGGGGCTCGGTGCCCTCTGAGCTTGAGTTTTTTGAAGGAAATATGCCCTAGAGGCAATAATAAAGTTGTTATTTATATTTCCTTATATCATGATAAATGTCTTTTATTCATGCTAGAATTGTATTAACCGGAAACTTAGTACATGTGTGAATACATAGACAAAACAGAGTGTCCCTAGTATGCCTCTACTAGACTAGCTCATTGATCAAAGATGGTTATGTTTCCTAGCCATAGACATGAGTTGTTATTTGATCAACGGGATCACATCATTAGGAGAATGATGTGATGGACAAGACCCTTCCGTTAGCGTAGCACTATGATCATTTAGTTTTTCTGCTATTGCTTTCTTCATGACTTATACATGTTCCTATGACTATGAGATTATGCAACTCTCGAATACCGTAGGAACACCTTGTGTGCTATCAAACGTCACAACGTAACTGGGTGATCATAAAGATGCTCTATAGGTGTCTCCGAAAGTATTCGTGGTGTTGGCATAGATCAAGATTAGGATTTGTCACTCCAAGTGTCGGAGAGGTATCTCTGGGCCCTCTCGGTAACACACATCACAATAAGCCTTGCAAGCAAAAGACTAATGAGTTAGTCACGAGATGATGTGTTACGGAACGAGTAAAGAGACTTGCCGGTAACGAGATTGAACTAGGTATAGAGATACCGACGATCGAATCTCGGGCAAGTAACATACCGATGACAAAAGGAACAACGTATGTTATGCGGTTCTGACCGATAAAAGATCTTCGTAGAATATGTAGGAGCCAATTTGAACATCCAGGTTCCGCTATTGGTTATTGACCGGAGATGAGTCTCGATCATGTCTACATAGTTCTCGAACCCGTAGGGTCCGCACGCTTAATGTTTGATGACGATCGGTATTATGAGTTTATGAGTTTTGATGTACCGAAGGTAGTTCGGAGTCCCGGATGAGATCACGGACATGACGAGGAGTCTCGGAATGTCCGAGACATAAAGATTGATATATTGGACGACTATATTCGGACACCGGAAGTGTTCCGGAAAAGTTTCGGATTTAACGGGATTGCCGGAGGGGGTTACCGGAACCCCCTACGAAGGGGGATGGTCCATAGTGGGCCTTATGGAAAAGAGAGAGGCAGCCCATAGGGGCTGGCCGGCGCCCTACCTAGGGTTCCTAGTTGGACTAGGATTTGGGGGCGCCACCTCTCCCTCTTTTCCTTTCCCTCTCTTCCTTCTTTGGTAGTTCCTACTAGGAATATGATTGCAATCCTATTCCTAGTAGGATTGCACCCCTAGCCGCACCATAGAAGGGCCGGCCGGCCTCCCCCTTGCTCCTTTATATACGGGGGCAGGGGGGCACCCAAAGACACAAGTTGAATTGTTCCAGCCGTGTGCGGTGCCCCCCTCCACAGAAACACACCTCGGTCATACCGTCGCGTTGCTTAGGCGAAGCCCTGGGCCGGTGAATACATCATATCCGTCACCACGCCGTCGTGCTGACGAAACTCTCCTGTGAAGCTCAACTGGATCAAGAGCTCGTGGGACGTCATCAAGCTGAACGTGTGCTGAACGCGGAGGTGTCGTACGTTCGGTGCTTGATCGGTTGAATCGCGAAGAAGTTCGACTACATCAACCGCGTCACTTGACGCTTCCGCTTTCGGTCTACGAGGGTACGTAGACACACTCTTCCCTCTCGTTGCTATGCATCTGGTAGATAGATCTTGCGTGATCTTAGGAAAATTTTAAAATACTACGTTCCCCAACAGTGGCATCATGAGCCAGGTCTATGCGTAGATGATATGCACGAGTAGAACACAATGAGTTGTGGGCGATACTAGTCATACTGCTTACCAGCATGTCATACTTTGCTTCGGCGGTATTGTGAGATGAAGCGGCCCGGACCAACATTACGCGTACGCTTACGCGAGACTGGTTTCACCGTTACGAGCACTCGTTGCTTAAAGGTGACTGGCGGGTGTCTGTCTCTCTCACTTTAGCTGAATCAAGTGTGGCTACACCCGGTCCTTGTGAAGGTTAAAACAGCACATACTTGACGAAACATCGTTGTGGTTTTGTATGCGTAGGTAAGAACGGTTCTTGCTAAGCCCGTAGCAGCCACGTAAAACATGCAACAACAAAGTAGAGGACGTCTAACTTGTTTTTGCAGGGCATGTTGTGATGTGATATGGTCAAGACATGATGAGTTATGCGGTTTTGTATGAGATGATCATGTTTTGTAAAGTTATCGGCAACTGGCAGGAGCCATATGGTTGTCGCTTTATTGTAAGAAATGCAATCGCCATGTAATTGCTTTACTTTATCACTAAGCGGTAGCGATAGTCGTAGAAGCAATAGTTGGCGAGACGACAACGATACTACGATGGAGATCAAGGTGTCGCGCCGGTGACAAAGGTGATCATGACGGTGCTTTGGAGATGGAGATCAAAAGCACAAAATGATGATGGCCATATCATGTCACATATTTTGATTGCTTGTGATGTTTATCTTATTATGCTTCTTATTTTGCTTAGAACAACGGTAGCATTATAAGATGATCCCTTACTAAATTTCAAGGTATAAGTGTTCTCCCTGAGTATGCACCGTTGCGAAAGTTCGTCGTGCCGAGACACCACGTGATGATCGGGTGTGATAAGCTCTACGTTCAAATACAACGGGTGTAAGCCAGTTTTGCACACGCAGAATACTCGGGTTAAACTTGACGAGCCTAGCATATGCAGATATGGCCTCGGAACACTGGAGACCGAAAGGTCGAGCGTGAATCATATAGTAGATATGATCAACATAAGATGTTCACCATTGAAACTACTCCATCTCACGTGATGATCGGACATGGTTTAGTTGATTTGGATCACGTGATCATTTAGATGACCGGAGGGATGTCTATCTAAGTGGGAGTTCTTTAAATTAATATGATTAAATTGAACTTTAATTTATCATGAACTTAGTCCTGGTAGTATTAGCATATCTATGTTGTAGATCAATAGCTCGCGATGTTGCTCCCCGTTTATTTTATATGTTCCTAGAGAAAACTAAGTTGAAAGATGTTAGTAGCAATGATGCGGAATTGTTCCGTGATCTGAGGATTATCCTCCTTGCTGCACAGAAGAATTATGTCCTTGATGCACCGCTAGGTGACAGACCTATTGCAGGAGCAGATGTAGACGTTATGAACGTTTTGACAAAAGCTTGATATGATGACTACTTGATAGTTTACTGCACCATGCTTTACGGCTTATAACCGGGACTTCAAAAACGTTTTGAAACGCCACGGAGCATATGAGATGTTCCAAGAGTTGAAATTAGTATTTCATACTCATGCCCGTGTCGAGAGGTATAAGACCTCTGACAGTACTTTGCCTACAAGATGGAGGAGAATAGCTCAACCAGTGAGCATGTGCTCAGATTGTCTGGGCAGTACAATTGCTTGAATCAAGTGGGAGTTAATCTTCCAGATAAGATAGTAATTGACAAAGTTCTCTAGACACTATCACCAAGTTAGTAGAACTTCGTGATGAACTATAATATGCAAGGGATGACGAAAGTAATTCCCGAGCTCTTCACGATGCTGAAATCGACGAAGGTAGAAATCAAGAAAGAGCATCAAGTGTTGATGGTTAACCAGACCACTTGTTTCAAGTAAAGGGCAAAGGGATAGAAGGGCAACTTCAAGAAGAATGACAAGCAAGTTGTCACTCCCGTGAAGAAACCCAAAGCTAAAACTCAAGCCTGAAACAAGTGCTTCTGCTGCAAAGGAAATGGTCACTAGAAGTGGAACTGCCCTAGATATTTGGCGGATAAGAAGGATGGCAAAGTGAACAAAGGTATATTTGATATACAGATTATTGATGTGTATTTCACTAGTGTTCATAGCAACCCCTCGGTATTTGATATTGGTTCAGTTGCTAAAGAGTAGTAACTCGAAATGGGAGTTGCATAATGAACAGAAACTAGTTAAAGGATGAAGTGACGATGTGTATTGGAAGTAGTTCCAAGATTGATATGATCATCATCGCACACTCCCTATACTTTCGGGATTAGTGTTGAACCTAAATAAGTGTTATTTGGTGTTGAGCATGAATATGATTTGATCATGTTTATTGCAATACGGTTATTCATGTAAGTTAGAGAATAATTGTTGTTCTGTTTACATGAATAAAACCTTCTATGGTCATACACCCAATGAAAATGGTTTGTTGGATCTCGATCATGGTGATACACATATTCATAATATTGAAGCCAAAAGATGCAAGGTTAATAATGATAGTGCAACTTATTTGTGGCACTGCCGATTAGGCCATATTGGTGTAAAGCACATGAAGAAACTCCATAGTGATGGACTTTTGGAATCACTTGATTATGAATCACTTGGTGCTTGCGAACCATGCCTCATGGGCAAGATGACTAAAACTCCGTTCTCCGGAACTGTGGAGCGAGCAACAGATTTGTTGGAGATCATACATACAGATGTATGTGGACCAATGAGTGTTGAAGCTCGCGGCGGGTGTCGTTATTTTCTGACCTTCACTTATGATTTGAGCAGATATGGGTATATCTACTTAATGAAGCACAAGTCTGAAACATTTGAAAAGTGCAAAGAATTTCAGAGTGAAGTGGAGAATCGTCGTAACAAGAAAATAAAAGTTTCTACGATATGATCGTAGAGGTAAAATATTTGAGTTAGCGAGTTTGGCCTTCAGTAAAAACAATGTGAAATAGTTTCACTACTCACGCCACCTGGAACACCACAGTGTAATGGTGTGTCCAAACATCATAACCGTACTTTATTAGATATGGTGCGATCGATGATGTCTCTTACCGATCTACCACTATCGCTTTTGGGGTTATGCATTAGAGACAGCTACATTCACGTTAAATAGGGCACCATCTAAATCCGTTGATACGACACCTTATGAACTATGGTTTGGCAAGAAACCAAAGTTGTCGTTTCTTTTTAAGTTTGGGACTACGATGCTTATGTGGAAAAGTTTCAACATGATAAGCTCGAACCCAAATCGGAGAAGTAAATCTTCATAGGATACCCAAAAGAAACTGTTGGGTACACCTTCTATCACAGATCCGAAGGCAAGGTCTTTGTTGCTAAGAGTGGATCCTTTCTAGAGAAGGAGTTTCTCTCGAAAGAAGTGAGTGGGAGGAAAGTAGAACTTGATGAGGTAATTGTACCTTCTCCCGAATTGGAAAGTAGAACATCACATAAACTAGTTCCAGTGATTCCTACACCAATTAGTGAGGAAGTTAATGATGATGATCATGAAACTTCAAATCAAGTTTCTGCTGAACTTCGTAGATCAACCAGAGTTCGTTCCGCATCAGAGTGGTACGGCAACCCGTTTCTGGAAGTCATGTTACTGGACCATGATGAACCTACGAACTATGAGGAAGCGATGATGAGCCCAGATTCCGCAAAATGGCTTGAGGCCATGAAATCTGAGATGGGATCCATGTATGAGAACAAAGTGTGGACTTTGGTTGACTTGCCCAATGATCGGCAAGCCATCGAAAATAAATGGATCTTCAAGAGGAAGACCGACGCAAACGGTAATGTTACTGTTTACAAAGCTTGACTTGTTGCGAAAGGGTTTCGACAAGTTCAAGGAGTTGACTACGATGAGACTTTCTCACCCGTAGTGATGCTTAAGTCTGTCCGAATCATGTTAGTAATTGCCACATTTTAAGAAATCTGGCAAATGGATAACAAAACTGCATTCTTTAATGGATTTATTAAAGAAGACTTGTATATGATGCAACCAGAAGGTTTTGTCAATCCTAAAGGTGCTAACAAAATGTGCAAGCTCCAGCGATCCATCTATGGACTGGTGCAAGCATCTCGGAGTTGGAATATACGCTTTGATAAGTTGATCAAAGCATATGGTTTTATACAGACTTTTGGAGAAGCCTGTATTTACAAGAAGTGAGTGGGAGCACTACAACCTTTCTGATAAGTATATGTGAATGACATATTGTCGATCGGAAATAATGTAGAATTTTCTGGAAAGCATAAAGGAGTTTTTCAAAGAAAGACCTTGGTGAAGCTACTTACATATTGGGCATCAAGATCTATAGAGATAGATCAAGACTCTTGATAAGACTTTCGATAAGTACATACCTTGATAAGATTTTGAAGTAGTTCAAAATGGATCAGTCAAAGAAGGAGTTCTTTCCTGACTTGTAAGGTGTGAAGTTGAGTAAGACTCAAAGCCAGACCACGGCAGAAAAATATAGAGAGAATGAAAGTCATTCCCTATGCCTCAGCCATAGGTTCTATAAAGTATGCCATGCTGTGTACCAAAACATGTTGTGTACCTTGCCATGAGTTTGTCAAGGGGGTACAATAGTGATCCAGGAGTAGATCACTGTACAGCGGTCAAAATTATCCTTAGTAACTGGATGACTAAGGAAATGTTTCTCGATTATGGAAGTGATAAAGAGTTCGTCGTAAAGGGTTACGCCGATGCAAGCTTTGACACTAAATCCAGATGACTCTAAGTATCAATCTGGATGCGTATTGAAAGTGGGAGCAATTAGCTAGAGTAGCTCCATGCAGAGCATTGTAGACATAGAAATTTGCGAAATACATACGGATCTGAATGTGACAGAACCGTTGACTAAACTTCTCTCACAAGCAAAACATGATCGCACCTTATTACTCTTGGGTATTAATCACATAGCGATGTGAACTAGATTATTGACTCTAGTAAACCCTTTGGGTGTTGGTCACATGGCGATGTGAACTATGGGTGTTATTCACATAACGATGTGAACTATCGATATTAAATCACATGGCGATGTGAGCTAGATTATTGACTCTAGTGCAAGTGGGAGACTGAAGAAATATGCCCTAGAGGCAATAATAAAGTTGTTATTTATATTTCCTTATATCATGATAAATGTCTTTTATTCATGCTAGAATTGTATTAACCGGAAACTTAGTACATGTGTGAATACATAGACAAAACAGAGTGTCCCTAGTATGCCTCTACTAGACTAGCTCATTGATCAAAGATGGTTATGTTTCCTAGCCATAGACATGAGTTGTTATTTGATCAACGGGATCACATCATTAGGAGAATGATGTGATGGACAAGACCCATCCGTTAGCATAGCACTATGATCATTTAGTTTTTCTGCTATTGCTTTCTTCATGACTTATACATGTTCCTATGACTATGAGATTATGCAACTCCCGAATACCGTAGGAACACCTTGTGTGCTATCAAACGTCACAACGTAGCTGGGTGATCATAAAGATGCTCTACAGGTGTCTCCGAAAGTATTCGTGGTGTTGGCATAGATCAAGATTAGGATTTGTCACTCCAAGTGTCGGAGAGGTATCTCTGGGCCCTCTCGGTAACACACATCACAATAAGCCTTGCAAGCAAAAGACTAATGAGTTAGTCACGAGATGATGTGTTACGGAACGAGTAAAGAGACTTGCCGGTAACGAGATTGAACTAGGTATAGAGATACCGACGATCGAATCTCGGGCAAGTAACATACCGATGACAAAAGGAACAACGTATGTTGTTATGCGGTTCTCACCGATAAAAGATCTTCGTAGAATATGTAGGAGCCAATATGAACATCCAGGTTCCGCTATTGGTTATTGACCGGAGATGAGTCTCGATCATGTCTACATAGTTCTCGAACCCGTAGGGTCCGCACGCTTAACGTTTGATGACGATCGGTATTATGAGTTTATGAGTTTTGATGTACCGAAGGTAGTTCGGAGTCCCGGATGAGACCACGGACATGACGAGGAGACTCGGAATGTCCAAGACATAAAGATTGATATGTTGGACGACTATATTCGGACACCGGAAGTGTTCCGGAAAAGTTTCGGATTTAACGGGATTGCCGGAGGGGGTTACCGGAACCCCCTACGAAGGGGGATGGTCCATAGTGGGCCTTATGGAAAAGAGAGAGGCAGCCCATAGGGGCTGGCCGGCGCCCCACCTAGGGTTCCTAGTTGGACTAGGATTTGGGGGCGCCACCTCTCCCTCTTTTCCTTTCCCTCTCTTCCTTCTTTGGTAGTTCCTACTAGGAATAGGATTGCAATCCTATTCCTAGTAGGATTGCACCCCTAGCCGCACCATAGAAGGGCCGGCCGGCCTCCCCCCCTTGCTCCTTTATATACGGGGGCAGGGGGCACCCAAAGACACAAGTTGAATTGTTCCAGCCGTGTGCGGTGCCCCCCTCCACAGAAACACACCTCGGTCATACCGTCGCGGTGCTTAGGCGAAGCCCTGCGCCGGTGAATACATCATATCCGTCACCACGCTGTCGTGCTAACGAAACTCTCCCGTGAAGCTCAACTGGATCAAGAGCTCGTGGGACGTCATCAAGCTGAACGTGTGCTGAACGCGGAGGTGCCGTACGTTCGGTGCTTGATCGGTTGAATCGCGAAGAAGTTCGACTACATCAACCGCGTCACTTGACGCTTCCGCTTCCGGTCTACGAGGGTACGTAGACACACTCTTCCCTCTCGTTGCTATGCATCTGGTAGATAGATCTTGCGTGATCGTAGGAAAATTTTAAAATACTACGTTCCCCAACATTTTTAACAAAGCTTACCTTCCACGTCATGCCTCGACGTGCTTGGAACAGCAAGTCCATGAATGAGCTTATCAACAACCTTGGAGGTGAGCACGTAAGTATGTTTGTTCCTCCAGACAGCTGGGCTCTGACGGTTATGGCATGGATGAAGAAGCCGTCCACCATACCGAAGGTGATTGGTGTTGAGATACCGATGCAGGAACCGGGGTTGTACTATTCGTCGCCACCAAGGCCGCCGCGGACCACGTTAGGGATGTACCTGTATCGAGTGTTTGTGCATGTTGAAGAAGTGGTCAATCCATCAATCGAAGTCCTGTCGCCGCCGCTAGTGCCAGGGTCCGTCGACGACGTCCATTACAGGAGTCGACGTTAGACTTTCCCCGTGTTGCTCGTAACGATGGATGGCACATGACCTACTCCATCGCGCGGCGGAGGCCACTGCTTCTTTGGGAGAAGAGGCAGGGCTGGCTGCCTGGATGTGCTCTAATTTGAGGTAACAACTGAATCTTGTCATATACTAGTTAAATCCGAGCTATGGGTGTGAAGCACTGATGTGCCAATACATTTGATTGTGATATGTTCTAATTTGGTACCTGAACTTTTTTTAGAAACGGTTGTATGTCAACTTAATGTGCTAGCAGAACTTATTGTGTTGTCTGTCTGTTTTCTTTGCACATCATTCAAGATATTTCCATGTCATTAATAAAGACAATAAACCGTTATGTACGAGTTCGTTGGTTTCAACATAGCCCTACTCGTAGTGATCCACTGCTTCCAACCTGATTGTGCCGCCTGCGTGAAATTTTTGTATGCAAGTTCAGTGTGCTATGATGTTCTATATGATTGTGTCAACTATATAAGTTTTTACTGAGCATCAGCAATGCATATGTCTGAAAGATGTATTTACGAGCATCGACCGATGGGTCTCTCTCTCTCTCTCTCTCTCTCTCTCACACACACACACACAAACACGCGCGCGCGCGCGCACACGCACAAGTGGGATCCGTTGAATTATTTATTTGCTCGTGAAAACTTTTAATTAGGTTCCACTCTAATCTAATTTTTTTCTTAAGTTATTAATTGAGCTCAGTGACTTCAAAAAGTTATACAGAAGCCTTGTTTGGGCCTTTCTGGCGTCGCTGAATGTGGGGAGTAGCCATGTTAGGTTGTACTGTACTACACAGGCCTTTTTTCAACATCAGCAATGCAACTGGGCCGACAGTTGTACACAATATCCGGGTCAACTTGTTATTCTCCGCCCCGCTGGGCTACAAACTTTCCTAGGAGGTATGCATTAGGCTTAACACAAAAATGGACTTCAAGAAATAATAAATGGGATGTAATTATAATAACTGGGCAGTAACTATAAAAAATGCACCAAACGCGTAATTAGTTTTAAAAATATATTATTTTCGGAATTTGAATATTATAATTTCATTACTTGTGCGTGCGCAATATTTCGTTGGATTTTAACGTAATACAACTTTATTTTGAAATTATATTTAATCTGACTAGAAATTTCGGATAAAAATATTTCGGATTCCACAAAAATGTGGGATTTTTTTTAATCTTGTTTTGAGCGGTTGGTTGAAATTATTAATCATTGTCCTAGCTAGAAAATGGGATGTACTTTTAACAAACTGTAAATGGGTTGTAGTAAAATTCCATTAGAATTAAAAAATGGGATGTACATTCTTACAAATCGCAAATGGGATATATGTTCTCTGCCACACACTAGTGGCTCTTCTAAGTCGACGCGTCCCCTAGAAAAAACTAAGTTGACGCGTATGCAAGACTCTGTCAACAACACACGGTTCTGGCAGCTGTGGCCGTTGGATGTCCATCCAACAGATGTCGTGCTTCTTCTTCAATCTCAGATATTCTTGCTTCAGCCGCCCAAAAAATGATTCCTCCCCCTGACATCTGGGGCGCACCGTTTCGGAGGCTGACCTGTGGGCCTACTAAGTTGACGCGTAAGGAGTGCTTTGTCAACTAAGTCAATATGAACGATTCTAACTCCAGTGACCGTACGATGTCCATCCAACGGCCGTAGTGCTTCTTCAACCTCTGGTCTTGTGGCTCCAGCCGCCCAAAGCAGTGCCGGTCGTGCCGCATGCTCCTGCCTCCCGTGGCCGGCTATGATGCCGTGGAGGCCTCATCGCCCCTACTACTCCCACCGCTGGCCTGGCCATCCCTCTACTCACCCACACCCTTGTTATTCCGCGGTGACGGCAGCCTCACACCGCAGCGAACTAGTGAACCCTCGTACTCCTCTTCGCGCGGGCTTCCACTGCCGCGTCTTCCCCGGCTCCGCGTCGTCCCCTTCCTAGGCCTCGCCATCGTCCACCGCCCTAGTGCTCTCGACGCGGCGTGGTCAACGTGGTCAAGGAACGGCTTCCATCGGACGTGGACTGTACATGGAGAGGCTGACAGCTAGGTCCACGGCCGCAGCAAGCAAGTGCCTCCTTATTACACGCAAAATAATTATTCCTCCACCTGACAGCAGGGACCCACCGGACGGGCCACCGTATTTTGCGAAAAAACATTTCCCCCTGGCTGCTGGGACCCACCAGCTACATCTTCGCTTGCAAGGAAGTGCGTCCGGGCAAAAAAAATGATTCACCCCCTGACTGCTCGCACCCACTAGCTACATCTTCGCACGCAAGAAACTGCGTGACAGTCAGGACCCATCTGGTCGAAGCGTACGTAGCGTTGTCATTCTGGTCGCGAATGTGTACGTACATACTGGTCGATGTAGAGGCGCGCATGTGTCGTAGTAGAGGCGCGCACGTAGCATGTACACGCACGTACAACGGCCAGGGTGCAAGAAAGTAAATACGGCCACGTACGTACATACGGGCGGGGTCTCGAATGCCTACTCACGCATACGTACGGCCAGGGCTCGTGTACCTGGCTGGGTCGGAACAGAGAAACAGTGTTGTCGTCGTGTTCATGGGGAGCCAACCCGCTGGGTCGGAATGGAATGCGTTGTCGTGTTCATCGGGAGGGATTGGATGGAACAACCGATGGAAACGAGGCCTAGCGTACCGCAGCACGGAGGAAACGGCCTTGTGTTTGATCGGCCACGTTCGAAATGGGATCTGTAGGATCGAAAGTATGTCTAGAGGGGGGGTGATTAGACTACTTGACAATATAAAAAATCTGCCTTTTGATCATGCAATGTTTTTGGCAGTTTCACAATTAAGATCAATTCAAGTATCACCCTACACATGCAATTCTAGAGTAATAGCAGCGGAAAGTAAATTGCACATGTAAAAAGAGAGGTGGAGAAGATCAAACGCAGTTTGGTGACACGAAGATTTTTGTCGTGGTTCCGATAGGTGGTGCTATCGTACATCCACGTTGATGGAGACTTCAACCCACGGAGGGTAACGGCTGCGCGAGTCCACGGAGGGCTCCACCCACGAAGGGTCCACGAAGAAGCAACCTTGTCTATTCCATCATGGCCTACGCCCACGGAGGACTAGCCTTACTCGGGGTAGATCTTCACGAAGTAGGCGATCTCCTTGCCCTTACAAACTTCTTGGTTCAACTCCACATCTCAAAGACGGAAGCTCCCAAGCGACACCTAACCAATCTAGGAGGCACCACCCTCCAAAAGGTAATAGATGGTGTTGATGATGATGAACTCCTTGCTCTTGTGCTTCAAATGATAATCTCCCCAACACTCAACTCTCCTCACTGATATGGCTGTGGTGGAAGAAAGGTTTGAGTGGAAAGCAACTTGGGAAGGCTAGAGATCAAGTTTCATATGGTAGGAATGGAATGGCTTGATCTCAACACAAGGGTAGGTGGTTCACTTCTCAGAAAGTGTATGGTAGAAGTGGTGGTACTTTCTGATGGCTCTCCTCATGAATGAAGAGGGGGTGGAGGGGTATATATAGCCTCCACACAAAATCCAACCGTTACACACACATTTGACCAATCTCGGTGAGACCGAAGTGAAAACGCGGTTAGACCGAAAGTTCAAATATAGTGAACGTTGGGATTTTCGGTGGGACCGAAAATACCATCTCGGTGTGTCCGAAGTGAGTCAAAGGTTGGAGCTTGCCATCTCGGTGGGACCGAAAATAACAACTCGGATATTCCGAAGTGATGTCAATTGGTTACAGAAGGTTGGCAGTCCATTTTCGGTGAGACCGAAACTCAAAATCGGATGGACCGAGAAATTAGGGTTTGGAAGAATAACTGAGGTGGTTCATCTCGGTGGGACTGAGTTTGCAGAATCGGTTTGTCCGAGATTACTTATGAGTGTGTTAAGTAGTGAAGAGTGCTAATAGTTGAGGGAGCTAGATCACCAAGCACTTGAGCAACCAGATCATTAACACAACCTCATCCCCTTTTAATAGTATTGGCTTTTCCTATGGACTCAATGTGATCTTTGATCACTAAACCAAAAATAGAGTCTTGAGCTTTTGCCAATGCTTGTCTTAGCATTTTGAGGGGTCCACTTCTTCAGACATTTCCATACCCATATCATCGAACTTCTCTGAAATGATTCTCAAGGAAATATTAGTTCAATGATATATATGTTGTTATTAATTACCAAAACCACCCGGGGATTAGTTGCACTTTCAATCTCCCCCTTTTTGGTAATTGATGACAATATATAGATCAAAGCTTCGATAGAGGATATAATCGATGAATAATATCGTCGCTTTGAGAAGTATGTGATAAACAAGAGCTCCCCCTAAATTTGTGCATTATTTAAAATTTGCGTTTGAATGCAAATGCACAATCGATTAGGATTATGGGTCACTCTACCATGTCACATACATCTTGGTGGAGCGCACAAAATGATAAGAATGAATAACATGCACTCAATCACCAAGACAAGAGTAAATAGCCATACAATAAGGAATAGCATATGATAAGCATTAAGCACACATTAAAGCATAGTATGACTAAGCACTCATTAAGGTAGCATCAAACGTAGTAGCAAGCACACTTGAAGTTTTCAAGAACCAAAAGAAACCAATGTATCACAAAGAAACCGGCAAAAGAACGAAAGACGAAAGAGCACTCTCTCTCTCGAAGCCCTATGATCTATAACAATTTCTCCCCCTTTGGCAACAAGTTACCAAAAAGTTCGAAAAGGTATAGAGCTAAGCGTCACTGCGGGCTCTGCTGGCGGCTCCCGTCTGGGTAGATGTCGGTGTAGAGATAGCTGCATCGGCGAAGACTTCTGCTGATGTCTGCGCTGGAGGAGTGGATGCTGGAGCTGGAGCAACTGCTGGAGCTGTAGCTGGTGCTGAAGTGGTAGCCCTGGAGTCAGTCACTGGGATAGCTGCAGATCTGGATCCTCTCGGAACCGGAGCAGTCTGGCGATGAGAGTCCTGGACTAGATCATCCTGCATGAGCTCTGCTCTCTCCTGCCTTGTCTCCTCCATGTCTGCCTCAAGCTTGTTGACAGACACCTGAATCTCAGTCAGCTTCACGTCCAGAGCGTGGATCTTGTCCTCAACAATCCTCTCTAGGCTCTCCTGAGATTGCTCAATGCTGGCCAGGCGTTGTTCAATCCTCTGGGTAGCTTCAAGAATTTGTTCTCCAAAGCTCTTTGGCTTAGCTGCTGCTGCTGCTACCTCTTTGTCAGCTTTAGCCTTCTTCGCAGCTTCGATTTTGGCCTGTCCTTCAACTGAGGTAGGATCCTCTTCATCCATCACAACTATGTTGTCCTCATGCTCTGGCTGCAGTGGCAAGTGCTTCCTATCCAACATGAATTTGCCCGTGCCAAACTTGGCGTTGATGAGCATCTGAATCTGCGGGGCAAACCCACACGACCTCTTCTGGTCAGCTGCAGTCCTCTTGATGGTCTCTACCATCAAGTCCATCACCTTGAAAGGTGCCTTCTCATCGAGAATGTGCAGCATGTTGATAGAATAGCCTCGAATCATGCGGTGGTCTCCAGACTTAGGCATCAATGTATGCCTCAGAATAGTGTTAGTGGTGGTCAGACCTGCCTGGAGATAGTACACTGAGCCAAGCTTCCATCCTTCCAAATCAGCTGCGGGGATCTCCTTGTACATGTTCTTCATGGAATCATGACTCTTCTTAGGAATCCCATAGACATCAATGTCGTCCTCTCTCTGCACTGGAGCGTTCAGAAGTTCTGCCCATTCTTCAACAGTCGAAGAAAACCTTTGACCTTCAGTCATCCAGGTGATCTTGCCATCAGGATAGAAGTGGGTTGTGGCATAGAACTGCATGATCATCTCGTCATTCCAAGCTGTCAGCTCTTGACCCACAAAATCAGCAACTCCACATGCAGTAAAGTTCTCATGCACATGGGGAAAGAGGTCCCGGTGCTCTTCACTGTCAATATACTTCCAGTCAACATACCTGGTGTCAGCAACAATGGGCTTCTTATCCATCAGCACGGTCTCATAGAAATCCTGCTGCTCTCTGGTGTGGAATCTGGGGTCCACAGCAGTCCTTCTCCTTACAGCATATGGATCAGACTGTCTCCATAGCCTGAGACCTTTGTCCTTCCTTGCCTTCATGTCCTCAGCTTGAGGATGAGCATCATTGTGGAGTGGCAACTTGGGACGGAGCTTAAGCAACACATGCTCTTCATCTGATTCAGACGGTGGCATCTCACCTTTGTTCTTCTCAGAAGCTGGAATGCTTCTGGTTGTTCTCTTGGGCTTGACTGGAGCTGCCTTGGCTTGAGCAGGCTTCTTGGGCTTAGAGGAGGCTTGAGCCCGAATAGCATCACCCATGAACTTAGCTTTCTGAGGAGGAGGCTGGGGTGCATCTTCTTCTTCTTCTTCTTCTGTAGCAACAACTTGAGGTTCAGCATATACTACCCTCTTCCTTTTGGAAGTCTTCTTCACCTTGCTTGGAGTAGGCTCTTCCAAGTTGAGCTTCTTTGCAACTGCTGACTGCTTTACTTTGCTTGTGCCTTTCCTTGACTGCTGCCCTTGGTGCTCTTTGGCAACCACATTCCTCTTTGGCTTGGAGGTAACTTCCTCAGCAACAAAGTCAGAGTCCTCATCATCAGAAGTTCTCTTCTTCCTGGTTCTGGTGGCTGCAGGAGGCAAACCACTAGGGGTGCTCCTTTCACCATCATCACTGGAGCTGCTAGCAGGACTTGTATCTGCCTCTGGAATCTCAGCAAAAGGTGACTCAGACCTGTTCTGGCTGTCACTGACATCTGGCATGGCTGAAAACCTGTGAAAAGATAAGGTATAGGCAGAGTAGAAGAGTTATCACAACTGCAGAGGTTTTTGCAAAAAAAATGAGTTCAAAACTTAGTTTTGAGTTTTCACAGAATGTATTTCGGTCAAACCAATTTTAAGTTTCGGTGAAACCGAAGTGTTCAACAGAAACCTACACACCACTTTCGGTCAGACCGAAATGGGTTTCGGTCCTACCGATAACTTAGGGTTTCACTGAAACTACGTTTCGGTCATTCCGATTGGCACAACTCGGTTAAACCGAATGATGCAGTGCAATGGCCAGAGGCCAAATCGGTCATTCCGAGTTTCAAAATCGGCTTCACCGAGATGCGTTCCGTGGAAACCTAAACCTAAGAATTTTGCTCGAAACTAGAGGATCTGAACTAATGTATAGGGAATATCTCAAACGTGGATTGAATCATGGCAAGCCTATCGTGCAAGAATCGGAAGGGGAGCACGAAAGGGATCGGGACACACCCTAACTTGGTGGTGTCCCTCTACGGCGGCAACGGTGGAGATGATTACCGTTGACGGCGGCGGAGACCTGCGGCGAGGGCGCACAGGCGACGACGGCGACGATCCGTAGACCAGGGCGACGGCAGCAGGGGTCTTGGGGGCGAACGTTTTGAAGAATTAAATCGCGCGCAGCCCTCAGGTATATATAACCCCATGCTGTCGGTGGGACCGAGTTGAAAAACTCGGTGTCACCGAGATGTATAACTGCTGTGCAGTTACGCATATCGGTCAGACCGAGATTTTGAACTCGGTTTCACCGAGATGAAACCTAGATCAGTCTAAGCGTTTCGGTTGGACCGAGATTGAGAAGCCGGTCAGACCGAAATGGACTTAGAAGGTTTTGGAAGTCAGCCTTAGACGAATCGGTGGCTCCGAGTGCTCCTCACTCGGACTGTCCGAAAAAGACTTGTTCAAAGTTGTGATATGAGCATGAATAGAATTTGAGACAAGAAAGCATAGATAGCTAGGGAAGGTGCTTAGGCATTCTTGTCCATCCATTTGGCCAGAAAAATCAAAACAATCAAAACAACAAATGGATGTCCTTGAATGGATGAAATCATGCATTCAACATGCTCACACAATAAGATAGCAACTGAAATATGTGTCAAACATGCACAACCAACACTCTAGCTACTAGCACACAATTTGTCGATGACTAGGTCATCTATATATGAGTATATTGACTTAGGAGCCAAATGAGAACATTTGATCATAGGTCATACTCATCGTTTAAGCACAAGTGGGGTTACCACTTTTACATAAAGCATTTATGTGTTCACATCATTTGGAGATGCTTTAGCTCAATTTCTTAGAGCAAAGCTCCCCCTAGATGTGAGAACCCCTTTTAAAGGGTCAAACTAACCTTGGGTTGTCGTAGAAGACTTCATGTAGATGTTGAAGATGTGGATGCTCAATGTTGATGTAGATCATCAAGAGTTGGGATCAATCCTTTGGATTAGGGCACTTTCAATACCTACATGGGTTAGTCCCACAAGGAACAAACAAGAATATCCATAGACATAGAGTGAAGTACATAAAAGATGATGTCCATGAAAGCAATGATTACCTTGTCCCTTGACTTACCAACAAGAGGGTTTGTGACTCCATGAACTAGTGCATGATGTGGAAGTTGATTGCACAAGTTCTTGCCAAAATGAATATGAGTGAAGTTTGTTGGCGGAGTCACCCTCAAGAACCTTCTAGTTCTTCTTCTTTGGGATCCACATCATCTTGATGGGAATCCTTGGTGTTGTAGTTGAGCTTGACGAAGTAGAACTTGATGTGTCCTTGGGAACCCACTTGACCATGGCTTGAGGTGCTTCAATGAATGCATCAATCTCCTCTTGAAGCTTGTCCTTGGCCTTTAGCTTGTGGTCTTGTGGTGGAAGGTCATCTTGAGCTTGTTCCACATTGGAAGAAGTAGGATCATACTTCTCCTTTTGTGAAACAAACTGTGGAGTAGGGTATTGACCTTCTTCCCACTCAACTCCTTCGGCGTTGAACTTTCGTTCAAAACCAATCCCTTGATTCTTCCGGTGTCTTCCTTGTTTGCGAACAATCTCCTCAAAGTTCTTGCTTCCGGCAAGACTCTTGTAGACACCTTTCTCTATGATTTCCTTCAATAAGCTATTTTCTTGCTCAAGTGTAACTTGGCTTGAAACATTGTTAGTGGAATCAAGAGAACTACTAGAAGCAACAATATTGGATTTAACATTGTAATTGTTACTACTAGAGGAAGAATTTTTCTTATGCTTGTCATGCTTAGTCTTAATAGGTGGCAAGAAATTAGACAAGAGAAGTCGTTTGGCAAGATATGAAGAACTCTTCTTTCGAAGATCGTCATTGATCGCTTTTAGAAACTCATGTTCTTGCTCTAGAGTGAGCTTCTCGAAGCGTAGCTTCTCATGAGATCTTAGGAGCTCTCTATGATCTTCTTGAGTTGTTTCATGAGCTAACTTAAGAGTGTTTAGTTCTTTAGTTAGACGCTCAATCTCCTTCATAGCATTGTCATTCGACTCTTCTCGACTATAAAGACTACTAGCATTTTCATCATTACTAAGCTCACTAGATTTATCATGCAAGAGCTCATCTTCACCAAGTAAGTCATCCTCATCACTATCAAAGTCAATGAATTCAGGGTGTGTTACCTTGGGACCTTTAGCCATGAAGCATCTTCCAATTCCCTCATTTGGTGAATCAAATAAGTCATAGGAGTTGGAGTTGGAGGATACGAGTGCAAGTCCGGCAACACCTTCATCTTGACTATAGTCGGAGTCGGAGTGATAGCTTCCATCGGATTGATTGTCGGAGTCGGAGTCGGAGACCCATTCACCTACATGAGCTTGATGTCTTCTTCTTGTGTAGCTTCTTGATGACTTGTCTTTCCTCTCCGAATCCTTGCTTCTCCGAGAGGGTCTTCGTTCATAACGATCATCTCTACTCCTTCTCTCTCTCCGAGGTGACTCATCTCTTGCTCTTCTTCTTGGAGATTCTTCTCTTCTCTTGTGGGGAGCCGTACACTCATTTGAGAAGTGTCCGGGTCTTCCACAATTGTAGCAGTTTTGATAACGACTAGAAGATCTCTTTTCATCATATGATCTAGACTTTGAGCTTCTTTCTTTGCCTCTATTCTTGTAGAATTTGTTGAAGTTCTTGACCATTAGGCTTATCTCTTCATTGGAAATTAGCTTGTCACTTGAGGTAGTAGGAGCATCACTTGTAGCTTTGTAAGCACCACTTGACTTGTTGTGAAGCTCTTCCTTATCCTTAAGTGTCATCTCATGAGCAACAATTCTTCCAATGACTTCAGTTGGCTTGAGGGTCTTGTAGTTTGGCATCATTTGGATCAAAGTGCACACGGTGTCATACTTTCCATCCAAAGCTCTGAGAATCTTCTTAATGACGAATCGGTCGGTCATTTCTTCGCTTCCTAAGCCGGCAATCTCATTTGTGATGAGAGCAAGCCTAGAGTACATTTCAGCGACTCCTTCACCATCCTTCATCTTGAACTTGTCAAGTTGACCTTGAAGAATATCTAGCTTTGATTCCTTCACAGATTCAGTACCTTCGTGCATTTCAACCAAAGTATCCCAAATCTCTTTAGCATTCTCAAGACGGCTGATTTTGTTGAACTCTTCGGGACACAAAGCATTGAAGAGAATGTCACAAGCTTGAGCATTGTTTTGCAACATCCGCAACTCTTCCGGTGTAGCTTCGCGATCCGGAACTTTTCCTTCTTCAAAGAAATCACCTTGCATACCAACACAAATAATGCCCCATGCGGCTGGGTTATGACCAAGAATATGCATTTTCATTTTATGCTTCCAACTAGCAAAATTTGTACCATCAAAGTAAGGACCTCTACGATAATTACCCTCACTAGACGCCATACTCTCCTAGGTTGTGAAACCAAGCTTATGGAGTCCAATGCAATGGAAACCAAAACAATGGAGACCAAAGCTCTGATACCACTTGTAGGATCGAAAGTACGTCTAGAGGGGGGGTGATTAGACTACTTGACAATATAAAAAATCTGCCTTTTGATCATGCAATGTTTTTGGCAGTTTCACAATTAAGATCAATTCAAGTATCACCCTACACATGCAATTCTAGAGTAATAGCAGCGGAAAGTAAATTGCACATGTAAAAAGAGAGGTGGAGAAGATCAAACGCAGTTTGGTGACACGAAGATTTTTGTCGTGGTTCCGATAGGTGGTGCTATCGTACATCCACGTTGATGGAGACTTCAACCCACGGAGGGTAACGGCTGCGCGAGTCCACGGAGGGCTCCACCCACGAAGGGTCCACGAAGAAGCAACCTTGTCTATTCCATCATGGCCTACGCCCACGGAGGACTAGCCTTACTCGGGGTAGATCTTCACGAAGTAGGCGATCTCCTTGCCCTTACAAACTTCTTGGTTCAACTCCACATCTCAAAGACGGAGGCTCCCAAGCGACACCTAACCAATCTAGGAGGCACCACCCTCCAAAAGGTAATAGATGGTGTTGATGATGATGAACTCCTTGCTCTTGTGCTTCAAATGATAATCTCCCCAACACTCAACTCTCCTCACTGATATGGCTGTGGTGGAGGAAGGGATTGAGTGGAAAGCAACTTGGGAAGGCTAGAAATCAAGTTTCATATGTAGGAATGGAATGACTTGATCTCAACACAAGGGTAGGTGGTTCTCTTCTCAGAAAGTGTATAGTAGGAGTGGTAGACTTTCTGATGGCTCTCCTCACGAATGAAGAGGGGG
Source organism: Secale cereale (assembly GCA_902687465.1). Lineage (NCBI taxonomy): Eukaryota > Viridiplantae > Streptophyta > Magnoliopsida > Poales > Poaceae > Secale > Secale cereale. The sequence goes on from LR738713.1 coordinate 417,334,783, forward strand.
TGGAGGGGTATATATAGCCTCCACACAAAATCCAACCGTTACACACATATTTGACCAATCTCGGTGAGACCGAAGTGAAAACTCGGTCAGACCGAAAGTTCAAATATAGTGAACGTTGGGATTTTCGGTGGGACCGAAAATACCATCTCGGTGTGTCCGAAGTGAGTCAAAGGTTGGAGCTTGCCATCTCGGTGGGACCGAAAATAACAACTCGGATATTCCGAAGTGATGTCAATTGGTTACAGAAGGTTGGCAGTCCATTTTCGGTGAGACCGAAACTCAAAATCGGATGGACCGAGAAATTAGGGTTTGGAAGAATAACTGAGGTGGTTCATCTCGGTGGGACTGAGTTTGCAGAATCGGTTTGTCCGAGATTACTTATGAGTGTGTTAAGTAGTGAAGAGTGCTAATAGTTGAGGGAGCTAGATCACCAAGCACTTGAGCAACCAGATCATTAACACAACCTCATCCCCTTTTAATAGTATTGGCTTTTCCTATGGACTCAATGTGATCTTTGATCACTAAACCAAAAATAGAGTCTTGAGCTTTTGCCAATGCTTGTCTTAGCATTTTGAGGGGTCCACTTCTTCAGACATTTCCATACCCATATCATCGAACTTCTCTGAAATGATTCTCAAGTAAATATTAGTTCAATGATATATATGTTGTTATTAATTACCAAAACCACCCGGGGATTAGTTGCACTTTCAGGATCACGTTCATCGGCAGGGGTCTGGCGTACCGTAAAACGGAAGAAATGGGCCTCCTATGGTCAAAACGGGGGTCCTGTTGATCGAGAGGGGTGTGGTGTACCGCAAAACGGAGGAAACAGACTTGTGTTGGAGCGCTGCGGTCGAAACGAGGGTCTTGTTCATCGGGAGGGGTGTGGCGTACCGCAAAACGGGACTCCACGGGATATTGTTCATCTCCACCGTCGACCCCCTCCAGCCTCCACGGGCTACTATTCATCTACCGTCGACCTCCTCCAGCCTCCACCTGTGACTGTTCATCCACGGGCTCCTGTTCATCTAGCCTCCACCGCGCGCTACTCCACCGCCTACTGTTCAACCAGCCCTCTCCACGGGCTCATGTTCAACCACCCCTCCACGGGGGTACTGTTCATCCATCCCTCCACCGTCTACTATTCATCCAACCCTAAACGGGGTGGTCCTGTTCATCCAGCCCTCCACAGGATCCTGATCATCCAGCCCCAACTGGCTCGATCGATCGGGGTCCTGTTCATCCAGAGGCAACACCATGGGGTCCTGTTCATCCACCCCCACCGGGAACTGTTCATCCAACCCCCCCCCCAATAACACTCATTGTTCATCCGGAGGCAGCATCGATCGGCTTCAGTTAGCAGCAGTAGCGAAGGAATCGCTCGATCTGGTTCAGTTAACAGCCATCGATCGATCGCTCGGGTTCAGTACCGCGTAGCCTGCAGTGCAATCCCTCGGTTTCAGTTAGAGCCCAATGCCTCGCTCGGGTTCAGTTAGAGCCTAACGCCTCGCACCCACGCACGTGCGTGTACGAGAGAAACGCGCATCGCTCGGCCCCGACCACCCACTGTAACCGGGGACACCCTGATATTTTCCTCGCCCTCACTTCTACCACGGTTTTTTCCGTCATGGACGGCCCAAAGAATGTCATGCAGCTGCGTCTCCGGCCCGCCCAGGACGAAAAGCCTATTTTCTGTCATGATTTTTTGTCATAGAAGTAGGACCCCACCACATCTATGATGATACCGGGTTTTGTCACAATTATCGTCATTGAAGTGTCATAAGTATGACAAAAAATCATTCGGCCCAAAATGTCACGGATGTGTCTTTTTTTGTAGTGTACATCGCGAGCTATTGATCTACAACATAGATATGCTGATACTACCAGGACTAAGTTAATGATAAACTAAAGTTCAATTAATCATATTACTAAAGAACTCCCACTTAGATAGACATCCCTCTAGTCATCTAAATGATCACGTGATCCAAATCAACTAAACCATGTCCGATCATCACGTGAGATGGAGTAGTTTTCAATGGTGAACATCTTATGTTGATCATATCTACTATATGATTCACGCTCGACCTTTCGGTCTACAGTGTTCCGAGGCCATGTCTGTACATGCTAGGCTCGTCAAGTTTAACCCGAGTATTCTGCATGTTCAAAACTATCTTACACCCGTTGTATTTGAACGTAGAGCTTATCACACCCGATCATCACATGGTGTCTCGGCACGACGAACTTTCGCAACGATGCATACTCAGGGAGAACACTTGTACCTTGAAATTTGGTAAGGGATCATCTTATAATGCTACCGACGTACTAAGCAAAATAAGAAGCATAATAAGATAAACATCACATGCAATCAAAATATGTGACATGATATGGCCATCATCACCTTGTGCTTTTGATCTCCATCTCCAAAGCATCGTCATGATTTCCATTGTTACCGGCTAGACACCATGATCTTCATCGCAGCGTCGTGGTCGTCTCGCCAACTATTGCTACTACTGCTATCGCTAACTCATAGTAATAAAGTAAAGCAATTACATGGCCTTCGTAATTTATACAATAAAGAGACAACCATAAGGCTCCTGCCAGTTGCCGATAACTTTACAAAACATGATCATCTCATACAATAACGTATAACTCATCACGTCTTGACCATATCACATCACAACATGCCCTGTAAAAACAAGTTTGACGTCCTCTACTTTGTTGTTGAAAGTTTTACGTGGCTGCTACGGGCTTTGCAAGAACCGTTCTTACCTACACATACAAAAACCACAATGATTATTCGTCAAGTATGTGCTGTTTTAACCTTCACAAGGACCGGGCGTAGCCACACTTGATTCAACTAAAGTGAGAGAGACAGACACCCGCCGGTCACCTTTAAGCAATGAGTGCTCGTAATGGTGAAACCAGTCTCGCGTAAGCGTACGCGTAATGTCGGTCCGGGCCGCTTCATTTCACAATACCGCCAAATCAAAGTATGACATGTTGGTAAGCAGTATGACTATTATCACCCGCAACTCATTGTGTTCTACTCATGCATATCATCTACGCATAGACCTGTCTATGATACCACTGTTGGGGAACATAGTATTTCAAAAAAAATCTACGATCACGCAAGATCTATCTACTAGAAGCATAGCAACGAGCGAGGAGAGTGTGTCTACGTACCCTCGTAGACCGAAAGCGGAAGCGTCTAGTGACGTGGTTGATGTAGTCGAACGTCTTCGCGATCCAACGGATCCAAGCACCGAACATACGGCACCTCCGCGTTCAGCACCATCAGGTCGATGGCATCACACGAGCTCTTGATCTAGTTGAGCTTCACGGGAGAGTTTCGTCAGCACGACGGCGTGGTGACGATGATGATGAAGCTATCGATGCAGTGCTTCGCCTAAGCACTGCAACGATATGACCGAGGTGTGTATCTGTGGGGAGGGGCGCCGCACACGGCTAAAACAATGTTTCTTGTGTGACTATGGGGTGCCCCTTGGCCACATATATAAAGGAGGAGAGGAGGAGAGGGTCGGCCCTCCTATGGCGCGCCCAAGGGTGGAGTCGTACTCCCACTAGGAGTAGGATTCCACTTTTCCTAGTAGGAGTAGGAGAAGGAAAGGGAGGGAGAGGGAGAAGGAAAGGGGGGTCACGCCCCCACCCCTTGTCTAATTCGGTTTGGGCAGGGGGAGGCACGCGCCACCTCTTGGACCTTCTCCCCTCTCTCCACTAAAGCCCAATAAGGCCCATTACTTCTCCCGGCGAATTCTCGTAACTCCCCGGTACTCCGAAAAATACCTGAATCACTCGGAACCTTTCCGATGTCCCAATATAGCCTTCCAATATATCGATCTTTACATCTCGACCATTTCAAAACTTTTCATCATATCCGTGATCTCATCCGGGACTCCGAACAAACGTCGGTACATCAAATCACATAACTTATAATACAAATCGTCATCAAACGTTAAGCGTGCGGACCCTACAGGTTCGAGAACTATGTAGACATGATCGAGACAAAACTCCGGTCAATAACCAATAGCGAACCTGGATGCTCATGTTGGATCCTACATACTCTACGAAGATCTTTATCGGTCAAACCACATAACTGTAGCGACCAGACCTCAAACAGTCTGATCTCTGTGCATCAGTGTCATCCCTGGATCAGTAATGCTGACACGCACAGTACTTGAAGGATTTATAACAGAGTAGCAATCACACACTTATTACATCGATAGTCCAACGATGAAATTATTACAATAAAAATGGCTGAAGGCCATCTAACACGATAACAGCGGAATGCTTGGAAGATAAGTGAGTCCATCAACTCCAGCGGCATCACTGAGTATAGAACCACGACCTAAAAGGGACATCTTACTCGTCATCTGAAAAGTCTGCAACATGAAACGTTGCAGCCCGAAAAACGGGTCAGCACATGGAATATGCTGGCAAAGTAACACAAGAGAGCAACTGAAAGTAAAGCTATACTATATGCAATATGGCTGGTGGAAAGCTCTATGGTTACAGTTTTCGCGTAAAGCCAGTTTTTCCTACTTCAAAAGGAATACATTTTAATTAACTATCATGGTAGTTGAAACATCGTTGAGAAGATAGACATCCTCTCAACCCCAATTAAAGTTCATCATTAAACCCAACAATATTAAATTAGAGTAACATGATGAGATGCACATGATATCCAAGTACTAGATACTCAAGACGTCCGTAACCGGGGACACGACTAATCATGATCAGTTTGTACACTCTGCAGAGGTTTGTGCACTTTTCCCCACAAGACCCGATCTCCTCCGTTCGATTTCTCGCACTGCATGATGTTTGAGAAACGGATGACCGAGACACAGTCTTTCAGAAGCACTAGCACCTACGACCGGGTGAACCGTACCAACCTACATCCCCTACATCTGCTAGTTCACCACTGTAGATGTTCGCACGACTTACTCATACTATGCTAGAGCCCATAATAGCATTATGGCTGCACACGGAAGTTTCTAGTATGAATAATCTCATCATCCCTTTGAGCCTGGGTGGCGGTCCAAAAAAACAGGCAATCCCTGGAGTACCCAGATGCCTCAATCCACCCAGATGTGTATTAATGTTGCCACCTTAAGTTGAACCATTAATTAACAAACTCACATCTTTCATGGATTTCACTCACCCAATCCACGTCTACGAGCATAGCATGTCCTATCAGCAAACGTAGAAGTAACTCCCAAAGGTTTGAATGTAATGCAGGTAATAGGTACTACCTCAATCTACTTCCCAGTCCCACAAGTTAATTGGTCCTACTCATGCAATGTGTGAGGGTTGGACTAATGCAATGAAAATTGGGTAATTGGAAAGTATGATCAAAGTGTTACTTGCCTTGCTGATGATCCGCAAAACCTAGAGATTCAAAGTAGCAAGCGACGCACTCCAGGTACTCTATCGCAAACAAACAAGCACACAATAAGTACTTTACTAATGCACGGGTAAAACTCGAATAAAAGATCTAACCAGAAAGTTCAACTTAAGAACTCCAGTTTGCAAAAGAAACGACAAAATAAGAAACAACGAAAAGCAAACGACGAAAGAGAAACAACTTCCGAACCAATCTGGACATAAGTCCAAATTTAGCAGAGGCAAACGCTTGTGTGACTAGGTTAAACGGAAAGAGAATTTCGATACGAAACTCCAGGCGCTTGAATCACCTGATTCCGATAAACGAGCGAAAAGTTAAACTAAAACGAAGATCGTATCTGAGATCGCGATCAGAAAATAAACTAGAAAAAGAAAACTAGAACAGCTTAACGGACGGACGTTCGTCAGCTGAGACTAAACGGTGAATTCGTTCGTTAGAACGAACGAACGGGTGAACGTTTACTACTTAACTAAACCAGAACAAAAAAACAGAAAACCGATCTAATAAAAAAACGGCTAGGGTTCTAAAAAACCAACTGTTTTCTGGAGAAAACCGGTGGCGGCTACCTCGAGAACTGCCGCCGGTGGCGGCGGCTTTCCGACGACGGCGAGCGGCGGGGGGGTGCGGCGGCGAGGGGTGGCAACGGCGGCGGCGTGCTGGCGCGGCGGCGAGGCGCGGGCGTCACGGTGGCGGGCTGCTGGCACGACGGCGGGGTGCGGCGTCGCGGCGGCGGGGCTGCTGCGGCGAGGGGAGGGGTGCGG
>LR738713.1:417342481-417438094 GCA_902687465.1 Secale cereale
TGCTGCGGCGAGGGGAGGGGTGCGGCGGGGGTGGTTGGAGGGGGGGTGCGTGGCTATATATAGGAGGGGGCGGCTGGCTTGGGGGAGGGGCAAGCCATGGCGGTCGGCGGCGGTGTCCGAGTCGGCCACGGCGGGGCGACGCGGGGAAGGCGGTGGCGGTGGCGACGGGCCGGTTCAGCTAGGCTTCGGCCCAGTCGGGTCGGTCCCCTATTTTATTTTATTTTAAACAACTACGCCTGCGCTAAAACGACTCTAGAAAATAAAATGAAATCTAGAAATTGCCAAAACAAATTTTCACCGTCTAAATAAAATATTTAGAACAAGATGAACATTTTCTTGGCACTAAAATGCATTTTTGAAAACATGTAATTTTTCCTAATTCAAATAAAATCCAAATAAAACTCCAATTAAAACTTGTTTAATTTTTTTCTTATTAAACCCTCCGTATTTCTTATTTTTGGGAGAGTCATTTTACTCCCTCTCTCATATATTTATGATAGAAATACTTGAAGATAAAATAAATAAAATCAAACGATCCTATATTCAATATTTGAGAAACCTCAAATATGAAAATTTAGAAATCCCCAACTCTCTCCGATGGTCCTTGAGTTGCTTAGGATTTTCTTGGATCACCAAAAGCAAGAAAATATGATATGCATAATGATCTAATGTATAACATTCCAAATTGAAAATTTGGGATGTTACAAACCTAGCCCCCTTAAGATGAATCTCGCCCTCGAGATTCGGGTTGGCTAGAAATAGGTGAGGGTGGTCCTTGTGTAGATCATCTTCTCGTTCCCGGGTGGCTTCTTCCTCGGTGTGGTGACTCCACTGAACTTTGCAAAACTTGATAACCTTGCTGCGGGTAACTCTGCTCGAAAATTCGAGGATCTTATCAGGCTTCTCCTCGTAGGTCAGATCACTGTCTAACTGAATTGCTTCCAGGGGTACTATGTCTCTCAGCGGTATGTCGGCCATCTCCGCGTGGCACTTCTTAAGCTGCGAAACATGAAACACATTGTGCACTCCTGACAATCCTTCGGGCAGTTCCAACTTGTAGGCAACCTCTCACATGCGTTCCAAAACACGGTAAGGTCCCACAAATCTCGGGGCTTACTTTCCTTTAACTCCAAAACGTTTGACTCCTCGCAGAGGTGATACTCTCAAGTATGCTCTGTCTTCGATCTCATAGGTTATCTCCTTACGCTTCGAGTCTGCATAACTTTTCTGCCTGGACTAAGCTACCTTCAGTCTATCTCGAATCAACTTCACCTTTTCCTCAGACTCTTTGATCAAGTCTGGTCCAAACAACTGTCGGTCTCCAACTTCATCCCACGACAACGGAGTCCTACATCTCCTTCCGTATAATGCTTCGAAAGGGGCCATCTTCAAACTGGATTGATAACTGTTGTTGTAAGAAAACTCGGCATACGGCAAATTGTCGTCCCAACTAGATCCATAATCTAGTGCACAAGCTCTCAGCATATCCTCCAAAATCTGATTGACTCTTTCAGTCTGTCCATCTGTCTGCGGGTGAAACGTTGTGCTAAACTCTAGCCTGGTACCCAAAGTTTCATGTAACTGATTCCAGAACCTTGAGGTAAACTGGGTTCCTCTGTCTGATACGATGCTCCTCGGAACTCCATGCAGACATACAATTCGGGTCATGTATATCTTCGCCAACTTTGCACTGGTATAGGTAGTCTTTACGGGGATGAAATGAGCTACCTTCATTAGACGATCAACTACAACCCAAATCGAGTCATAGCCAGAACGAGTTTTGGGTAGTCCCGTAATAAAATCCATACCTAGTTTATCCCACTTCCATTCGGGTATTGGCAATGGTTGTAACAATCCTGCCGGCTTCTGATGTTCTGCCTTCACTCTTCGACATACATCACAAACTGCTACGTACTCCGCGATATCCTTCTTCATACCGGTCCACCAGAAAATATCCTTCAAATCCAAATACATCTTAGTATTCCCTGGGTGAATCGAGTATGGTGAATCATGGGCCTCCTGTAAAATCAACTTCCTGATCTCCGGGTCATTAGGCACATAAACGCGGTCCTCAAACCATAAGGTGTCGTGTTCATCCTCACGAAATCCTTTAGCTTTTCCTTCGCTCATCCTCTCCTTTATTGAGGCAATCTCCTTGTCAGTTTTGTGAGCTTCTCGGATTTTATCCATCAGGGTAGACTGGATTTCTAGTGTTGCTACATAGCCTCTCGGAACTATCTCCAAACGTAGTTCTCGTAAGTCCTCGGCTAACTCCTTTGGAAATTCTTCCATCATTATGGTATTGACATGGTTCTTGTGGCTTAGCGCATTGGCTACTACGTTGGCCTTTCCGGGATGATAATTCAATCTCATGTCGTAATCCTTAATGAGTTCCAGCCATCTCCTTTGCCTAAGATTCAACTCCTTCTGGGTGAATATATACTTTAAACTCTTGTGATCCGTATATACTTCACAATGGTTTCCAATGAGAAAGTGTCTCCACGTCTTCAACGCATGTACTACGGCTACTAACTCCAAATCATGAGTGGCATAGTTCAACTCATGAGGTTTCAGTTGTCGTGAAGCATACGAAACAACTCTTCCTTCCTGCATAAGAACTGCTCCAAGTCCTCGACGTGAAGCGTCGCAGTACACCTCATAATCCTTATGTTGATCTGGCAGAATCAACACAGGTGATGAGACCAAACGGTTCTTTAACTCCTGAAAACTGGCCTCACATTCTTCTGTCCATCTGAACTTGGTGTCCTTCTTTAACAACTCCGTCATAGGCTTTGCAATCTTTGAGAAATTCTCGATGAATCTCCGGTAGTATCCTGCAAGTCCAAGAAAACTCCGGATCTCTCCAACTGTTGTCGGTGCTTCCCAATGGGTCACAGTGTCCACCTTGGCGGGATCTACTGCTATTCCTTCTCCAGATATAACATGTCCCAGGAATCCGACTTCCTTCAACCAAAATTCGCATTTGTTAAACTTGGCATATAACTGATGTTCTCTGAGCTTCTCCAATACCAATCACAAATGCTCTGCATGCTCCTCTTCATCCTTCGAGAAGATCAAAATATCATCTATGAACACTACGACGAACTTATCCAAATACTCCATAAACACTTTGTTCATCAGGTTCATAAAGTATGCCGGTGCGTTCGTCAAACCAAACGACATAACGGTATACTCGTACAACCCATACCTAGTGGTAAAGGCCGTCTTAGGTATATCCTGCTCTCGGATCTTTAATTGATGGTACCCTGATCGCAGATCGATCTTGGAAAATACCTTAGCTCCTTGCAATCTATCGAACAGATCATTGATCATCGGCAATGGGTACTTGTTCTTGAGCGTTACTTCATTCAATCCTCGGTAATCAACAACCATTCTTAACGATCCATCCTTCTTTTCCACTAGAAGTACTGGCGAACCCCAAGGCGGAGAACTTGGGCGTATGAATCCTTTATCCAGTAACTCCTTAATCTATTTCTTAATTTCCTCCAAATCCTTTGCGGACATCCTATATGGTCTCTTGGAAATTGGCCCGGTGCCTGGCAAAAGCTCAATCAAAAATTCTATATCTCTGTCAGGTGGCATTCCTGGCAGTTCTTCTGGAAACACATCCGGATAATCCTTCACTACTGGCACTTCCTCCTGAACAACTCCTGATAAGGAATTTAATCTGCTCCTCTTTGACTCATGCCGGGATACATACTTGATCCTTCTTCCTTCCGGCGTAGTAAGCATAATGGTCTTACTGGCACATTCAATATTCCCTTCATACTTGGATAACCAATCCATGCCTAGTATAACATCTAGTCCTTGAGATTCCAATACTATTAGGTCCGAACGAAAAATGTAATTACCAATCCTTAAGGGCAACTGATCACACCATAACTTAGCCATATACTCCGCTCCTGGTGAGGTTACTAACATGGGAGATCTAAGGGCTTGGATTGGCAGCTTATACTTATCAACAAATCCCCTTGAAATGTATGAATGCGATGCACCAGTATCGAAAAGAACGAGTGTAGTAAAGGACTTAACTAAGAACTTACCTATTACTGCATCTAGTTGGGCTTCAACCTCCTCCACGCTAACGTGATTCACTTGTCCTTTGTTGAAGGGGTTGGGCTTCTTCGCGGCGCTTCCATTGCTGTTCCCATTCTTAGCTTCTGGGCAGTCAGTGGCATAATGTCCATACTTCCCGCACTTGAAACAAGTGACATGGCTGAAATCCTTCTTGGTGGGTGTGGACGGTGTAGGGCGGTTCTGGTTTCCATTGGCTCCATTCCCATTTCCATTCTTAGTGCCATTGTGATTGTGCGAGCTACCTCCTCCATGGGTATGTTGAAACTGTCCTACCGTCTTAGGGGTAAAACGGGGCTTCTGCTGTGCTCCAGAGTTATACCTTCCTTGCCCATACTTCCTCTTGCGACTTTCAATCTGTTGATGCTTCCTTTCAATCATTAGGGCGCGGTCAACCAACTCCTGGTAGTTATTGAAAGTGGCCACCATTAACTGTACACTCATCTCATCATTCAGCCCTTCCATGAATCTCTCCTTCTTAGCGGCATCTGTGGCCACATCATCTGGGTCATAACGAGATAGGGTACTAAACTCATCCACGTACTGGGCCACAGTACGATTTCCTTGGCGCAGATTGCGAAACTCCTGCTTCTTCATACTCATAGCTCCAGTTGAGACATGGGCGGTACGAAAAGCTTGCTGAAACTGATTCCAGGTCACATTGGCTATGGGGTAAGTGGTTGTGTAGTTCTCCCACCATGCTGCGGCTGGTCCAGATAACTGGTGTGCAGCAAATCGCACCTTCTCAGCATCCGAGCAATTGGCGGTGGTCAAATCCCTTCCAATCTTGCGTAGCCAGTCATCATCCACTATTGGTTCGATGCTGCTAGCAAACACTGGTGGTTGCAACCTTAAGAAACGTGTCAGGTTGTCCACGGGTGGTGGTGGTGGAGGGTTGTTGTTGTTGTTCTGGTTGTTCTGAGTATTTTGGACAAGAAGTTGCATCAGGGTGTTCTGCTGCTGGATCAACTGGGTGAGCTTAGGGGGAAACTCAAATTCACGTCTTGGAGGCATCTGATGAGTGTAGAGGGAAGAGATTAGAACAGAATAGGGGTCTAAGGGAAAATCACTATCCATATGCACATGAGGCAAACACACAATTCATCACACCAAAATCAATTTCAAACAAGGGCTTAAACGGATCTAATCGTTACAAAAGTGATCTAAAGCTAATATATGGAGGTAAACTACTAATCACAGGGTGGTAATCTAGAAATATTGCTCGGCAGAGGATTCCATGATATCTGCCCCAGCTTCATCTTCATAGTCTTCATCTTTGCTATCTTCGGGTTCCAAATCCGTGTCGTCGGTGATGATGTAGTCTTCCGGTGGAATCTCCTTGGGTTCTTCTTCCTCGTCTTCTTCTCCCATGAGTATCCCTAATTTCCGTGTCAAATCATCATTCTTCTGCACAAGTATTTTCATCTCCTCCTCATATCCGTCGCGTGTAGACTTAAGTTCTTCCTCTAGCTCCAAATTCCTATTTAGGGCTTTCTTCAAATCTATCATTCCTGCACACATCTGGTGCTCCTGGCGACGAATGTGATGGTTCAACTCCTGGATGAATGTTGCAATGGATCTATCCTTCCGGGTGCTGATCATATCCCAATTCTCATCTCGGCGTCCACAAATCTGGTAGATAGTGTCCTTTAGCTCCTGCTTGTAGACTTCTCCGATCCATCCCATAGCGATGTGGGCTGCCATGCTCCTGCCTAGGCTCCATGTAGGCGCGTTAAAGGAAAATGCTATGAGTGCAGTGACGGGCTTGAACGTCCTTCCTGGAACTTGGGCTTGAATCAACCAATGCTCCTCCTCAGGTAGAGTGGCATTGTAGGTTCCGGTGAAACTTGGTAGTCCAATGTTTAGATATCTGGTGACTTCCTTCAGGTGTCGTCCAAATGGTGCATCGTCATCCGGCTGCATGAACTTGTTCTTTGCATCCACCATCCTAAAAGAGTAGAAAAGATGAGGAGTCAGAAAAGAGAAGAGTGAATACTGCTCTAGGGCTTTAGCTTAATGGTCGTGTCCTACAGTCAGCGTGTGCTCTGATACCATCTTGTAGCGACCAGATCTCAAACAGTCTTATCTCTGTGCATCAGTGTCATCCCTGGATCAGTAATGCTGACACGCACAGTACTTGAAGGATTTATAACAGAGTAGCAATCACACACTTATTACATCGATAGTCCAACGATGAAATTATTACAATAAAAATGGCTGAAGGCCATCTAACACGATAACAGCGGAAGGCTTGGAAGATAAGTGAGTCCATCAACTCCAGCGGCATCACTGAGTATAGAACCACGACCTAAAAGGGGCATCTTACTCGTCGTCTGAAAAGTCTGCAACATGAAATGTTGCAGCCCGAAAAACGGGTCAACACATGGAATATGCTGGCAAAGTAACACAAGAGAGCAACTAAAAGTAAAGCTATACTATATGCAATATGGCTGGTGGAAAGCTCTATGGTTACAGTTTTTGCGTAAAGCCAGTTTTTCCCTACTTCAAAAGGAATACATTTTAATTAACTATCATGGTAGTTGAAACATCGTTGAGAAGATAGACATCCTCTCAACCCCAATTAAAGTTCATCATTAAACCCAACAGTATTAAATTAGAGTAACATGATGAGATGCACATGATATCCAAGTACTAGATACTCAAGACATCCGTAACCGGGGACACGGCTAATCAAGATCAGTTTGTACACTCTGCAGAGGTTTGTGCACTTTTCCCCACAAGACCCGATCTCCTCCGTTCGATTTCTCGCACTGCATGATGTTTGAGAAATGGATGACCGAGACACAGTCTTTCAGAAGCACTAGCACCTACGACCGGGTGAACTGTACCAACCTACATCCCCTACATCTGCTAGTTCACCACTGTAGATGTTCGCACGACTTACTCATACTATGCTAGAGCCCATAATAGCATTATGCTGCACACGGAAGTTTCTAGTATGAATAATCACATGATCCCTTTGAGCCTGGGTGGCGGTCCAAAAAAAACAGGCAATCCCTGGAGTACCCAGATGCCTCAATCCACCCAGATGTGTATTAATGTTGCCACCTTAAGTTGAACCATTAATTAACAAACTCACATCTGTCATGGATTTCACTCACCCAATCCACGTCTACGAGCATAGCATGTCCTATCAACAAACGTAGAAGTAACTCCCAAAGGTTTGAATGTAATGCAGGTAACAGGTACTACCTCAATTTACTTCCCAGTCCCACAAGTTAATTGGTCCTACTCATGCAATGTGTGAGGGTTGGACTAATGCAATGAAAACTGGGTAATTGGAAAGTATGATCAAAGTGTTACTTGCCTTGCTGATGATCCGCAGAACCTAGGGATTCAAAGTAGCAAGCGGCGCACTCAGGGTACTCTATCGCAAACAAACAAGCACACAATAAGTACTTTACTAATGCACGGGTAAAACTCAAAAAAAAGATCTAACCAGAAAGTTCGACTTAAGAATTCCGGTTTGCAAAAGAAACGACAAAAGAAGAAACACCGAAAAGCAAACGACGAAAGAGAAACAACTACCGAACCAATCTGGACCTAAGTCCAAATTTAGCAGAGGCAAATGCTTGTGTGACTAGGTTAAACGGAAAGAGAATTTCGATACGAAACTCCAAGCGCTTGAATCACCTGATTCCGATAAACGAGCAAAAAGTTAAAATAAACGAAGATCGGATCTGAGATCGCGATCAGAAAATAAACTAGAAAAAGAAAACTAGAACAGCTTAACGGACGGACGTTCGTCAGCTGAGACTAAACGGTGAATTCGTTCGTTAGAACGAACGAACGGGTGAACGTTTACTACTTAACTAAACCAAAAAAAACAGAAAACCGATCTAATAAAAAAACGGCTAGGGTTCTAAAAAAACCAACTGTTTTCTGGAGAAAACCGACGGCGGCTACCTCGAGAACTGCCGCCGGCGGCGGCTGCTTTCCGGCGACGGCGAGCGGCGGCGGGGTGCGGCGGCGAGGGGTGGCAACGGCGGCGGCGTGCTGGTGCGGCGGCGAGGCGCGGGCGTCGCGGCGGCGGGCTGCTGGTGCGGCGGCGGGGTGTGGCGGCGGGGCTGCTGCGGCGAGGGGAGGGGTGCGGCGGTGGTTGTTGGAGGAGGGGTGCGTGGCTATATATAGGAGGGGGCGGCTGGCTTGGGGGAGGGGCAAGCCATGGCGGTCGGCGGCGGTGTCCGAGTCGGCCACGGCGGGGCGACGCGGGGAAGGCGGTGGCGCTGGCGACGGGCTGGTTCGGCTGGGCTTCGGCCTAGTCGGGTCGGTCCCCTATTTTTTTTTAAACAACTACGCCGGCGCTAAAACAACTCTAGAAAATAAAATGAAATCTAGAAATTCCAAAACAAGTTTTCACCGTCAAATAAAATATTTAGAACAAGATGAACATTTTCTTGGCACTAAAATGCATTTATGAAAACATGTAATTTTTCCTAATTCAAATAAAATCCAAATAAAACTCCAATTAAAACTTGTTTGATTTTTTCCTTATTAAACCCTCCGTATTTCTTATTTTTGGGAGAGTCATTTTACTCCCTCTCTCATATATTTATGATAGAAATACTTGAAGATAAAATAAATAAAATCAAACGATCCTATATTCAATATTTGAGAAAACTCAAATATGAAAATTTAGAAATCCCCAACTCTCTCCGAGGGTCCTTGAGTTGCTTAGGATTTTCTTGGATCACCAAAAGCAAGAAAATATGATATGCATAATGATCTAATGTATAACATTCCAAATTGAAAATTTGGGATGTTACAATAACAACATATTGTTGGGGAATGTAGTATTTTCAAAATTTTCCTACGATCACGCAAGATCTATCTACCAGATGCATATCAACGAGAGGGGAGAGTGTGTCTACGTACCCTCGTAGACCTGAAGCGGAAGCGTCTAGTGATGTGGTTGATGTAGTCGAACTTCTTCGCGATCCAACCGATCAAGTACCGAACGTACGGCACCTCCGCGTTCAGCACACGTTCAGCTTGATGACGTCCCACGAGATCTTGATCTAGTTGAGATTCACATGAGAGTTTCGTCAGCACGACGGCGTGGTGATGGATATGATGAAGTTACCGTCGCAGGGCTTCGCCTAAGCACTGCAACGATATGACCGAGGTGTGTTACTGTGGAGGGGGGCACCGCACACGGTTGGGAGAGATCAACTGATCAACTTGTGTGTCTATGGGGTGCCTCTACCCCCGTATATAAAGGAGTGGAGGAGAGGAAGGGCCGGCTGTGGGGACCTCGACTTAGAAGTCGAGATCACCGAATGCACGTGTACAGTGATCCCAGAGATCAATGCTCACTGAACACACAGAAGCTGAATAACAAGAGTCTTACATCCATACATATCGTCTTACACAAATTATGGCCATTATGGCCAAGTCTTACATAGATAAAGCCTCAAGGGCTGAATAGCAAATAACTCAAATAGCGGAAGTCTTCGAAGATAAGTAGAACCCATGCCATCTGCCTTAACCCTACAGGCATTCTGACTGGGATAGCTTCCTAGTTCGCATGTTCGTCTCCATAAAACTCTTCTTCATATTCCTGTTCCTCCATGCCTGGCCAATTAAATAACCAGTGGCAAGCCAATGAGTACTTTGAATGTACTCGCAAGCAACCCATGATTTGGTTCAAGGTAACAATGCAATTGAACTACAATGAGCATTCTAGCTATGAGCTAGAACCAATATTCTACCATCAAGTGTATGCATCAATAAATTCACATAACCTCGAGGTCAGGTTACCGATATCAACATGAATATGATTCAACTCAACGAGTCAAGTCACCACCTTGACTCATCACACACACATACTTTCACTGATGTAGTAAAATTCTGGACATAGTTTAAGTAGCACCACCCAACTGTCCATGACCGTGGACACGGCTATTCGAATAGTTTTACACTCTGCAGAGGTTGCGCACTTTACCCACAAGATCCGGGAAGCTTTCGTGTCACCCACGATCCCGCAGTACCTCAAGTACTCGGGGGAAGCACCCGGTCATTATCTTTCCTTAGACGACACTAACATAGGGTCCACTCGTTGGTACACGGCCCTCGAGTACAAACCATAGATCATGGGACTTTGCCCTAATTTCAATGTCACGCGTACCCGAAGGGACCAACGGTGTGTCCGGTGCCCTGTAAAAACAGTCATGGTCGTCTATCCAAGCACGGCCCCGTCCCGGGAAAGACCTCAAGTCTTCCCGTAACTAGTAATGCGGGCACCATGCTAGTATCGGCCTAAGTAATCAATAAAGCCCCGTCCCATAAGGGGTAGAGTGGTTGCACATGTTTGGTTGGGACGGTAGTCACACATAAATCTAATCCATCATTTCACCCATGCATAAGATCTTTACCGGCACATCACTTCTTCCTGAAGTGATGACCTAGCTCAATATCACCCTCGGGAATTAGGGGCACCCGATGGGGTTTATGAAAAGAATGCAACCAGAAAGGTTTCATGACACACATGCATCACTATGCATCACTACTAACCATTTGCATTGCATCTAGCACATAGCAAGATTATGAATAAGTCATGCATCATGTGGTGGTTCTCAACTAGGTTATCATCATAACTCTATTCATCCTGCATCCGGAAACAAACGGGTTCCGAAGAACATAAGTGTATCATGGTCAAAGGGCTGCTTGCCTGGATTGGCTTGGTCTTCAAAGTCTTCAAATCCTTCCCCACCTTCTTCCTCAGCAACCTCGTCAAATACGGTATCTAAACGTCGCAAAATAACAACGGGAAAATAAGACCACAATGAAAACAGAAAAATCAAAGTGCTCAGAAAAATGTCAACTTATTTTTGTTAAATACTAGAGGGAAAACTAAGATGGCAAAAATTCTTAGTTTGAGTTTTGGAGTGGCAGAATGGGATCTAAGGATTTTTGAACAGAAGTTTTAATGTTCAAATATGAATTTAAATTTGAACAGAACAGAAAAGGTTCATGGATATGTGTGAAAGTGAGGTCCGTTCCAGTGGTGGTGGTACGGCGGGGCAAACGGAGGGCAGGAACGGGTTCAGCGAGGAGTCGCCGTTCCAGTGGTGGTGGTACGGCTCGCCGGAGAGGCCTGGTTCGCGGGCGGCGAGGACACGCGGCGGAGGAACGTCGGGAAGATCCTGGCTGGCTTGCTCTGGGCTGCAATAGGAGTGGGAGAAGGAGGGGAATGGGTCAGTGAGGTCCGGTGGCTCCAGATCGAGCAAGAGTTGGGGCGGAGGAGGGTTGTACCGCGAGATCTCTGGTCGCCCGATGCGGCGGAGCTCTGGTCGATCCCGAGCACTGAGGCTTTCTGAGGGCGAGTGGGTGGTGCTGGCGTGCTACTGGGAGTGTGGGGAGGAGTTGGGTGCTGCTGGAGAGGCTCGGGGAATAGCCGAGCCCCGGTCCACCGTGGACTCGTGCGCCGGCGAGGTCACGGGCGAGGCTAGAGGCCGTGCAGGCGCTTGTATTCGAGTCGGGGATGATCCTGGATGAGGTCTACGCCTAGTAGAGGGAAGAGGAGGAGCGGGGGAAGGTTCTGGAGCGGCGCGCGTGCGAGGCCGACGAGTGGAGCTTGCGGGCGGCCGGCGCGCGTGTGAGGGCGTCCACTGGAGGGCGAAGGAGGAGGGGGACAGCGCCGGGGAGAGTTGCGGACGTCGAGGTGCATCGGTTGGCGCGAGGGGGGGAGCACAAGGTGGTCGGGGGCGAGGGATTGGGCGAAGCTACAGTGCGGGTGCGCACTGTAGCGCGCTCTGGAGCGTGCTTATCGCATGCCACGGCATGCCATTGGCTCACTGGGCGTGTCCGTCGTGTCTGGGGGGTCCAGCACGAAGTAAACGTCTCAGATGTGGCCTTGGATGCTCTGGATGATCAGTGAGGGAGGAGTGAAGCTGGTAAATGGGTAGATTTTGGCTGTCCAGCAAGGTGAATTGGGGTTTTCACCCCTCAATCATGGAGCTGTGGACATGGGGGAGTTACTGGAGGTGGAATGTAACTAGGTGAAGCTGTGGTAGAAAGTTGAGGCAAAAGTAAATAGTAAAAGAGGTCAAGATGATGGTTTTGGTAAAATGGCAGAAGGTGTTTGATCAAGTTTTGGACAAGCAAATGATCTCCACTAGCCATGGCACTTAACAGGATTGAATGTCATATGGAAATAGGGTGTTTCACCAAATTTGGGCTTGTTTGAAGAAACTAGCCAATGTAACTTTGGTGAACCCTAGAAATCAACAGAAATGGCTTCATCATGCTTAAGTCAAGCTAATCATCTCCCCTTGATGCACCACTTGGTGTAGTTTCATCATTTGGGGTATTGATCATGCTCACAAAGTTTGAAGCTCCAGATAAAAAGTTGGTAATGTAAAGTTGTTCAAATTTGAATTTGAAGAGAAATGGTTCTGGGGTATTCTGATCAAGTTGCCCTACTCCAAATCTTGTGCCATTTGGTCTAGATGCCTTATTAGGCCATTCTAGCATGTGCACCAAGTTTGAGAGCATTTGGACAAGTTTGGCAATGTAAAGTTGCTCAAACTTCAGATATGGACAGAATGGTTTTGAAGGGTTTTGAGGATGTTTCCTTGCTTCCCAAGGCATGGGGCTTGGCAAGATCATCAAATATGTCACATATGACATGATAGAATTTCCCTGGAATTTTTGGAGATTATTTCCTTTGTAAATATTTCAAAAGCTTGAAATATCCAGAAAGGGTTTTGGAGGGATTAGCCCATTATTGTGAACATGACCAAGTGTTGAAACTCTTATATATGGACAATATATGTCCTATGAGTCTCCCTGAATTTTGGCAAATATTTTTGAAATAATTAAATAATGTTTCCCTACTAAAGACCATTTCTGGCCTTGAGAAAAAGCTTTTAAATAAAATAAGAAAATAACTTTTAAAATTATACTTTTGTGGTTTCTGGGAGTCCTATGACTACTAGGTCTCAAATACACTTTTTGAAATAATTTTCTCACCCTAAATCAAGCACTTGCAGTGCAAACCTCAATTCAGGGGTTTTGGAATACTATATTTTGAAAATACATTTTGGCCAAATTAATTTTATAAGAAAATACTATACTGCTATAAACACTTGGTATGATCATTGGGCAGAAGTTTTGGGTATGGAGATGAATTCCATAAGAGGTAATAGTTGACTTTAATGAGCACATGTAAAACATAGGAAGAAAAACTCAATTCAAAATAAAAGCCAAATGATGCCAAAAAAATTTGCTGGTCCAAATTTTCATGCTTTATTGATGCAAAAGACATGTTACAAAATGCAGGGTGTGACAGACCTACCCCCCTTACAAGAATCTCGTCCCCGAGATTCCTAAACTAGGCCTTAAAAGAGATCGGGATACTCGGATCTAAGGTAGTCTTCATGTTCCCAGGTTGCTTCTGCTTCAGTGTGGTTGCTCCACTGGACCTTGAAGTACTTGATGGTGCGACTTCGCGTCCGTCGTTCTGCTTCATCCACAATGCGAATGGGCTTCTCACGGTAGGTCAAATCAGGTTGGAGATCAATGGCTTGGTGATCAACATCCTTGTAGAGATCAGGCTTGTTCGGAACTTGGAGACATTTCCGGAGTTGTGACACGTGGAATACGTTGTGCACATCGGATAGCTTAGGTTGTAGTTCCAACTGGTAAGCCACTTCTCCTCGTCGTGCAGTGATCTCAAAGGGTCCAATGAACCTTGGTGCGAGCTTCCCCTTGACGTGGAAACGCTTGGTTCCATTTAGAGGAGTTACCCGCAGGTATACATGATCCCCGACATGGAAACTCATGTCCCGACGGTGAGTGTCAGCATAGCTCTTCTGCCTTGACTTGGCTGCCTTCAAACGCTCTCTAACTAGTTGGACTTGCTCTTCTGCTTCGCGGAGAATATCCGGTCCAAAGACTAGCCCTTCTCCAGTCTCTGACCAGTTGAGGGGTGTGCGACATCTACGTCCGTACAACACCTCAAATGGTGCCATCTGAAGGCTTGACTGATAACTGTTGTTATAGGAGAACTCGGCAAAAGGGAGGCAATCTTCCCACTTGGCTCCATATGCCAAGACATAGGCTCGGAGCATGTCTTCGAGAATTTGATTTACTCGTTCTGTCTGACCTCTGGTCTGTGGATGGAAAGCCGTGCTGAAAGACAATTTGGTTCCCGAGGCTTCTTGGAACTTCTTCCAGAACCTTGAGGTGAACTGGGTTCCTCGATCTGACGCAATCTCCTTGGGAACGCCGTGAAGGCTTACGATTCTGTCGATGTAGAGAGCTGCCAGCCGGTTGCCATCATAAGTAGTCTTGACAGGAATGAAATGGGCCACCTTGGTCAAATGGTCGACTATGACCCAGACGGAGTCATGTCCTCTACTTGACCTTGGTAATCCAGTGATGAAGTCCATTCCGACCTTGTCCCACTTCCACTCGGGAACCTTGAGTGGTTGGAGCAATCCAGCGGGTCGCTGATATTCAGCCTTGACCCTTTGGCACACATCACACTTTGCAACATAGGTCGCAATCTCTCTTTTCATCCCGTGCCACCAGAATCTTTCCTTCAGGTATTGATACATCTTGGTTCCTCCAGGGTGGATGGAATACGGAGTGTCGTGGGCTTCTTGCAGGATCAGGTTCTTCAACTCCATCTTGTTTGGTACGCAGATGCGGCCTTTGTACCAAACAATCCCGTGCTCGTCCTCGGAGAATCCTGGGGCCTTGCCTAGCTTCATCTTCTTCTTGATGCCTTCAATGCTTGTGTGCCCACCTTGCGCCTTCTTGACTTCGTCCATCAGGGTTGGTTTGACTTCCAAATGATCCAGAAATCCAGGGGTGACGAATTCCAGACTGGATTGTTCGAGCTCCTTAAACAGGGTTGGCTGCCTCTTTTGAATTATGGCATTCAAGGAGCAAGCCTTCCTGCTTAAGGCATCGGCCACCACGTTAGCCTTCCCGGGGTGATATTGAACACTGAGGTCATAATCTTTGATGAGTTCCAACCATCTTCGCTGCCTCATGTTCAATTCCTTTTGGGTGAAAATGTACTTCAGACTTTTGTGGTCTGTGTATATCTTACACCGTTTCCCTAGGAGGTAATGCCGCCATGTCTTCAAGGCATGAACCACTGCCGCTAACTCAAGATTGTGAGTAGCGTAGTTCTCTTCATGAGGTCGTAGCTGCCTGGAGAGGTAAGCTATGACTCGGCCTTCTTGCATCAGAACGCTTCCCAATCCGGTTCGAGAGGCATCACAATGTATCACGAACTCCTTGTGAATATCAGGTGTTGCCAGAACTGGGGCGGTG
Source organism: Secale cereale (assembly GCA_902687465.1). NCBI lineage: Eukaryota > Viridiplantae > Streptophyta > Magnoliopsida > Poales > Poaceae > Secale > Secale cereale. The sequence continues at coordinate 417,357,887 of LR738713.1, forward strand.
GTCAACCTCTTCTTGAGCTCTTGGAAGCTCTCTTCGCATTTTGGCGTCCACTCGAACTTCTTGTCCTTCTTGAGGAGCTGAGTCATTGGCCGGGCAATGCTAGAGAATCCCTCCAGGAATTTGCGGTAATAGCCCGCAAGTCCGAGGAAGCTTCTGACTTCCTTGACGGTCGTTGGAGATTGCCATTGGGTCACAGCCTCGATCTTCGTGGGATCAACTGACAATCCTTCTTCGGTCAACACATGACCTAAGAATCCAACTTTATGCAGCCAGAACTCACACTTGCTGAATTTGGCATATAGTTGGTGCTCCCGAAGCTTGTCTAGGACCATCCTCAAATGTTGCTCGTGCTCTTCCTCCGTCTTCGAGAAGACAAGAATGTCATCGATGAAGACAACAACAAATTTGTCCAAATATTCCATGAAGACTTTATTCATGAGATACATGAAGTAAGTTGGGGCATTGGTTAACCCAAAGGACATGACCGTGCACTCATACATGCCATATCTGGTCACGAATGTCGTCTTCGGAATATCTTGGGGTCTGATCTTCAGCTGGTAGTACCCAGATCTGAGGTCGATCTTGGAGAACACCTTGGCTCCGCTGAGCTGATCAAACAGATCTTCATTCTTGGGAAGTGGATATTTGTTCTTGATTGTAACTTCATTGAGGGAACGATAGTCAATGCATAAGCGGATGGTACCGTCCCTCTTTGCCACAAATAGAACAGGTGATCCCCAAGGGGAGGCACTTGGGCGGATAAATCCCTTCCTCAGCTGCTCTTCCAGCTGCTTCTTCAACTCGGCTAATTCTTCCGTCCCCATTCTATAAGGCTTCTTATAGATGGGTCCTGCCCCGGGCACGAGCTCGATGATGAACTCAATGTCACGGTCAGGAGGCATTCCCGGTAGTTCATCTGGAAAGACATCAGGATACTCACATACCACCGGTACTTGCTCTAGCCCAACTTCAGACAGACAGTTGACTTGAGCGGCTTGAGCGGAAGAGGAGTTGGAAGCAAACTTAACTTCGACTCCTTGGTCATTGGTCACAGTGATAGTCCGATTGGCACAGTCTAACAAGCCTTGGTGCTTGCTGAGACAATTCATGCCTAGGATCACATCCAAGCCTTGTGATCTCAGGACGATAAGGTCTGCTAGGAAATCTACACCGTTAATGGTAATACTGACTCCTTTACAGCCTATCTTGGCTCTCATCTCTGCTCCGGGGGTTTGTACCACCATGGGGTTATTCAGGGGTGTAGGGGTCATGCCACTTTTTAATGCAAATCTTTGAGTGACAAATGAATGCGTGGCTCCAGAATCAAACAAGACAGTTGCAGGTGCTGAGTTGACAAGGAACGTACCCAGCACGACGTCCGGGTCTTCCTGGGCTTCTTCAGCAGTGACGTGATTCACACGCCCCTTCCCATGGTTAGACGGGTTGCGAGGAGCTGGGTTCCTTGGAGGCATCCCGTGGCCTTGTCCTGGGTTCTGCGCATTGGGGCGCGGGGCATCAAGCTTCTGGTTGGGGCACACCCTTGAGATGTGTCCTCACTGACCACATCCAAAGCAAGTGACTTGGTTTGGATTGTTGATCTTGTTGCCACCACTGTTATTGGGGTTGAAAGCTGGCCTTGGGTTGGCATACTGCTGAGGCTGATAGTTGGTGCGAGGTACAGGAGTTCTTGGTTGCTGATAGATTGGCTTGGCCGGGGCTGACTGCCACGGACGAGGCTTCTGGTTGCTGGAACTTCCCTTGCTGACCATCTTGCGCTTGCGAGTGTCTTCCAGAGCACGCCGCTTGTCTTCAAGCATAAGTGCTTTGTTCACCAGGTCAGGGAAGGTCGGGCAGTCGCACACGACAAGCGAGTATTGCAGAGTCTGATTGAGGCCTTCCATGAAGCGCTCCCTTTTTGTAGCATCAGTGCTGACATCTTCAGGGGCATACCTTGATAGAACACTGAACTTCTGCATGTACTCCTTGACAGTGCCACTTCCTTGCTTCAGGGCTCGGAATTCACGCTTTTTGATAGCCATGATCCCGGAAGGAATGTGGGCCTTGCGGAATTCTGCCTTGAAGTTGTCCCAAGTGATGTCTTGTCCAGCATGCATGACCTTGAATCCATCCCACCAAGCTCTAGCAGTCCCCCCGAGGCAGTGGGCTGCATAAGCCACCTTCTCGCGGTCTTCGGTGCATCTGACTAGTTCCAGCAAGTCCTCAATGGTGCGGACCCAGTCGTCTGCATCTAGGGGTTCAGCAGTCTCGATGAAAGTTGGCGGTGCATGCTTCTTGAACTCTGCCAACGTGGAACGTCCATTGCCATTCCCCGCCGGCTGGCGGTTGTTGGTGACAGCTTGAGCAATCAACTGAAGGGCTGCAGTGTTGGCTTGGCGTTCCTCTCGGAAAGCTTGGAGAAGCTGAGCCATGTCCATGTTCGGAGGAGGTGGTGGTGGAGCTTGGTCGTTGGTTTGGTCGTGGCCTGCCTCTGATTGAGCGGATGCTCCGGCTTCAGGCTGCTGGGTAGAGGTACTAGTACGAGTTACAACAGGCATCCTGTTGGAGCGGTAAAAGGTCTCATGACTTGGAAGAGGGAAAGCAAGATAGATGGGTGCCTAGTAAGGGGGTGGGTGTGACACTAATCAAATCATGCAAGGGCCGAAAGGGCCAAACACATTCATTAAAATCCAAACGGGTGATGCAGTCGTTTACATGTTCCCGAAGGAAGAATACGACATACATCCAAACACAACAAAAGCAAACAATAGATGGTTTCATATGAACCATACAAGGACTCGACTGCGCATAGGGATTACACGGCCTATCCTACCGTAGAGGTCACGAACTGGCATATCCGAGTTGCGAATAATGCCTAAGCGGCGGAATGCTCGGTCACGTATTCTGGCTCTTCTGGGTCTTCCTCCTTGTCTTCATCTGTCTGGGCCCCCTTGTCACTTGAGGGTTTGGGGGAGTGGAGGAGTTGGATACGATGGTGCTTTGTTGGTGGTGCAGGGAAAAGCTTGCGATATTCCCTTGCCGTCATCCGGCGTCGCCGAGGTGGTTCTTCATCCTTGGAAGATACATCTCTGGAGGGCCTTCCGCCTCGATATGCGATAGCGGACTGTCCGGAAGGCGCTCCTTCTTTCTTGATCCTTTTTGTCTTCTCTTGAGCTCGACGAAGAAGTGCCTTGGTCTTGTGAAGTTCTTCTCGGAGCTTCATTGATTCCGCGGCCAAATCCTGTGCCAAGCTATCGGCACATAGACTGAAGTAGGTCTGGAATCGAAGCGGGAGTCCTTCCTTCAGTGGAGGGGCTAGTGCGCTGCTTTCATCTTCACCGTCCTTCCGGTAAGGCAAGAAGCGGGTTGTCATCTTGGCTGCCATCTCCGGGAGAAGCTCGCGGAGACGGGTTAGTGCCTTGAGTGCAGCCGCCTCGACAGCGAGAGGTAGTGTTGCCATCTGGGGTCCCTCAAAGAACCAACTTGTGGGAGGATCGTTTGCCTTCACGATCACTTCCACATGGTATTCCACCTCAGTGTCGCTAACCCAATGCTCAAGGTAGGTGAGGATGGGCACTCGGTGGAACTGGCACTCCTAGAGGCTATCCTCGAGAAGCAAGGGAAACCCAGTGGTCAGGTGCTCTTCACGTACAGCGGCCATCTACAAAGGGTGAATAGGAGAGGTTAATAAGCTGATGATATCTCAGGTTTAGAAAAGAAGAGAGGTTCAGAAGGTTTTTGAAAAAGGGGTCTCATCTAACTAACGCCCATGCTAACTAAGGCTTCCTACAGTCAGGATGGCTCTGATACCAGCTCTGTGGGGACCCCGACTTAGAAGCCGAGATCACCGAATGCACGTGTACAGTGATCCCTGATACGTCCAAAACGTATCTATAATTTCTGCTTGCTCCATGCCTCTTTTGTGTGATATTGCTATGATATTTATGCACTTCCATACACCTTTGATCATATTTGGACTAACCTATTAACTCAGTGCACCACAGTGCCAGTTCCTGTTTTCTGCTGTTTTTCTATTTCAGGTTTCCCCCATATTAAAAGTGCCCTAAAAATTCCGGGAAAAATACAGGAAAAATCAGCGTATCGGGAGCTTCAAGAAAAACCAAAGCAGGGCCAGAGGGGAGCCAGGGGCAGCCCAGGCGGCCCCACCCCTGGCCTCCCTAGGGGGGCGCCTGGGCCCCCCTCTCCGCTTCTGGTGACCCCCTTTGGCATATATACTCCTCGCATCCCGAAACCCTCGAGGACGGAACCCTTTTTTACGATCTCGCCTTTGTTCCGCCGCCGTCGCGCTTCCAAGATCGGGAGCACCAGGAGAACTCTTCCCGGCACCCTGCCGGAGGGGAGAATCACCACCGGGAGCTTCTCCACCACCATGGACGCTTCCCGGATGAGTCGTGAGTAGTCCTCCTTGGACCATGGGTCCATGACCAGTAGCTATGTGATGTTCTCCTCCCCTCTTTGTTCTTCATGGTTTAGACCTCGTGAGCTGCCCTACATGATCGAGGCACATATGTAATCTTTATGCTATTGCTCTGCTGAGTTTGCTGAGATCCGATGGATTATGAGATTATGTTCAGATTGTGTGTGAGTAATATATTTGATTCACCTCTTTTATATTTATGTTCTTGAGTAATTCTTGCATGTTCTCCGTTGCTGTTTATTGCTTTGGCCGAGTAGTAGGTAGTAACTCCAAGAGGGAACGTTATGCTTGATTGTGGGTTCATGCCCCTCGATGACTAGCTTGAGTGACAGAAACATGAGTCTAGGGGATGTGTTGTTGCCACAAGGAGGAAAACAATGGTGCTTGTACTTGCGGGTGCAAGGATTGTTTACTTTACGCAAAGTTCTTTTAATGCAGTTGTCTGTTGCTTTGAGTTTACACTTTGGGTGGGACTCGCAACTTAATACCAGCGAGATGTTCTGGATATATATCTCAAGGTGGATGATTAGTAGTAGATGCAAATGGATTTCGGTCTACTTGCCTTGGCGTACCGCCCATGCTTTTGAGCCTCTACCTTTCTTTACAGCATAGTTAGCACTGGTTTGCGCACATAATCCTGTCAATTGCCCAGCTGTAATTTGTTTACCTCGCTTTGATGTTTTATCGTCTTTTGGGAGAGAGACATCACTAGTGAACATCATGGGACCCCGGTCCATATTACCATCACTAATCACACCCGCTATTTACTTCCTGTTCTTATTTCCTAGTTGCAGTCATACCTATCATTATTATCTCTTGTGTTTGATCCTTTGTAAACGACAAGGCCGGAGGGATTGACAACCTCTCTATTCTCGTTGGGAGCAAAGTTATTTGTATTTGTGTGCAGGTCCTGTCAACCGCTAAGTATCTGGCGCCGTTAGCAGTTGACACCTACTTGTCGACCCTCGGAGTCTCACGGGATTCGATCCTTGGTATCTTTGCCAAGGGAAACTTGTCGCTATGCTGCATCTCAAACCTTCCACTTGGGGTAACCAACGAGGGGCGAGAAGCCATCAAGCAAAGTTTCTGGCGCCGTTGCCGGGGACTCCACTCTTCAAGATAGGGGAGTTGCACGCTATATTTTATCTTTGCTTTTTAGTCTTGTTAGTTTACCTTTCAGTTTTTGCTTTAGTGTCCTTTATCAAAAATCACAAAAAAAGTTATTTGCTTTTCTGTTAGTAGTCCTTTCTGTCTAGTCAAGCATGTTAGGATTTGGTGCTTTGAGGGAATCAGAAGTTCTAGATTTCCATCAAAGGGATGGAGAAAATATGAAGAAGGCATGGGACAGAATTTCTGATGCACATAGGAGAATTATGCCTTGGATACCTATAAAAATTGTGCTTAGAAATTTTTACCATGGTCTTTTTAAATGGTGTAAACACTCTCTTGATATTATAGCTGAAGGAGATTTCCTAGAGTGTGATGAAGCTAGAGCTCTTGAAATTATACATGGTCTATCTAGTTACTTTGTTTATGATCATAGTTATGATACTGTCATAGATAGACTTGCTACTATTGAGAAGAGAATGGATGCTCTAGACTTCATGAAGGTAGAGAAACCCAAACCCAATAAGAGAGATATCTTGGAAATAGACAATGATTGGGAGCCTTTTGTTAGGATCAACATCTCTAATCAAGACTTCCTTGCTTATTGTGATATTGGATCTATGGTTTCTACTATGCCAAAAATTGTTCATGATTCTTTAAAATTTAACATGGACAGATTATCATCCTATCATGAACATGCTAATGGAGACATTTCTGAGATCCAGGGAAGAATAAAAGACGTGCCAGTTACATTCCTTAAAGGGATTGCAATGGTTGATTTCTTCATCATGAAGCCAAACCAAGGAAATATAGTGCTTGGAAGGGACTTCCTCCGAGCCGTAAAAGGCTTCATCGATATAGGTAAGGGACAAATCCGCCTACGCGGGAAGGCAAAAGGTACGTACCCCTTTCCTAGAAGGAACAAGGGTGAACTTGTTGAGGAACCATTTGAAGCAATTTATAACTCCGATTATTATGATGATTTTTTATTCCTCTTTGCATTATGCCTAGCTTAAAGGCATAAAAGAAAGCGCTTTTGGGAGGCAGCCCACAACGAATAAAGTTTTATTTTGCTTTTGTTGTGTCTTGATGTTTGTTACTACAGTAGCATCATCATTGTATCTTTTCTTTTCAGCTTTGTGCCAAGTTTAGCCTCCGATTGCAAGAAAGTTCAAAAGTTGTGACGTGCAGTCCAGAAAACAGATTCTGTCCTTGGACAGAAAAATTCGTATAAAATCACCAGATCATCTTTTTGATCTGAATTTTTTTGACAGCTGCTCTATACAATTGGCTTTCGGGCGTCTGTTCTGAGTTTTTTGATTTGAGTTGCAGAAGTGCCCCAAAAAAATTATTTACTACCTGCTGGTCTGTTTTTCACAGATTCTGTCCTGTTTTGCCTTTTCTTCGTTTTGCAAACCTTGAGCTTGCTTTTTCTTTGCAAAAACCTTTTGGCAATCTTGAGAAACAGTAGCTCTTCAAGATTATCCTTATTTCCAGTAGGGAAAAATTATTTTATTATGGGTACTAACCTCGCTAATCAGATTATGATGAGTTGTGTATGAAGGGAGTTTTCAAGTGTGCGAGGGAAGATGATAAAAGAAGATTCAGGAGAGTCAAACGCTCAAGCTTGGGGATGCCCCCATGCACCCCCAAGAAATATTCATGAAGACTCAAGCGTCTAAGCTTGGGGATGCCCCCGTGCATCCCCTTCTCCATCAACAATTATCAGTTCGTCTTTCGTTCCACTATATTTTAATCACTTCATGCGTTATGTGCTATGCTTGGAGCGTCTCGCTCTTAGTTTCCTTTTTAGTTTTCTTTAGCTTTGCTTGCTGTTCATAACAAGTTAGAACCCAGCTTTCTTTGTGTGGGAGAGAAACACGCTCCACTTCAACATAGAACACAACATAGGATTTTCATGCTTATCTTTGCTGTGTATGTTCTTTGTCTTTCCATAGCTGCTATCATGTTTAGCTCTTAGTTTTCATGCTTTTCTTTTTAAAGAGCTTTTGTTTAGTTGGTTGCTGAACTCTCTTGAGTTTTCATGTTTACCTTGTTAAGAGAGTTTTGCCTGTTGCACTGAGTTGTGTGTCTTAACTTAAAGTAGGTAATTGAGGTTGCTATTTAATTTTAGTAGTAACTTACAATAGTTTTGAGGTATTGCCATGAGTAATGTCTGAACTTTTGGTGTCAAGAGCTTTAGCCTATTAGGGATAGATGTCGTATTTTGGGCAATCCGTGTTTATTTTCGAAAACCTGCAAAATAGTTGAGAACTTTAGCTACTAAATGGATCACTAATCTTTGGAGGGATCAAATATTAGAGTACACTCACGTACCATGAGTCGAGGATGCGCAAGGATAACCAAACCCCCATACACTCCTCCTCGGGGTACTTGCCTCTTTGTGAACCTCCTAATTAGATTGAGAGTTACCGATAATAAGTGCATGAGTTCTTCGGACTAATGTGAGTATTCGAAAGTTGACACTTCCACCTAGCCATATTTTTCTAGCCTCTTCGGTACCGTGCATTGCCCTTTCTCACCTCGAGAGTTGGCGCATACTTCGCCGGTGCATCCAAATCCTTGGCACGATACGCTCTGTCATCATAAGCCTCATTATATCCTTCCTCAAAACAGCCAGCATACCTACCTATCAAGGCATTTCCATAGCCTTTCCGAGATACATTGCCATGCAACATACATCTTCTCATGACTTGATCTTCATGTCATACATGCTTTTTCCTTGATCGATGAGCCGCATGCTAGTTGGGCCTTGCCCTAATCATTGCTACATGACGCGCTAGTATCATTGCATATCCTGCTACACCGGCAGAGGCATACATTTGCATACATCATGATAGTTTCATTTTCTTTATGTTGGGTACTTTTGTAAAGTGTGAAAGATCTTCTATACTTCTTGTAATATATAGAGTGTTGCCCCTAAAGTGAGGAAAAGATCCTAAAGAGGACAAAATCAAAAGATCCCAAAGAGGACAAATGAGAGTTAAATAGAAAGAGCCATTGAGGCCACAAAAAATAAAAAAAAATAAAAAAAGAAGAAAAAAGAAATAAAAAGAGAGAAGGGGGCACACTACTATTTCCTTTTGAGAGATCCACACTCGTACTCCATCTTATACTTTGTACTCCATAGAGATTATCATTCATGCATATAGCTATGTGGGGACCTTCACACTATAGAACTTGGCTTGTATATTCCAATGATGAGCCTCCTCAAAAGAGCTCTAGGTCTTCTTGAGCAAGCAAGTTGGATGCACCCCACTAGTTCCATTGGAGAGCTTACCTTAGCTCATATGTGCATCCGTTGCATGGCAATCCCTACTCCTCGCATCATATCTATCATTTGGCTTTCTCTCGCCGATGATTGTCCTCATTGATGTGAGCCTTTCACACCTTTTTGTCTTCCCCCTCCATCATTTTTCTCTCTTTGCCATCCTAAGTGTTGTCTTTCTTGCTTACGCTCATCCATTGCATGAGTGCTCAAAATATCGAAAGGGAGTGGATCATTTTGACTTGTACCTGGTTGACGGTCTGGGGATGAGTCAAGATAAGATTCCAAAGAAGACCAAGTGTGAAACTTTAGTAGATTAAGTTCTCAACAATACAAAAACTATGTTTTACTCTCTCATATATCCCTATCCCCTTTCTTGCACGCAAACACTATTTGGAGACATTCGAGTCACGGACAGCGAGAGCTCTTGCACCTTTATGTTCTTATGTTGCTTGTTACAATGCTAATATAGACTCTTGTTTGTTATGACTTGAATTGAATTACATGCCTTGATTGCTTAACTTAAAAGTTCTCATATGGTTGATAGCATGTCACCACAGAAATTATGCTTGTTATCATTTACCTACTCGAGGACGAGCAGGAATTAAGCTTGGGGATGTTGATACGTCCAAAACGTATCTATAATTTCTGCTTGCTCCATGCCTCTTTTGTGTGATATTGCTATGATATTTATGCACTTCCATACACCTTTGATCATATTTGGACTAACCTATTAACTCAGTGCACCACAGTGTCAGTTCCTGTTTTCTGCTGTTTTTCTATTTCAGGTTTCCCCCATATTAAAAGTGCCCTAAAAATTCCAGGAAAAATACAGGAAAAATCAGCGTATCGGGAGCTTCAAGAAAAACCAAAGCAAGGCCAGAGGGGAGCCAGGGGCAGCCCAGGCGGCCCCACCCCTGGCCGCCCTAGGGGGGCGCCTGGGCCCCCATCTCCGCTTCTGGTGACCCCTTTGGCATATATACTCCTCGCGTCCCGAAACCCTCGAGGACGGAACCCTTTTTTACGATCTCGCCTCTGTTCCGCCGCCGCCGCGCTTCCAAGATTGGGAGCACCAGGAGAACTCTTCCCGGCACCCTGCCGGAGGGGAGAATCACCACCGGGAGCTTCTCCACCACCATGGACGCTTCCCGGTTGAGTCGTGAGTAGTCCTCCTTGGACCATGGGTCCATGACCAGTAGCTATGTGATGTTCTCCTCCCCTCTTTGTTCTTCATGGTTTAGACCTCGTGAGCTACCCTACATGATCGAGGCACATATGTAATCTTTATGCTGTTGCTCTGCTGAGTTTGCTGGGATCCGATGGATTATGAGATTATGTTCAGATTGTGTGTGAGTAATATATTTGATTCACCTGTTTTATATTTATGTTCTTGAGTAATTCTTGCATGTTCTCCGTTGCTGTTTATTGCTTTGGCCAAGTAGTAGGTAGTAACTCCAAGAGGGAACGTTATGCTTGATTGTGGGTTCATGCCCCTCGATGACTAGCTTGAGTGACAGAAACATGAGTCTAGGGGATGTGCTGTTGCCACAAGGGGGAAAACAACGGTGCTTGTACTTGCGGGTGCAAGGATTGTTTACTTTACGCAAAGTTCTTTTAATGCAGTTGCCTGTTGCTTTGAGTTTACACTTTGGGTGGGACTCGCAACTTAATACCAGCGAGATGTTCTGGATAGATATCTCAAGGTGGATGATTAGTAGTAGATGCAGATGGATTTCGGTCTACTTGCCTTGGCGTACCGCCCATGCTTTTGAGCCTCTACCTTTCTTTATAGCATAGTTAGCATTGGTTTGCGCACATAATCTTGTCAATTGCCCAGCTGTAATTTGTTTACCTCGCTTTGCTGTTTTATCGCCTTTTGGGAGAGAGACATCACTAGTGAACATCATGGGACCCCGGTCCATATTACCATCACTGATCACACCCGCTATTTACTTCCTGTTCTTATTTCCTAGTTGCAGTCATACCTATCATTATTATCTCTTGTGTTTGATCCTTTGTAAATGACAAGGCCGGAGGGATTGACAACCTCTTTGTACTCGTTGGGAGCAAAGTTATTTGTATCTGTGTGCAGGTCCTGTCAACCGCTAAGTATCTGGCGCCGTTAGCAGTTGACACCTACTTGTCGACCCTCGGAGTCTCACGGGATTCGATCCTTGGTATCTTTGCCAAGGGAAACTTGTCGCTACGCTACATCTCAAACCTTCCACTTGGGGTAACCAACGAGGGGAGAGAAGCCATCAATCCCAGAGATCAATGCTCACTGAACACACAGAAGCTGAATAACAAGAGTCTTACATCCATACATATCGTCTTACACAAATTATGGCCATTATGGCCAAGTCTTACATAGATAAAGCCTCAATGGCTGAATAGCGGAAGTCTTCGAAGATAAGTAGAACCCATGCCATCTGCCTTAACCCTACAGGCATTCTGACTGGGATAGCTTCCTAGTTCGCATGTTTGTCTCCATAAAACTCTTCTTCATATTCCTGTTCCTCCATGCCTGGCCAATTAAATAACCAGTGGCAAGCCAATGAGTACTTTGAATGTACTCGCAAGCAACCCATGATTTGGTTCAAGGTAACAATGCAATTGAACTACAATGGGCATTCTAGCTATGAGCTAGAACCAATATTCTACCATCAAGTGTATGCATCAATAAATTCACGTAACCTCGAGGTCACGTTACCGATATCAACATGAATATGATTCAACTCAATGAGTCAAGTCACCACCTTGACTCATCACACACACATACTTTCACTGATGTAGTAAAATTCTGGACATAGTTTAAGTAGCACCACCCAACTGTCCATGACCGTGGACACGGCTATTCGAATAGTTTTACACTCTGCAGAGGTTGCACACTTTACCCACAAGATCCGGGAAGCTTTCGTGTCACCCACGATCCCGCAGTATCTCAAGTACTCGGGGGAAGCACCCGGTCATTATCTTTCCTTAAACTACACTAACATAGGGTCCACTCGTTGGTACACGGCCCTCGAGTACAAACCATAGATCATGGGACTTTGCCCTAATTTCAATGTCACGCGTACCCGAAGGGACCAACGGTGTGTCTGGTGCCCTGTAAAAACAGTCATGGTCGTCTATCCAAGCACGACCCCGTCCCGGGAAAGACCTCAAGTCTTCCCGTCACTAGTAATGCGAGCACCATGCTAGTATCGGCCTAAGTAATCAATAAAGCCCCGTCCCATAAGGTGTAGAGTGGTTGCACATGTTTGGTTGGGACGGTAGTCACACATAAATCTAATCCATCATTTCACCCATGCACAAGATCTTTACCGGCACATCACTTCTTCCTCAAGTGATGACCTAGCTCAATATCACCCTCGGGCATTAGGGGCACCCGATGGGTTTTATGAAAAGGATGCAACCACAAAGGTTTCATGACACACATGCATCACTATGCATCACTACTAACCATTTGCATTGCATCTAGCACATAGCAAGATTATGAATAAGTCATGCATCATGTGGTGGTTCTCAACTAGGTTATCATCATAACTCTATTCATCCTGCATCCGGAAACAAACGGGTTCCGAAGAACATAAGTGTATCATGGTCAAAGGGCTGCTTGCCTGGATTGGCTTGGTCTTCAAAGTCTTCAAATCCTTCCCCACCTTCTTCCTCAGCAACCTCGTCAAATACGGTATCTAAACGTCGCAAAATAACAACGGGAAAATAAGACCACAATGAAAACAGAAAAATCAAAGTGCTCAGAAAAATGTCAACTTATTTTTGTTAAATACTAGAGGGAAAACTAAGATGGCAAAAATTCTTAGTTTGAGTTTTGGAGTGGCAGAATGGGATCTAAGGATTTTTGCACAGAAGTTTTAATGTTCAAATATGAATTTAAATTTGAACAGAATAGAAAAGGTTCATGGATATGTGTGAAAGTGACACCATTAAATAGGTTGGAATTTTACAAGATTTTAGGAGTTGGAATTAATTCATTTGGACAAATATTTATTTCTGTGAAATTATTTGAAATAATCACAAAAAAGAAAAAGAGAAAAGGCACTGTGCCACTTGGCCAGAACGGCCACAGTGCACGGCCCAGGGCGAATAGCCCACCGCACGGGCGCCAGCGCGCGCGCGTCGGGGTTTTCAAACCTGACGAGCGGGGCCCGGCGGTCAGTGGCAGAGAGGGGAGAGAGAGAGAGCGGTGAGGATGACAGGCGGGGCCCGCCTGTCATCTTCAACCTCACGGCCAGAGGGGCGGCGAGCTCACCGGCGGCGATTCCGGGCACGGCGGGGCAAACGGAGGGCAGGAACGGGTTCAGCGAGGAGTCGCCGTTCCAGTGGTGGTGTTACGGCACGCCGAAGAGGCCTGGTTCGCCGGCGGCGAGGACACGCGGCGGAGGAACGTCGGGAAGATCCTAGCTGGCTTGCTCCGGGCTGCAATAGGAGTGGGAGAAGGAGGGGAATGGGTCAGTGAGGTCCGGTGGCTCCAGATCGAGCAAGAGTTGGGGCGGAGGAGGGTTGTACCGCGAGATCTCCGGTCGCCTGACGCGGCGGAGCTCTGGTTGATCCCGAGCACTGAGGCTTTCTGAGGGCGAGTGGGTGGTGCTGGCGTGCTACTGGGAGTGTGGGGAGGAGTTGGGTGCTGCTGGAGAGGCTCGGGGCGTGCTTATATAGCCGAGCCCCGGTCCACCGTGGAATCGTGCGCCGGCGAGGTCACGGGCGAGGCTAGAGGCCGTGCAGGCACTTGTATTCGAGTCGGGGATGATCATGGATGAGGTCTACGCCTAGTAGAGGGAAGAGGAGGAGCGGGGGAAGGTTCTGGAGCTGCGCGCGTGCGAGGCCGACGAGTGGAGCTTGCGGGCGGCCGGCGCGCGTGTGAGGGCGTCCACTGGAGGGCGAAGGAGGAGGGGGACAGCGCCGGGGAGAGTTGCGGACGTCGAGGTGCATCGGTTGGCGTGAGGGGGGAGCACGAAGTGGTCGGGGGCGAGGGATTGGGCGAACCCGCATTGTAGCGCGCTCTGGAGCGTGCTTATCGCATGCCACGGCATGCCATTGGCTCACTGGGCGTGTCCGCCGTGTCTGGGGGGTCCAGCACGAAGTAAACGTCTCAGATGTGGCCTTGGATGCTCTGGATGATCAGTGAGGGAGGAGTGAAGCTGGTAAATGGGTAGATTTTGGCTGTTCGGCAAGGTGAATTGGGGTTTTCACCCCTCAATCATGGAGCTGTGGACATGGGGGAGTTACTGGAGGTGGAATGTAACTAGGTGAAGCTGTGGTAGAAAGTTGAGGCAAAAGTAAATAGTAAAAGAGGTCAAGATGATGGTTTTGGTAAAATGGCAGAAGGTGTTTGATCTAGTCTTGCACAGGCAAATGATCTCCACTAGCCATGGCACTTAACAGGATTGAATGTCATATGGAAATAGGGTGTTTCACCGAATTTGGGCTTGTTTGAAGAAACTAGCCAATGTAACTTTGGTGAACCCTAGAAATCAACAGAAATGGCTTCATCATGCTTAAGTCAAGCTAATCATCTCCCCTTGATGCACCACTTGGTGTAGTTTCATCATTTGGGGTATTGATCATTCTCACAAAGTTTGAAGCTCCAGATAAAAAGTTGGTAATGTAAAGTTGTTCAAATTTGAATTTGAACAAAAATGGTTTTGGGGTATTCTGATCAAGTTGCCCTACTCCAAATCTTGTGCCATTTGGTCTAGATGCCTTATTAGGCCATTCTAGCATGTGCACCAAGTTTGAGATCATTTGGACTAGTTTGGCTATGTAAAGTTGCTCAAACTTCAGATATGGACAGAATGGTTTTGAAGGGTTTTGAGAATGTTTTCTTGCTTCCCAAGGCATGGGGCTTGGCAAGATCATCAAATATGTCACATATGACATGATAGAATTTCCCTGGAATTTTTCGAGATTATTTCCTTTGTAAATATTTCAAAAGCTTGAAATATCCAGAAAGGGTTTTGGAGGGATTAGCCCATTATTTTGAACATGACCAATTGTTGAAACTCTTATATATTGACAATATATTTCCTATGAGTCTCCCTGAATTTTGGCAAATATTTTTGAAATAATTAAATAATTTTTCCCTATTAAAGACCATTTCAGGCCTTAAGAAAAAGCTTTTAAATAAAATAAGAAAATAACTTTTAAAATTATACTTTTGTGGTTTCTGGGAGTCCTATGACTACTAGGTCTCAAATACACTTTTTGAAATAATTTTCTCACCCTAAATCAAGCACTTGCAGTGCAAACCTCAATTCAGGGGTTTTTGGAATACTATATTTTGAAAATACATTTTGGCCAAATTAATTTTATAAGAAATACTATACTGCTATAAACACTTGGTATGATCATTGGGCAGAAGTTTTGGGTATGGAGATGAATTCCACAAGAGGTAATAGTTGACTTTAATGAGCACATGAAAAACATAGGAAGAAAAACTCAATTCAAAATAAAAGCCAAATGATGCCAAAAAAAATTCTGGTCCAAATTTTCATGCTTTATTGATGCAAAAGACATGTTACAAAATGCAGGGTGTGACACCGGCCCTCTCTATGGCGTGCCCTAGGGGAGTCCTACTCCCACCGGGAGTAGGATTCTTCCTTTCCTAGTAGAACTAGGAGCCCTTCCAAGTAATAGGAGTAGGAGAGAAGGAAAGGGAAAGAGAAGAGAAGGAAGGAGGGGGCGCAACCCCTCTCCCTAGTCCAATTCGGACCAAGCCATGGGAGGGGCGCAGCCTCCTCTCTCCCTTTCCCCTAAAGCCCAATAAGATCCATATACTCCCCGGCGAATTCCCGTAACTCTTCGGTACTCCGAAAAATACCCGAATCACTCGGAACCTTTCCGATGTCCGAATATAGTCGTCCAATATATCAATCTTTACATCTCGACCATTTCAAAACTCCTCGTCATGTCCCCGATCTCATCCGGGACTCCGAACTACCTTCGGTACATCAAAACACATAAACTCATAATACCGATCGTCATCAAACGTTAAGCGTGCGGACCCTACGGGTTCGAGAACTATGTAGATATGACCGAGACTCATCTCCGGTCAATAACCAATAGCGGAACCTGGATGCTCATATTGGCTCCTACATATTCTACGAAGATCTTTATCGGTCAAACCGCATAACAACATACGTTGTTCCTTTTGTCATCGGTATGTTACTTGTCCGAGATTCGATCGTCGGTATCACCATACCTAGTTAATCTCGTTACCGACAAGTCTCTTTACTCGTTCCGTAATACATCATCTCGTGACTAAATCATTAGTCATTTGCTTGCAAGGCTTATTATGATGTGTATTACCGAGAGGGCCCAGAGATACCTCTCCGACACTCTGAGTGACAAATCCTATTCTTGATCTATGCCAACACCACGAACACCTTCGGAGACACCTGTAGAGCATCTTTATAATCACCCAGTTACGTTGTGACGTTTGATAGCACACAAGGTGTTCCTCCGGTATTCGGGAGTTGCATAATCTCATAGTCATAGGAACATGTATAAGTCATGAAGAAAGCAATAGCAGTAAAACTAAACGATCATAGTGCTAAGCTAACGGATGGGTCTTGTCCATCACATCATTCTCCTAATGATGTGATCCCTTTGATCAAATGACAACTCATGTCTATGGCTAGGAAACATAACCATCTTTGATCAATGAACTAGTCTAGTAGAGGCATACTAGGGACACTATGTTTTGTCTATGTATTCACACATGTACTAAGTTTCCCGTTAATACAATTCTAGCATGAATAATAAACATTTATCATGATATAAGGAAATAAATAATAACTTTATTATTGCCTCTAGGGCATATTTCCTTGAGTCTCCCACTTGCACTAGAGTCAATAATCTAGTTCACATCTCCATGTGATTTAATACCGATAGTTCAAATCGTTATGTGAATAACACCCATAGTTCACATCGCTATGTGATTAACACCCAAGAGTAGTAAGGTGTGATCATGTTTTGCTTGTGAGAGAAGTTTAGTCGACGGGTCTAACACATTCAGATCCGTATGTATTTCGCAAATTTCTATGTCTACAATGCTCTGCATGGAGCTACTCTAGCTAATTGCTCCCACTTCCAATATGCATCCAGATTGATACTTAGAGTCATCCGGATTAGTGTAAAGCTTGCATCGGTGTAACTCTTTACGACGAACTCTTTATCACCTCCATAATCGAGAAAACATTTCCTTAGTTATCCAGTAATTAAGGATAATTTTGACCGCTGTCCAGTGATCTACTCCTGGATCACTTTTGTACCTCCTTGCCAAACTCATGGTAAGGTACACAACAGGTTTGGTACACAGCATGGCATACTTTATAGAACCTATGGCTGAGGCATAGGGAATGACTTTCATTCTTTCTCTATCTTATGCCGAGGTCGGGCTTTGAGTCTTACTCAACTTCATACCTTACTGCTCAGGCAAGAACTCCTTCTCTGACTGATCCATTTTGAACTACTTCAAAAACTTGTCAAGGTATGTACTCGTTGAAAAAACTTATCAAGCGTCTTGATCTATCTATAGATCGTGATGCTCAATATGTAAGCAGCTTCACCGAGGTCTTTCTTTGAAAAACTCCTTTCAAACACTCCTTCATGCTTTCCAGAAAATTCTACATCATTTCTGATCGACAATATGTCATTCACATATACTTATCAGAAACGTTGTAGTGCTCCCACTCACTTTCTTGTAAATACAGGCTTCACCGCAAGTCTGTATAAAACTATATGCTTTGATAAACTTATCAAAGCGTATATTCCAACTCCGAGATGCTTGCACCAGTCCATAGATGGATCGCTGGAGCTTGCACAATTTTCTAGCACCTTTAGGATTGACAAAACCTTCTGGTTGCATCATATACAACTATTATTTAATAAATCCGTTAAAGAACGCAGTTTCGTTATCCATTCGCCAAATTTCATAAAATGTGGCAATTGCTAACATGATTCGGACAGACTTAAGCATCGCTACGGGTGAGAAAATCTCATCGTAGTCAACACCTTGAACTTGTCGAAAACATTCCGCAACAAGTCGAGCTTTGTAGACAGTAACATTACCATCGGCGTCAGTCTTCCTCTTAAAGATCCATTTATTTTCAATGGCTTGCCGATCATCGGGCAAGTCAACCAAAGTCCACACTTTGTTCTCATACATGGATCCCATCTCAGATTTCATGGCCTCAAGCCATTTTGCGGAATTTGGGCTCATCATCGCTTCCTCATAGTTTGTAGGTTCATCATGGTCTAGTAACATGACTTCCAGAATAGGGTTACCATACCACTCTAGTGCGGAACGTACTCTGGTTGACCTACGAGATTCAATAGTAACTTGATCTGAAGTTTCATGATCATCATCATTAGCTTCCTCACTAATTGGTGTAGGAATCACTAGAACTAGTTTCTGTGATGTACTACTATCCAATTCGGGAGAAGGTACAATTACCTTATCAAGTTCCACTTTCCTCCCACTTACTTCTTTCGAGAGAAACTCCTTATCTAGAAAGGATCCATTCTTAGCAACGAATACCTTGCCTTCGGATCTGTGATAGAAGGTGTACCCAATAGTTTCCTTTGGGTATCCTATGAAGACACATTTCTCCGACTTGGGTTCGAGCTTATCAGGTTGAAGCAGCCCCAAACTTTAAGAAACGACAACTTTGGTTTCTTGCCAAACCACAATTCATAAGGCGTCGACTCAACGGATTTAGATGGTGCCCTATTTAACATGAATACAGCTATCTTTAATGCATAACCCAAAACTATAGTGGTAAATCGGTAAGAGACATCATAGATCGCACCATATCTAATAAAGTACGGTTACGACGTTCGGACACACCATTACGTTGTGGTGTTCCGGGTGGTGTGAGTTGTGAAACTATTCCACATTGTTTCAAATGAAGACCAAACTCGTAACTCAAATATTCACCTCCACGATCAGATCGTAGAAACTTTATTTTCTTGTTACGATGATTCTCTACTTCACTCTGAAATTCTTTGAACTTTTCAAATGTTTCAGACTTGTGTTTCATCAAGTAGATATACCCATATATGCTCAAATCATCAGTGAAGGTCGGAAAATAACAATACTCGCCACGAGCTTCAACACTCATCGGTCCACATACATCAGTATGTATGATTTCCAACAAATCTGTTGCTCGCTCCATTGTTCCGGATAACGTAGTTTTAGTCATCTTGCCCATGAGGCATGGTTCGCAAGCACCAAGTGATTCATAATCAAGTGATTCCAAAAGTCCATCACTATGGTGTTTCTTCATGTGCTTTACACCAATATGACCTAAACGGCAGTGCCACAAATAAGTTGCACTATCATTATTAACCTTGCATCTTTTGGCTTCGATATTATGAATATGTGTATCAGTACGATCGAGATCCAACAAACTATTTTCATTGGGTGTATGACCATCGAAGGCTTTATTCATGTAAACAGAATAACAGTTATTCTATGACTTTAAATGAATAATCGTATTGTAACAAACATGATCAAATCATATTCATGCTTAACGCAAATGCCAAATAACATTTATTTAGGTTCTACACTAATCCCGAAAGTATAGGGAGTGTGCGATGATGATCATATCAATCTTGGAACCACTTCCAACACACATCGTCACTTCACCTTTAACTAGTCTCTGTTCATTCTGCAGCTCTTGTTTCGAGTTACTAATTTTAGCAACTGAACTGGTATCAAATACCCAGGGGTTGCTATGAACACTAGTAAAGTACACATCAATAATCTGTATATCAAATATACCTTTGTTCACTTTGCCATCCTTCTTATCCACCAAGTATCTAGGGCAGTTCCACTTCCAGTGACCATTTCCTTTGCAGTAGAAGCACTTAGTTTCAGGCTTGAGTTTAGCTTTGGGTTTCTTCACGGGAGTGACAACTTGCTTGTCAGTCTTCTTGAAGTTCCCCTTCTATCCCTTTGCCCTTTACTTGAAACAAGTGGTCTTGTTAACCATCAACACTTGATGCTCTTTCTTGATTTCTACCTTTGCCGATTTCAGTATCGCGAAGAGCTCGGGAATTACTTTTGTCATCCCTTGCATATTATAGTTCATCACGAAGTTCTACTAACTTGGTGATAGTGTCTAGAGAACTTTGTCAATTACTATCTTATCTGGAAGATTAACTCCCACTTGATTCAAGCAATTGTAGTACCCAGACAATCTGAGCACATGCTCACTGGTTGAGCTATTCTTCTCCATCTTGTAGGCAATGTACTGTCAGAGGTCTTATACCTCTCGACACGGGCATGAGTACGAAATACTAATTTCAACTCTTGGAACATCTCATATGCTCCATGGCGTTCAAAACTTTTTTGAAGTCCAGGTTATAAGCCGTAAAGCATGGCGCACTAAACTATCAAGTAGTCATCGTACCGAGCTTGTCAAACGTTCATAATGTCTGTATCTGCTCCTGCAATAGATTCGTCACCTAGCGGTGCATCAAGGACATAATACTTCTGTGCAGCAATGATGATAATCCTCAGATCACGGACCTAGTCCGCATCATTGCTACTAACATCTTTCAACTTATATTTCTCTAGGAACATATAAAATAAACGGGGAGCTACATCGCGAGCTATTGATCTACAACACAGATATGCTAATACTACCAGGACTAAGTTCATGATAAATTAAAGTTCAATTAATCATATTACTTGAAGAACTCCCACTTAGATAGACATCCCTCTGGTCATCTAAATGATCACGTGATCCAAATCAACTAAACCATGTCCGATCATCACGTGAGATGGAGTAGTTTTCAATGGTGAACATCTTATGTTGATCATATCTACTATATGATTCACGCTCGACCTTTCGGTCTTCGGTGTTCCGAGGCCATATCTGCATATGCTAGGCTTGTCAAGTTTAACCCGAGTATGCTGCGTGTGCAAAACTGGCTTACACCCGTTGTATTTGAACGTAGAGCTTATCACACCCGATCATCACGTGGTGTCTCGGCACGATGAACTTTCGCAACGGTGCATACTCAGGGATGTAATGCCCCGGATGTAATACTTTCCCTTTTGGGCAATATATATATCTCTGGCTTCATCTATTCCATTTCCGGGTTCTTCGTATGTCGGGTTTTTTCGTCGTTTTGTTGTGTGCGTGTGTGGCATTCATTCATATCATATAGTCATGTGTATCGCATTGCATTTGTGTTGTCGTTTGCATCCGGTCCCACTCGTTCCTTTCCGTTGTCCGTTTCGAGTTCCGGAGCTCTCACATGTGTCCGTGGCATCCCCTAGGCCTACTTTGGTGTTTGTCCGTGTAACATTCCCGGTTTGGCGTGAGACTTGTCGTGTGTTGTTGTTTTGGTGTGTGTAACCCTCCTGTCGAATCTCGTCGCGTTTGGAGCTCGTTTGGTGCTCCAACAGTTATTCTCGTGGGCTGAAAGTACCTCCACTTTGAGGCCCAAGACACCCCTCCAACAACCACCAAACCAACCCAAACCCCTCCCTTCATCTAGGCCATCCAATTCTGATCGCGTGGCCGAAAACCACACCTCATTTGGACAACCCTACCTCCTTGTGCCTATATATTTGTCCACCTTCCCCAAATTTTGCCCTAGGAAACCCTAGCCCCCTCATCCCCTACCTCCAGCCTCCTCCTTCCACTCCGGCCGGAGCTCGCCGGAGGAGCTCGCCGGAGCTCGCCGGAATCCCCGCCGGTCGCCGGAATCCTCGTCGGAGGAGGTTCCCCGCCGCCAAGAGCCGCCGCGCCGCCACCCTCTCCGGCAACCGCACCGTCCCCGCCGGCCGGCGCCGCCACCCCATCGGCCGGGCCACCTCCCGCCGGCTCCCGCAGCTCGCCCCGCCGCCGGCCTCGAAGGGCCTCACCGCCGCCCCCTCGATCAGATCGGGGGAGGAGCCCCCGGTCGCGATCCCCTCGCCAGCCAGGCCGCCGGGCCGATCCACTCCGCCGCCTGGCCCTCCTTCCTTCGCCGCCAGGGCCGAGCGCCCCGCCTCCTGTTGGGCCGGCCCACCCCGCGCCCGAGGCCGCCGCAGCCAGCGCTCGGGGCCGCGCACCGCCACCGATCGGGATCGGGAGGATCCCCGATCTGCGTCTCCACCGCCGAACCCTAGTGGGCCGCGGGGCCCGTTAGCCCGTTAGGCGCCCGCGCCCGATCCGCTCCAGCCCCGATCCGATCCGCTTCCAGCCGGCCCGCTCCAGATCCGCCAGCCCGCGTTGACTTTCGTTGACCCGGAGGTAGCCCTCGTTTTCTGCTAAGTCTGTAGATCTTTTAGTTTCTGGTGCTGTTTTCAAACATGGATAACTTTTTGTGTGATGGTCCGATTTGAGTGAATGATATGTCAAATTGTTCGTGGAGACATGTACTACATTTTGTTCCATTATGCCATGCATGTTTGAGATCATCTAGATGCTTAAATATCTATTGGAAGAGTGCATCTTGTTAAAAACTGCTGCTAGTTGTTGTTTTCATGCCATCTTTGCAATGTGATAACTTTTTGCATGTTTATCCAAATGAAGCAAATGAGATGTCCACGTGTTCGTCTTGTCATGCTCTACATGTTGATTGCTTAGGCTTGCATGATAGAATTAATCTTGCCATGTTTATCCCCTTTGCAAAGTGCTATGTGGCTGTTATGTCATTAAACTTGTTATGAGATGTCATTTTGAGGAGCTCATTGTTATCGTTGTGTTTGTCCCCTTGATGCATGCTTAGATGTTTTGGGTTCACCATCATGTGTACTTTGCTGTGGTGCTTACCACTTGCCATGTTTAGCTTCGAGGTGACTTAAACTTGCTCACAAAGATGCCATGATGAAACTGCTGTTTTAACACTTAGTGAAATTTCACTAAGTCTGGAATCTGTAATTTCCAGTTGCCATGTTTGCTTGTTGTTCTAGGCCAATCCATGATAGTTTTGGGGTGACTCTTGATGATTCCTTGTAGTATATATTGTTGGCTATCCATTCATGCTCTCACATGCTTATTTGAGTGGCTGTAGCATATTTAACTTTTGCTCCCAAGTTGCAACAAATTACTGCTGTCAGGATTTTGTTGTCAAGTTCAATATGTCATAGCTTGTTGCTATTGATCCATGGCTCCTTTGGGGATGCTCTAATGGACTTAATTGCTGTAGGATATGTCTAGTTTATATCCATGCTCATTGCCATGATGTTTGAGTGTTGTAGGCCATTTATCTCTTGCTCTGAAGTTGCTATGTGGCTGTTATTTCCAGCTTGTGCGTATTTATTGTTTCGGGTGTAACTTTTAGCCTGTAGCTCCGTTTTGAGCAAGTCCTATATGAAACTTGGGTGATTTTTCATGTAGATTCATAATATCCTATTGTTATCGTGTTTTGAAGTATTTTGGTTGAATGCATATTTTCCATGCTCCTTATGCGATTACACTGTGCTTCCTTTGTAGATTTCATGTGCTTCCATAGTGCATTTGTTTTGCTTCCTTAGTGCATCAGCCATGCATCCCGCATTTTCGTGTGCGCATTGCATCTTGTTGATTTCGTGTCTTGTGTGTTTGTGTTGAGTAGAGCCGGAAGCTGAGACCGAGTACGAGTACGAGCACGAGGTTACCACCGAGCTTGAGAACGAGGACCCCTCTTACGATCCCATCAACAACTCTTCAGGCAATATGACCGAACCCCGATAACATTACTATCTTTGCCTATTGCTAGAGTATCGCTCTATAGTTTTGCCTCGATGCCCATGTCTTTCCTGTCAGCCTCCTATTTGTAACCATGATCATGTCTAACCACCCTACCTATGCAAACCGTTGAATGGCTAAGTACGCTTCGCTCAGCCCCTCTTATAGCATTGCTAGTTGCAGGCGAAGCTTGAAGATTCTTGCTTCTTGTGGAAGCTTGTTGGGATATCACACTATATTAATTATTAAATGAACTCATCTATATATTGGCAATGGGTGGAAGGCTAAGCCTTTTGCTTGGTGATTTGTTCCACTTATGCCGCTAGGAACCGTATAAACCGGTGCTATGTTCCTTGATTATGCGTTCCTCACACGGTTGGGGTTATGGGACCCCCTCGATAAACCGCTAAGTGCTAAGTCTTTTCCAGCAAGTCCCAACTTTGGTACTATTTGCCTAATAACTAAAAACTTGCATAGGGAGTAATTAACCCTCTTTCTTAATCAACAACCCCAGGCCAGTGCTCCACATGAGTGTTGGTCTGAAACGGGGAGCCTGCGGGGCCACCACGAGGAAACTCGAGGTTTGGTAAAAACCCGTAGCTTCACCCATCCGGTCGTGGCCTGAGACGAGATACGCGCGGCTACTATCAGGGTGTCGGCACGCCGGGAGGATTTGCTGGATTAGCCTTACCTTAGTTCGAAGTATCTTGAGCACGGGATTCCGAGGATACTCGGGCCTTCCCACCTTGGAGTTGCGACTCCGCGGATCGTGGGCTTGTCATGGGCCAAGTTGGAACACCCCTGCAGGGTTATGAACTTTCGAAAGCAGTGCCCGCGGTTATGTGGCAGATGGGAGCTTGTTAATATCCGGTTGTAGAAAACTTGACACCATGTTCCAATACACTACCAGCGTGTGTACCGTGACGGTCATTTTCCGAAAGGGATTCGGGAAGTGAACACGGTGGGGTTATGTTTGACTTGCTTTAGTTAGGATCACTTCGTGATCGTCTCTTGACCCAGGCACCTTCTCTTCTCGCTCTCTTTTACGTAAGCTAGGCTAGTGCTGCTGCAGACTCTTATTCTTTCTTCAGCCTTGTTCCACACCCAAGGCTTAAATAGTCGTGTTACCCGGGAACGGGATTGCTGAGTCCTCTGTGGCTCACAGTTACTTCAACACCCCAGATGCAGGTACGATGGTGAGCTACACAGGCGATGGCACTGAGCTAGACTGGGAGTACGACGAGGAGCGTAGCCATTACTATGTGAACTATCCGGCTGATCAGTAGAGCTTCTACTAGGATTCGATCTAGACCTGTGGTTTAATGTTATGTTTGGTATCTTGTCATTTGGATCTTTACCCTTAGATGGGTTGTGATGTTTTATTCGAATGATGATTGGATATGTAATGAATTTGTGTGACGTGGCGAGTGTAAGCCAACTATCTTTTCAGTTTTCCGTCCCCATTTTTACATGAGATGTGCAAAGGTACCAAACTTGCGATCATTCCAGCATGGGCTTATATCTCTAAGTCGTGCCTCGACACGTAGGAGATATAGTCCCATCCTGGGCATTACAAGGGAGAACACTTATACCTTGAAATTTTGTAAGGGATCATCTTATAATGCTACTGTCGTACTAAGCAAAATAAGAAGCATAATAAGATAACCATCACATGCAATCAAAATATGTGACATGATATGGCCATCATCATCTTGTGCTTTTGATCTCCATCTCTAAAGCACCATCATGATCACCTTTGTCACCGGCGCGACACCTTGATCTTCATCGTAGCATCATCGTCTCGCCAACTATTGCTTCTACGACTATCGCTACCGCTTAGTGATAAAGTAAAGCAATTACATGGCGATTGCATTTCATACAATAAAGCGACAACCATATGGCTCCTGCCAATTGCCGATAACTTTACAAAACATGATCATCTCATACAAAACCGTATAACTCATCATGTCTTGACCATATCACATCACAACATGCCCTGCAAAAACAAATTAGACGTCCTCTACTTTGTTGTTGCAAGTTTTACGTGGCTGCTACGGGCTTAGCAAGAACCGTTCTTACCTACGCATACAAAAACCACAACGATGTTTTGTCAAGTATGTGTTGTTTTAACCTTCACAAGGACCGGGCGTAGTCACACTTGATTCTGCTAAAGTGAGAGAGACAGACACCCGCCAGTCACCTTTAAGCAACGAGTGCTCATAACGGTGAAACCAGTCTCGCGTAAGCGTACGCGTAATGTCGGTTCGGGCCGCTTCATCTCACAATACCGCCGAAGCAAAGTACGACATGCTGGTAAGTAGTATGACTAGTATCGTCCACAACTCATTTGTGTTCTACTCATGCATATCATCTACGCATAGACCTGGCTCATGATGCCACTATTGGGGAACGTAGTATTTTCAAAAAAATTCTACGATCACGCAAGATCTATCTACCAGATGCATAGCAACGAGAGGGGAGAGTGTGTCTACGTACCCTCGTAGACCGGAAGCGGAAGCGTCTAGTGATGCGGTTGATGTAGTCGAACTTCTTCACGATCCAACCGATCAAGTATCGAACGTACGGCACCTCCGCGTTCAGCACACGTTCAGCTTGATGACGTCCCATGAGCTCTTGATCCAGTTGAGCTTCACGGGAGAGTTTCGTCAGCACGACGGTGTGGTGACGGATATGATGAAGTTACCGTCGCAGGGCTTCGCCTAAGCGATGCAACGATATGACCGAGGTGTGTTACTGTGGAGGGGGGCACCGCACACGGTTGGGAGAGATCAACTGATCAACTTGTGTGTCTATGGGGTGCCTCTACCCCCGTATATAAAGGAGTGGAGGAGAGGGAGGGCCGGCCCTCTCTATGGCGCGCCCTAGGGGAGTCCTACTCCCACCGGGAGTAGGATTCCCCCTTTCCTAGTAGAACTAGGAGCCCTTCCAAGTAGTAGGAGTAGGAGAGAAGGAAAGGGAAATAGAGGAGAAGGAAGGAGGGGGCGCAACCCCTCTCCCTAGTCCAATTCGGACCAAGCCATGGGAGGGGCGCAGCCTCCTCTCTCCCTTACCCCTAAAGCCCAATAAGGCCCATACACTCCCCAGCGAATTCCCGTAACTCTCCAGTACTCCGAAAAATACCCGAATCACTCGGAACCTTTCCGATGTCTGAATATAGTCGTCCAATATATCAATCTTTATGTCTCGACCATTTCGAGACTCCTCGTCATGTCCCCGATCTCATCCGGGACTCCGAACTACCTTCGGTACGTCAAAACAAGTAAACTCATAATACCGATCGTCATCAAACGTTAAGCGTGCGGACCCTACGGGTTCGAGAACTATGTAGACATGACCGAGACTCATCTCCGGTCAATAACCAATAGAGAAACCTGGATGCTCATATTGGCTCCTACATATTCTACGAAGATCTTTATCGGTCAAACCGCATAACAACATATGTTGTTCCTTTTGTCATCGGTATGTTACTTGTCCGAGATTCGATCGTCGGTATCACCATACCTAGTTAATCTCGTTACCGGCAAGTCTCTTTACTCGTTCCTAATACATCATCTCGTGACTAAATCATTAGTCATTTGCTTGCAAGGCTTATTATGATGTGTATTACCGAGAGGGCCCAGAGATACCTCTCCGGCACTCGGAGTGACAAATCCTATTCTTGATCTATGCCAACACCACGAACACCTTCGGAGACACCTGTAGAGCATCTTTATAATCACCCAATTATGTTGTGACGTTTGATAGCACACAAGGTGTTCCTCTGGTATTCGGGAGTTGCATAATTTCATAGTCATAGGAACATGTATAAGTCATGAAGAAAGCAATAGCAGTAAAACTAAACAATCATAGTGCTAAGCTAACGGATGGGTCTTGTCCATCACATCATTCTCCTAATGATGTGATCCCGTTGATCAAATGACAACTCATGTCTATGGCTAGGAAACATAACCATCTTTGATCAATGAACTAGTCTAGTAGAGGCATACTAGGGACACTCTGTTTTGTCTATGTATTCACACATGTACTAAGTTTCCGGTTAATACTATTCTAGAATGAATAATAAACATTTATCATGATATAAGGAAATAAATAATAACTTTATTATTGCCTCTAGGGCATATTTCCTTCACATATGTTGTTCCCTTTGTCATCGGTATGTTATTTGCCCGAGATTCGATCATCGGTATCACTATTCCTAGTTAATCTCGTTACCGGCAAGTCTCTTTACTCGTTCAGTAATACATCATCTCGTGACTAACTCATTAGTCATTTGCTTGCAAGGCTTATTATGATGTGTATTACCGAGAAGGCCCAGAGATACCTCTCCGACACTCGGAGTGACAAATCCTAGTCTTGATCTATGCCAACACCACAAACACCTTCGGAGACACCTGTAGAGCATCTTTATAATCACCCAGTTACGTTGTGATGTTTGATACCACACAAGGTGTTCCTCCGGTATTCGGGAGTTGCGTAATCTCATAGTTATAGGAACATGTATAAGTCATGAAGAAAGTAATAGTAGTAAAACTAAACGATCAAGTTGCTAAGCTAATAGATGGGTCTTGTCCATCACATCATTCTCTAATGATGTGATCCCGTTCATCAAATGACAACACATGTCTATGGTTAGGAAACATAACCATCTTTGATTAACGAGCTAGTCTAGTACAGGCATACTAGGGACACTCTATTTTGTCTATGTATTCACACATGTACTAAGTTTCCAGTTAATACAATTCTAGCATGAATAATAAACATTTATCGTGATATAAGGAAATATAAATAACAACTTTATTGTTGCCTCTAGGGCTTATTTCCTTCACATAAATCAAGCAATGATGAAGTCTAACTCTCTTCCTATGCATTGGCATGTCATACAAGAACAATTCATGCACATCAAGTAAAGGCCAATGCATAGTATAAGAAGTTTCTTGCAATTCTATCATGTTGGAAACATAGAGAGGCAGAGATGTAGTTCCTCTCTCATAATAATTGCAGGTAGGAGCAGCAAGCACATGCATATTACATTCATTAAAAACATCATGTGTAACTGTAAAAGGCAACCCGTCAATATAATCCTTAATAACTGCAAACTTCTCCGATATAGTGTAGTTTGGAGAATTCAAAAAGATAATAGGACTATCATGTGTGGGTGCAATAGCAACTATCTCATGTTTAACATACGAAACTATAGCAAGTTCATATCCATAAGCATAATTCATATTGGCATCTTGGCCACAAGCATAGCAAGCATCATCAAAAAGGGATTTTTCAAAAGAATCAACGGGATCATAGAAATTATCATAGCATTCATCCTTCGATAAATTCAAAAGGAAATTAAACAATGTATGGGATAAAGAGTGACTCTCATTAGACGGTGGGAACGGGTGATCAATCTGCTCTTCCTCATTTTGTTCTTTTCTCTCCTCCTCATCTTTTTCCTCCAATGAGCTCACAATGTCATTAATTTCTTCTTCCATAGACTCCTGCAAAATATTAGTCTCTTCTTGGACAGCGGAGGAGTCCTCAATATATGGTTTAATATAAGGATTAGAAGCATAATTTGTTGGGGAACATAGTATTTCAAAAAAAATCATACGATCACGCAAGATCTATCTAGGAGAAGCATAGCAACGAGCGGGAGAGTGTGTCCACGTACCCTCATAGACCGAAAGCGGAAGCATTTAGTAACGCGGTTGATGTAGTCGAACGTCTTCGCGATCCAACCGATCCAAGCACCGAACGTACGGCACCTCCGCGTTCAGCACACGTTCAGCTCGATGACGTCCCACGAAATCTTGATCCAGTTGAGTGTCACGGGAAAGTTTCGTCAGCACGACGGCGTGGTGACGGTGATGATGAAGTTACCGGTGCAGGGCTTCGCCTAAGCACTGCAACGATATGATTGAGGTGTGTAACTGTGGAGGGGGCACCGCACACGGCTAAAGAAATCAACTTGTGTGTCTATGGGGTGCCCCCTGGCCACGTATATAAAGGAGTGGAAGAGGGGGCCGGTCGGCCTCCTATGGCGCGCCCCATGGGGGGGTTCCTACTCCTACTAGGAGTAGGTTTCCCCCCTTTCCTAGTCCAACTAGGAGGGGGGAGGAAGAGGAAAGGAGAAGGAAAGAGGGTGTCGGCCCCCCTTGCCCTAAACCAATTCGTTTTGGGCCTAGGGGGCGCGCCCCATGGCTCCCTTGCTGCCCTCTATTTCCACTAAGGCCCATGTAGGCCCATTAAGCCCCCGGGTGGTTCCGGTAACCTCCCGGTACTCCGGTATTTATCCGGTGACCCCCGAAACCCTTCTGGTGTCCTAATATAACCTTGCAATATATCAATCTTTATGTCTCGACCATTTCGATACTCCTCGTCATGTCTGTGATATCATCTGGGACTCCAAACAACCTTCGATACATCAAAACACATAAAATCATAATACCGATCATCATCGAACGTTAAGCGTGCGGACCCTACGGGTTCGAGAACTATGTAGACATGACCGAGACTCATCTCCGGTCAATAACCAATAGTGGAACCTAGATACTCATATTGGTTCCTACACATTATACAAAGATCTTTATCGGTCAAACCGCATAACTACATACGTTGTTCCCTTTGTCATCGGTATGTTACTTGCCCGAGATTCGATCGTGGGTATCATCATACCTAGTTCAATTCCGGCAAGTCTCTTTACTCATTTTGTAATACATCATCTTGTGACTAACTCATTAGTTGTTTGCTTGCAAGGCTTATTACGATGTGTATTACCGGAAGGGCCCAGAGATACCTCTCCGACACTTAGAGTGACAAATCCTATTCTCGATCTATGCCAACACCACAAACACCTTCGGAGACACTTGTAGAGCATCTTTATAATCATCCAATTATGTTGTGACGTTTGATAGCACACAAGGTGTTCCTCCGGTATTCGGGAGTTGCATAATCTCATAGTCATAGGAACATGTATAAGTCATGAAGAAAACAATAGCAGAAAAACTAAACGATCATATTGCTAAGCTAACAGATGGGTCTTGTCCATCACATCATTCACCTAATGATGTGATCTCGCTGATCAAATGACAACTCATGTGTATGGTTAGGAAGCATAACCATCTTTGATTAACGAGCTAGTCTAGTAGAGGCATACTAGGGACACTCTGTTTCGTCTATGTATTCACACATGTATCAAGTTTCCGGTTAATGCAATTCTAGCATGAATAAAAGACATTTATCATGATATATAAGGAAATACAAATAACAACTTTATTATTGCCTCTAGGTCATATTTCCTTCAGTCTCCCACTTGCACTAGAATCAATAATGTAGATTACATAGTAATGATTATAACACCCATAGAGTCTTGGTGCTGATCATGTTTTGCTCGTGGAAGAGGCTTAGTCAGCGGGTCTGCGACATTTAGATCCGTATGTATCTTACAAATTTCTATGTCTCCCTCCTTGACTCGATCGTGGACGGAATTGAAGCGTCTCTTGATGTGCTTGGTTCTCTTGTGAAACCTGGATTCCTTCGCCAAGGCTATTGCTCCAGTGTTGTCACAAAATATTTTCATTGGACCCGATGCACTAGGTATTACACCTAGATCAGATATGAACTCCTTCATCTAGAGTGCTTCCTTTGTTGCTTCCAAAGCAGCTATGTACTCCGCTTCACACGTAGATCCTGCCACGACGATTTGCTTGGAACTGCACCAACTGACAGCTCCACCGTTCAAAAAAAAATACATATCTGGTTTGTGACTTATAGTCATCCGGATCAGTGTCAAAGCTTGAATCGACGTAACCGTTTACGACGAGCTCTTTGTCACCACCATAAATGAGAAACATATCCTTTGTCCTTTTCAGGTACTTCAGGATGTTCTTGACCGCTGTCCAGTGATCCATTCCTGGATTACTTTGTTACCTCCCTGCTAAACTTATAGCAAGGCACACATCAGGTCTGGTACTCGACTTCACACCTTCTAATACAGGCAAGAAACCTTTCTTTGACTGGTCCATTTTGAACTTCTTCAAAACTTTATCAAGGTATGTGCTTTGTGAAAGTCCAATTAAGCGTATTGATCTATTTCTATAGATCTTGATATCCAATATATAAGCAGCTTCACCGAGGTCTTTCAATGAAAAATTATTATTCAAGTATCATTTTATGCCATCCAGAAATTCTATATCATTTCCAACCAACAATATGTCATCTACATATAATATCTGAAATGCTACAGAGCTCCCACTCACTTTCTTGTAAATACAGGCTTCTCCAAAAGTCTGTATAAAACCATATGCTTTGATCACCTCATCAAAGTGTATATTCCAACTCCGAGATGCTTGCACCAGTCCAAAGATGGATCGCTGGAGCTTGCACACTTTGTTAGCATCTTTAGGATCGACAAAACCTTCTGGTTGCATCATATACAACTCCTCTTTGAGGTATCCATTAAGAAATGCAGTTTTGACATCCATTTGCCAGATTTCATAATCATAAAATGCGGCAATTGCTAATATGATTCAGACAGACTTAAGCATCGCTACGGGTGAGAAAGTCTCATCGTAGTCAACTCCTTGAACTTGTTGAAAACCTTTTGCAATAAGTCGAGCTTTGTAGACAGTAACATTACCATCCGCGTCAGTCTCCCTCTTGAAGATGCATTTATTTTCAATGCCTTTCCGATCATCGGGCAAGTCAACCAAAGTCCATACTTTGTTCTCATACATGGATCCCATCTCAGTTTTCATGGCCTCAAGCCATTTTTTGGAATCTGGGCTCATCATCGTCTCCTCATATATAGTTCATAGGTTCATCATGGTATAGTAACATGACTTCCAGAACCGGGTTACCATAACACTCTGGTGCGGAACGCACTCTGGTTGACCTATGAGATTCAGTAGTAACTTGATCTGAAGTTTCATGATCATCATCATTAGCTTCCTCGCTGATTGGTGTAGGAATCACTGGAACTAGTTTCTGTGATGTACTACTTTCAAATTTGGGAGAAGGTACAGTTACCTCATCAAGTTCTACTTTCCTCCCACTCACTTATTTTGAGAGAAACTCTCTCTCTAGAAAGGATCCATTTTTAGCAATGAATATTTTGCCTTCGGATCCGTGATAGAAGGTGCACCCAACAGTTTCCTTTGGGTATCCTATGAAGACATATTTCTTCGACTTGGGTTCGAGCTTATCAGGTTGAAGTTTTTTCACATAAGCATCGCAGCCCCAAACTTTAAGAAACAACAACTTGGGGTTTCTTGCCAAACCACAGTTCATAAAGTGTCATCTGAACGGATTTAGATGGTGCCCTATTTAATGTGAATGCAGTTGTCTCTAAAGCATAACCCCAAAACGATAGTGGCAAATCGGTAAGAGACATCATAGATCGCATCATATCTAATAAAGTACGGTTACGACGTTCGGACACACGATTTCGCTGTGGTGTTCCAGGTGGCGTGAGCTGTGAAACTATTCCACATTGTTTCAAATGAAGACCAAACTCGTAACTCAAATATTCGCCTCCGCAATCAGATCATAGAAACTTTATTTTCTTATTACGATGATTCTCTACTTCACTCTGAAATTCTTTGAACTTTTCAAATGTTTCAGACTTGTGCTTCATCAAGTAGATATACCCATATCTGCTCAAATCATCAGTGAAGGTCAGAAAATAACGATACCCGCCGCCAGCCTCAACACTCATTGGTCTGCATACATCAGTATGTGTGATTTCCAACAAATCAGTTGCTCACTCCATTGTTCTGGAGAACAAAATTTCAGTCATCTTGCCAATGAGGCATGGCTCGCAAGCACCAAGTGATTCCAAAAGTCCATCAGCATGGAGTTTCTTCATGTGTTTTACACCAATATGACCTACACGACAGTGCCACAAATAAGTTGCACTATCATTACCAACTTTGCATCTTTTGGCTTCAATATTATGAATATGTGTATCACTACAATCGAGATCCAACAAGAATAGACCACTCTTCAAGGGTGCATGATGATACGTCTCCAACGTATCTATAATTTTTTATTGTTCCATGCTATTATTTATGATGTTTTGGATGTTTAATGGGCTTTGTTATACACTTTCATATTATTTTTGGGACTAACCTATTAACCCAAAGGACCAGTCCAGACTATTATTTTTTGCCTATTTCAGGGTTTTACAGAAAAGGAATATCAAACGGAGTCCAAACGGAATGAAACCTTCGGGAGAGATATTGTTGGAGCGAAATACGCACGAGGGACTTGAGAACCACGGAGTAGGGCACACATGGCGTCCACGAGGGTGGGGGCGCGCCTCGTGCCTTGTGGGCCCCACGTCTGGCCCCCGGTGCCCTCCTTCTTCCTATAAATATCTACGTACCCCGAAACCATCAGAACAAAAAAAAAACTAGTTCCACCGCCGCAACCTTCTGTTCCCGTGAGATCCCATCTTGGGGCCTGTTTCGGAGCTCCGCGGGAGGGGGGATCTTCCACGGAGTGCTTCTACATCATCATCATCGCCTCACCATGAGTTGTGAGTAGTTTACCACTGACCTTCGGGTCCATAGCTAGTATCTAGATGACTTCTTATCTCTCTTTGGATCTCAATACCAAGTTCTCCTCGGTCTTCGAGGAGATCTATTCGATGTAATCTCTTTTTGCGGTGTGTTTGTCCAGATCCGATGAATTGTGGGTTTATGATCAAGATTATCTATGAGAAATATTTGGTTCTTTTCTGAACTCTTTATGTATGATTATAATATCCTTGCAAGTCTCTTTGAATTATTGATTTGGTTTGCCCTACTAGATCTATAGTTCTTGCAATGGGAGAAGTACTTGGCTTTGGGTTCAATCTTGCGGTGTCCTTTCCCAGTGGCAGTAGGGGCAGCAAGGCACGTATTGTATTGTTGCCATCGAGGATAAAAATATGGGGTTTGTATCATATTGCTTGAGTTTATCCCTCTACATCATGTCATCTTGCTTAAAGCGTTACTCTGTTCTTATGAACTTAATACTCTAGATGCATGCTGGATATCGGTCGATGTGTGGAGTAATAGTAGTAGATGCATAATTGTTTCGGTCTACTTGTTACGGATGTGATGCCTATATATAATGATCATGCCTAGATATTCTCATAACTATGCGCTTTTCTATCAATTGCTCGACAGTAATTTGTTCACCCACCGTAGAATTCTGCTATCATGAGAGAAGCCACTAGTGAAACCTACGGCCCCCGGGTCTATTATCATCATATTAATATTCCATCTACTTTACTTTGCTTTCTTTAATTTCCGTTCTTATACCAAAAATACCAAAATATTATACCATCCTATCTATCAGATTTCACTTTCGTAAGTGATCGTGAAGGGATTGACAACCCCTTATCGCGTTGGCTGCGAAGTTCTTATTTGTTTGTGCAGGTGCGAGGGACTCGTGCGTGGTCTCCTACTAGATTGATACCTTGGTTCTCAAAAACCGAGGGAAATACTTACGCTATTGTGCTGCATCACCCTTTCCTCTTCGAGGGAATACAACGCAAGCTCGAGAAGTAGCACTGGTTAATACAATTCTAGCATGAATAAAAGATATTTATCATGATATATAAGGAAATACAAATAACAACTTTATTATTGCCTCTAGGGCATATTTCCTTCGTAATTATCATAACAATATTTAAGTATGGACAAATTTTTAGATTTGTAGAGAGTAATATCACACTCTTCAATCAAAGAAGCAATTTCACAAGTACCCCTAAAAGCAACAAATTCTTCAATTTGTTGAACATCATAGTAATTATAAATACCCTTAGTATATGAAGATATGATTCCATTATCACTAAACTCACATTGATAAGGAAGGTGTTTCTTAGGGTCTTCAGAACAACAAGTAACATCATAAATTTCACATAAATTCCAAGCATAGCATTGCAAACGATGAATTTGATCCAATAAAACTTTCCCTTTTTGAGAAATGTGGTGTCTCACATAACAAGCATGCTCATCTAAAGATTTGCCCTCAACTAAGCCAGTTGGGGTTTTAGCCCGAGCACATAGGGATCGAAGATGATCCAAGAAAAAAGCTTCAGTAGTGTGATAGATTTTGGGTGGTTCTGCAACCATTGGTTCAGTAGGTACCACTATTTTTTTTGTATTTTGCGTTTCCTACCCATAACTAATGATAGAAAACAACTTAGAACAGAAAATAAAAACTACTTCGTGATAAAGCAAACAAGCACACACGAGAATATTCACCCACGCTATAACTCCCCGGCAACGGCGCTAGAAAAAGGTCTTGATAACCCACAAGTATAGGGGATCATTTGTAGCCTTTTTCGATAAGTAAGAGTGTCGAACCCAACGAGGAGCTAAAGGTAGAACAAATATCCCCTCAAGTTCTATCGACCATCGATACAACTCTACGCACACTTAACGTCTGCTTTATCTAAAATAGAAATAAAACTATAAGTACTTAGTGGTAACTTGGAATAAAGTACTTTGCAAGACAATAAACGTAGAGTAGTAGCAAGCTTTTTGTAACACAAGAAAATAATTTGTCCATAGGCCATCAACTACGTTACTAGATTGATAGCAAGTTTATATGTGGGAGAGGCCACTGCTAGCATATCGTCCCTTACTTGGAATTCTATGCACTTATGATTGGAACTCTAGCAAGCATCCGCAACTGCTATCGTTCATTAAGGTAAAACCCAACCATAGCCTTAAGATATATTAGTCCCCCTTCAATCCCGTATGATCAATTTCTATGCCAGGCTGAAGCTGGTGTCACCCTTGCCCTCCAATACATAGTCCTATCAGCATACAACTAACCCTATGGTGTGATCCACATGCGCGCTCATATGATGGGCACCAAAGGACATCAACATAACCACAAGCAATTTAAACCAACCATAGCAATTTCATCGATAAGCCCGTAGGACAAAACAGATCTACCCAAACATAATAGGATAGCCAAATATCATTTGGAAATAATATATGGACTTGAGCACCATGTTTAAGTAGAGAATTACAGCGGGAATATAGAGGTTACACCGCTGCATAGAGGGGGAGAAAGTTGGTGTGGACGGTAGCAAGATTGTTGATGTACATCGCCGTCCCGATCTTTGCCCCGGTGGCACTCCGGCGCCACTGGAAGCGAGGGGGAGAGAGCCCCCTCCTTCTTCTTATTCCTTGGCCTCCTCCCTAGGTGGGACAAGGGTTTCCCCTCTGGTACGGATATAAGCTTCCTTGCGCACGAAGTAGAGGTCCAACCGACGTACGAGGTGGACACAACCCACCACGCCACGCCTGGCTCCTCTGGCGCGCCGTGGTGGGTTGTGCCCACCACGGGCCTCCATTTGCGATGCTTGCAACTCTCAAAAATCACAAATATTCCAAAATAATTCTCCGTGAAATTTTATTGCATTTGGACTTCGTTTGATATGGATACTCCGCGATACAAAAAACATGCAGAAAACAGGAACTGGCACTGGATCAATAGGTTAGCCCAATAAATCATATAAAAAGTTGCCAAAAGTATGTAAAACTTGTATAATATTGTCATGAAATAATCAAAAATCATAGATACGACAGATACGTACCATCTTTATATAAAATACTTGACTTAAATAAACTCACACCTACTGAAATATCTTTGCAAATGGCTAACAAGTCAACTGCCATACCTATCGGTATTTGTGAGGATGTGCCCGTTGTTGTTGCTAATGTTACTATCTTGATTGACTTTGTTATACTTGAGATGCTCGAGGACGACAATATGTCTATTATTCTTGGTAGACCCTTCTTGAATACCGCGGGGGCTGTTATTGATTGTTATAAAAGCAAGGTCACTTTTCATATTAATGGTAATGAGCATACGGTGCACTTTCCGAAGAAACAATTCCAAGTGAATGGTATTAATGTTATTTAAAAATCTCCGACGATCACTATTGGAAGTTTTCAAATACCTCTACCTACTGTCAAAAAGAAATATGAAATGCTTATTGTTGGGGACATCCATATCCCCATTGAGGTAACTTAGTGATTTACGAAAGTTCTTCGGTTTCATGCTAATCAAAAATGGTTGTTAATAAGACCTGATCAACCTTATTAATGAATCATTTTTGAGCGGTATGAAGTTGATGAATTTAGTAAGCACCACCTACTGTCCTTACTTTTTATTTTCTGTTTTTACTAGTTAAATAAAATAAAATGCAATGGTTAGTCTGTTTTCTAAATTTCCCGTGCAATAAAAAATGACCCAAAAATAAAAGTTCTCAGAATGCCCTGAAAATTATATACATTTTTTTTCCTGATTATTTAAGAATTTTTGATGCAAATAACACCAGAGGGGGATGCACCAGGTGGGCACAACCCACGTGGTCGCACCAGGACCCCCACGCGCGCCCTGATGGGTTGTGGTCCCCATGTGGGCCCTCTTACTTACCTCTTTAGCCCACATCACCACTTACCTCCGAAAAAAAATCATTGCCATCTCTCCCGTGTTCTTGAGCTCAAACCCGCGAATTTCGATCTCTTTGCTCGAAGCTCCATTTCCGAAACTATTTCGGGGGATTGTTGCTTGGTATGTGACTCCACCATTTGTCCAATTAGTTTTTGTTTTAGTTGTTTATACTTTGAATAGTTACCTACTCTTGGTGCTGTTGTAGATGTGCTTGCATGTTGAATCCTTAGTGTTCTAAGTACTTTGAATGCTTGCTATGGCTTCTATGTATCCCTATGAGTAGCTACTATCAATCTTATAAAGTTTTGTTGACAAATTTTTGTCACCCCAAAATTTTTATTTTCAGAAAATTATACGCGGACATTATGAACTTATTTGGAAGGAGTTCTTTGAGGAGAAGGTACTCGGGGGCATCTTCTAGTGATAGTTCTGCATGCCAGTCTTATGTTGAACCAAGTGCAAGTTCCACATGAAGTGCCACTACCAAAACATGCTTATGCCTTGCGATGAGTATATAATGCGAGTGGGCATTAAGGAGGAATTTGAGCAATATGTTCACAATGCCGGCCTCGGTCCCTACCTTTCAGATAAGTGTGAACAACGCCAACTTCTCACTGAATCATTTGTTAAAGAATTTAAATATTTTCCACGAGAGTTTAGGGCGTTGTTTATGCTTTATGATAATCCATTTACTATTCCATTTGATAATTTTGCTTACCATTGCAAAATTCCTTTTTGGGGTTCGCTTGATGAGCCACCAACGACTGAGTATGAGTCGTTCTTGTCTAGCCTTTGTTACGGTGAAAATAGGGGAGTGAGACAAGGAAGAATAAAGAGCATTCACTTTCCCGCAATTCAGTATTTTTCGTTATTTAATGCATAGTAGTCAAGCAAGACTATAGCATACTTTGTGCGCCAGACTTGAGCCTCATCCACACCGCTCTCACTGGTGAAAGGAATTATAATCTTGGAGCGATTGTTACACATAGACTTCAGAATAACGCTAACAGTGGCTGGTTCTATGGTGGAATTTACGCCACGCGTTTAGCACGAGGTCTGGGTGCTTCACCTTTACTCTTTGATCCCATCCTACCCACGCAGTATTTAGATTTTGACACCTTAAAGGAGCATAAGATTCTCAAGGGAAAGGTTTATAACTTCACTTATAATCTGTTGTTTAACCGATCACATGTTGTGGACACACATTTGCCTGCGCCTGCTCTTTTTTGACTATAACAACAAGGGAAGATATTTTGTTTTTGAGAGCGAGACCCGAGCTCATAACGCAACATTGATGGCAGCACGGCAGGCTGAGGCGTCCACACGGAGAGCTTCCGTGAGCTACCACACTCACTACTACCCTCCAGGCTACTGATCGACTACCAAGCTAGGCCAAAAGCCTCAGCTTGTGGGAGTACGTGTTTATCACCGACATTACATTTATGTTTACATATCATTCTATTTGTCGGTGCTCACACTTTTTCATTGTACCATCCATGCTTAGATTTATTTTCTTGCTCTCTTCTTGTGTGTTTGAAAAACTATAGAAAAACCAAAAAAAATTGTTGTAGTAATTTACTTTCTATGCATGCTTAGTAGTAGCATTAAAAAGAACATCCAAAAAGATTTCCTTGTTCGTCTTTTTCTTGTTGGGAGCTTTCCCGTGTAAATAGTTTTTCTAGTTTTTGCTTTTTCCTTGTATTTGCGTGTTCAAGAAAACCAAAAACTCCAAAAATATTTCAGTGTGTTTCTCTGAATTTCTTTTCCTTTTATTTGAGTTGTACTGACGTGATAGCCTGGCTTATTAAGGATGATAGACTACTCATATCAATAAGGAATTCCTTCTTTTCCGGGAGTCCATGCGGACAGAACTCCAAAGTTAAGCGTGCTCAGCTTGAAGTAATTTCAGGATGGGTGACCGACTGGAAAGTTGCTCCCGGGTGCGCACGAGTGAGGACAAAGTGCGCAGAAAAGACTAGTATTGATATGCGGGGCCAATCTAGATCCCGCCAGGAGTAACGACCAACGACGGGTGTGTCCAGGGCGTTACAAGTTGGTATCAGAGTCGACCCTCACGGTTACACGAATGTTTGCGGACAGTTTGCAGTCATGTTGTGCATGACGTTTGTGACCCGTCATGGCACCCGACTTGGCACATGTGATGCACTGGAAGCACAGACGTATGTGCCAAGAGGGAACGTTATTGTGGCCCGACGAGGACGTCGGTTCCTATGAGTGGGGGTGTATGTGATAGCCTGGATTATTAGGGATGATAGACTACTCATATCAATGATGAATTCCTTCTTTTCCGGGAGCCCATTCGGACAGAACTCCAAAGTTAAGCGCGCTCAGCTTGGAGTAATTTCAGGATGGGTGACCGACCGGGAAGTTGCTGCCGGATGCGCACGAGTGAGGACAAAGTGCGCATAAAAGACTAGTATTGATATGTGGGGCCAGTCTAGATCCCGCCAGGAGTAATGACCACCGGCGGGTGTGTCCGGGGCGTTACAACCGAGGAGAAGACCACGATGAAAATGTTGAGTGGTTCTCATATGAATATTTGTTGAAATAATGAAGAGCACATTTTACCTTGTCTTCCCCCGTTGAATAAAATACTTTGTAGATCCCAGCTTAGTCCACGACACTCTTGCACTATTATTATTTTCATATCATTCGGTTGTGCAAGTGAAAGGCAATAATGACGATGTACGATGAACTGGCCGTGGCAAGGAGAAACTGGTACGAACTCGACTTGTTCTGTTTGTATAAATATGTTTAACCAAGTACCCATGATTCAGCCCATTATGATTAAACATGTTTGCAATAACAATTAGAGATTATAGTTTCTCATGCCATGCATAAGTAGATATGAGTTAACAATGATTTATCTTGGATATCAACATAGCGTTAAAATGATTGTGATGTAGCATGATGATATGGCATCCTCCTCTGAATGTTCAAGTGGCTTGACTTGGCACATGTTTATGCATGTAGTTGAATCAAAACCAACATAGCCTCTATGATATTTATGTTCATGGTGTCCATATCCTACTTATGCGGGTGTCCAATGTTTATTATGCATGATGCATGTTCATGACCATTGTTGCTCTCTAGCTGGCCGCTTCCCAACCTTTGCTAGCCTTCACCTGTACTAAGCAGGAATACTGCTTGTGCATCAAATTCTAAAACTCAAAGTTATTTCAGATGAGTCCACCATACCTACCTATATGCGGTATTACCCTGCCGTCCTAAGTAAATTTGCATGTGCCACCTCTAAAAACTTCAAATAAATATCATTTTTGTGTGTCTTAATCGTTCATGGAACGATAGGAGGTGGTTGATATTTTCCATGCTAAGCGGGTTATTCTCAGGTTGAGTGTTTACTCACTCGCCATTGCACGAGAAAAGGGCGATAATAGGGATTCCCATTCCCAAACTGCAAAAAGAAAAGGCTTACAAATAAACAAACAAAAACTCCCAACGGAGTTCAAACATTTATTTTTCTGCTTGGGAACCGCCACTAGCTCATTTAGCATGGGATATGTCGATAGCTGATAGTCGTGAAGTGAATGAGAAGGATGCACCCCTCAAAAATTTCATTTACCTCTGTTTTAAAAAACTGAGCTCTGGCACCTCTGCAAATCACTGCTTCCCTCTGCGAAGGGACTTTCTATTTACTTTTATGCTGTGTCATCACCTTCTCTAATAAGCGCCAGATTTGAGAGCACTGTTGTCATGCCTATGCATTGTGTGTAGTGAATGTTGGGTGTTAGCATGACTGGATCTTTTCTACCATGAATTACAATGTTTAGTCGCTGCTTGAACTTTGGAGGTGCTCTACATTTATGTTTTGTGGTCTCAGAAAGGGCTAGCGAGATACCACTATTGTCATATTATATCATGGTTGTTTTGACAACGTGTTGCTGTTTGAGATATCTTATTATCGCTCGCTAGCTGATTATGTCATTGATATGAGTTAATATAATCTTTAAATGTTATTGATTGACATGGTTAGTTATAATGTTGGCTGAAAACCTGGGTGCTGTTTAAGCTTATTTATACAAACAAGAGCAAAAGAGTTCATAAAAGTTTTTCTTTCTCACTTTCAGTTTGTCAACTGAATTGTCTCCAACCTATATATTTTTTCTCACGCTTTTCCTCTTGTTTTGGACTTTAATTTGCATGATTTGAATGAAACTAACCCCGGACTGACGTTGTTTTCAGCAGAACTACCATGGTGTTATTTTTGTACAGAAATAAAAGTTCTCGGAATGGAACAAAACTTTGCGATGATTTTTTATGGAATAAGAGAAAATTACTGGAGTGAAGACCCACCAGAGAGGGGCCCTTGGGTGTGGGCACAACCCACCAGGGCGTGCCCCATCTCCTGGCGCGCCCAGGTGGGTTGTACCCACCTAGTGGCCCCGCAGATGCCAACCCTGACCCTATACATTCCTATTTTTGGAGGAAAAAATCGAGGAGAAAGAATTATCACGATCCACGAGACGGAGCTGCCGTCACCTCATGTTCTTCCTCGAGAGGCTAGATCTGGAGTCCGTTTGGGGTTTCGGAGAGGGGGGGTCTTCGTTCTTCGTCATCACCAACCCTTCTCCATCGCCAATTCCATGATGCTCCCCACCGGGAGTGAGTAATTCCTTCGTAGGCTCGCTGGTTGGTGAGGAGTTGGATGAGATTCATCATGTAATTGAGTTAGTTTTGTTAGGGCCCGATCCCTAGTATCCACTATCTTCTTAGATTGATGTTGCTATGACTTTTCTATGCTTAATTCTTGTCACTTTGGGCCCGGGTGCCATGAACTCGAATCTGAACCATTTATGAATTCATCATTATATCCATGTTTTAGATCCGATCTTGCAAGTTATAGTCACCTACTACGTGTTATGATCCGGCAACCCCGGAGTGACAATGACCGGAACCACTCCGGGTGATGAGCGTAGTTTGAGGAGTTCATGTACTCACTATGTTTTAATGCTTTGTTCCGGTTCTCTATTAAAAGAAGGCCTTAATATCCCTTAGTTTCCAATATGGACCCCGCTGCCACGGGATGGTAGGACAAAAGATGTCATGCAAGTTTTTTTAATAAAGCACGTATGACTATTTACAGAATACATGCCTACATTATATCAATGAACTGGAGCTAGTGCCATATCGCCCTAGGTTATAACTGTCACATGATGAATATCATCCAACAAATCACCGATCCAATGCCTACGGTTTGTCCTATATTGATCTTGCTAAATTACTATTGCTGTTGCTACTGTTACTCTTGCTACAAAATTACTGCTATCACTATTACTATTACTATTGATGCTGTCACTACTATCAAAACTATCAAACTACTTTGCTACCGATCACTTTGCTGCAGATAATTAATCTCCAGGTGTGGTTGAATTGACAACTCAACTGCTAATATTTGCAAATATTCTTTGGCTCCCCTTGTGTCAAATCTATAAGTTTGAGTTGAATACTCTACCCCCGAAAACTGTTGCGACCCCTATACTTGTGGGTTATCAGGCCTGCGGTGGCATAACTTCTGTTCTAGGTCTTCCTCGAAGGGTTTCGGAATATTTGCGAATTTATAGGGTAAATAGGCGGTGCGGGAGGCCACCAAGGTGGGCACAACCCACCTGGACGCGCGAGGGGGGCCTGGCGCGCCCTGGTGGGTCGTGCCCCCCTCTGGACACCCCCAGGTGCTGCTTTGGCCCATCGGGAGTCTTCTGGCCCATAAAAAATCTCCAAAAAGTTTCACGGTGTTTGGACTCCGTTTGATATTGATTTCGTGTGATGTAAAAAACATGCAAAAAACAGCAACTCACACTTGACACTATGTCAATAGGTTAGTCCCAATAAATGATAT
Source organism: Secale cereale (assembly GCA_902687465.1). Lineage (NCBI taxonomy): Eukaryota > Viridiplantae > Streptophyta > Magnoliopsida > Poales > Poaceae > Secale > Secale cereale. The sequence goes on from LR738713.1 coordinate 417,401,764, forward strand.
AAAATGACTATAGAATGATTGTAACACATCCAAGAATGATAATATAACAACATGGAACAATCAAGAATTATAGATACGTTGGAGACTCATCATACATCGTGTTGGTGATGAGAGTCAATGGGGGTTACATATTGTCGTGGTGTGTTTGTATGAACCATGCTTTTGTTTGTGTTGCACTATATGCTTCGAAATTGAATTTGATACATGGATTTGAAGTATATGTTGTCGATTATGTGTATGATGATATTGTAATGTTTTGTTTCAATATGTATGCAATTGTTGGGAATAAAACATAGTCGGTGCCCTATTTTACATCATCTGCTACGACGGGGGAAATCTCATGCCCTATTTTACATCATCTGCTATAGCCAAAAAAATGGCGCCCTGAAACCAACCTTTTTGGGGCCCAAAATTGTTTCTGAGTGCCACATTTCACATCATCAATTCGAGATGATCTAATCCATGCTAGACTAGTCTACCATTCCCTGCAAAAAAAATCTCATCTGTCTGGTATAAGCAGTAGATCCAAAAAGATATAACAACAAAATTCAATTGAGTAGTTTACTGTAAAAGCTGCAAATCGCTCCCGGAGTTTCACCAAGTTATTTACATCAAGTTTCATTGAGTTGTTGTCCACTGTTTTGAAACAACAACATACTTACAACTATGCCGTCTGTGCAAGCACTCGTAAATACAAGAGAACGATTAAGATATCATCTAACCGTATCCATAAACTTTGGAGTTCCACCAACTCCTCATGCAATAGTTCATAAATTTAGGGGTTGGTAATTTCTGTCACTCCAACCACCTGCCATGAACAAACTAATCACACAATACTCTTCTCTAGGGCCATGAAGGTGAAGTGATATGCACTTGACGCTCGCACATCACCACTAAAAAATAACATCATCACAACATAATATCAGAGTGTTGAATTGGATTCAGCTTCATAAGATTAACATCACATGTCCTCAACAATGGGACGAACTACACACAACGTATTACGTAATGATGATTAATGAAGATGAATATATGAATAACAATGCGAACATATGATTTTTTCACCAAAAAAACCTTCTAAGCACCAATTACAAGGGGTAATCAAGAACATAAACTATATTGACCAAAGGAACCGAGGTGAAAGTTCATAGATCGGTAAGCTAGGGTTTGAATGGGCCCTCCCATTTCCTCTTGATCGAGGCCCCCATACCTTTGAAGACACAACATAACATGGCTGTTCATTGATGGATAGGTCAAGGTCTAGATTATCTCGAGGGGTATAGTGAGGCGGTTATAGTGTTCTCACATCGAAACTAGTCCTTCTTGCCTAGTCCAACTTTAATAATGATACATCACATCATATCTAACAAAAACGCTCATATTTTCGTTATTGCCAATGACATCTTTTGCTAGGACCTGAGATGACCCGGGGTACATTAGTGTGGTAGCTCTGGATATATATGATATGCATATCCTATATATCTATTTTAAATAGTTTGGATATATCTAAGAGAGTCATCCCCAATAACTTATTTATCTCAACATGCAAGAAGTCACCTCACCTACCATTACGAATAGGATCCCACCTCTCATGCATGGGATAAAGCCCACCACAACATTGAACAATGCATAGGAAAATGATTTTCATTCAGTTATTCTAATGCATAGGAAAATGATTTTCATTCACTGGAAGAATCATACAATTTTTTGCGCACAGCCAAACGACCACACTAATCCCGTAGTATTGATGATGTCATGCCACTCTATTTCTATGCGTATCATATTCATACGTTTTACAAATCCTACAAGTCAAAGAGACTTCTAGGCCTAGTTTGACAACACAAATTTTAAAGTATTGTACTCTCTTCGTCCCATAATGTAAGACGTTTTTTGACGCGAGTAGTATTTAAAACCCCAGTTTTTCAATGTGTGGACAATAAATACTTGGTTTTCGAAGACCGCCATTTCCTATGTTTTGTTTGGTAAGTGTCATGTTTACCATAACTTTGACTCATTGCACCAACCTCAACTACAATCAATTAGATGATTTGTTATATAAACATCCGCCCAATGCAAATATCCATGCCATGCTCTAGTCCGCTCCTAGTTAGGGCAAAATCATCTATGTGTGCATAGCTTATATTCTACCGCGCCTGTGTCTGCTCCAACGACGAATTGATCTACTTCACGAGCGAGCTTCGATTCATATGTAATGGGCAACCACCAGCCAACAACCGAATATAAGTGTAGAAGATCGCTAGAAAGTAACATGTACCTAGCCGGCCGCAACACGCGTAGAAAAATTAATCACCTACTCCCTTCGTTTCAAAATAAATGTTTCAACTTTGTACAAACTTTACGCTCTTTCAATTTCTCTCAACTCAGTTTAGAAAAAAAAAGGCCAGGCATGTGTTTCTAGATAGTGAAAAGAAAACTGCAGTACGAGATATATCAGGGTATTCGAAGCCACAATATTTGTGATCCAAATGTCTCGGAGTATTTTGTATCATTTTTTTCTTCTAAAAACCATGGTATCCTAGAAAAATTGCAAAAATACTTCGCATCCAAATGCATCCTTAATTTTGCTTCTCATGTTATCAATCTAAATTTTCATCAACGAATTCCGACAACAACACGCGAGGTATTCTATAGTACGCCGACAACAACGCCCGAGGTATTCTATAGTACGCTGCAATTTACATGCATTGCATTGGCACCTACCCTGCAATTTACACGCATCACGTTGGATTGACATGCATGCCATCGGAAACAGAGGTCCGGAGCCGGAAAGTAAATTTCGTACCACTGTTCCACCGAGAGAAAAGAAAGCAGTTCTCGCACTGTTCCTGTTCGTGAGCTGCCGCCGCCCCGCCCCGCCCCGCCCCACACACAAACACAAACACGAACACAAACGGAGTCACACGCACATTCCTTTCCTTTGCTCCCCCACAAAACCCTCCCACAAATCTCTCTCCCTCCCTCCCTCCCCTCCCACCTCCCTCCGCTTCTCTCTCCTCCTTTCCCCCTCCTCTCTCCCTCCGCTCTGCTCACCTCTCCCCGCCTCGGGATTCGCGTCCGTCCCTTTCTCGCGTTCGTTCGTGCGGGAGCAGGAAACCAGGGGGTCAGGGAAAGGGCGGCGGCGCGGAGCGGCGGCGGCGAGGAAGAGGGAGGCGATGGCGGCGGCTAGGGTTTCGATCCCGGCGGCGGTGCGGCGGACGATCCAGAACATCAAGGAGATCGCGGGGAACCACACCGACGAGGAGGTCTACGCCGCGCTCCGCGAATGCGACATGGATCCCAACGAGACCGCGCAGAAGCTCCTCCACCAAGGTATCTACCCCCACTCCCCCATCTCGCCCCCCTTCGATTTGATTCCGCGCGGAGCAGGCAGCCCCTCTCATCTCGCGCGGTGCTGGCGCGCTAGGTCTCGGCAGCGAGAAATGAGGGTTTCTCTCTGGTTAGGTGAACGCAGGACGCGCGATGCCTAGTACGCCCCTGACGGCGCCCGATTTGATGCGACCCTGGCTGGTTCTATGTTCTAGGGTTTGTGCCGTTTCCTCTTGTTGTTTGATGCGTGGTGATTGCTGTGGCCGAGATCCTGTTTTAGTGTACAACCACCAATGAAGAGTAGTAGAGCTTGGTGAAATCATGTTTTAGTTTTTTCTCTCCTGTTGGATTCGGCTAGCTAGTTCTGCAGGGTTGCAATATCTCTGGGGGAAAAGCCGAGTAGTTGATACTGCGTCATGTATTTATTAGTGGAAACATGGTATCCTGTTTTGAAGGATAGCAGTACTAGTATGTTCGTGGGTGCTTCCTGGATCTTCCAATCGTGTGTGTGGTGGTGGTGGGGGGGGGGTGCTGTTTGGGTGCGGCTCCTCAAGAGTAGTTTGTGACTTGCCTTAATTTGTCGGGAAGCAAAGCGTAGAAGGAACTCAAGTAAATATTTTGTTCAAGCAAAGCAAATTAAACTTGAATACATAAGCATTTGTACTTAAATAAGATATGCATGAAACAGTGAAACACGCAAGACATTGTTCTCTACGTTCAGTTTCACCTACAAGTTACAAATATCATTTGAATTTTCATGCTGAAAATGGATTTATACGAAGGCGAAAAGAAACTGCTAAGCAATAATTATGGGGTCTTACTAGGCAAAATGCCTCAAGGGGCAAGGCTGGGGACCATGTTAGAAACTCGTGTCAGATGAGGTAAAATGCATAGAGTCGCAAGGCTGGGGACATGGGACAATGGGACAATATCTTTTGACCTGAAAGTTGGATTAATTAACCTCCGGTTGCCACAAAGGTTACTGTATGTCTCAGGCCTTTGAGTTGAATCCTAGATGTTTGTGCGAGTTAACGAGGTTGCCTCTGGTTGCACAACTATGCATGTCTGCTGCTTACTGTTCTTTTATGATCGCTTTTGTTATGATCGCTTTTGTATATTAGTGCCATTTGAAATTGCCTTTCTACATTAATTGTCACCTTTGTATAATTGTTTGGGTCTGGTTGCACACAGCCAGCCAATAAAAGCCAGCCCTTTGTCTGTGCTTCATTTTTGTTTTGTGAAAATCTGAGTAAAGGCTAATCAAATAGGGATAAGTCTTCTTTTTCATTTCCTTTGTTATTGTATGAAAGGTGTGTGTGTGTGTGTGTGTTTGTGCTTCTTGATTATGTTGGTTTAGGTCTTTAGGATTACAGCTAGTATTGTGTACACTTCAGCTAATTGGGGAACTCTTTAAATGCTGGAGTTTAACGGGACGGAGATGGTTTTGAAGATTCCAGATATCCATTGTGATTCATGTTCAAACGGATATGTAAGACTTGTGGTAACATGAACTTCGTTTGAGACCTTGTTGAATGGAGTTAGCTTCAACTTAACTTTTATGTAAACTGCAAAATCTTAAGTCTAGTATTTTTGCTTCTAGAAAAAGCGTGTGTTTTTATATGTGCAAAGTAGATCATTCTAATATCTTACTCGCTGGAGAGTGGATATCATGTTGAGTTAAAGTAACATAGTATTTTAGTCATTCAGTTTGTGATTGATCGGTACTTTGATAGGATGAATGTGAGAATGTCTCATAACATCACTTTCTCCCAATCCTAGTTAGTGGAGTTTCAACCTCACTCTATATTTAGAACTGCCAGAGATTAAACTCAGAGCCTTTTTTCGATGTGAGAAAAGCTTATGTTCTTGTATGTAGAGAACGGACCACTCTTATATCTTATTCTCTGGAGATATGTTGAGGTAAACAGAAGTAATGGCTTGTTTGAGGTATCGCTTTCTTGCTTTGCTGCATGTTATATCACCAGTGTGTATTTATTGTCGCACATTTGATGCTAGATCTTTTGGCATAATTGTACCTTAACATGATCTCTCATTATTTCAGATACCTTCCATGAGGTGAAAAGAAAGCGTGACAAGAAAAAGGAGGTAAGAGGACTCCCCCTATTTTGACGCTCGTATTGTTAGTGTGCAATACTTTCCCACATCTTTAATCTGTTTGCACAATCAAGCTTCCATTATTAGTTGGTATGTCATTGCAAGATAATGATGATAGAAAATAGTTTTGGATAAGTATTATTGTAGCATAAGCTAACATGGTGCGTTTGGCTCATTTCGTCGGTGCCCTCCGTTCCAAATTAATCAAAGTTCTAGCGTTGTCCTAAGTCAAACTTGTTTAACTTTGACAAAGTCAACTGTATTGGTTTATAACAGCCACTAAGATGGGCATAAGATGTCATATAACATATTGACATAGTTACTATATGAGTACCTTTTTTTTGCGAAGATTAACATATCCTTTTCTTTATCTTACAGAGCAACAAAGAATCCGTTGACCCCCGATGGAGACCTGGGACACAGGGGCGAGGTGGAAAAGGTGGCCGTGGGAACTATTCTTCACGCCAATTAAGCAACTCTAGTGGTAAGCTTGCATTACTCTGGAGAATGAAGTGCTGTAGCAAGTATAGAGATGTGGCATTCAGTTTTTGCTTTATGTCCAGTCTGATAACTATTTTTTCTTAGAAGTCTGTCCTTATACTTCATCTTGAAACATATGGATAGTTAGATCAAGTTACAATTGGTGGGAATGACGACATATAGTCGATGTTACATGATTGCTATTGCCATTCCTTCTGTCAGTGCAGTGTGAATATGCATTTTACAATTAGTAGGGTTACATATTCATACACGATGAACCCATCTATCTTCCTGTATCCATTATCCAGGTAGCCCAGAAGTGAAGACTAATTTATAATAAGCAATCCTTTACTTATAGACAAATTTCCTGTTATTGTAGATGGCCCCGGGAGAAATGCTCCTGCTGGAAAGGAAAATGACCTGAATCCGAGCATCCCTTCACCTGTCAATCCAAGCACAGAAACGAAGCTATCAACTTCCACTTTAAGGTATTTATGTTGGAAAGGGACACCATTGAACATTTACTGTTCATCAAGTTCTGTTTTTTGTTTGCCCTCTATATTGTATTATTATTTAGTTGAAAGTATCTTATCGATGCTCTGTGCTTTTCTTAGTGTGGTCAGTTAATATTCTGAAATTGATGACAATAAATACATGTATGTTTGGCAGAGCTGCTTCTTTTCATTTTCTTCTTTGAAATGACATGCTGGTTCTCAGAGGATTCATTAGTCTTACTATAATATCCTTTCAATTGTAGTGCCACTGCATTTTAGAACAGGCTGTGTGGTTAGGTGTTGCAACTTAGTATCTTGATCATTTTTCTAAGGTTTCTTGGATCACCTTGTATGTAGAGAAGCGTAGGACATTTATACTGTAGTTGCAAATTTTGCCAAAAAGAATGATCATTTGTGAGTTCATACACAAGAAACAAGATAAGCATGACTAATATCAATCATACCATGCACATATCTGCATTTTCCCTATTTTGAAATTTTACAAGTAGGCTTTACAAATGGAGCATGTGCAGTTGTGCACATGAGTCCTGCTGCAGCTGTTTAGAAACGCAACTGACTTTTTAACAGTTCGTCAGGTGGCTTATCCAATGGTCCAACACAACCTCTTGCTCCCGTGGCGAAATATTCTCAGGCTACTTGTCATTTGCCACCTTCAGATTCAAAAGGACCGGCGGATGTTAAAGGTACCCCAGAAGAGGTTGTCTTGGATTTAGGTTCACATGTAAACAACTCATCAATTCAGGCGCCAGGAGTGGGTACTTCTGTTTCAGACCCACTGCTTACGCCGCCCCTTCAACCCCACAGTCATGGTGGTGAGATCGTTGCCAACAAACATGCTGTCAGAAGTCAGCCGTCAGCAGGTGAATATAAGGTGGTTTCTGATGATGCATCAGCACTTCCGAAAGGTACATGTTGTATATGCAGACACTTTCTCCAGTTGTAACCAGTAACTCATAGTTTGGTTATCCTTTGTTATGTTATTAACACATTTCTATGTGTCTAGACACGCCTCAGTCTTCTGGTTCATCCTCTACTGTGCTACCATCTGGTAGCAGGCCATCTTCTAGCTACAGTAGTCGCTCACAGCAGCCAAGTGGCTCGCAGAAAGGTACTTTCAAACTCTAATATATGAGCATTCCTCTGCAGAACAGCGTGCATTTATTGCAAGTTCTGCAAGCAGTTCTATAAGTCGTGGGTTGGTATCACTATTACTGTTTTAACTTCAGATGCCACACCATAGAGCACATGCAGTTACTGAATCACTGTTATGGTGGAAATAGCAGTTGCTGCATATAATTTCTAGTAGATTATTTATTGGACATGTAATTAGGCTTTCAGACCAATATCATTCTGGGATCTGTGTTGGTATATGGCTTGAGTACTTGTTGCCATGACTCAAAACTCCTGTAACTACTGTGCTTCTCCGTTGATGAAAAGACGTGAAAATGTCTGTTGCATGTTCTCTTAGCCAGGAAGACCCAATATAAGGGTCAGTGAAAATAATACGAAGTCATCTGAACTATCATAGTTCTCTCCTAAACCCCTTCCCTTCAATAGACACTGTTGTTTGTAATGGTACACTATATTTGATTTACTATTTTGTTGCTAGAAAATGAGGTTTTAAAGAAATATTTCAGACACCTTTGGCAACTGTGAATGCTCCCAGTTGCTCTTATCGTAGTTTTGTAAGCATATCTAAGCTAGTGGTTGAAGTTGAAGAAACCCAGGAACAAACACTCTTCTTCTGCCTCCTGTTTCACATGTGGAGGTCTGGATTTGATTATCTGTCTCCTTATTTCTCCTCTCTCCATGCAAGGAGAGGTGGAAATCTGCTAGACTGGGCTTTTGTGTCCAGGAAGGCGCAACTTGTATATGGATCTCTGATTCATCTCGTATATATATATTAGATGATTAGATCTAAACTGAAACCTACTGAAATAAACTTAGTGTCATAATAAAGAACTTATACTTGGACCAGTGAAGTAGCTGGACCGGCATAGCTTTTATGCCTTGGTCATATGGTTTACTAATGCACATGAAAAGCTGTCATCGTTCCTTACTAACTGTTGAGTGAGCCAGGATGCGATTGTGATATTAATAAGTTGTTCTCTAATTGATGCATGATTAAATTCTTTTTAGTTGATTTGCATGATTCTTTCTACCGTGAAAGTGATGACTTCTTTCTGCAAATAACAACATTCAACAATTAATCCTGATCACTCAACTTAATTCTTTGTTCCACCCCAACACTCATTTCTTCTATGTTTGCTTTATACCATGTACTTATAGATTCTTTATAGCTGACAGCTACCTTTCAGACTAAAAACAAAGCATATTATTTTTTTGTAGTTCTTACAATGTTTGTATGTCACTATTCTATATTTGAATGGAACTGTCATTTGTTATTGAAAATCTTTCCTTTGTGTTACTAATCATAATACAAACTTTGTTATCTAGCTGTTCCAAATAAAGAGTGGAAGCCAAAACAAACGAACAAACCCGCCCAAGCTGAAAATGTTACCCATGATGATGTTGCTGTTACTGTAGAGGTTGTTCCACAGTCAGTTCCTGCACCGACTTCCATTAATAAGGAAGATATCTCTTCGGGATTGGACAAAAGACTTGGTGATATGCAGTTATTCGACAAGCAGCATGTCATTATTCCGGATCATCTTCAGGTCACAGAGTCGGAAAAATACGGACTCAGTTTTGGCAGTTTTGGCACCAGTTTTGAACAAGCTCCGAGCTTTCCAAATGACCATGGGAGTGAGAAGAGCTCTATACTGCCTGAATATGAATCATCACAAGATCTGGAGGAAGTTGCGGAAGAACCTGCCTCTAGGTTTGTATTTTAGTTCCGGTCTTTCTTCTTATGCAATGTCTGGTTTAGTAAACTAGACGCTTATGCTTAGTAAACTAGGTGCCATGTTTTCCATACTTAATGGTGGATTTTTGTAGTGTGTGTGTGGATAGTAAATGTTTGCTCTTAGCAGTAATCTCCTCATTTTTGGTACATAGAATCCTTCCTGATGGTAAAGATATGGACCCAGTGGCAGAAAATTGCTTGCTTCTGCTTCGAGGAGTTTCCATTAGATTCAGTCAATTGATGTTTGTTATGGTTCTAAATCAAATTGTTAACTTCATTTTAATAGTGTTTGGATTTTGTTAGCATATTTTATCCACATTTGAGTTAGTTGTGCGCTTCATTCTTGCCAACCCATGCCTTGATAATGTTGTGTGTGAATCCCAATTTGTCAAGCCAGATGCCGGGGGGAAATTACTGCGTAGTAGTGAACCCACAAAAGTCCTTTGAACAAAACGGGGCCTTTCAGTACAAATTTGCTTCTGAGAGGTCATGGAGCTTTCTTGCAGTACAAATTCTCTGCATGTTGGGCTTTTCATTTTCCCCAATATTTTCTTGTAGCTTTCTTGCAGTACATATATCTCAGCATATAACAATAGCTATCGCGGTCCTAAACCAATATTAGTTTTTCACCATTTGTGTTTCTTGTGATTGAAGTTATTTTCTGCGTCCGAACTGACATTTTTGTCACGAGTTTCCGTGTGCTGTCATGAAGTTTAGTAGTACCTTTCAGTTTCCATGTCCTTAATAGTTGTTTTGTAACTTAATTGCAGTCATCAGAGTGCATCCTCCACTGTTGAAGTGGCAGCTGAATCTGGTCAGCAGCAGCTGACTGCTGAAATGACTGATAATATCTCGCCTCAAGAGGCGGATAATTTGTCCAGTACTCCTAAAGTTGCAGAATTCGATGAATCAAAGGACACAGCAGCTTCACACATGCCCCAAGATTCTTTCCAAAATGCGTACTCAACATTTGCAGTTCCATCGCAATCGCAAGGGAACCAGATTCCGTTACTAGAGACATCTGAATATCAGGCATGTGCTGCACTTATTTGACCTATGCTTGTGTTGATATATTTTTTCTTTTATTTATATGAAAGTGGTATCATGCATGACTGCAAAGTCACTTTCGGCCCACTAGATTAATTTTAATTTTCTCTGTTTGAAGTTGCATGTTGGATCACTTTACATTGCTCTACTTTACTGGAAATATTATTCCTTAGCAAACAGTAGACTTTCTAGCTGGTCTACATTCTTAACCTTAGTGCGCTTGTTTACAAGCCAATTGTTCTGTCCCAAAGGGCTGACACGATTGTTGTTGGCCTTGGCCAACCTTCTATTTTCGTGGTGTGCTTCCCGACATGAGGTGCTTCAGAGTAGACTACCCTTTATAACCTGCCACTCCATGCTTCAGAGTAGACTACCCTTTCTAACCTGCTGCCACTCCATACTATCCTGTCTCCTGCCTAATCGCTCTAATTTTGAAGTATAACACTGTTTTGATATAATACTGCCAAATTGCGCATACAGGTGCAACAACCAAACGATTTTTCAGCGAACTATTATACACAAATTTATCGGCCAATGGCTGATGCCGATGGCCATATCTCACCATTTACTGCTCCTGGAGCTGCGATGAAGTCTGGGAACATGCCAGTTCTGCCTTCTCAAACTGGCCAGACTCCAGAGGTTTGCATCTAGACCTTTCTACATATTCAATTGTTCTGTTGCATCTCAGTTGCTGAGCCTGTTGAAACCTTTGCCAATCAATGTTAGTTAATTTATGTATCTGATTTAAATATATTTTGTGTTCATTGCATCACCATGTTTTTCATCCATTTCCTTAATTGCTTTTCATCCTCAATAGTTAGATTGGTCAAATGTTGATGTTGTTTCTCTCTATGGTGTCAAAATTTCAAACACGAGTCCCAACCTGCAGACTTCAGTTTGTTTTTAACAGCTGAATGCAGTAAATAATTTCCAGCATTTCCTTTTCAGCTTTTTTATGTTTCCTCTAAACACCTATAGTATCCTTTTTCAGTATATTCTTTTGACTATTCTCTTTTAACTACCACAGGAACTCAACTCAGTGATGCTGTCTTCGTCTGGACCCACTCCACTTGCCACTCCAACTCCTGGAGCTGTTCCAAGTTCTATTTCTATTCCGCAACAGCCTCTTCCTATGTTCCGTCAGCCTATGGGTGTACATGTACCCCATTATCAACCTAGCTTTATCCCATACAATCAGTATATCTCTCCTTTCTATGTTCCACCACATGCCCTTCACCATTTCATGGGCAATGCTGCGTTTCCTCAAGCTCCTTCACCTGGAAGCATGTATCCACCTGTAAGTTCAGCTGTTGCACCCCCAGTCAAATACTCAGCCACAGCATACAAACCTGGTGCCAACACTGGAAGCCAGACATATGCTGTAGCGCCTGGTGCCTATGGAACATATGGTTCTAATCCACCAGTCTATACAAATAACAATGTGGTGGCAAGCGGAACTTCGGCAGAGAACGGTGACGTCAGTGGATCACAATTCAAAGAAAATAACATCTATATTGCCGGACAGCAGGTAAACTTTTATGCATGTCTGGGAAATCTGTACTTAGCTTTCTTTATAATATCTGAATTCTTGGAATTTCCTTGCCATTGACGAGTAGAAGATATAAGATTTGTTTTGGGATTATTTTAGTTGAGTACCTGCTTGGAGATGTAGTATATGGAAATTTCATGTGTGGTTATTAGCATATTGGGCTGCTATGAGCCATTCCGCTGTTAATGTTTGCCCTTTTAATGGCTTCACGTCCTAAATTCATGGCTTATTAGCTTGAGCTGTGATGCAGTTGCACAATAACTAAGCTCTCTGAAAATACTTGCCAGTACTACTGTAAAACCAGGATAAAGCTCATAAACATATGCAGTTGGCATTTTGTCTTCTTAGTGTTACTTAGCAAATTTCGCTGCTTGGCATGTAGTATTTGTTACACTAGTTTCTCACTGCTTGGTACATCTTGACAGAGTGAAGGCTCCACTGTCTGGATTCCTGCACCTGGACGGGACCTATCTGCTCTCCAATCTAGCTCCTTCTATGGCCTGCCTCCACAGGGGCAGCACCTGGCATTTGCCCCTGCCCAAGCCGGTCATGGTGCCTACGGAGGGATGTACCACCCAGCACAGACTCTTGCTGGAGCTGCCGTTCACCCTCTTCTCCAGCCATCGCAGACAATTGCTGGAGCTGTTGAAATGGTTGGGCCGCCTGCCAATGGTTATCAGCAGCCGCAACATGCTCAGATGAACTGGGCTAACTATTGACCACAGGCAGTATATTCTTGCGAGTAGCCACCATAGGATGAACAAAGAGAGCAGTCATTTGTTGGATACCTCAAAAGTGTTGGTAAAGGAAGTTTTCCAGAGTTTTCAGCATAGGGGGTGCCTGATCAAGAGTGTATATATCATCAAGCATGGGTGATTTGCAGGGAAGGGTTGCAGATTCCCAGATGGTCTAAGTGTTCGTTCGTCACTGGTTTGATTTGTAGCAGGAACTGACCATTATGTTAGACAATGAGGGTCTACGCAGGTACCCGTTCTTTTGCCTCGCACCCCCACATCATTTTAAGTTTTGCTGCAAGAAAGTTCCGAGCTTCGTCTCTCTTGAGGTAATAGTTGCTCTGGACTTCGGAGTCATGGTATGGAAGTGAGCTAGGGGGATTTTCATTCTTTCCGCTGCTTTACATGTAAAGTAGTAAATTTTGGTGCTACGAGGACATGTCTGTACTGTTTGTACTTGGGTGTAATATGAACAGTAGTATAAACCAATCCCGAAGTTGTAGCAAAGCTTTATTTCCTTTGCGTTTTCTGATATTTGGTTTACTAATAACATTCTGACGTACTCCCACTGTAAAGAAATATAAGAGTGTTTAGATCACTAAAAGTAGTGATCTAAATGCTCTTATTTTTCTTTACAGAGGAAGTACGTACCAACGAGGTTTTGACGGTTGATGTGCTGCATATTCCTCCTATAATAAAACCAGAAGTAGTTACCACTCTATTGCCAATAGGGCAGGAAGGTTGTCAAATTAAGCTAGTGAAATTCGTGCTAACGTGAAATCAGGATCAGTAACACATACTCCGTTGAAATGATGATGAAATTAGTTTTGAGTAAAATGTGCTTGGTTAATTCCAGGTTTTTGTGATGCACAGTTATGTTGGGGTTTTTATTATCGGTTCTGCCACTAGTTCCATACTAAATTTTGTCACGAGAAGTTTCTAGTACTCGGAATGCCATCCCTCTGTTAAGCGCGTGCTTAGCCTAACCCACAATGAGAGTAACATAGGTGGTAACATCACACTTATCTAGGCAAAATGGATGATGTGGCATGTAATTAATGAAGAAAAAGATACATGTAGTAACATAGCTAGTTACTGTAACATCACACATATCAAGAAAAGATGAGTCTACAACTTAATAAATAAAGTGATGCATGATACTACAACACATATGTTACTACCTATTGTGGAGTTAGGCTGGTCACAATGGGCAGGAACATAAGGTAGTAACATACACACTTATCTAGACTATGTTACTACTCCCTCCGTCTAGGTGAGTAAGTCATCTTAGGTTGTGCACCGTGACCAAGGCAGCGTGAAAAACAAGAGAAGTTAATGTTCATTTGCTAATTAATAGCATTGCATGCAATGAACTGACCACTGCATGTCGTGTTTGGTAGCCTCAAGTCATTAAAAGCAGACACACCCCATATCTCTTATTGGTTGATTCCTTTGTTTATGCCAAGAAACAAAAAACGAGATGAGAGTTAATGTACCGTGCCTAAGTGTTTTGGGATTATTTGGTTTTCGTAAGATGACTTACTCACCTAGACGGAGGGAGTACCTCCACAGTTGGTAGGAACATGTAGGTAGTGTCATGCAACGATGCATTTATTAGCTTATAGACACATTGTTTCTTGAAGTGTGTGATGTTCCGGTAACTTAGCTAGTTATCACAAGCACCCCACTCTTCATTAAATATGTGCCACATAAGCAACGTTGTATTAAAATATGTGATGTTACTCCTAAGAGCATGGTTAATAATATAGCCAGCTGCTGGCTATATGATGTTGCCATGTCACATATAGGCAAGTTTATAGCCAACAAGTACAATAGCTAGATATAAATATGTACTACTTTGTTGATACATGGCCCACCACACTCTCTCACAAAGTACCTAGGAGCACGTGCTGCAGCCGGCTGTTAACTAGTAGTCCGCTTCTCTTCTCTCTTCTCTTCTCTCTCTTCCAAGTAAGCGAAAATATAATATTTAATGTCTTACAGCCCGCCTACATCACCTTATTGTACTTGCTCTAAGTTTCATTCCATTGGGACCAGCCTTAGTAACATATAGACTAGTAACATATGCATGTTACTACTTTAAATTACTATCCATTGTGACTAGTCTTAGAAATGATAGTTAGCACTTTTATAGTTTGGTCAAAGACCATTGACCGGGGTATTTTGTTCATTTCACTCCGGCCAATCGGCTTTGAGCGTTACTGATGGCGAGTTGCATTTTGGAGCAGCCATTTAATGAAAGGATGGCATTTTTTGAGTTGTTGAAACTTGTAATGGTAAAATGAAGTAGTGTGACCAAAACAGATAAAAACCCTATGTCAGTAAATAATTTTGGTCACGGGCTGTATTGAATTATCAGGAGAAAGCATAGATGTGAACTACTCCCTCAGTAAGACATTTTTTTAACACTAACTAGAGTCAAAAAACGTCTTACATTATGGAACGGAGGGAGTAGAACAATTCTATTTTTAGGTAGAATCAGGATAATTCTTTATTCGCTATCACAAGAAGTAAACAGAGCATTTCAAATTTCAAATTTCGAAGAGAGTTCACCCAAGGTGAGTGGTGTGGCAAGTTCAAAAGTATAAACATGAGGGCATGACCAATGCATAGCCTTAAGGTGATGCTTCACATGCCATGTAGGATCGGATAACAGAAAAAGTAGGTTCGGGTGAGGAAGCAGGATCCTCTTCAGAAAACGGGTTCTTAAAGAGAAAAAATGTGATCCGGTGCATAAAGTTGGAAAAGTTAAAGTGAAGAGGAGGGATGCATGTCTAGTGTGAGTCACTTTCTAATCTTTGATGAGGCCCACTAGTAGTAGCTTGCATTGAGGAGAAAAAAAATCAACACATATGCCTCAAATTACTTTTTGTCATGAGGCATATGTATCCATATGCTACCATTGTACATGCCCTGAGTGGTGTGGTCAACAGTACTACTGTAGGCTGCTTTTCCTTCCCAAAGCCTGATCCAAACGTACTCCGTACCTCCCTCCGTCCCTGCTACTGCTTCTTGCAAAGCCAGACATGGCCGGAACCCGTCCAAAAAAAAGCCAAACCATGGCCGAACCATCTCTCCCGACGACACCGCCGGTGGAGGAGATACAGACGGAGGCTGCGACGTCGGGGACGACGGTCGATGCCCTCCCCGTGGACAGCCTCCGCAACATTCTCCGTCGCCTCTCCCTCGCCGACCTTCTCCGTGCCGCCCTCGCCTGCCACCGCTGGCGCCGCGTCGCCGCACGCTGCCTCCCCCGCACCGCCCCTCTCCTCGGCTACTTCTTCCACCCCACCGCCACCGGTTTGCCGCCGCCCATGCCCAAGCCATCCAAGGAAATTGACACCCCCGCCGTCTTCGCTCCCTTGGACGCCTCCGCCCCGAACCTCTCCCTCGACTTCGCTCCGGGGGCCTCCCGCTTTGTGCTCCATGACTGCCACCAAGGCCTCCTGCTTCTCCAACCGCTCGGGTCGCTCCCCAAGGGGATCCTCCCACGCTTCCTCGTCATCGACCCGGCCACCCGCCGCCGCGTGCTCCTCCCGCCGCCGTCGCGCGGCACGGTGCCCGACGACCACCGCTGGCGCCGCTCCAGGTACTACATCGGCTCCGCACTTCTCTCCCGCGCGCACCCGAGCAAGCTCTGCTTCGAGGTCGTCTGCTTCGCCATCGACGGCGGGCACCCGCGCGTCTGGGTCGCCTCCGTGGACGACGGCCGATGCAGCTGGCGCGCGCTCCCGCGGACCATGGAGGTAGAGGTCGATTTTGACCCCTGGTGGTTCGAGGGACGCTGCGTGCACGCCGCCGGGAAGCTCTACTGGCACATCTGCAACTCCTACCGCATGCTCGTGCTGGACCCTGCGACGCTGCACTTGTCCTACCTTCTTGCGCCAGCTGCACTGTCGGACCATTTGTCCCCATACCGCGTCGGGGAGACGCCGGAGGACGGACTGCTCTGCCTCCTGGCCGTGGAGAGTCGTTCGAGGCAGCTGCAGCTCTGGGTCCGCGGGGAGGCCAGGGGGAGCGACAACGGCTGGCAGCTTCTGGAGAGGGAGATGCTCAACATGCGCGTGGTGTGGGACGCAGTGCCAGGCCTGCCCGATGACCTCGCCCACAGGATCTTCAGTGTTTGGCCCAGCGACATGGATGCGGGGCGTACCGGCAAGGTGTTCATCAAAACCATGGGATACGGGCGCTACTCCTTACATCTGGACACCGCCAAGATCGAGCGCCTGCACACCAAACATGGCAAGGAGTACGGCCACCCGATCTACGCCTACTTCCTCGCCTGGCCGCCTGCGTTCCTCGCTCCAGAACACTGACTTTCCGGTGATTGGTAGAACCTCCTTTCCTCTTCAAGATGCCGCTCATCGATGTTGCTTGATCATGCACTTGCTTAATTCCTCAGATCATTTCCTATGTGGCTGCCTTGAGTTGTTCCTTGCATGTGCATGCGGTGATAGGTGCATTCGATTTAGTTTACACTGCTGGCGTTGGTAGCACACATATATCCATTTGTTGTCGGATTTTTCAAAGTTGCCAGGATTTCTTATTGCAAGTTTACACTGCTGGCGTTGGTAGCCTCTGAAGTCACTGTGCTCAAAGTGGTAACGAGTGTGAAGCAATCATTCCAAAATACCATGTCTGTTTTAGAATTTCTAGTCGATTTCTTTCTTGATTCCTCTAGGTTTCGATATATGCTGGTGGTAGAAGGTCTAATGCATACATATACATTTTTCCTCTACATGGATCATAGTCTCTAGTCTCTACTCTCTTAGCTACACTGCACGCATGTTCATTCCTATCCTGGTCTGTCATATTTCGCATACCAAAGCTTCCACAATTCGATAGAGTTTGTGGAACGAATCAAATGTTGCTATTTGTTACAGCCGTTAACAACTAGAACGAAATAGAATAAACATTCCTACTTGTTCTGCTGATCGCAGCCATTAGTTAAACATTAGCTAAACTCTGCCTTAAAAATGAGAGAGCTAGAAATAACCCTAACGGTGTTTCCTAAAATTTGGTCATTTTTTTATTGAATGACTAATATTTGGTCACTTAGAAGAGCAAAGAAACGTTAATGATGTTCATTGTCTCATTAGCACTTAAATAGTTTTATTTTCCCATGGAAGTACCTTATATTTTGAATTTTTGATTGCTTGAAATGATTAAATGCTGTCAGCAGTCTTTTGCTTTACTTGTACACGGGCTTGATGTTGTTCATCGTCTCATTAGCACTTAAATATTTTTTTTTGAGACCTTTTACGGTACATCAAATCATCCTGGGCCGTTTATTTTTATGAATGAGTGGTCCAGATGCGGATATACTACACCAAAATTAGTGTAGTATATTAAGGCATCAAGGGTGTTTTAGGCAATTCAATTCCTTATACTGAATTTAGGTTTTCTGATGGAATTTATATGCGCAAGTGTCCATCCGTAAGGGAATGTATAATATCCTGGTTGATCACGATCTGGTTCCCATGAAGCTCGTCCACTCCGGCGGTCCGGCCGGCGAAGATGTCCGCCTCGGAGATGCTGGCCGTGGCGAGCTCGTCCTGCGGTTATCCTTCCCTGCTCGCACTATCACAGAATAGTTGGGAAGGGCGTCAGATGTTAATGGTACCTGCGCAAGGGGGCACCTAAATTCAAAAGCTACACAATCATGAATCATCCGAACCACTCCTCGCCGACGTTCCTGTTTGATGTTTGCGAGGTCCTTGTGCATCCCGAACGACCACGCGTCAACTACAGGGGACGCAATGTAAACAAAACTGCGGGAAGGCAGCCATGGCGTCGACCACCGCCGCGTCGAGCAAGTCTTACTGTCGGTCGACGAAGAAAGTGTCAAGCCGCGAGTCCCATCAGTCAAGCATGAACGCCGACGTGTGTGCAGCGTTCCGTCCACCAGTTCATCGCCTCATCAGTTCTCCCGCTCCAGGCTACAGAGGTCCGCCTGCCCAAGAATATTGGCTAGTGATCTCCTTCTTTTGCAGGCATCGATCGTGAGTAGATGCAACTGCTACAGGACATGATTTTCCGTTGAATTCGTGCAGTACGTATAAAGTGGAGGCCAGCTACATGTGTGTATACCTTTGAACTCGACGAACACCACAATGCCGTGTCGTGCTTAGCGGCTGCCGAGGCACAGAGCTGTGCTCATCGTGTACAGCAGCGCAGTGCAGGCGACGGGGCGAGCGAAGACCAATCGGCAGCCGTTTATGCAGCACGAGGAGACATGGTCGTGGGGCAGTCTAATAGGAAATTACTAAGCTGTCCTCGAGTTAAACTCGGAGTTGAATCATATTGGCCGTTGGATCAACCTAATACTACTGCTTAAATTTGGTAGTATGATGCACCGTAAAAAATCTCTTTTTTTTTTTCGTGGAAGTACCTTATATTTTGATTTTTTTTATTGCTTAAAATCATTAAATGCTGTCAGCAGTCTTCAGCTTTACTTGTACACTGGCACGCTTAATGTTTGTGATCGCAGTTTGCTTGTACTCCTGGTGCCTATGGTTGAACCGCACGGTTGTGTATCGTGGACACACAACCAGATTTAATCGTCTCCGTAGGGCTAAAGTCTTCAATCTAGGCAGATCGACGTTCTAGCTTAGTTTCAAAAACCAAAGACGTTCTATCTTAGTTTCAATCTAGGCAGACGCGAAGCTTGTGGCACCACGATTCCGTCAAACCTGCCGCGACCCAACTTTGCTCATCGGGAAACAGGCCACGTAAAGCTATGCTCAATTAGTTTCGCAGTCTGGGGCAAGCCTTTTATACTTACTTGGGAACCAAAGGGAGACAGTTTCCTATCTGGTGTAAGTTATCGCTTTTCAGTTTTCACTGTGCAAGCCAAAGCTGAGTAAACTGTAAAAGCAAGGGTCTGTTGTTTACATACTGCAGGGCTGGACAGTGGGCTGACCGAAGATAAAGGATGGTGCCGGACAGAGAGCAGTTGAAGCTTTTGAAGCTCTCTACCCATAGCGTTGCTTTACATTGTAGAGTACAGACTAGAGACGCTTTCTGTTGTTGGTCAGCAATGCAGTTTCCAGTTCGGTGGAAGTCTAATTTACGTAGCCAAAGCCGAGGAAAAAGCAAAGGATTTCTTGTCCCCATGCTGCAGAACTGGACAACACGCAGAGCTGTGTTCGCTAGGGTGATCCCTCGTTCTTGCCCTTGCCACTCAGATGATTACTCGTGGCGCTACAAAAGTGGGCCCATGCAACACGAGTAAATGGGTTAAAAAGCATCCAAGCACCATAACTTGTCTAGAATGTAATGATTTGGTCCTAGAAGTTGAAAAGTTCACCCGCCGTCCTAAAACTTGTGGCAGATATAACAGTATAGTCCGAGGGTAACTCCAATGCACAACCCCAAACGAACGTCCGTTTGGGAAGCCAATGAGACCGTGTCAGGTCGGATTTGTGGATGCGCCCGGCGTGCACTCAACGCGCGGCCACATCTGAACCGTTGTGCATGCAAATCTAAAACAACAAAATATGTAACTAAATGGCAGCGGCCATAATTCACGCGAGCAGCAACGGTTCACGCTAGTTCATGCCGGTCGACAACAAAACCAACGGCCTACAGAATGGCCACCCTCAAGTTTCACGTCGGCAACAAAGTCAGCGTCCGGCACACTAGCCAACCTTTAAAATGGACATGTTTCTGATGCTGGCAACAAAGCCAACGTTCGGCACACGAGTCAGCCTTCAAAATGAACAAGTTTTTGGGCCGGCAACAAAGCCAGCGGCCGGCACACCAGCCAGCCTTCAAAATGAACGACCACAGTCCACATCCGAGGTCTCCCCTAGTTCACGCCGTCGCGGGCGAACATCTCCTTCTGCCGGTTCATGAACCAAGCCTTCCTCTCCGGTGACATGTTGTTCTTGTCGATGCTCATGATCGCGAGCTTGGCGACCTCCGCCGACGTGAGCTCCGTCCGCGGCTTCTTGGTAGCCTTCTTCTTCGCCGTGGGGCACGCGGCCGCGGCCAGGTTGCCGGAATTCGTCGGGCCGCCGACCATGGTGGAGGGACGGGAGGAAGGGCGCGGGAGGGTTTTGGGCCGAATGGAGGGAAAGTGTGCAGGTGTGTCCCCGATCGGCGGGCCAGGGGAGGACAAGGGCGCGTTCCCGCCCGTCCGCGCGCTGTCCTTTTCGACGCAAGCGCGGCCGAAATTTGGGCCGGGCATGGGTTGAAAGCGGGGCAAAAAATAGACATTGATCCGTTTTGTGATAGCCTGGCTTATTAGGGATGATAGATGATACGTCCAAAATGCATCACTATTTTGTATCATAATTTATCCTTATTCATTGATATATTTCACGTTACGGTGATGTTCTTATGTTGTTTTGGTCTATTTTACACAGTTTGCAAACTTTCCGATGCCGAAGCAGCAGACGCAGGATTCAGCAGTAAAAAGTGGACACTGAGTTGCTGAAGAAGAATACCTCCAAATTACCTGAAAATTGACGGGAGATATTTTTCAGACGGATCATGAAGGCACGCAAAAGGGCAACCAGAGGGGGGCCACAGGGTGCCCAGGCGCCCTGTGGCCGCGCCCCCCCTGGCCGCGCCGGGGGGGGGGGGGGGGCTTGGAGCCCCTGGCCCACCTCTGGCCGCCCCCTTTTGCATATATGCTCTCCGTTATCCAAAAACCCTAGAGACGGGAATTTTTACGGAGTTCCGCCGTCGCTCCGTGGCGGAAACCTACAGAGAAGAAAAAGCCATCTCCGGCGGGCAGATTCCGCTGGGGAGATCACCTCCCGGAAGGGGAGATCGTCGCCATCGTCATCACCATCGTCACTGGCATCATCGAGATCATCATCAACATCATCCCCAACATCAGCACCATCTCCATCTTCATCCAAATCTCATCTTACAATCGCAACTTGTGTTGTAACTCGTACTACCTATCCTCTCTGCTCCATCGGTGTTGATTACTACTTTGTGGTGGATGCTATTGGGTTTTGTTGGAGAAATATTATTATGTCCAGATTGTTTATCACCTATTTATCCCCACTGATCATGATCTCCTTTATGTCTCGTGAGTAGTTACCTTAGTTCTTGAGGACATGGGGAAAGTCTTGTTGTTAGTAGTCATATGCTGTTGAAGTAATATGTGTTGTTTGATACTTAAGTTGTGTTGTCATTCTACTAGTGGTGTTGTGTGAGTCGAACACCCAACACTTCGCCTTATTAAGGACCTAGGAGAATACATTGTGTATAAAGAATGCTTATGGTGGGTTGCCGGAGTGACAGAAACCTGAACCCCAGTTCGCACGCTTTTGCATAAGGGAATAATGGATCCTCGATCGTATTGCTATGGTTAGGCTTTTGCCTTAAATTCTATCTTGTATTTGCGGATGCTTGCCAGGTGTTTAATCATAAGAGTGCACTCATCTTAGTCTAGAGAGTGTACTAGCATAGATCCACCTACTCAACACTTATCAACACATAACATAGTATCGATACGGAATATGGTGAAAGCACATGACTACCTCTCCCGTGTGTCCTCAAGAACGCTTTAGTCTTTATAAGTTCAGTTGCTAGGCCTCTCCTTTGCTAAGAAAGGATTGGGCCACTTGTTACTCTCAGTGCCTTTTACATTGCTTGCTTTTACCTTCCTGTTGCCTATATCGAGAAAACCCCTAAAAAGTTATCTTTCAGTGTTTGCAGTAATTTCTTGCTCAGAATCGCTTATCAATACCTTCTGCTACTCGTTGGGTTCGACACTCTTACTTATCGAAAACGCTGCAATAGATCCCTTACGGTTGTGGGTCATCAATAGACTACTCATATCAAAAAGGAATTCCTTCTTTTCCGGAAGCTCATTCGGACAGAACTCCAAAGTTAAGCGTGCTCAACTTGGAGTAATTTCAGGATGGGTGACCGACCGGAAAGTTGCTCTCGGGTGCGCACGAGTGAGGACAAAGTGCACAGAAAAGACTAGCATTGATATGTGGGGCCAGTCTAGATCCGCCAAGAGTAAAGACCACCGGTGGGTGTGTCCGGGGCGTTACAAGTTGGCATCAGAGCCGACCCTCCCGGTTACATGGATGTTTGCGGTAGGTGCTCGGTCATGTTATTCATGACGTTTGTGACCCGTCGTGGCACACATCATGGCACATGTATCGGACTGGATGCACAGACGTTTGTGCCAAGAGGGAACGTTCCTATGGCCCGACGAGGACGTCGGTTCCTCTGAGTTGGGGTGTATGTGATAGCCTGGCTTATTAGGGATGATAGACTACTCATATCAAAAAGGAATTCCTTCTTTTTTGGAAGCCCATTCGGACAAAACTCCAAAGTTAAGCGTGCTCAGCTTGAAGTAATTTCAGGATGGGTGACCGACCGGGAAGTTGCTCCCGGGTGCGCACGAGTGAGGACAAAGTGCACAGAAAAGACTAGTATTGATATGTGGGGCCAATCTAGATCCGCTAGGAGTAACGACCACCGACGGGTGTGTCCGGGGCGTTACACATTTGCTCTGGTGCATTGGGCTGCCTGTTCTGTTCATTTACCCCCAAACGGACATGGCCCGACGATTTGGGGTCACGCATTGGAGTTGCCTTGAGTGAATCAAAGAGAGCCCAGTGGCGTCCAGGTGGCCGAGCCGGCCGTTGATTGAACTTTTGCAGATCCTCCTCTTCCACTTTTACTATCCAACCCGCACTACACGGTACCTGAATTAAATCAGTCTCATATTTATCCTCGCATCCGTTCCACACACATGTTCTGACTTGTCGGGGGCGACAGGCGCGCCGCGACAATCGACTGGTGCTGATGTCACCACCATGGCGTCATCGTCGGAGTTCACCGACGGCGTGGAGGCACCTCCGTTCGCTAATCTCGTCCGCCAGTTGGGTGTGTTCCCTCCCGACTACTATGAATCTTCCGCCTCCCTCTACTACACTCTATTGTGTTTGTCACCAGCTGGTTCCGTCATTCACAACACCACTAATCGGTGTGATTCGAGTACGATTCAAGGTCGTCTAGTGCTGTTGCTTGCGTAGGGTTCTTACAAGGCATTAGAGCTTGGGTTTGGGCCGACGATTTTAGGCTAGGGTTTTGGGCGATAATGTAGATGCTTCGTCTCATAAAGTGGGGTTTTAGGCCTGTTGTTCGTCAGTGAATCTAGTCGCGAATGGCTGTGTGTGCTTAAATGAAGCTCTTTTGTGCTCTTGAAGATGATTTTGTCAGAGTCAAATTTGTGCTAATTTTTTGAACTTTTTAGTTCAGTTAGGCAAATGTTGTCTCCACTGCAATTTCATTTATGTTCATGGTCATGCAGTTATGCTCAATGCTGTATTTTAATTATGCTCATGGTCATGCACAAGAATTGCTGCAACTTATCTAGTTCATTAATGATAAAAGTTCAGTTTTGTGGTAAGTTAACTGAATTTCACTCAGTGCACATGCTTGGAGTAAACTGGATATTTTTCACTGTTAAAGTTAAGTTTTATTTGGCTGAACATTTGTGGATGCAATGTTTAGTGCATACAATGGATATTCTTGTAGTTAACTGAATTTTGGATGCAGTGTTCAGTAATGCCACTAGTTAACTGAATTTTCTGTAGTTAACGAATTTTTCAATTACTGAATTTCCAGTTAAACGTAGTTAACTGAATTTGGTGCACCTTTGTAGTTCAATTATTTTGCTGCTCTTTTTAGTGCTTGCAATGTACACTTTTGGATGCAGTGTGTGATTCGTCAAATGGACAAAGGGCGGCTACTCATTTTTTTACATTGGAACTTGAGTATGGTGGCATTTTCTATGGACCAATCAGTAAGTTGGAGTACTTGAACCCTTTGTGGAGGTTCTTGACTATGTTGATTCTGCCACATTCCCTTATGAAGTCCTTGAAGAGCACCTGATTTGGTTGGGATATCCAGTGAGTGAGCACATAATTTATTGGTGCATATTGATAAAAAAAATCAGGTGGTTTGGTCAGAATTAGAGGTGATGATGACAACATATCACCAGAGTTAGTCTTGAGCATAAATTGCTTGGAATTATGGTTGGCCAATCAGATTTCATGAGTAATTTCATGGCTGATTTGATATGCACATTACCCTTAGTTCAGAGTCATGTGAGAATGGCCACCTCAAGTGTTGCACCAGCAAGTGCAACATCATTCCACAACCTCATTTCTATCACCGGGAAAGATCTTATTTTAGAGATTGCAACAAATGGAACAAAATCACAGAGTTTGCCGATTGAAGGTGCATAGCTCAATTTGCTTACTAAAGATGGACAAACATTTATTGAAGATATAGTGCTTTCAGATTCAGATTTGAGTGAAAGTGATTATGTTTCCCCTATCTTTAGAGCAGGGATGGTATTTGCTGATATGGTATAGGTAAGACATGCTTTTACTACATATTCAGTTAGGAATAGAGTATGGATCAAGAAGCTCAAGAGGCTACCCATGGCTGGTTAAAGCTGGCAATGACAAAAGGACTCGATGATTTGTCACCAAGAGCTATAATGCAGAGCATAGGTGCCAGAAGAAATGGAAGTTAAGGTCACTAATGGCTAAATTCCTATGCAAGTATTTCATAGATGAATTCAGAGATGACTAGAAGATGTCACTTGGTACATTTTCAAGAAATACCACCACCTAACGAATGGAAGCTAGCTAGGTCTAGAAGAGCAGCACTGAAGGAGATCCATGGCGATGAAGAAAAGTTCTTCAGTAGGATATGGGATTATGGGCATGAATTTAGGATAAGAACCCTGGGTCTATATTTCTTCTGTCAATTGAGCTGGTGAAAGACAAATATTTTCCACTAGGTAGGAAATGTTTGAAAACACTGCATCGGTCCTATGACGCATGTAAAAGAGGGTGACTAAAGGGTTGTGATACGTCTCCAACGTATCTATATTTTTTGATTGTTTCATGCTATTATATTATCAATCTTAGATACTTTTTACGCAATTTTATATCATTTTGAGGGACTAACCTATTAACTCAGTGCCTAGTGCCAGTTGCTATTTTCTGCTTGTTTTTGGTTTTACAAAAATCTGTACCAAACAGAGTCCAAACGCTATGAAACTTTTTGACAATTTTTTCTGGACGTCCTGACTACAAGACTCTCGACCCGTCTGACATACTTGAGAGGCTCAACACATATGAGTTTCAGCTATGTGAGAAAAGGGGCATCTATGGACCAAACTATGGCCGAACTCGTGCCTTGAAGGCAAAGGCTGTTTCCTCATCTGAAGAAGAATCTGACTGCAGTTCTGACGATCCTGAAGACATTGGCA
Organism: Secale cereale; assembly: GCA_902687465.1. Classification (NCBI taxonomy): domain Eukaryota; kingdom Viridiplantae; phylum Streptophyta; class Magnoliopsida; order Poales; family Poaceae; genus Secale; species Secale cereale. The sequence goes on from LR738713.1 coordinate 417,427,688, forward strand.
GAGTACTAGCGGTGCTTGTGAAGAAGTTTCAAAGGTTCTCAAGGAAGAAAAGCTTCGGAAAGTCTTCAAGATCCAGCTCAAGAAATGATGAAGCTTCCTCTCATGACTACAAGAAGAGAACTTGCCACAAGTGCAAGAAACCTGGTCACTACATTTCTGAGTGTCCACTTTGGGACAACGAAAACAACAAGAAGAAGAAGAGCAAGGAATATCATTCTGATGACAAGAAGAAAAAGAAGTTCTCAAAGTCTTCTTCCAAGTCTTCGTCAAAGTATTCATCATAAAAGAAGAGCTCATCTGGCAAGGTGACGATGTTACAGACCTAGGGTAGGGTCATAGGCCTGACCAAGGTGCCCCACCCAAGGTCACTACCCTGGAAGATCAAAAGACAAGGCCCACGACAATGGAGACAGTCGACTGAGAAGGTCCAAGAAGACACTTCACTCGACTAACTCATATACGCAGGACGACTCAACTCCACTCGACCGTACCAGGCACTCGACCTCCGAAGGACAAGCGCCTCTCGGAACAGCAACGGTCCCATATTTACTCACCGTAGTAAATACCTTAATTATCCTTTACTGCAGGCGTTATCAGTAACGCCTGCCTTAATGTACCTTCAAACCCTTGGTAACGTGGAGCATGGCCGGGGTCCTAGCGTACTATATAAGCCACCCCCTCCTCCAGAACAAGGCTTCGCACCTCTGTAACACACATATACACACCTCAGTCGACCAAGCCTCCGGGCAACGAGACATAGGGCTATTACTTCCTCCAAGAAGGGCCTGAACTCGCAAACACCCTGTGTACAACCTCGCCATAGCTAGAATCTTGCCTCTCCATTCGTACCCCCTACCCTTACTGTCAGACTCAGAACCACGACACAAGGCTCGTTCTTTTGTTGGCAAAGAGATGGATTTAGAGGAGGAGTCTGCTGCTACTTCTCGAGCTTGCATTGTATTCCCTCGAAGAGGAAAGGGAGACGCAGCACAGTAGCGTAAGTATTTCCCTCAGTTTTTGAGAACCAAGGTATCAATCCAGTAGGAGACCACGCGCGAGTCCCTCGCACCTGCACAAACAAATAAGAACTTCACAGCCAACGCGATAAGGGGTTGTCAATCCCTTTACGGTCACTTACGAAAGTGAGATCTGATAGAGATGATAGTTTATATTTTTGGTATTTTTGTTTATAAGAATAGAAAGTAAAAGCGGTAAAAGTAAAGTAGATGTAGATTGATATGTTGAGAATAGACCCGGGGGCCATAGTGTTCTCTAGTGGCTTCTCTCATGATAGCGATATTCTACGGCGGGTAAACAAATTACTGTCGAGCAATTGATAGAAAAGCGAATAATTATGAGACTATCTAAGCATGGTCATTGTATATAGGCATCACATCCAAGACAAGTCAACCGAAACGATTCTGCATCTACTACTATTACTCCACACATCGACCGCTATCCAGCATGCATCTAGTGTATTGAGTTCATAAAAACAGAGTAGCGCCTTAAGCAAGATGACATGATGTAGAGGGATAAACTCAAACAATATGATATAAACCCCATCTTTTTATCCTCGATGGCAGCAATACAATACGTGCCTTGCTGCCCCTACTGTCATTGGGAAAGGACACCGCAAGATTGAACCCAAAGCCAAGCACTTCTCCCATTGCAAGAACTATAGATCTAGTAGGCCAAACCAAACCAATAATTCGAAGAGACTTGCAAGGATATTATGAGCACACATAAAGAGTTCAAAGAAGAACCAAATATTTCTCATAGATAATCTTGATCATAAACCCACAATTCATCGGATCTCGACAAACAAACCGCAAAAACAGATTACATCGAATAGATCTCCTCGAAGACCGAGGAGAACTTTGTATTGAGATCCAGAGAGAGATAGAGAAGAAGCCATCTAGATACTAGCTATGGACCCGAAGGTCTGTGGTAAACTACTCACAACTCATGGTGAGGGCGATGATGATGATGTAGAAGCACTCCATGATGGATCCCCCCTTCGGCGGAGCTCCGGAACAGGCTCCAAGATGGGATCTCACGGGAATAGAAGGTTACGACGACGGAATTAGGGTTTTCTCTCTGTTGCTGATGGTTTCGGGGTACGTAGACTTATATAGGAGGAAGGAGGACACCGGGGGACGCTCGAGGGGCCCACGAGGCAGGGGGCACCCCCACCCTCGTGGGCACCTCGTGGCTCCCCTTTCGTGGTTCTCAAGTCTCCCGTGCGTGATTTTCTCCAAAAATATCTCTCCCGAAGGTTTCATTCCGTTTGGACTCCGTTTGATATTCCTTTTCTGCAAAACCCTGAAACGGGCAAAAAACAACAATCTGGACTGGGCCTTTGGGTTAGTAGGTTAGTCCCAAAAATGATATAAAAGTGTATGACAAAGCCCATTATACATCCAAGACATCATAAATAATAGCATGGAACAATAAAAAATTATAGATACGTTGGAGATGTATCAAGCATCCCCAAGCTTAATTCCTGCTCGTCCTCGAGTAGGTAAATGATAAAAACAGAATTTTGGATATGGAATGCTAACCAACATAGTTTTTCAATGTAATTCTCTTAATTGTGACATGAATGTTTAGATCTGAAAGATTCAAGATAAAAGTCTATATTGACATAAGAAATAATAATACTTCAAGCATACTAACAAAGCAATCATGTCTTCTCAAAATACTATGGCTAAAGAAAGTTATCCCTACAAAATCATATAGTCTGGCTATGCTCCCTCTTCATCACACAAAATATTCGTATCATGCACAACCCCGATTTCAGCCAAGCACTTGTTTTCATACTCTATTCTTTCAAACCTTTCAACCTTCATGCAATACATGAGCGTGAGCCATGGACATAGCACTATGGGTGGAATAGAGAGGTGGTTGTGGAGAAGACAAAAAGGAGGGAGATAGTCTCACATCAACTAGGTATATCAATAGGCTATGGAGATGCCCATTAATAGATATCAATGTGAGTAAGTAGGGATTGCCATGCAACGGATGCACTAGAGCTAAAAATGTATGAAATCTCAACAAAAGAAACTAGTGGGTGTGCATCCAACTTGCTTGCTCACGAAGACCTAGGGCATTTGAGGAAGCCCATCGTTGGAATATACAAGCCAAGTTCTATAACAAAAATTCCCACTAGTATATAAAGTGACTAAGCATGAGACTCTCTACAATGAAGAACATGGTGCTACTTTGAAGCACAAGTGTGGAAAAAAGATAGTAGCAATCGTCCCTTTTTTCTTTTTTTTTCTTCTGTTTTTTGGGCCTTTCTTTTTTTCTTTGGCCTTTTTTTTTGCGGAGGGGCTTTATTGATTTAGCCTTTCCTCCCATGGGACAATGCTCTAATATTGATGATCATCACACTTTTCATTACAACTCGATATTACAACTCGATACTACAACAAAGTATGACTCTATATGAATGCCTCCGGCGGTGTACCGGGATGTGCAATGAAATAAGAGTGACATGTATGAAAAGTTATGCATGGTGGCCTTGCCACAAATACGATGTCAACTACATGATCATGCATGGCAATATGACAATATGATGCGTGTCATATGAACGAAACGGTGGAAAGTTGCATGTCAATATATCTTGGAATGGCTATGGAAATGCCATGATAGGTAGGTATGGTGGCTGTTTTGAGGAATAATATGGTGGCTGTTTTGAGGAAGGATATATAGTGGGTGTATGGTACCGGCGAAAGTTGCGCGGTACAAGAGAGGCTAGCAATGGTGGAAGGGTGAGAGTGCGTATAATCCATGGACTCAACATTAGTCATAAGAACTCATATACTTATTGCAAAAATCTATGAGTCATCAAAACAAAGTAATCAACGCATGCTCCTAGGGGGGAGGTTGGTAGGAGTTAACCATCGCGCGCCCCCGACCTCCACACAAAGGTTGACACTTTACAAATACCTCACGCTCTAACTTCGTCACATAGCGGTTCACCATACGTGCATGCTACATGAATCACTAACCATCACACAAGTATTTCTCAATTTCATAATAACTCCACTAGAATGACTCTAATATCACTATCCTCATATCTCAAAACAATTATCAAGCATCCAACATCTCATCATATTCAATGCACTTAGTGTGAAAGTTTTTACTACATTGATATTGGATGTCTATCATGTGAAGACTAGTTTTATAGCCTAAACACATTACCATGCTGTTTTAATAGACTCTCAAATAGATAAAAGTGAAGCATGAGAGTTCAACAATTTCTTCAAAATATTATCACCACCGTGCTCTAAAAGATGTAAGTGAAGCACTAGAGCAAAAACTATTCAACTCAAAAGATATAAGTGAAGCACATAGAGTGTTCTAACAATTCCTAGGCCATATTTAACTCTCTCAAATAGATGTGTTCAGCAAGGATGATTGTGGCAAACTAACAAGCAAAGACTCAAATTATACAAGACGCTCCAAGCAAAACACATATCATGTGGTGAATAAAAATATAGCTCCAAGGATAGTTACTGATGGATGAAGACGAAAGAGGGGATGCCTTCTCGGGGCATCCCCAAGCTTAGGCTTTTGATTGTCCTTGAATTTTATTTGGGGTGCCATGGGCATACCCAAGCTTAGGCCTTTGCTACCCTTTGTTCCATAGTCCATCAAAGCAATACTCTAAACTTGAAAACTTCACAACACAAAACTTAGACAAAAATTCTCGTGAGCTCCGTTAGTATAAGAAAGCAAACCACTACTCAAAGGTATTGCAATGAATTCATTCTTTGTTTATATTGGTGTTAAACCTACTGTATTCCAACTTCTCTATGGTTCATACTTGCCAATACTACTCATAGATGCATTGAAATAAGCAAACAACACACGAAAAACTGAATCTGTCAAAAACAGAACAGTCTGTAGTAATCTGCAGGTTTCGCATACTTCTGTAACTCCAAAAAATTCAAACTAAATTGGTAAACGTGAGGAATTTGTCTAATAATCATCTGCAAAAAGAATCAACTAAATAGCACGCTCCCGTAAAATCTGATGACCATTCTAGCGAACGCTAACGATTCTATTTTTCACAGCAAGATCACATAAACTTCACACAAGTCTTCCAAAGGTTCTACTTGGCACAAACACTAAACAAACCATGAAACCACATCTAAACAGAAGCTAGATGCAATATTTGTTCCCTAACAGCAACAAAAGCAAAAAATATAAAATTGGGTTGCCTCCCAACAAGCGCTATCATTTTACGCCCCTAGCTAGGCACGATACAAGATAGATCTAGGTATTGCCATCCTTGGAAGGCAATTCTTTTATTAAGCACTTATGATTCTTAGGCACTTCTTTGTCCCTATTAATAATCAAACTCTTGGGCAAGAAATCAAGAAATTCTAAAGTGTCAAAAGGGTCTCTTGCAAAAGTAAGAAAATTAGGGTGAACACTTATGGATTTGAGATCCGCAATTCCTTTACTAGATGTTTCACCCTTGTCTTTAGGGACATACATGAACTTAGATAATTTAGTGGTAGAGATATTTGGAGTAGTTTTTAGAGCAGAAAGAGCAGAACCCACATTAGTGATAATATCCTCAAGCTTATTGATTCTAGTAGAATCCTGATCTAGCTTTTCTTTAACTATGGGCTCCTTTTCCTTAAGATTTTTCAGAGCAACTCCTACCTTAGATCCATATTGGGTAATTTCATTATGGATTTTTCTATCCATGTTCTCTACCAGTTCTACCGTAGCAACTTTGTTTTCAATGATTTCTAACCTTTGCATATAATGCTCCAAAGTTAAAACGGTCCCATTAACCATAAGAGGTGGTGAGCCAAATAATTCAGTCATAGCATTATAAGAATAAAAGGTATGGCTACCCATGAAATTCCCTCCGGTAATGGTATCTAAGATAAATCTATTCCACGGAGTTATGCCAACATAAAAATTGCGAAGAAGCACGAAAGTGGAAAGCTTCCTATTGGATCTATTTTGAGCATTGGAAATTCTATACCAGGCATCTTTTAAGTTTTCTTCCTCCCTTTGTTTAAAGTTGAGGATCTCACTCTCGGGAGTGTTGATGATGATAGGTGTTCTAGACATGATGACAGGCAAGCAAGCAATACACACAAACAAACAAGAAGCAAGTGAATGATAAACACACGACAGAAGAAGGGCAAATAAAACGGCAAGGGTGAAGTGGGGGAGAGGAAAACGAGAGGCAAAAAAATGTAATGCGGAGGATAATGGTTTGTGATAGGTACTTGGTATATGACTTTTGCGTAAGCCTCCCCGTCAATGACTCCAGAAATTCTTCTTGCTACTTCCCGAGCTTGCGTTGTATTCCCTCGAAGAGGAAAGGGAGATGCAGCACAATAGCGTAAGTATTTCCCTCAGTTTTTGAGAACCAAGGTATCAATCCAGTAGGAGACCACGCGCGAGTCCCTCACACGTGCACAAACAAATAAGAACTTCGCAGCCAACACGATAAGGGGTTGTCAATCCCTTTACGATCACTTACGAAAGTGAGATCTGATAGAGATGATAGTTTATATTTTTGGTATTTTTGTTTATAAGAACAGAAAGTAAAAGCGGTAAAAGTAAAGTAAATGTAGATTAATATGTTGAGAATAGACCCGGGGGCCATAGTGTTCTCTAGTGGCTTCTCTCATGATAGTGATATTCTACGGCGGGTAAACAAATTACTGTCCAGCAATTGATAGAAAAACGAATAATCATGAGACTATCTAGGCATGATCATTGTATATAGGCATCACGTCCGAGACAAGTAGACCGAAACGATTCTGCATCTACTACTATTACTCCACACATCGACCGCTATCCAGCATGCATCTAGTGTATTGAGTTCATAAGAACAGAGTAACGCCTTAAGCAAGATGACATGATGTAGAGGGATAAACTCAAGAAATATGATATAAACCCCATCTTTTTATCCTCGATGGCAACAATACAATACATGCCTTGCTACCCCTACTGTCAATGGGAAAGGACACCGCAAGATTGAACCCAAAGCCAAGCACTTCTCCCATTGCAAGAACTATAGATCTAGTAGGCCAAACCAAACCAATAATTCGAAGAGACTTGCAAGGATATTATGAGCATACATAAAGAGTTCAGAGAAGAACCAAATATTTCTCATAGATAATCTTGATCATAAACTCACAATTCGTCGGATCTCGACAAACACACCCCAAAAAGAGATTACATCGAATAGATCTCCTCGAAGACCGAGGAGAACTTTGTATTGAGATACAGAGAGAGAGAGAAGAAGCCATATAGATACTAGCTATGGACCCAAAGGTCTGTGGTAAACTACTCACAACTCATGGTGAGGGCGATGATGATGATGTAGAAGCACTCCGTGATGGACCCCCCCTCTGGCGGAGCTCCGGAATAGGCTCCAAGATGGGATCTCACGGGAACAGAAGGTTACGGCGGTGGAATTAGGGTTTTCTCTCTGTTGCTGATGGTTTCAGGGTACGTAGACTTATATAAGAGGAAGGAGGACACTGGGGGACGCTCGAGGGGCCCACGAGGCGGGGGGCGCGCCCTGGGAAGGGGGGCGCGCCCCCACCCTCGTGGGCACCTCGTGGCTCCCCTTCCGTGGTTCTCAAGTCTCGCATGCGTGATTTTCTCCAAAAATATCTCCCCCGAAGGTTTCGTTCCGTTTGGACTCCGTTTGATATTCCTTTTCTGCAAAACCCTGAAACAGGCAAAAAAACAACAATCTGGACTGGGCCTTTGGGTTAGTAGGTTAGTCCCAAAAATGATATAATAGTGTATGAAAAAGCCCATTAAACATCCAAGACATCATAAATAATTGCATGGAACAATAAAAAATTATAGATACGTTGGAGACGTATCATCTGCTTCTGAGGAGGTAGAGGTGAAGTCAGAAGAGGAGTCCGATCCAGGCGTGGCAAGCCTGGCTCTGGCTTCAGCACATGTTGCCAAGTCTATCTTCAACACTGAAGACCATGAACTCGTCACCAACACAAATGCCACGGATGAAGATGAGTCTACTCCCACCTTCTGCTTCATGGCACGTGGTGCCAAGGTAAACTCACGCGATGCTTACTTTCAAACCCCAAGTGAAGATGACTCTGATTGTGAATCCAAACCTAGCTACAAAACACTTGCTAAAATTGCAACTGAACAACAGAAAACTATGGAACATATTCAAAATCTGTTAGACAAAAGCGATGATTTGTTGGACACGGAAATGACACGATCTCAGTCCTTAATTGAAGACATTAAAAATCTTCATGTTAAATACGAAGAACTGGAAAGTCGTCATGAAACACTCTCAACTACTCATGAAAAGCTTTCCTATGATTATCTTCAAAGGAAGCAAAAACTTGAGAAATTGAGAGTGACTCATGAAGATCTTCAAAATGAGGGCGAGTCACTTCGTGCTCAACAGATCAGTCCCGCTCAGGAGGGATTTGAACCACCACATATAAAATGTCTTGAGCGTGATAACGCTAACTCTGTTGCTGAATGTTCTACTGCTGCTACTGTTGCAATATCTTCAATTGCTGATGTGGTAACTAACCCCTCTAAGGAGGATACCACTGCTATTGCTGATGAGAATGCCAGGTTGAAGACATTGCTTGAAACAGGAATGTCAAAAGTCTTCAAGGGCATCAGACACTCTGTGATGTCCTTAAGAAACAGATTCTGAACCGAAACCCTAGGAAAGAGGGTGTTGGGTTCGAAAGGAAAATGGATGTTGATGGTTCATACTGGAAGCCTGAGCAGTATCCCAAAACCACATGGGCTTCTGCAAAAGGTCCACCTGTAGATCCATCCACTTTGTCTGGCTTCACTTGTGCTAACCCAATCATCATTGATGAATCATTTGATGCAAACTATAAACTGTTTAAGAATCAGAATGGTGAAGTGTTTGCCAGGTATATTGGTACTAACTGCAGGAATGGGCCGCCAATGAAGAAGATATGGGTGCCCAAAAGTTGTCTTGAAAATCTTCCTGTGAATGTCATCATGACACCACCTGGGAAGAAGACAAACCCCAGACCAAAGGCTTCATATGGTCCAAATTCTTCATACAGATTGAGGACTCAACAGAGTCACCCTAACACAAATGTTTTGCAGAGAAATCATACTCAGACCTATGAATATGAGCGTGTTTCATCAAACCGCTATGTTCATAAAATGAAGAACTTTTCTGCTTATTCATATGAGTATTATTCACCTCCTGCAAGGCTATTTGCTAGAGCTCCCTGATGTCTACACACGCTTCTACTCTTGTAGACTATGTTGGGCCTCCAAGCGCAAAGGTTTGTAGGACAGCAACAATTTCCCTCAAGTGGATGACCTAAGGTTTATCGAACTCAGGGAAGTAGAGGTTGAAGATGGTCTCTCTCAAGCAACCCTGCAACTAAGATACAAGAAGTCTCTTGTGTCCCCAACACACCTAATACAACTAGGAGTTGTATAGGTGCACTAGTTCGGCGAAGAGATGGTAAAATATGGATGATAGGAGTGGCAAAGCAAAGTAATATAAATATGTAATAAAAAGTGCAGCAAGCAAACAAGTGGTAAACGTGAGCACAAATGGTATTGCAATGGTGGAAACAAGGCCTAGGCTTCATACTTTCACTAGTGGCAACTCCCAACAACATTAACATAATCGAATCACATGATATTTCCCATAAAACATGCAAAGGGGACGCACTCGGAGGTCATTCCTTCGTGGTCAAAAGAGGACGAGAATTATGTAGGGCTACAAAAGCACACCTCAAAGTTCGTAGTTCCCAATCTAAGGATTTCCCAATGTCACCGCGGCCATCCAAAGAGAGTCCCACAATCACCATAACATATCTAAAGGATAGTCAAAGACAAGCACCAAGAGACTCTCAATCTTCAATCAACACACAAGAGAGGAAATCACTCATGAAAATACTTTTCTAATCCATGTCCAATAGACCGCTGTCACCTTGGTCTCGGGGATTATACTAGATAAAGACAAGTGAGTACATCAATCCAATACATAGAGGAAGGGGAAATATCATGGGATCACCCTAGATTAACATAGCCTATGATCACAACGAAGATCACATCATGGGAGAGAGAATTGACCACATAGCTACTGGTAAGAACCTCAGCCCCGAGGAGGAACTACTCCCGCATCATGGAGGGAGGAAACAACGTCGATGGAGATGAATCCGGGGGCACTTCCCCGTCCCGGCAGGGTGCCGGCGCAGGAATTCTGGTCCCCCGAAGCTTGATGGCGATGGCGGTGGAGATCAGAATCGCGTTTGGAGAAAAGGGGTCTGGAATCAGGGTTTCTACGAGACGCTTTAAATATATGCCAAAGGGGGGCATCGGAGGAGCCTCGGGGGGCCCAGGCGCCCCCCGGCGCGGCCC
>LR738713.1:417438343-417559587 GCA_902687465.1 Secale cereale
GGGGCGCCGCCAGGGCGCCTGGAGCCCTGGTGGCCCCCCCGGCTGTCCTTCGGGCGCACGGTAGTTTCTGGAACGCTGATTTTTTATATAATTTTTCTGGATTTTTCCTGGCAGTTCTCGTAATGTGAAAACCTGAAATACAAAAACAGCCGAAAACAGAAACTGGCACTGGGGTGCACTGAGTTAATAGGTTAGTCCAAATATGATCAAAAGTGTATGGAAGTGTATAAATATCATAGCAATATCACCCAAAAGAGGCATGGAGCAAGCAGGAATTATAGATAAGTTTTGGACGTATCAACATCCCCAAGCTTAATTCCTGCTCGTCCTCGAGTAGGTAAATGATAACAAGAATAATTTCTGTGGTGACATGCTATTAACCATATAGGACTTTTTCATAGTCATATGACAAAAGCTTACTGAGACAATGAATCTATAGTAATTAAGTTGCCTCATGAGAAAATCACAAAGGGCTGAAAGTTTTACAATATGATACTGAAACATCAAATAGATTTGCAATGAACATGATGTGCAAATATGATAAAGTGATATCTAGCTTGCCCCCTTTAGTGAAGCAAAACATAAATGCAGGGGCACCTCCAAGGTTTAAGTGATGACTAGATACAATGATTTCAGAATAAACGATATCACAATCATGCAAAAGACAATGCTACTTTGGGACAATGCACATTACACTCAGAATGACAATCATGCTCTTAGTAGTTGGTGCTTTTTAAAAGAAGGTGGAGACTCTCGAACCGTGGCTTTTGTTGGCAAGGTTGAAAACCCGTAGTCGGAAACAAAGACAAAACATGTACCAGAGCTCTTGGTTTTAAAACAGAGGTAATAATTTATTTTAGATCATGCATGTTTCGTCAACGAATGCTAGCAGACAACTCAAACACTTCTTGAGATGGACAAGTTTCGAGGAACGGCTCCCGAATGAGGACGATCACATCCTATTAATCTCCTTTGTTTATCACTGCCAAAGTTTTCTGATTTCTCATGAACAAAGCGTGAAGGAGGGTTTGTTTGTTATATTATCTTTTTGAGCCGGGCGCATTCAATGCTAGTTCCTTCTCGTATTATGGGTTTGCACATTATACATGCAATCCCGGGGTGAAGCTTGTCCAACTTAAAAATATCATGAATTAACTACTACTTCCTCATGAACTTAAAACAGAGGCACAAAATAGGAATGCTTTTTCTTTGAATAATTTCGAGATGGTACATGCAATTCTCCGTTAGGAATGGTAGGTAAATACCATGTAGGAAGATATGGTGGACTCATATGGCATAACTGGATTAAAAGGATGTGGATGCACAAGCAGTCAGTCCGCTTAGTACAGGCGAAGGTTAGCAAAAGACTGGGAGCGACCAACTCAGAGAGCAATGACGGTCATAATCATGCAGAGCGACAAAGCAACATTGAATCAGGCATGGAAGTTATATCGCTACTCAGAAACAAAAGATCATCAAGGCTTGACAGACTTTCTTTACAGTCTTAAATATGCGTGAGCATACGCCAAGTCAATCAAAATAAATTCTTTGAAGGAAGATATTACTAAACCATACCACATCATAGGCAAACAAATCATGTTGGTACTCCAATAACACATTGGGAACCCCCCAGCTATTTGAGACTAACCATAAGAAAACATGAACTACTAAGCGCCATTATGCACGTAGCATCTTTATCATAGACATATCAACCAATGCAACGGAAGCAAACTCTCTTAATAAGGTGAGCATGATAATTAAAGAGAGTTCAAGCAACCAACTAAACAAAAGCTCTTGAAAAGATAAGCATGAAAGCTAAGAGCTGAACATGATAGTAGCTATTAAAAGACAAAGAACACACACAACAAGGATAGACATGAAAATTCTATGTTATGTTCTAGGTAGAAGTGGAGCGTGTTTCTCTCCCACATAAAGAAAGGTGAGTTCCGACTCATTATGAAAAACTAAAGAAAACTAAAAGCAAGACGCTCCAAGCATAGCACATAACACATGAAGTGATTAAAATATAGTGAAACGAAAGACGAACTGATAATGTTGATGGAGAAGGGGATGCACGGGGGCATCCCCAAGCTTAGACGCTTGAGTCTCCTTGAATATTTCTTGGGGGTGCATGTGGGCATCCCCAAGCTTGAGCGCTTGACACTCCTGAATCTTTTTATCATCTTCCCTCGCACATTTGAAAACTCCCTTCATACATAACTCATCATAATCTGATTAGCGAGGTTAGTACCCATAATAAAATAATTGTACCTTGCTGGAAATAAAAATATTCTTGAAGGTCTACTGTTTCTCAAGATTGCCAAAAGGTTTTTGCAAAGAAAAAGCAAGCTCTTGGTTTGCAAAATGAAGGAAAGGCAAAACAGGACAGAATCTGTGAAAAACAGAACAGCAGGTAGTAATTGATTTGTTCGGGGCACTTCTGCAACTCTAATAAAAAAACTCAGAACAGAAGCACGAAAGACAATTATATAGAGCACGTTGTCGAAAAAATTCAGACCAAAAAGATGATCTGGTGATTTTATACGAATTTTTCTATCCAAGGACAGAATCTGTTTCCTGGACAGCACGTCACAACTTTTGAACTTTCTTGCAATCGGAGTCTAAACTTGGCACAAAGCTGAAAAATAAAGATACAATGATGTTGCTACAGTAGTAACAAACATCAAGACCACTAAAAACTGAAAGAACAAACTGAAATCAAGGATAACAAGGGTTGTCTCCCTAGAGCTCTTTCTTTATAGCCATAAAGATAGGCTTAAGACTTTAATGATGCTCTCGTAGGAATAAGAGTTGAAGAACAAAAGAGAGCATCAAGAAGCAAATACCAAATACATTTAATCCTAACATGCTTCCTATGCATAGGAATATTGCAATAGAATAATTCATTAAAGCACAAAGCAACTAGCATAGGAAGGCAAAACAAGCATAACTTCAAAATATTCACCATAAAGAGAGGAAACTTCTTATTATTAAGATATTTAGAACCAAGTCTCCCTCTCTCATTATAAATTTGAGTGGCATCATGGATGAACTCAACAATATAAGCATCACACAAAGCATTGTTACCATGATCCACATGCAAAAAGGTACTCTTACTCTCCACATAAGCATAATCTTTCTCATTGGTAATAGTGGGAGTAGGACTATCATAAACCACTTGAACACTATAGATTAATTGTGTAGTAGGAGGGTGGTGTTCAACAAGGGAGTAATGCCCTCCATGATTATGACAAGTTTCATAAGGATAATTTCTCCTTATTTCATAGGTACCTTTATAATCACTGTAGGTTGGAGTTATAACATCATCATGGTAGAGAAGAGCATTATCATTGCTAGCAACTATATTTGTAAACATGTTGTCTTTATTCTTACTAGCAAAAAAATTATCAATTATCACATCACTAGTGGGTAAAGGATTTGCAATCCTATCATCCCCAAGCTTAGAGCTTCCCATATCATCACTTTCAGAGTTGGTACCAAAAAGATTTTCAAGATCATAAGTAGCATTATCATCATTTTCCCAATCACAATAAGTAACATGCATATCATAATCAAAATCATCTTCAATAGTACCTACGGACGTATCATCAAGATGATAATTAAGGCAATAAACTTCACCTTCTTCTTTAAACTTACAACCGTTAGGATAAAAGTTGATGGGAGGAATATGCTCAGGCCAAGTTGATACCCATTCTTCTTCTTTCTTGCTCCTCTTCCTCCTCCTCTTCTTTTTCTTCTTCTTAACCTTAGGAGGGAGTGGTTGGAGATGAACCTTCTCCACATATCCTGGTTTATCATTAGAAACAATAGGGGAAACTTGGGAGAAACTCTCCTTTTTATTAGCAGAAATATGAGAGACATTTTTATACTTTGGTAAAGTCCCCTCCTTTCTAATCTTACTTATGTAATCATTTTCATGGCAATTAACAACACAATAGAGATGGCAATTTTGCAAAGTGTTTTTTATTCCTATGGCATTAACATCTAGCCAAGAAGTCTTTTCTGATAACTCTTCACACATCAAAAATAACATAAGCTCATCATAAAGATCGGAGGTGATCATGTTATCACACAACCGGTTAACAGTTATGTTTTGAAAGTTCATGCATTGAAAATTAAAGTGACCCTCTATACGGCAAAGTTCACAAGTAAAAGGATAAAGGTCACACAATTCTCTAGCAATTTCATTTAAATCTCTGACCCAAGTGATTGTTCTTTCATGCTTATGTTGCTTACAATACTTCTCTTCTTCGATCATAGGCCTTTCATAAGGTCTATCCACTCCACAAAAATTAACATGCTTATATAAAACTTCATTTTTAGGAATTGGATCATGTATGTTGCAATCATCATGAACAATTTCATTTTCTTTGCAAGTCTCTTTAAAAGGTTTATGATACTTGATCCAATCCTCCTTAGGCATATTAAGATGTGAAGCAAAAGATTTGAGGAAATCAACAAGGAGTTGAGAATCAAGCCCAAACTTAGCACTAAACTTATTAAAACTTGTAGTTTCAACAAAGGACTTAATGCAATCATACTCATAAATTATACCTGACTCTTTACCTTTGTCGATCTCCCAATCTTCAGTGTTGCGTTGAATTCTTTCAAGGAGTTCCCATTTAGCATCAATCTTTTTGTTTGTGAAAGAACCCATAGAGGAAGCGTCGAGCAAATCTTTATCCTGTCGAGAAAGCCTCGCATATAAATTAGTAATAATCATATATTTGGGGAGCCCATGGTTAGGACATTTTAGCATTAACGTTTTCAGTCTCCCCCAAGCTTGAGCTATGCTCTCTCCGTCATGAGGATAAAAATTATAAACATAATTCCTATTCTCATGGACTTCATGAAGAGGATAAAACTTGGAGTAAAAGAGAGACTGGATCTCTTCCCACTCCAGCAGGTGAGAGTCATTTAGTAGCCTATACCATTCCAATGCTTTTCCTTTCAGTGACAAGGCAAATAATTTCCTCATGACAAACTCCCTTGATACACCTGCAAGCTTAAATAATGAACATAGTTGTGACAGATATAGCAAGTGTTCACCGGGGTGTCTGTCTCCTGCATAACGATCAGCCAAAACATAATCGATAATACCAGCTGGTATTTTATAGGGCACAATTTCAGTAGGGGGAGGAGCAACCACCACAGGTGTGGGGCGTCTTCCCTCAAGCAATGATCCAATAACAAGGTTGTCCATAAGCATAACTAGTGAAATAAAAACAAGAAACAAAAAGATTTAATTGCAAGATCTAAAGATATACCTTCAAGCGCTCACCTCCCCGGCAATGGCGCCAGAAATAGCTTGATGTCTACACACGCTTCTACTCTTGTAGACTATGTTGGGCCTCCAAGTGCAGAGGTTTGTAGGACAACATCAATTTCCCTCAAGTGGATGACCTAAGGTTTATCGAACTCAGGGAAGTAGAGGTTGAAGATGGTCTCTCTCAAGCAACCCTGCAACTAAGATACAAGAAGTATCTTGTGTCCCCAACACACCTAATACAACTAGGAGTTGTATAGGTGCACTAGTTCGGCGAAGAGATGGTAAAATATGGATGATAGGAGTGGCAAAGCAAAGTAATATAAATATGTAATAAAAAGTGCAGCAAGCAAACAAGTGGTAAACGTGAGCACAAATGGTATTGCAATGGTGGAAACAAGGCCTAGGCTTCATACTTTCACTAGTGGAAACTCCCAACAACATTAACATAATCGAATCACATGATATTTCCCATAAAACATGCAAAGGGGACGCACTCGGAGGTCATTCCTTCGTGGTCAAGAGAGGACGAGAATTATGTAGGGCTACAAAAGCACACCTCAAAGTTCGTAGTTCTCAATCTAAGAATTTCCCAATGTCACCGCGGCCATCCAAAGAGAGTCCCACAATCACCACAACATATCTAAAGGATAGTCAAAGACAAGCACCAAGAGACTCTCAATCTTCAATCAACACACAAGAGAGGAAATCACTCATGAAAATACTTTTCTAATCCATGTCCAATAGACCGCTGTCACCTTGGTCTCGGGGATTATACTAGATAAAGACAAGTGAGTACATCAATCCAATACATAGAGGAAGGGGAAATATCATGGGATCACCCTAGATTAACATAGCCTATGATCACAACGAAGATCACATCATGGGAGAGAGAATTGACCACATAGCTACTGGTAAGAACCTCAGCCCCGAGGAGGAACTACTCCCGCATCATGGAGGGAGGAAGCAACGTCGATGGAGATGAATCCGGGGGCACTTCCCCGTCCCGGCAGGGTGCCGGCGCAGGAATTCTGGTCCCCCGAAGCTTGATGGCAATGGCGGCAGAGATCGGAATCGCGTCTGGAGAAAAGGGGTCTGGAATCAGGGTTTCTGCGAGACGCTTTAAATATATGCCAAAGGGGGGCATCGGAGGAGCCTCGGGGGGCCCAGGCGCCCCCCCCGGCGCGGCCCCGGGGGGGGGGGGGGGGGCGCCGCCAGGGCGCCTGGAGCCCTGGTGCCCCCCCCGGCTGTCCTTCGGGCGCACGGTAGTTTCTGGAACGCTGATTTTTTATATAATTTTTCTGGATTTTTCCTGGCAGTTCTCGTAATGTGAAAACCTGAAATACAAAAACAGCCGAAAACCGAAACTGGCACTGGGATGCACTGAGTTAATAGGTTAGTCCAAATATGATCAAAAGTGTATGGAAGTGTATAAATATCATAGCAATATCACCCAAAAGAGGCATGGAGCAAGCAGAAATTATAGATACGTTTTGGACGTATCACTCCCAAGCCAAAATTCTCAGATGCTGCTCTTAGACTTATTGCTTCTAAACCACCCCTTAAGATGTGGGTGGTTAAGAAAAATTAACTTCTCTTGCAGGGAAGGGTCTCTAGCCGAAAATCATCTTCCGACGCCAATGCTGGGGACCTTAAACATCTTTTGGGACGCAAGATCAAATGTCCAAATGGTTTAGCCATGTATTTCGTCCCATGGTTTCTTGACAAGTTTCCTATCGTGACTGACCAAGATCTAAACTTCCATAACCCACTTGATTGTCAAATGTTTATGCTTCACACTTCTCTTTGTGAAGACTATGTCGCTAACTGATCTGTAGGGTACTGCTTCGGAAGCCACTGAATGGATAATTGACAGTGGATGCACTAACCACATGACTGGTGATCGACATCTTCTCATGGGCTCAACTCTACGTCCTTCTCCCAAAAGTCACATCACATTCGCTGACACTGGTAAAAGCAAGGTACTCGGACTTGGCAGAGTTGCTATCTCAAAGGATCAACACATGGACAAAGTAATGCTTGTTGAATCACTTGGATACAACTTAATGTGAGTCTCTATGCTGTGTGATCTAAATATGATTGTGATATTTGGAAAATATCGTTGCCTTGTGCTTATGGAAGCTGACAAATCTCTAGTCTTCGAAGGACATCGAAAAGGTGACCTATATATGGTAGATTTCTCTGCAGGACCAGAACTCACGGTATGTCTTCTTGCAAAAGCTTCAGAATGTTGGCTTTGGCATCGAAGGCTTGGCCACGCTGGCATGAGGAACCTACACACTCTCGTCAAGAAGAAGCATGTCATAGGCATAGAGGGCGTCAAGTTCAAGAAAGATCATCTATGTGGTGCCTGTGAAGCTGGAAAGATGACTAGGGCCAAGCATCCCTCAAAGACAATCATGACCACAACCCGTCCCTTCGAGCTGCTTCACATGGACCTATTTGGCCCCACTCACTACTCTACTCTCACTACTACTGCTTGCTTATATGGTTTCGTGATCGTTGATGACTACTCTAGATACACTTGGGTGCACATAATCATGTTTAAGACTGAAGTGCAGGATGTCTTCAGACGCTTCCCAAATAGGGTCATGAACAACTATGGCATCAAGATCAAGCACATCAGAAGTGACAATGGGACTGAATTCAAGAACACTGGGCTCGACACCTATCTTGATACGTTGGGTATTACACATGAGTTCTCAGCCCCATACACGCCTCAGCAGAATGGCATCGTCAAGCACAAGAACAGAACTCTCATTGAAATGGCACGCACTATGCTTGATGAATACAATACACCAAGAAGATTTTGGCCTGAAGCCATTGATGCTTGATGGCTTCTCGCCCCTCGTTGGTTACCCCAAGTGGAAGGTTTGAGATGCAGTGTAGCGGAAGTTTTCCCTTGGCAAAGATACCAAGGATCGAATTCCCCTGAGACTCCAAGGTTCAACAAGAAGGTGTCAACTGCTAACGGCGCCAGATACTTAGCAATCAACTTGGACCTACACACAGATACAAATAACTTTGCTCCCAACGAGTACAGAGAGGTTGTCAATCCCTCCGGCCTTGTCGTTTACAAAGGATCAAACGCAAGAGATAATAGTGATAGGTATTGCTGCAACTAGTAAGTAAAAGCAGAAAGTAAATAGCGGATGTGATCAATGATGGTAATATGGACCGGGGTCCCATGATGTTCACTAGTGATGTCTCTCTCCCAAAAGACGATAAAACAGCTATGTGAGGTAAACAAATTACAGCTGGGCAATTGACAGAATTATGTGCCCAAACCAATGTAACTATGCTGCAAGAAAGGTTGAGGCTCAAAAGCATGGGCGGTACGCCAAGGTAAGTAGAACGAAATCCATCTGCATCTACTACTAATCATCCACCTTGAGATATCTATCCAGAACATCTCGCTGGTATTAAGTTGCGAGTCCCACCCATAGTGTAAACTCAAAGCAACAGACAACTGCATTAAAAGAACTTTGCGTAAAGTAAACAATCCTTGCACCCGCGAGTACAAGCACCGTTGTTTTCCCCCTTGTGGCAACATCACATCCCCTAGACTCATGTTTCTGTCACTCAAGCTAGTCATCGAGGGGCATGAACCCACAATCAAGCATAACGTTCCCTCTTGGAGTTACTACCTACTACTCGGCCAAAGCAATAAATAGCAACGGAGAACATGTAATAATTACTCAAGAACATAAATATAAAAGAGGTAAATCAAATATATTACTCACACACAATCTGAACATAATCTCACAATCCATCGGATCCCAGCAAACTCAACATAGCAACAGCATAAGGATTACATATGTGCCTCGATCATGTAGGGCAGCTCACGAGGTCTAATTAGTGAAGCACAAAGAGGGGAGGAGAACATCACATAGCTACTGGTCATGGACCCATGGTCCAAGGGAGACTACTCACAACTCATCCGGGAGGCGTCCATGGTGGTGGAGAGGCTCCCGGTGGTGGTTCTCCCCTCCGGCAGGGTGCCGGGAAGAGTTCTCCTGGCGCTCCCGATCTTGGAAGCGCGGCGGCGGCGGAACAGAGATGAGATCGTGAAAAAGGGTTCCGTCCTCGAGGGTTTCGGGACGCGGTGTAAATATATGCCAAAGGGGGGGCATCAGCGGAGACCTGGGGGCCCCAGGCGCCCCCCGGCGCGGCCAGGAGGGGGCCCGCGCCACCTGGGCGCCTGGAGCCCTGGTGGCCCCCCTCCGGCCCTACTTCAACCGTGTGGAAGCTTCCGGAACGCTGATTTTTTATATAATTTTTCCGGGATTTTTCTGGCAGTTTACGTAATGGGAAAAACCTGAAATACAAAAACAGCAGAAAACAGAAACTGGCACTGGGGTGCACTGAGTTAATAGGTTAGTCCAAATATGATCAAAAGTGTATGGAAGTGTATAAATATCATAGCAATATCACCCAAAAGAGGCATGGAGCAAGCAGAAATTATAGATACGTTTTGGACGTATCAATGCTGCATGTCATATCATCAAGAGAGTTTATCTTCACAAGTTCTTCAAGAAAACATCATATGAACTACTGACTGGTAAGAAGCCAAACGTAAGCTATTTCAGAGTCTTCGGTGCCAAGTGTTGGATCAAGGATCCGCACCACACTTCCAAATTTGCACCGAAAGCACATGAAGGTTTTATGCTTGGTTACGGAAAGGACTCGCACACCTATCGAGTCTTCAATCTCTTTCACTATAAAGTGGTTGAAACCGTAGATGTGCGGTTCGATGAAACTAACGGCTCGCAAAGAGAGCACGTGTCAAATGTGCTAGATGAAGCCTCTCCAAGTGAATCTATCAAACAAATGGGTACAGGTGAAATCATACCCACGGAGGAACCAACTGAAGATGAAATCATCATCTCTCCACCCAACAACTCCGAAGACTATGCTCAGCCTGAAGCCAACACTGAACATGAAGACAATCAACAGAATGAGCAAAGTCTTCGCCCAGCTCATCCACGAGTCGCAAATGAAGTTCAAATTGAAAAGATTCTTGATGGCATCAATGCAACTGCTCCACTCAGTCGCTCAAAGGCAACTCAACTAGCAAACTTCTGTGGCCATTCTGCATTTGTCTCAATATCTGAACCCAAGAAAGTTGATGAAGCCTTTAAGGAATCTGAATGGATTCAAGCAATGCAAGAAGAGCTTCAACAGTTTGAGCTAAATAATGTCTGGGAATTGGTAAAGCGTCCTGATCCGAGGAAACATAACATCATTGGCACCAAGTGGATCTACCGCAACAAACACGATGAAAATGGACAAGTCGTCAGAAATAAGGCTCGTCTCGTTGCTCAAGGCTATAATTAAGTAGAAGGGATTGACTTCGATGAAACCTTTACTCCTGTTGCCATACTTGAAGCCATTCCATACTGCTAGCATACGCCAACCATCATAACATATTTCTGTATCAAATGGATGTGAAGAGCGCATTCCTGAATGGGAAAATTGAAGAAGAAGTATATGTTGCACAACCTCCAGGCTTTGAAGACCCAAAGCATCCTGACATGGTTTACAAGCTAAACAAAGCACTGTATGGACTCAAACAAGCTCCTCGTGCATGGTATGACACACTCAAGGACTTCTTGAAGAGCAAGGGCTTCAAACCTGGATCATTGGATCCCACACTCTTCACGAAGACATATGATGGAGAACTATTCGTATGTCAGATTTATGTGGATGACATAATCTTTGGATGCACTGACAAACGATACAGCGATGAGTTTGGATACATGATGCAAGAGCAATATCAGATATCTATGATGGGAGAGCTGAAGTTTTTCCTTGGTCTCCAAATTTGCCAACAGAAGAATGGCATCTTCATATCTCAAGAGAAATACCTCAAAGATTGCCTGAAGAAGTTTGGAATGCAAGATTGCAAAGGGTATACGACGCCAATGCCAACCAAAGGACAATTGGGCTCCGACGACAATGGTAAAGAGTTCGATCAGAAGGTATACCGCTCCATGATTGCTTCTTTACTCTATTTATGTGCATCTAGGCCTGATATAATGCTTAGCGTTTGCATGTGTGCCCAATTCCAAGCGGCACCAAAGGAATCGCATCACCTCGCTGTGAAGCAAATTCTTCGATATTTGGCTCACACCCCCACACTAGGATTATGGTATCCCAAGGGCTCTATTTTTCATCTAGTTGGATTCTCTGATGCTGATTATGCTGGTGACAAAGTTGATCGCAAGTCCACCTCGGGCACATGTCACTTTCTTGGACGATCTCTTGTCTGTTGGTCTTCAAAGAAGCAGAACTCAGTGTCCCTTTCCACAGCTGAAGCTGAATACATTGCCGCTGAATCTTGTTGTGCCCAGCTCCTCTGGATGAAGCAAACTCTCAAGGATTATGGCTTCAACATGCAAAAGGTGCCTCTGTACTGCGATAATGAGGGCGCCATCAAGATTGCTCACAATCCTGTTCAGCACTCGAAGACAAAGCACATTGAAATTCGTCAGCACTTTCTCAAAGATCATGTGATCAAGAAGGATATTGAAATCATTCATGTCAACACTGAAGAGCAATTGGCAGATATCTTCACTAAGCCCTTGTATGAGAAAAGGTTTTGCAAGCCGCGGTGTGAGCTAAGTATCCTAGAATCCTCAAATGTCATGTGATTGGACACACATCCCAACGCTTATGCATTTTGATGACTTAGATGTGCAACACACTAAGTAACGTATGTCTTCAATTCATGAAGACTTACACTCTAAGTGTGAATAGATTAATGTGGAAATTGACTCTGGAGCACCACGATAATTGTGCGCCGTGTCCTGGTCTAATACTCCCTACACGGTGGGTAACGCCACCACAAAACTTTTCTGAAGATTTCGTTTGGCGTCATAACTGCTTTATCTTCACACCGTGTTTGTATTCAACATTGTTTGTCTTCAAAACTCATCTTCTCAATGTTGTGTTGCTTGGTGTTCTCTGTATACATATATATATATATATATATATATATATATATATATATATATATATATATATATATATATATATATATATATATATATATATATATATATATATATATATATATATATATATATATATATATATATATATATATGTTCTGTCCTCTACATCATTCACTTATAGCTATGTCTTCGAATTTTTCTTTGAACTAAGTGAATGTGATCGGACCCTGTTCCCCTCCCTGCTATATCTCTCCAACTCTCTCTATCTCTTCATATGCATTATATTGACACTTGTTCAATGTCTTCACTGTGTCCTTGTCAGCTGAAGATATAGAGACAAACATTTAAAATGTTTTTAATGCTATGTCCCTTTGTGCCTGAAATCCAAAGGAATTGAAACATCCATCCGACATATCTGGCGCGCGTGGGATCGTGGCTCATCTCTCCATAAGATGCATGCCAGCCACGTGTCGGCCAAATGTGAACCGCCAAGGGCACCTACGTAATTCCACTGCGCCATCGCCTCTCCTTATAAATATTCCACCCCTCGCGGTCATTATTTCCTTCTCTCACCTCTCGCCACCTCATTCAACCCTAGCGCCACCGCTAGCTCCAGTCGACGCTGGAGACGAAGCGCTTAGCTGCCGCGACCTCTTCGACGCCGTCTTCATGCCGGCTGTGGACCTCGTCTCTCCGCCGCCGCTGTAGGTGTCTTCCTTCGCCAAGTTAGGTCATGGGATATCGATCTTCTCGGCATCCCACCTTTCTCGTCAAGCAGTTCTTCATTGCGGTAAATAGATCTCTACTTTTACCACTGTTTTGATCCGCCAGATTCATAAATCTTTGGCACAAGTGGTTTCTGTTCTTTTGAGATCTACTTTTTCTATTAATCTATCATATGATGCAAACATATTCACTCATGCAATCCTACTAGTTAGATTCCTCACTTGTACTTATTCATGGATTCGTACAAATCTGGAACCAACTCTCTACATATAAGTGAATGTCTTCGCACTATGAGGTCAATGTCTTCAATCCTCTTTAATCTTCAAAATCTTTTGCGAATGCATATGACCTCTTCCCCTTCCCTCGCATCTCTAATTCTGTCACAGGTACATGTCCGTGGGGGAATCCCTTGGTTCTCATAGTTTGCATTCATTTACAGAATTCTTGTAGCGTCACATTGAATCACCTGAAGCCAGCTCTTGTCTGACCACTCGCAGGAAGACAAATTGGGGCGTGAATCCTTTCAGTCTGAACTCTATGGCTTCAGAGAAACAATCCAAGAAGGGTGGCAGGCAGAGACGTACTGACACCGCCCAAGATCTTCCTCCTGATCTGTTCAAGATGTACAAATCTGACTCAGAAGAATCCTACGGAGAACGCAAGTCTCGAATCCAATTGATTCGAAGATATTGAGCAGAGCAATGGTTTCAGTACAGGTTTGTTACCCCCGAGTATGCGTCCAAGAATGCCATTCGTCCTCCATGGGGTGATATCATCTACAAGAAGCTCCAGCCCAAGACGAAGTCTGAAGCCATTGCAAATAGCTTCTTCCCATGCATGGTCAGAGGACCTATGCCTTCAGATGCTGACCCATCTAGTCTTCGATGGTGTCGTGAAGATGATCTGTTCGAAGAGAACTACAAATTTGCCAAAAACTCTGCCACTCAGAACAGGAAAGAACTAGGCATCAA
This sequence comes from Secale cereale, assembly GCA_902687465.1. Taxonomy (NCBI): domain Eukaryota; kingdom Viridiplantae; phylum Streptophyta; class Magnoliopsida; order Poales; family Poaceae; genus Secale; species Secale cereale. Next base: position 417,452,305 of record LR738713.1, read on the forward strand.
CTTCAATCCTGGTCCATCTCGGCCACGGCCTGATGGCTCACGCGAAGCCAATGAAAATCGTGTAGGTCCCTTCATTGACCTCGATGGATTGCTTTCCCACATTGCTGCTCAAAGGGCAACTGTGGAAGATGCAGCTGAAGACATGGAACCTGAAGTTGTTCCTGAGTCTGCGAAGCCAAAGAAGAAATCAAAGGCTTCCAAACCTGCTGCTGCACCAAAAGCTTCAAATGTGAAGCCTCTGAAAACTGTACCTCCTAAATCTAGTGTACAGTCTGAAGAACACTCTCGCATCTCCCAGCGCTCCAAGCAGCTTGTGAAGCCATCTGGCCAAGGACTCACTCCTGCAAGCATTCTGCGCAATGATGATGACATTATAGATCTGTCCAGTGATGAAGATCTTGCTGATGATGCCTTGGAGATGCCGATTAAGAGCAAGCAACAGGCCGAGATCTTCAATGATCTGCCTCTCTTTGACGTTGAAATTATCAACAACTTCATTGATGAGTGGCTTGAAGGTACCTCTCTTTCACTTGATGATCTTCAGCTTCCTATTGACATCAGTGTAACCTTTCAAGGGTACATTGCTCAAGAAATGAACGTTGCACAGAAAGTGATTGAGCAAAAGAACAAAATTGATCATGAGAAGGCTCTATTTAAGAAGCACATGGCAGGCCTCAGTGCCAAAGAAGTCCAAGGCTTCAAGACCGTGATGAATGACCTCAAGGCTGAATTTGCCAGACGCCGTGACCAGGCAAGAGGCTCAAGGGATCGTCTCAAGCACTATGCTGAGAAATGTGTCCATGCTCACAATGAAGCTCTGAAGAGAAAAACCCTTGGCCGTCCTGGCATTGATCCCAAGCTGGCTTCCAAGAAGCCCAAGAAGAACAAGAAGCCTCTTGCTGAAGACACTGAACCTCCATGGAAGGAACGCCCAAGCATTGTCTTCCCCGACAACATGACTGGCGTGAAGCCAAAGGTTCCTTCAGCAACTTCTACTCAGAATAAGACGAGGCAGGCTGAAGCTGAAGCCAAGAAACGCAAGCATTATGATGCCTCTTCTGCTGCTCCCTCCAAGAAGAAGCAAAAGCTCAAGGCTTCAAAGGCTTCACAGCTGTAATGCCCAGTATGATATTATACCTCCTACGTGTCGAGGCACGACTTAAAGGTATAAGCTCATACTAGAATGATATCAAGTATGGTATCTTTGCACGACGCATGTAAAAGAGGGATGAAATTGCAAAAGAGTAGTTGGCTTACACTCGCCACGTCACACAATACATTACATAAGCAATCATCATCCAAATAACATCACAGTCCGACTACGGACGAAGATCCAAATGAAAGATACCAAATAAATAAAGCCACAAGGTCCGATCGCCCCTAGTAGAAACCACTACTGATCGTCGAAAGCGTCACATACATAGGGCTACGCTCTTCATCGAACTCCCATTGAAGTTCTGATCCACCTCCTGCACTGTTCTCGGATGTACCTGCATCTGGTGTGTGCAGAATCTGTGAGCCACGGAGGACTCAGCAATCCCGTTCCCGGGTATCAAAACTAACAAAGCCTTGGGTGAGGAGGGGGGTAATAAAGTGTTTGCAACAAGCACTAAGCATCTAGCTTACGAGTTTAGAGCGAGAAGAGATCAAGTGCCAACAATCGCCAGGTGATCACAAAGTGATCCTAACTACTCACGTCAGACATAACCCCACCATGTTCTTCTTCTCGAAACCCCTTCGAGAAGAGACAATTATGGAACTCACATAGGTAGTGTATTCTTAAGGATAGAGTGTCATGTTATCTACAACCGGATATTAACAAATTCCCATCTGCCACATAACCGCGGGCACGGCTTTCGAAAGATCAAACCCTGTAGGGGTGTCCCAACTTAGCCCATCACAAGCTCACGATCCGCAGAGTCGCAACTCCAAGGTGGGAAGACCTGAGTATTCTTTGAATCCCGTGCTCAAGATATACCGACATAGGTAAAACTAATCTAGCAAGACCTCCCGGCGTGCCGACACCCTGATAGTAGCCGCGCGTATCTCGTCTCAGGCCACGACCGGATGGGCGATTCTACAGGTTTTTACCAGCCCTTGAGTTTCCTCGAGGTGGCCCCGCAGACTCCCCAGTTTGGACCAACACTCATGTGGACCACTGGCCCGGGTTGTTGATTAAGAAAAGGGTTAATTACTCCCTATGCAAGTTTTAGTTGTTAGGCAAATGTAGAACCAAAGTTGGGCCTTGTTGGAAAAGCTTTAGCGCTAAGCGGGTTATCGAGGGGGGCCCATAAACCCCAACCATGTTAGGAACGCAAAATCCGGGAACATAACACCGGTTTATCGGGTCCTAAGGTGGCATGAGTGGAACAAAACACCGAGCAAAAGGCCAAGCCTTCCACCCATTGCCAAGTATGTAGGTGTGTTAATATATTTAATTTAAGAGATATTGTGATATTCCAACAACAAGTTCCAACATGGAGCAATCTTCATCTGCACCTGCAACTAACAACGCTATAAGAGGGCTGAGCAAGCGGGTAACATAGCCAAACAACGGTTTGCTGGGAAGGTGTAAAAGGTTAGAGGTTTCATGGCAACAATAGGAGGGCTGACAAACAGACATAGGCATCGAGGCAACAAGCTAAAGAGCAAGACATCTAGCATAGGCAAAGATAGTAGTGATATATGGGTAAGGTCATCTTGCCTGGGATTCCGCAAGGAAGAAGAACAAGTCCATGAAGTAGACGAACAAAACCTCAAAACTCCGGAACAAAACCGAAGCTACCGAGAGAAGCATACCAGAAAGAAGCAAACAACACAGTAAACAAACAAGATCAAACATGGCATATGATGCACAAACAAGTATGATGCATGTCCGGTTAAAATATGCATGGCATGGCAAAGTGCACAAACAAGTACTACAAGTTAAGTGGAGCTCAATATGCAACGAGTTGCATATTGACGAAACACCACAATTTATTTATTTAGTTGACTCTCGTTTATTAACCAGACAAGATTAAATGTTTTTATTAAACATGTCAAGAGGTGGAGCATGAGCAAAATTACACTATCAAGACATATTAAATGAGGCTGGAAATAACAGCAACAATTCCGGAAACTCCCCAAGTGCATATTTAGCAATTCTTAAAGCAAACAACATTTTAATCATATTAATGTTGTTATCATGATGCGGATGACATTTTCAAGTTTTATGCAAATTTTTGTTAGAGGTTGACAATTAACAAGATATGAAGCATTTGGTCGCCACGACGGAAGGAAAGGAGTGTCCTGGCGACGAGAACGGAAACGATGCCACGACAACGTTCCGATGATCCGACAACTCGTCGAGATGCCGATGCAAAAGAAAAGGTGGCGTGAATGTGTCATGCAAGAAGATGGGGGTGATCCCGTTGCCGGGTTCCCACGGTTCGGCGACAAGGCAACGAGGGGTACTTCGAACACGATGCAACAAAGGAACATCTCATACACCACATATTCACATGCATCATCCACGGGGTCAACGGCTCGACAGTTATACCTTCGAAGCGTTCATTTTCGAAGCGGTTCGAGATCGTACAGGAAGTAGTGGAAGTAGTGGAAGTAGACGTTCTCGAGGCGGTCGTTGTCGAAGTAGTCGTTCACGTTGTCAAAAGGAAGTAGTCGTTCACGTTCGTCGAGGAAGTAGTGGTACACGGCGACGGTAGTCGAACTTGACGCTTGCATTGCACGGGTCCTCGGCGACGATAGTGGTACACATTTTCATAGATGAACTTGACGGATCCGAGGGCTCCGAGCGTAGTGGTACTTGGCGTCTCATCATGTTGTCATTTGTCGTAGTCGGACTTGGCGATAGTAGTGGAACAAATTTTCTTGTCGAAAACATGCGGGGGTAGTGGTTCACTTGTCGGCCTTCGGCGACGGTAGTCGTACATGGTTCGAAGCCGTTCGAGTTTCCGTAGGTGTTCGGGGTCATGGCGACAGTAGTTGTTCGACATTGGTCGTCGAGGTACTTGGCGAAAATGCACGTCGACGGTAGTGGAGCGATGAGGAGGATGCCGCGGCAGGGCAGCGGTCGATGTGGCCCATTCGGGCGCTCGATACCGTAGGTTCTGGGCACCAGCAGGGAAATGAGGTCGGCCGGACCCGGAGCAACGTGCGGCGGCGAGCTCGACGCGGCTGCGGCTGGGTCAACGAGGACTCGCCTCGCTCGTTGACGTGGATGGAACGTCTGCGGCTTGGCGCATGGGAGAAGCGGGACTTGGCGCGGCATCGGAGCAGCAGATGCAGGAGACGGCAGCATCGGGACCTCAAGGGCGAGCTCAGACCATGGCTTCAATGGCTCCGGAGGGGCTTGCCGAGGGCGATAGTTGGCCCGGAGCTCGCGGCGGCTGGGCAAGGTTCATGGTGGCAGCAGCCATGGATGACACCCGTGACTCGCTCGGCTTAGAGGAATCAGGAGGCTCGGACCTCAGGAGCAGAGGAGGCGGGATGGTAGGGCGACGGTGGTCTATGGTGGTAGTGGAAGGGCGCGACGGCAGCGACGGGCGTCGAGGCCATGGCAAGGCGGTTGGGAACGGGCGCGCGAGCGGGATTTGGTGCGAGGGAAGCTGGGCGCGAGCGGCGGTCGTCGCCGGCGGGGCGATCATGGTGAGCGGACAAGAGGGAGTGCGAGGAGGGAGAGGGAGACGATGGGATCGAGGCTCGCAGGGTGAGGGAGATCGAGCATGAGGGAGTGGCAGCGTTGAGGGTTCGAGAGGGAGAGATGAAGGGGTCGGGGGGAGAGCGAGAGGAGGGGGTCGCAGGCTAGGGTTAGGTAAGTGGCCTGGGCCGGCTGTGGAATGGTTGGGCCCAACTGGGCCTAATCGGCCTGGCTGCGGCTCGGCCTGGTTCCTCTCTCTCTCTCTCTCTCAAAAACAGAAAAAAACAAAGAAGGAAGAAAAAAAGGAGAAGAAAGAAGAGATAGGACAAGAATTTGCGCAAGCGGGTAATTTTCCCGCACTCATAAAAATGTGCTTGTTCCGAGAAAATAGGAGTGGGCGTGAATGCAAGTTTTAGATTCAAAATCATTTGAATTTAATTCAAATGATTTGAACAGGATCAAGGTTTTGGAGAGTCCAAAATTATTGAGAATTTTGGTGGAGCTCGGGAAAAATATGAAAGAATTTATGACAAAGTTTGAGATCAAGAATTGAGTTGGAAAGGCATGGAGAATACTATGCAAGTGTGTTATGGTGATCCCAAAGTAATGGGATATTTTATTATAGCTCCCTAAATATTGGGAGGCTTTTATATGTTATAAAGATAAGTCACCATAGTGAGTATCCCTCAATTTAAATGGATCGAGGATCCATAAGGTTTATTTTGTTGAGTTTTAAAATTAAAGACATGATGTCATGATGACATGATGCAATGCAAAATAAATAAAAAGAGCAAACAAAAGAAACACACGGTGAAAACCCGGAACATCTGGAATCTTCTGGAGCGTCGGTCTTCGGGCGTCACAACTCTCCCACACTAACAGAGGATCTCGACCCGAGATCCTGGAGATGGCACCGGATAAAATAGAAAAGAAGAGGTAAAACAAAGTTGTTTCTTTGACAAACGAGTGAAACCCCGAACCTTGAGAGGTTAAACAAGTTGAACAAAGAATACAATGGAGATAAACGAAGATGAAAACACTCCGTTAGAAAAGAGGAACAAGGAGCATTACGAGAGCCTTGTAGGTTGAAAGACATGAAACAAGAGCTTACGAACCAAAAGAATATGAAACTGCAACGGTATAGCCAAGGAAAAAGAATGACATAATTTGGACAGCACTCCGATTGAAAATGGAAGGAATTAACATGAGCTTGAGAAGATTGGATGATCTTGATGAAATCAACAACATATTTCCTCCAAAACAATTGAAAGAATGGCACAAGGGGTAAGAAAGATTTCAGACAGCACTCCGGTTAAAAGAGAGTTAAAACTTGATCGGATGAGAGAACTTGAATGGAGGACACATCACTCTCGTTAAATGGACCAGAAAGGAAAACAACATGATCTTGACAAAGTGAGATTGTGGGACGAAGAGAGCAATATTACAATGCCTCCGGAATGAAAGAATAGAATATAGATCAATGAAAGAAATGAACGGAGAAAAAAATATGACAACTTCTCCCAAAATTGAATTAGAAAATCCTCCTTACGAAGAAGGGTTGAACGGAATTGTCAAAATTTCAACAACGAAAAGAATGAGCTCGTTGTGGACTTATGGAAAACATTCTCAAAATTATGAGGTGACAACCGGCCACTAACGGAAACAATTGATTTGATTGAGAGCACCAAATAGATTAAAAATTAATATCACCGAGAGGATAAATGAAGAACTTGGGTCATTTATAAGCACCACAATAGTAACATTCCCAATGGAAGGCTTTTAGGTGAAATACAACCCAAGATAACTCCAACGAATAAATTGAAGGATTGGAAAGATCTCCTGAACAAAGAAAATGATGGGTTTAAATATCTCATTCCTGACAACTTGTGAATCATGAAACATTAAGGGAAATTGTCAAAAATGGCATACCACCATCTCAAAAGATAAGGTAGAAAGAATGACACTTCGGAATGCATGATGACGAATGCTCGAGCTCCAACAAGAATCTTGAAGAACACTTCGAGCATGAATTAAATCATGATGAACCACCAAGATGAACTCCGGTAACAAAAGGATGAAAAGAATAAGATTGAAGCCTTGCAATGCTTTAGATGAAGCTTCGTGACAAGATAATTGAGAGAGCTTAGAACACCGGGGAATAAGACAAACAACTTGAAACCTAGAATTTACTCCTCATGAATAAACTCTAAACAAAGGGATTAATCCACTTGGATGAAATAAGAATAAGAATTATGTTATGCATATCCTTCATCAATTTAAATTGACGACAAGCAATGGATTTGGCATACTACTTATTCTCGTTGCAAAGAATTAAAGAGAGATCTAGCACAACCTTGGATAAATATTCAACAAAGCACCGGTAGGATTATGAAAAGAACAAATGAATTGATACGATAACAACGAAAGAGTAATCTTGAATGAACCATTGTAAAAATTGAAACCGGGTGATGAAAAAGAATAATCCACCGGGAAGAATAAGCACTTGAGGAAATTTAGATACAAGAGAACAAAGAGATCGCAGACCGATTAAAGAGTACTTGAACAAAGCACCGGAAGAATATGGAGACGAACGAAGAGGCATCAATAAAGAATAGTTGGAGGGCGAAGTTGAAAGCTGAGAACGAATAAATCTTTTGAAATGATGGCCTTCGGAGGATCACAATGGGAAGAATTCATGAAATGCTCTGAAGGGCATGAAAACAATTCCCACAATCGAAAATAATTATGAGGATGGCATGAAGCTAGAACCACGGATCTTCAAGAGAATGGGCCAAGATTTAAGAGAAACTCTTCTCCTGTCTTCACAATTTTTGAATGACGATGAGATACACCTTGAAGAATTTTGAGATACTCCGGACGAATGAAAAGAGGAAGGTTGACCCAAAGTTGAAAAGAATTTGAAAGCGGTCTTGGAGAAGGCATGTGACTGATGGAATTCATACTTACGTCACACTTTGAAAAGAATTCCGTAATAACTCTGGATAAATAGAAGAGTCAGGTAAGATCCTGGACAAAGACCTATGGGTTAGGGCCCACTCAAAAGAAACACCGTTGGAATGATTACTTGAGAGATATTGCGCCTGTTGAATTAAATGGCTTGGATGAGATAACAATCTCAAAATATCATGAACATGATGAAAATGGAAACACGAGTCCTCTGAGATCTCTTGTACACTCGGGATAAGAATTAGGGAGAGTTGAATAATCAAGAGAGGCTTTGGATAAGAATTCCCACATTGGAAAACATGTGAAACAAGAGGCACAAATATGATCAATACAGAAGCTTGGATTTAGTCCACCGAAGAAGAATGTTAGAATTAAGAATGATGAACTTGAAACTCTTGAGCATCTTCACGATAACTCACCGGATAAGAACATTGAAGGAAAAGAATGAAGAAACATCACATGAATAAAATGGATATTTCATTTTAGAATTTCTGGCTCCGAGAAGAAGAAGGGTGGGAGGGTGGGGAAAACAAGGACAACTTGGGATGAATGAAACATACACCATTGAGAAAAGACTGAGAGTTGATCTTGGAGATGATGAAAAGATCGGATTAACTTGAAGCGAAGCACGCCGGTTGAAAAGAATTTACATGACAATCTCGATGATTAAGAAGGACTAGCACTCCCATAGAAATATGAGAACACCGATTAAGAAAGGTATGGAATCAACATTTGACATCGAAGCAACTCGAATACCAGAATCAAAACGAAAACAAAGGATAGATATGTTGCAACATAATCTTCACAATATCATTCGAACAGAGAATTGACGAATGAATTCCATAGCTTAATGGTACAACACTTGTCGAGAAGCCACTTGGTAGAACAAAAGGTAAATAAAAAAACAATAAAGAGCAGATAGAACAAATACAAGATAGAAGTTTCGTTCCACATATTCATGCTGAAAGCTCATGGAACGTGTTACAAAAGGGTTTTGCAATCCCCGGATCAGCATAGCCAAGGACCCTTTAAGATGCAACTCCCGATTGGAACAATGCCCATAGAACCACTTCACTCAATGTAGAACCCCGAGCTCCATATCATGCATTCGTTGGAAGAATGTCTACGAGCTACTTGAAGAACCCACCTATTAATTCCCGAAGCTTTCCGGTTATGCAATCTGGTGTTGGGGATACAGGGGAAGCACCGTGCACTCAACTCTAAACCTACATCCAGCTGTATCCATCCGTCAACACATAACCAATCATCTTCAGAAACTGTTTACCTCGGACCTTCGAAACGCATCTGCTATACAAGCTATGGCAATACCCCCGAACTACCTCCCCAGTACTGGGTGATGTCGGGGTTATCTTGCCACTAACCGCATAGGAGAGTTTTCGATGTCGACCGTCTTAAGTATTCCAGAACTGCTGCGATATATTTGTGACGACAACACCTCGGAGCTCAACTCCCTGGGACACTGCCACAACCCCTAAATGACAGGAGGCATCGAGAACAATGTTCTCGTCACAAAGACATCAGAACAATCCAAACAATACTCGCGTGATCCTAAATTTTTTTAGTGAATTTTTGAGAGTAGAAGAGATAAGTTATCATGAGGAGTCCTCACCAGAGTGAAAAGAGATGAGGACCAAAAGAAATCCTACTCTCCGATATATATACAGGACTCAAAACATTTACAAGTGTGTGCCTAGACTCAACCGTCAACGATTCGATCAATCAGTGGGGGCTCCTAGGTCGGAGAAGGCTCTGAATACCAACTTGTAATGCCCAGTATGAGATTATACCTCCTATGTGTTGAGGCACGACTTAAAGGTATAAGCGCATACTAGAATGATCTCAAGTATGGTATCTTTGCACAACTCATGTAAAAGAGGGATGAAATTGCAAAAGAGTAGTTGGCTTACACTCGCTACGTCACACAATACATTACATAAGCAATCATCATCCAAATAACATCACAGTCTGACTACGGACGAAGATCCAAATGAAAGATACCAAATAAATAAAGCCACAAGGTCCGATCGCCCCTAGTAGAAACCACTACTGATCGTCGAAAGCATCATATACATACGGCTACACTCTCCATCGAACTGCCATTGAAGTTCTCATCAACCTCCTGCACTGTTCTCGGATGTACCTGCATATGGTGTGTGCAGAATTTGTGAGCCACGGAGGACTCAACAATCCCGTTCCCGGGTATCAAAACTAACAAAGCCTTGGGTGAGGAGGGGGATAATAAAGTGTTTGCAGCAAGCACTAAGCATCTAGCTTACGAGTTTAGAGCGAGAAGAGATCAAGTGCCAACGATCGCCAGGTGATCACGAAGTGATCCTAACTACTCACGTCAGACATAACCCCACCGTGTTCTTCTTCTCGAAACCCCTTCGAGAAGAGACAATCACGGAACTCACACATGTAGTGTATTCTTAAGGATAGAGTGTCATGTTATCTACAACCGGATATGAACAAATTCCCATCTGCCACATAACCGCGGTCACAACTTTCGAAAGATCAAACCCTGCAGGGGTGTCCCAACTTAGCCCATCACAAGCTCACGATCTGCGGAGTCGCAACTCTAAGGTGGGAGGACCCGAGTATTCTCGGAATCCCGTGCTCAAGATATACCGACATAGGTAAAACTAATCCTACAAGACCCCCCGGCGTGCCGACACCCTGATAGTAGCCGCGCGTATCTCGTCTCAGGCCACGACTGGATGGGCGATTCTACAGGTTTTGACCAGCCCTTGAGTTTCCTCGAAGTGGCCCCGCAGACTCCCCAGTTTGGACCAACACTCATGTGGAGCACTGGCCCGGGTTGTTGATTAAGAAAAGGGTTAATTACTCCCTATGCAAGTTTTAGTTGTTAGGCAAATGTAGAAGCAAAGTTGGGCCTTGCTGGAAAAGCTTTAGCGCTAAGCGGGTTATCGAGGGGGGCCCATAAACCCCAACCGTGTTAGGAACGCAAAATCCGGGAACATAACACTGGTTTATCGAGTCCTAAGGTGGCATGAGTGGAACAAAACACCGAGCAAAAGGCCAAGCCTTCCACCCATTGCCAAGTATATAGGTATGTTAATATATTTAAGAGATATTGTGATATTCCAACAACAAGTTCCAACATGGATCAATCTTCATCTTCACCTGCAACTAACAATGCTATAAGAGGGCTGAGCAAGCGGGTAACATAGCCAAACAACGGTTTGCTGGGAAGGTGTCAAAGGTTAGAGGTTTCATGGCAACAATAGGAGTGCTGACAAACATACATAGGCATCGAGGCAACAGGCTAAAGAGCGAGACATCTATCATAGGCAAAGATAGTAGTGATATCTGGGTAAGGTCATCTTGCCTGGGATTCCGCAAGGAAGAAGAACAAGTCCATGAAGTAGACGAACAAAACCTCACAACTCCGAAACGAAACCGAAGCTACCGAGAGAAGCATACCGGAAAGAAGCAAACAACACAGTAAACAAACAAGCTCAAACATGGCATATGATGCACAAACAAGTATGATGCATGTCCGGTTAAAATATGCATGGCATGGCAAAGTGCACAAACAAGTACTACAAGTTAAGTGGAGCTCAATATGCAACGAGTTGCATATTGAAGAAATGCCACAATTTATTTATTTAGTTGACTCTCGTTTATTAACCAGACAAGATCAAATGTTTTTATTAAACATGGAAAGATGTGAAGCATGAGCAAAACTACACTATCAAGACATATTAAATGAGGTCGGAAATAACAACAACAATTCTGGAAACTCCCCAAGTGCATATTTAGCAATTCTTAAAGGAAACGACATTTTAATCATATTAATGTTGTTATCATGATGCAGATGACATTTTCAAGTTTTATGCAAATTTTTGTTAGAGGTTGAAAATTAACAAGATATGAAGCATTTGGTCGCCATGACGGAAAGAAAGGAGTGTCCTGGCGACGAGAACGGAAACGGTGCCACGACAACGTTCCGATGATCCGACAACTCGTTGAGATGCCGATGCAAAAGAAAAGGTGGCGTGAACGTGTCATGCAAGAAGATGGGGGTGATGCCGTTGCCGGGTTCCCACGGTTCGGCGATAAGGCAACGAGGGGTACTTCGAACACGGTGCAACAAAGGAACATCTCGTACACCACGCATTCACATGCATCATCCACAGGGTCAACGGCTCGACAATTATACCTTCGAAGCATTCGTTTTCGAAGCGGTTCGAGATCGTAGAGGAAGTAGTGGAAGTAGTGGAAGTAGACGTTCTCGAGGCGGTCGTTGTCGAAGTTGTCGTTCACGTTGTCAAAAGGAAGTAGTCGTTCACGTTCGTCGAGGAAGTAGTGGTACACGGCGACGGTAGTCGAACTTGACGCTTGCATTACACGGGTCCTCGGCGACGGTAGTGGTACACATTTTCATAGATGAACTTGATGGATCCGAGGGCTCCGAGCGTAGTGGTACTTGGCGTATCACCGTGTAGTCATTTGTCGTAGTCGGACTTGGCGATAGTAGTGGAACACATTTTCTTGTCGAAAACATGCGACGGTAGTGGTTCACTTGTCGGCCTTCGGCGACGATAGTCATACATGGTTCGGACCGTTCGAGTTTCCGTAGGTGTTCGGGGTCACGGCGACAGTAGTTGTTCGGCATTGGTCGTCGAGGTACTTGGCGAAAATGCACGTCGACGGTAGTGGAGCGACGAGGAGGATGCCGCGGCAGGGCAGCGGTCGATGTGGCCCATCCGGGCGCTCGATACTGTAGGTTCTGGGCACCGGTAGGGAAATGAGGTCGGCCGGACCAGGAGCAACGTGCGGCGGCGAGCTGGACGCGGCCGCGGCTGGGTCAACGAGGACTCGCCTCGCTCGTTGACGCGGATGGAACGGCTGCGGCTAGGCGCAGGGGAGAAGCGGGACTTGGTGCGGCATCGGAGCAGCAGATGCAGGAGACGGCAGCATCGGGACCTTGAGGCCGAGCTCAGACCATGGCTTCGATGGCTCCGGAGGGGCTTGTCGACGGCGATAGTTGGCCCGGAGCTCGCGACGGCTGGGCAAGGTTCATGGTGGCAGCAGCCATGGAGGACACCCGCGACTCGCTCGGCTTAGAGGAATCAGGAGGCTCGGACCTCAGGAGCAGAGGAGGCGGGATGGTAGGGCGACGATGATCTATGGTGGTAGTGGAAGGGCGCAACGACAGCGACCGGTGTCGAGGCCATGGCAAGGCGGTTGGGAACGGGCGCGCGAGCGGGATCTGGTGCGAGGGAAGCTGGGCGCGAGCGACGGTCGTCGCCGGCGGGGCGGCCATGGCGAGCGGACAAGAGGGAGTGCGACGAGGGAGAGGGAGACGATGGGATCGAGCCTCGCTGTTGGGACCCCGACTCATAAGTCATGATCACCGAATGCACGTGTACAGTGATCCCAGAGATCAATGCTCACTGAACACACAAAAGCTGAATATCAAGAGTCTTACATCCATACATACCGTATTACACAAATAGGACCACTATGGTCGAGTCTTGAGTATATCATTGCAGCGGAAATCTTCAATAACAACTTGGACCCATGCCATCTGCCTTAACCCTACAGGCACTCTGACTGGGAAGCGTCCTAGCTCGCATGCTCGTCACCAAGAAATCTTCATCATATCCTGTTCTCTCATGCCTGGCCAATAAAATAACCAGTGGCAAGCCAATGAGTACTTTGAATGTACTCGCAAGCAACCCAAGTGTGATGACAGAATAATTATGCAAGGCTCTACTGCTAAATTGGCAGTTTTGCGGAAAGCTAGTTTTTCATATGCAAGTATGATCAACATATAACATGGACATGCATGTGTCTGCAACAAGTATCAGGAGGTTTCAGACATCAATATCGATAAAGAGTCATGAACGACTCTTGCTCACGCTCATCGTGACTTTCTCACAATCACATCAACAGATTTACCCGAACCGTGTTGTTTTCCAGAAACTTATGGACATAGTCTAAGTAGCACCACCCAACTGTCCTTGATCGCGGACACGCTATTCGAATAGTTTGACACTCTGCAGAGGTTGCACACTTTACCCACAAGATCCGGGGAACTTCTGTGTCATCCACGACCCGCGGTACCTCAAGTACCCGGGGTAAGCACCCGATCACTACCTTTCCCTAGACGACACTAACATAGAGTCCACTCGATTGGTAACAGCCCCGTGCCAAACATTTCACATCTTAAATATTGTGGAGCCTTGCTCCCATACTCATCACATACCACTGACACGGGGTACCAATGGTGTGTTCGGTGCCCTGTGAAAACAGTCATGGCCGCCTATCCAAGGACGACCCCGTCCCGAGAGTGACCTCATGTCACCCCCGTCACTAGTAATGCGGGCACCATGCTAGTATCGACCTAGGTAATCAATAATTCCCTTTCCCATATAAGGGTAGAGTGGTTGCGCATGTTTGGTTGGGACGGTAGTCACACATAAATCTAATCCATCTCTGTAAACAACACTTTCGTCAAGCCTCGACACGTTACTTCTTCACCAAGTAGTGCCCTAGTTCCTCATCAACTCCCAGGGGCATTAGTGGCACCCACTGGGTTATTTGCAAGTATGTCAAACCACACTTGTTTCTCTCAATGCATATCCCTGACCCATTTTGCGTAGCTAACTACTATAGCATACATCTATCTACTCCCACCCACATAACCCTCATAGGAAGGTAGGGTCATGTTTGATGCAAGTTTCAATAATAAAGTAACAAAGGTACCAACCAAAGTGGTCACCTCTTCTATATGATTCCGATGCATTGATAATAAGGCGTTATAAGACATGCATAAAAAGGTGTCTCGAACATGGTCAAAGGGATGCTTGCCTTATCCTTCCGAGTCTTCAAACCTTCTGGTCCATCTCCGAGTACTCCGTTTATTTCGTCAACTAACGATGGAAACGATCATAATAAGCAACACAACAAAGCAAAAAATAAAAGTGCTCTAAAAATAGGAGTTGGTCTTTTCTAGGATACCTCTGGTCATATTAGAAATGACCAAGGTGTTCTCATAGGCATTGGATCAATGGATAGTTTGGAACATTTCAATATGATGGAACCAAGGGGTTTATGCATTTGAAAGAAGTGTACAGAAATATATTCTTGAATGATGAGCAAAGGCACCCATTAACAAGTCATGATTTTAGAAGCATCTAGGAGTTGGTTTCACTGGATTTGGAATCCAAATGAATTTCCTAGGATTTTGCAAAGTTGATAAATATGAAGAAATGGCTCATTATTTGGTGGGGTATAGAAAGTATTAATAAAAATGTTCCAAAACTAAGTTTGGTTATGACAAGCACCTAGGAATTTGAACCACTGCATTTGGATCAAATTTGAGCTCTCTGTGATTTTCTAAAGTTCATCACAGAAAATGAAATAATGACATTTGATAATATTTGTGAAGGAAAAGTTTCTGGAAAAATGTGCATGTTGCACCAACAGGTAGATCAGGATTTTAGAGACTACCAGAAATTTGAATCATCAGATTTGGAGTTAATTTGAATTATTTAAGGGTTTTGAAGATTACTGGAAAAAGAAAAAGGATAAGGAAAAAGGGTTATACCCTTTACTGCGCACAGGGCGACGGATAGACGGTGGGCCGACCCAGTGGCTCGGCTGTGCGGGGAGAGGTGGTGACGCCGAAGGCGTCATCTCCGAAGTGCGCTTCCGCTTGGGGAACGCGGTTCCCGCCTGACCCGTCTCCACTCAAACCGCGCGGCTGGCCGACGGGGTCACTGACCTGCGGGCCCCACCCGCAGAGTCATCCCCTTCCTCCCGCGCCCGCAACAGAGGGGCTCGAGGCCTCGGCTGCGCGTCGGCCGGCGCTTGCCCACGGCGGTATAGGCCACCCCCGGCCAAGATCCGGGCACCGGAGGGGCCGCCGGGAAGCGAGCCATCAGGGACAGCCCTCGGGGACGGCGGGGGACGGCCGAAGCGCATCCTACACCGGCCGTGGCGGATGGCCTCGTCGGGCGGTGGTGGTATGGGCACCACGGGGCACGGGAAGAGGCGGCGAGGGGACGGGAAGCTCCGCAGCCCAGTGGCAGTTCTCCTTGAGGTCGAAGGGGAGGTGGAGGAGCCCTGGTTCGCTGGAGCCATGCGGAGAATGACGGCGACCGAGGCGGCGATGGAGAGGCAAGGAGAGCCAGAGGGAGTGGTAAAGCATGTCCAGGAGGTTCGCGGGAGAGAGGGGGTCCTAACTAAGACGAGAGAGAGGGTCGGGGGTGGCTTAAATAGACGTGGCCGCGGTGCACCGTGAGCAACGTCCATGGACGCGCTCGGGCGAGCTCACGGAGGGATAAGGAGGGCAAGGGAGGAGGGGCCCGACAGCAAGGCGTGTCGTGGACGTCGAGGCGACCTCGATGGACACGCTCGCTCTGCCCAAGGCCGCGTGGATGCCTCGGGAGGGCCGAGCTACAATGCCTCGGCGCACTGTAGCACGCTCCAGAGCGTGTCTTTGGCCGGCATGGTCATGCCCCTTGCTTCCTGGCCGTGTCCCCCAATGTCCAACAGTGCTAGGGAGTAGTAAACAATGTACATACGGCCTGGGATACCCTGGAGGGCCACTGGAGTGAGGAGGAAGGTGAAAGAGGAGAAGAAAGCTGCTGTCCAGAAGTGTAAAAATAGGGTTTTCACCCCTCAATCATTGAGCTGTGGACACGGGGAAGTTACTGGAGGTAGAAGATGATCAGGTTTACCTGTGGTAAGAATTTGAGGTAAAGGGGAATAGTAAAAGGGGTCAAAACAATGGTTATGGTAAATTGGCAGAAGGTGTTTGATCATGTTTTGGGCAAGCAAATGATCACCACTGGCTATGAAACTTAACAGGATTAAATGTCACATACATTTAGGCCCTTCCACCAAATTTGAGCTCATTTGGGCAAAGTTGCCAATGTAACTTTGATGAACCCTAGAAATCAACAGAAATGGTTTCACCATGTTTGAGTTAAGCTAATCATCTCCCCTTGCTGCACCACTTGGTGTAGTATCATCATTTGGGGTTATGATCATGCCCACAAAGTTTGAAGCCCCAGGTAAAAAGTTGGTAATGTAAAGTTGTTCAAATTTGAATTTGAACAGAAATGGTTTTGGCGCACTTAGATCAAGTTGTCCTTCTCCAAAACTTGTGCCATTTGGCATAGATGCATAGTTACATCATTTTAGCATGTGCACCAAGTTTGAGAGCATTTGGACAAGTTTGGCAATGTAAAGTTGCTCAAACTTCAAAATGGACACAAATGGTTTTGAGGGAATTAGATGATGTTTCCTTGATGTTCAAGGCATGAGGCCTTGCAAGATCATCAAATATGTCATATTTGACATGATAGAATTTCCCTGGAATTTTTGGAGAATATTTCCTTTGTAAATATTTCAAAAGCTTGAAATATCCAGAAAGAGTTAATGAAGGATTTGTCCAATATTTTGAACATGACCATGTGTTGAAACTCTTATATATGGACAATATATGTCCTACGAGTTTCCCTGAATTTTGGCAAATATTTTTGAAATAATTAAATAATTTTTCCCTATTAAAGACCATTTCTGGCCTTAAGAAAAATCTTTAAAAAAATATAAAAATAACTTTTAAAATTATAATTTTGTGGTTTATGGGAGTCCTATACCTAATAGGATTCAAATATACTTTTTGAAAGATTTTTCACACCCTAAATAAGGTACTTGTAGTGCAAACCTCAATTCAGGGGTTTTTGGAAAAATAATTTTAGATAATACTATTTGGCCAAAAATATTTTTATAAGAAAATACTATACTGGTCTATACACATGGCATGATCATTGGGAAAAGGTTTTGGATCAAGGAGATGAAGTATAAGAGTTGGAGGATTTATTTCATTTTTAGAGCACTAGCAAGCAGCAAACAGAAAGTCAATCAAGAAAAGTCAAAATCACTCAAAAGTTTTTGCCAAACCACATTTTTAGCATGATTATTAGCTTAAGCAATGAGGCATGAAAATCAGGGTGTGACACTCGCTGGGTGAGGTAGATCGAGCATGAGGGAGTGGCGGCGCTGAGGGTTCGAGAGGGAGAGATGAAGGGATCGGGGGAGAGCAAGAGGAGGGGGTCGCGGGCTAGGGTTAGGTAAGTGGCCTGGGCCGGCTGCGGAATGGTTGGGCCCAACTGGGCCTAATCGGCCTGGCTGCGGCTCGGCCTGGTTCCTCTCTCTCTCTCTCTCAAAAAAAGAAAAAAACAAAGAAGGAAGAAAAAAAGGAGAAGAAAGAAGAGATAGGACAAGAATTGGCGCAAGCGGGTAATTTTCCCGGACTCATAAAAATGTGCTTGTTCCGAGAAAATAGGAGTGGGCGTGAATGCAAGTTTTAAATTCAAATTCATTTGAATTTAATTCAAATGATTTGAACAGGATCAAGGTTTTGGAGAGTCCAAAATTATTGAGAATTTTGGTGGAGCTCGAGAAAAAGATGAAAGAATTTATGACAAAGTTTGAGAACAAGAATTGAGTTGGAAAGGCATGGAGAATACTATGCAAGTGTGTTATGGTGATCCCAAAGTAATGGGATATTTTATTATAGCTCCCTAAATATTGGGAGGCTTTTATATGTTATAAAGAGAAGTCACCATAGTGAGTATCCCTCAATTTAAATGGATCGAGGATCCATATGGTTTATTTTGTTGAGTTTTAAAATTAAAGACATGATGGCATGATGACATGATGCAGTGCAAAAATAAATAAATAGAGCAAACAAAAGAAACACACGGTGAAAACCCGGAACATATGGAATCTTTTGGAGCATCGGTCTTCGGGCGTCACAACAGCAGCCTCACCCTTCCTTCTCAGAGCCATTGGCTGTTGAACCTATCTCTGTTGCCCTACCTGCCTCCTCCAACCGAGCAAGACGTCTAGTTGTACATGAGCCTGCTCCCACAGAGGCTCCTTAGACTGAAGAGATCCCAGCTGCTGACTCACCTGCAGCTGAAGACATTGGTCATGACAACATTGTGGATGATGATGTAGTTCTTCCTCAGCTTGAACCCCAACCTGTTCAATCCACTGCTCCCACGAGCCGTGAACTCATAAGCATTGGCGGTCCCACAACGCCAATTACTCGGGATGAATACTGGGAAGAGCAACATCCGAACACCCCCCTACATGAAGTTATTCCTCTCACTCCACCGTCTTCTGCTACCACTCCGGTAGTTGAGACTACGACCGCAACACCAGAAGATGACATGTCAAGTGTTCCATAGGCTTCGCAAAGGTCTCAGGCCTCAGGCCTCCATGTCAAGCATTCCTGAAGATGGAGAGCAAAACTCTAGCTCAGTGGCACGTCAAGTGTTCCCTGACGGCATTCCATCAGAGTCTGCTCATGAATCTGAAGCCAAGATGTCTGAAGACATTCCGACTGCATCAGCCGATGAAGCACAAGAATACACTCGTGAAGTCACTCCCTCTCCGCCAGACTGTGCTGCCCAAGAAGAAGTGCCCGTCATGCAAGAACCTGCTCCTCAAGAGACTGTTGTACATGAGGCTACTCAGACTGGAGCCACTGAACCTGAAGCTAATGTGGATGATACATCTGTGAATGCTGAAGCACATGACATTGTCATGACTGAAGCCTCTGTGCAGCAAGAAGCCACTGCTACCCCTGAAGTAACTGTGCCTGAATTCGTTACCCCTGAAGTGATTGCACCTGAAGTCACTACTCCCGAAGTACCTTCTACTTCATCTATGCCCTACACAATGGCCCAAGCTTCCAACAAAGATGATGTGCTTGTCACAGTAAAGTGGCCTCTTCTGAAGCTTCCCGCTACCACATGACCTCAATATGATTATCATGTGGCGCGAAGGCCTTAGACTCTGAAGCCAAAGCCTAGATTGCCTCGGCTTCCCAGAACCGCATCTACACAAGGGTCATTCAGTGTGCTTTGCTTCAGGGCCAACAATACATTCTTTGATTCTGCTAAGAAGCCCTACAAGAAGCCCAATATATCTTCTGATAGGTTTTGGAGCTTTCAGCAACGAAGCTATTACTCATGC
Source organism: Secale cereale (assembly GCA_902687465.1). Taxonomy (NCBI): domain Eukaryota; kingdom Viridiplantae; phylum Streptophyta; class Magnoliopsida; order Poales; family Poaceae; genus Secale; species Secale cereale. The sequence continues at coordinate 417,471,959 of LR738713.1, forward strand.
ATTATGTACAATCAGGACCGGATCTTTCTGCATCAACGTCTTGATTGTGAAGCCATTACTGGACTACCCTGCCTTGAATAAGCCCTTGATTGCTTCAGAGGTAGTTGGTCTGCTTCCTTTTGTCACTACCAAGGAACATTGGAATGAAGAGCTTCTGCTGCGGTTTTATGCCACTCTGCATATCAGGGGATACAGCAGGGATCCGAAGACATGGGTCCTTGAGTGGATGTCAGGTGACAATCACTATGAAGCTAATGCTCAGACACTGCTTGAGCTTACTTCCCTGCCCACTCCTGGTGAGTTATATGAACCAGGCAGTTCTCTGCATCAGAAAGAGCTTCAAAGCGTTTTCAAGAAACCTGAACCCAACATGAGCGAAATGCTGAGCATGATGAAGCCACTGCCCCCATATGCTGATCTTCCAAAAAAATTCTTTGTCCAAGACCTTGAGTACTTGCCTCACACAATATACCATATTCTGAGGTGTACTCTTTTGCATGTCAAAGGACACTCGTCCGAAACTGCATTGACTGGAGTCATGAAGACATTGATGTTCCACATTCTCAATGGCATCCGCTTCAACACTCATGATTTCTTCATTTGCCAACTAGCTGCCTCTGCAACTGATCTGTTTGGCCTCAAGCTCTATGCTCATTGGATCATGAGGCTCATCAAGCTTCGTTCTACTGTCAGCTATCAAGCCTCTGCACGAAACCATGTTGTCTTCTTGCCAGAGGTTGATACATCTTACGAAGCCATCTATGCTGAGCCAGCCAAGCAACCACTTCACCTGCACAATGCTGATCACCAAAGCTTCACACAGTAGGATGATAGTGTGTATGTGCCCAATGCGAATGTGCCTACTTATCCTCTGGCTGGACAACTGCGCCTCCCACATCGTGCCAACACTGATGCCACTGGAAGCACTATTGCTCAACGGCCGAAAAAGTGTACTCGTGTCCTGAATGACCGAGAGCTTCTTGTTTCACTTCACCAGAAGCAAGATAGGCATCATGACTGGATGAAGCGCCAAATGCAAAGTCTTCTCACAGATGTCAATCGCATTCGCAACTTGGCAACCAAGAATTCGTTTGTTGCACATGAAGCATGTCGGCGGTCCTGGAAGAGCCTTACCCTGCTATGCTCTGAAGCTGATCTTGAAGCCGATGGCTTCACTGAGCACTTCAAGTTTGATTCCAGCCCTCCGCAAGCCGCGACTTGGCGTCCAACTCCGTCCATTGAAGATTCTGAGTATTCATCTTCGGCTGCAACTGTTGTTGCTCGAGTCATCAATGAAGAAGACGACGCCACTTCTCCAGCAATCGCTTCACTGCATCATGATTCTGCGTCAGGCCCCTCTGCACCACCAAACTCCAGCATCGACCTGGCTGCCCCAGCATCTTCTACGCCTGGGAATGCATAGATACTCTATATCTTCAAACTTTTTTTGTCCTTACTAACAAAAGGGGGAGAAGCATATGAGTTGATAGTCTTCAAGCGGGTCCTTATATGGGTCGGGTTCTTTATTATTGCTAAGTTCTTACTTTGGAACATTTGGCCCTTGAGTTGTAACACTTAAAACTTGATGGTCGTCTGCTACATTTGCTGCTGTTTCTTCTGCTTGGTTAAATATCTATCTTATGCGCACGAAGTCATTCAGCAGACGCGCATTTTTCCATTATGCATCTCATTATCTTCACTTCATCCTTGTATGCATGATGGGTTGTCTTCATAAAATTGAAGGAGATCTCCACAAAGCAAAACCTGCCATGTGCCTTTGCATTCAAAAGCAAAACTACTATGTGCACATCTTCAGGGGGAACCCTCTCAACTTTATGATGCCATCGATCGTGTTATCCATAATATCACGTATTTTATCCCCATTGAAAACTTCAACCTGTTTGTCATCAATCACCAAAAAGGGGGAGATTGTAAGTGCATCTAGTGACCCCTAGTTGGTTTTGGAGTATTGAAGACAAATGAGGTTGAGGAACTAATGTGATTGTGAGAATTGCAGGATAACACAGGTAATAGTTCCTCACAGATTCGGTTTAACTTCCAGAGATGACCCCTAAAAATGTGTGAAGACATTGAAGTTCATGGTGGCACGTGAAGACATTCACGTGAAGATAATGGCCTATGAAGACATTCATTGAAGACTATAGAACGCGAAGACATAGTTTATTACGTAGTTCTTTTTTATTCCTTCTTGAGTCATAGGAACCACCGTACTGTTAAGCGGGGTCCAAGTGAACACAGCTGAATAACTGAGGTGATGCTCAACCAAAACACCTATGTCTTCAAGCGAAGACAAATGAGAGCAAATCTTATCCAGAGCTGGATAAGTCAGCTTTACTTGGAGCTCAAGTAAAGTTGCCGCATGTGTTCAAAATCCGACCGTTAGACACGTGTCAGTTCCTTAGTGACCAAGGGTCATTTCGGACATATCCTGTCGGGTTGCCTGATGGCTATAAATAGCCCACCCCCTACACCATAAATTGGTGTCTGCTCAGAGTTAGTGCACGGCTTTTGTCGTTTGAGAGCAACGCACCTCCGAAGCCTTTGAGAGAAAAGATCCTTTTGAGGACAAAACCCAAAACACCCAAAGCCAAAGAGAGTTAAGCATCACTGAAGTCTTTCTGTCTGTGTGACCTGAAGACTTGTTACACTTGAGGACTGTGCTTCCTCTAGCCGGTTAGGCGTCATGTTCAGAGCATCCTAGAGTGACTGTGGACTGCCAGTGAACAAAGTCTGTGAAGGTTCAAAAGTCTACCTTGAAGACTTTCACGAGTGATTGGGCGAGGACTGTGTGTCCTTAGCTCAAGGGGAATACAGTGAAGACTGTGTGTCCGGACTGTGTGTCCTCAGGTTTGAATACCTAGCCGCCCTAACCAGATGTACAGTTGAGATAACAACCGAAACTGGTCTACCAAATCCTTGTCTCCATCAAGCTACTGGTTCTATCCCTATTTTCTTTTACTTTTCAGTTTGTCTTCGTGAAGCCATTGCTCATCTGCTCTATTAGTCTTCATTGTGTGAAGACCACTGTCTGTTTAGCTTCAGTTATATCTTCCATCTCAATCCATGTTAGTTATGTCTTCCGCTGTGTAGCTATAGGTTCATTTCTATCGTTTGTCTTCAAAACCCTTGTGTTTTGAAGACTTTCGTAAAAATCACCTATTCACCCCCCTCTAGTCGATAACTTGCACTTTCAGCCTGCGATACATCAAGATTGTGCATCTCAAGAACATGAGAGAAAGAGATTAAACACATAGCTACTAGTACAAACCCTTAGCCTCGAGGGTGGACTACTCCCTCATCATCATGGTGGCCGCCGGGATGATGAAGATGGCCACCGTTGATGATTTCCCCCTCGGGCGGAGTGCTGAAAAGGGCTCTAGATTGGACCTCGTGGATTATAGAGCCTTGCAGTGGCGGAAATTCTGATTTAGGTTAACCCCGAAGGGTTTCGGAATATTTTGGAATTTATAGGGCAAAGAAGGGGTGCGGGAGGCCACCGAGGTGGGCACTGATACGTCTCCAACGTATCTATAATTTTTGATTGTTCCATGCTATTATATTATGCTTCTAGGATATTTTATGGGCTTTTATATACACTTTTATATGATTTTTGGGACTAACCTATTAACCCAGAGCCCAGTGCCAGTTTATGTTTTTATCTTGTTTTAGAGTATCACAGAAAAGGAATATCAAACAGAGCCCAATTGACCTGAAACTCAACGGAGCTTATTTTTGGACCAGAAGAATCCCAGGAAGTGCCGGAGGGGGATGAGAAGGTCCACGGGCTACCCACGAGGGTGTGGGCGCGTGCCCCCTGGGCGCGCCCCCTTGTCTCGTGGACAGCTTGGAGACCCCATTTACTTGTCCCCGACTCCAACACCTCCTATATATACTGAAACCTCCGGAAAATAATCTAGATTGAGAGTTCCGGAGCCAAAAGCCTCTGCTGCCACCGAAAACCAATCTAGACCCCATTCCGGCACCCTTCCTGAGGGGGAATCCCTCTCCGGTGGCCATCTTCATCATCCCGGCGCTCTCCATGACGAGGAGGGAGTAGTTCACCGTCGGGGCCGAGGGTATGTACCAGTAGCTATGTGTTTGATATTTCTATCGTGTTCTTGAGATAGCACGATCTTGATGTATCACGAGCTTTGCTATTATAGTTGGATCTTATGATGCTTCCCCCCCTCTATCTTCTTGTAATGGATTGATTTTTCCCTTTGAAGTTATCTTATCGGATTGAGTCTTTAAGGATTTGAGAACACTTGATGTATGTCTTGCATGTGCTTATCTGTAGTGACAATGGGATCAGATAGCTCAAGCCAAGATAGATCTGGCAGCTGAAAACACCAGGATGGCTGCGGAGCGGGCCGAGTTGGATGCATAGGCTTATCGGCTTATGTTGGATCAGAACACGTCAATGGTGTAATGAGGAGAAGGTACCGGTCTAACCTGCCTCCGGTTTATGAGGCAAGGAATCTCTTTAGCACGCCGGGAGCAGGAACCAGCAATCAACAAGTGGTAAACCGGGCAGAAGCTTCTGGAATGGGGGTGTCGGTCCAGCCGCACCCAACGGATCCGCCTCGTTAGAACTGTCGGGTTACGGGCTTCGCAAACCACTCCGCATCGATCCGGGCGCGCTGCGTCCGGAGGGGGCAACCCGGCGACCCCGCCGAAGAGCTCCGTGCCAACGAAGCCGATGACCGTAGCCGCGCCCAAGTCCGTGGCCTCGCGTCTTGCCAGCATCCGAACTGCTGGCGCGTCCGTGGCACCGGCGGCCGCGGCCGACCTGCTGATGAAGAGGAGGGTGCGCCTCGCCTCCGACGAGTAAGTGTGCAGTCTCCCATCATTCCTTGATCACTGTGTTCCTCACATATTTCTCTTGGCGCAGCAGCCTGGGTGGCGTGAGGAAGAAGGCAAAGGGGGAGGCCACGTCGTGGTGCCTTGCTCCACCTGTTGCTGCTGTCGCCGCGGAGAAAGGTGCCACAGCCTTGCGCGCCTCGGCCAGCCAGGCTATCGAGCGCGCGGTGGCGGCGTCGTCTGAAGGCGTCGTCGCTGTTTGCGAGGCCGTGTTGGCTCCTGCTCCCACTGCTCCAGCGAGGGAAGCCGGAGCCCCCGAGCCCCTGGCCGAGCAGGTGATCGTAATGACACCCATCCGCCAGCCGGTGCAGCATGGCCCTGAAACCTTGGAGGCCGCTTCCACTATGCTGGGTCGGCTCCGCGCCGAACTTCTGGGTGGTGATGGCCGCGCGATGGAAGGACGCCTGGGCCTGATCTCTGGGTGGCTCCTGGTAGATGAGTCTGCGCGAGCCTCCTGGAGCTAGGCCTCAGCGGTCGTCGCCAAGGGTCAGGAGGAGGATGCAGCAGCCGTGCGGGCATGCGACGCCGCGCGAGCCGATGCGGCATCCTCTGAGAAGCGCTGCCGCAAGGTGGAGAGCGAGCTGGAGGCCCTTCGCGAGGAAGGCACCTGGCGCGCCCAGGAGCTCAAAAGGTTGGAGAAGGAGCTCAAGGCACAGAAGGCTGAGACGTCCCGGCTGCAGCAGGAGCAGGTCGTTGATCACGCGAGCCTGGAGAAGCTGAAGGCTGAGGCCGAGCAGTCCAAGGCGACCCGAGCTGCGCGCGACAAGGAAGACGCCCTCGCGGCCTCGGCAGCAGTGTGTCACGAGGCCCTTGTCGCCTTCGAGCTCGAGACCCGTACGACGCTGCATATTTCCTACAGGGAAGGGTTCGAGAAGCCGCTGGCCACCCCAGAGGATGGCTCCGCCGGGCTCCTTGCCGCGCTCGTGAAGGCCCTGCGCGAGGTTACGGCCGCGATTGGCCAGTTAGCAGACGTCGAGAGTCACACACTCCTTACCTTGGCCCTGACGCAGGTGTGCGGCCACCTCTGTCTCCGTGACCCCACCCTTGACCTGGCCTCGCTGTCCGAGCCCGTGACCGCGAGCATAGAGGGCGCGACCCCTGAGGCCCTGGAGGAGAAGGTCAAGGGGCTGGTGGATGCATTCCTTCGGGTCGCTGCTGCCGCAGCCGAGGAGGCGGAGGCTGGTGATGGCGTGCTTGGCGATGCCTGACCTGTCCCTGTCAAGATGATAGAAATGCAAGTGCCTCGGGGAGGCGTAAGGACTCGCTTGAATTTGGTGAACTTGATGTTATTGTAATAACTAGACTTGAACTTGGTGATTTCCGTGCTTGCTTCCTTTCATGTTTGCTTAGGTGCTCTGCGTCGGCAGGGCCCAACCCCGCACATACCTCGATCGCCATTGAGCACTCCGGGTGACCGGGGTTATCGTAATAACTAGACTCAAGGAATGAGGGGCTACGTGGCTAGTGAGGCCCCTAGGCCGCGATGCCCAGAGGTCCCCCTTGGTGTTCTGCGTCGGCAGGGCCTAGCCCCGCGCATACCTCGACCACCGTTGAGCACCGGGCTCAAGGAGTGAGGGGCTACGTGACTAGTGAGTCCCCTGGGCCGCGATGCCCAGGGGTCCCCCTTGACGTACGAACGGCTCTCATGAGGGAGAACGAGCACCATACCTTGCTCACGAGTCTTCGCCTAGGATGGGGGCGCGAGAAAGCTAGGTGTCTGGGCACCTGGTAGGGTGGCGTCCGCCAGGCGTGACCTGTGCATAGCCCCCCTCGCGACACCCATCCAAGGAGAAGCTGTGAGCGTTTGATACGTCTCCAACATATCTATAATTTTTTATTGTTCCATGCTATTATATTATCCTTCTAGGATGTTTTATGGGCTTTTATATACACTTTTATATAATTTTTGGGACTAACCTATTAACCCATATTCCAGTGCCAGTTTTTATTTTTCTCATGTTTTAGAGTATCACAGAAAAGGAATATCAAACGGAGCCCAATTGACCTGAAATTCAACGGAGCTTATTTTTGGACCAGAAGAAGCCCAGGAAGTGTCGGAGGGGTACCAGTAGGTCCACTGGCTGCCCACGAGGGCGGGGGGCGCGTGCCCCCCCTAGGGCGCGCCCCCTGCCTCATGGACAGCCCGTAGACCCCCTTTGCTTGGCCCCGACTCCAACACCTCCTATATATACTGAAACCTCCGGAAAATAACCTAGATCGGGAGTTCCGCCGCCGAAAGTCTCTGTAGCCACCAAAAACCAATCTAGACCCTGTTCTGGCACCCTGCCGGAGGGGAATCCCTCTTCGGTGGCTATCTTCATCTTCTCGGTGCTCTCCATGACGAGGAGGGAGTAGTCCACCCTCAGGGCTGAGGGTATGTACCAGTAGCTATGTGTTTGATCTCTCTCTCTCTCTCTCTCTGTGTGTGTGTGTGTGTGTGTGTGTGTGTGTCTCTGTCTCGTGTTCTTGAGATGGCACGATCTTGATGTATCGCGAGCTTTGCTATTATAGTTGGATCTTATGATGTTTCTCCCCCTCTACTCTCTTGTAATGGATTGAGTTTTCCCGTTGAAGTTATCTTATCAGATTGAGTCTTTAAGGATTTGAGAACACTTGATGTATGTCTTGCGTGGGATACCTGTGGTGACAATGGGGTATTCTATTGATTCACTTGATGCATGTTTTTGTGATCAACTTGCGGGTTCCGTGACCTTGGGAATCTATGCATAGTGGTTGGCACGCGTTTTCGTCTTGACTCTCCGGTAGAAACTTTGGGGCACTCTTTGAAGTACTTTGTGTTGGTTGAATAGATGAATCTGAGATTGTGATATGCATATTGTATAATCATGCCCACGGATACTTGAGGTGACAATGGAGTATCTAGGTGACATTAGGGTTTTGGTTGATTTGTATCTTAAGGTGTTATTCTAGTACGAACTCTATGATAGATTAAACGGAAAGAATAGCTTCGTGTTATTTTACTACAGACTCTTGAATAGATCGATCAAAAAGAATAACTTTCAGGTGGTTTCGTACCCTACCATAATCTCTTCGTTTGTTCTCCGTTGTTAGTGACTTTGGAGTGACTCTTTGTTGTATGTCGAGGGCTTGTAATATGATCCATTTATGTTATTATTGTTGAGAGAACTTGCACTAGTGAAAGTATGAACCCTAAGCCTTGTTTCCTATCATTGCAACACCGTTTATGCTCACTTTTACCTTTAGTTACCTTGCTGTTTTTATATTTTCTTATTACAACAACCTATATCTACCATCCATATTGCACTTGTATCACCATCTCTTCGCCGAACTAGTGCACCTATACAATTTACCATTGTATTGGGTGTGTTGGGGACACAAGAGACTCTTTGTTATTTGGTTGCAAGGTTGTTTGAGAGAGACCATCTTCATCCTACGCCTCCCACGGATTGATAAACCTTAGGTCATCCACTTGAGGGAAATTTGCTACTGTTCTACAAACCTCTGCACTTGGAGGCCCAACAACGTCTACAAGAAGAAGGCTATGTAGTAGACATCAAGGTCTTTTCTAGCGCGGTTGCCGGGGAGGTTAGTGCTTGAAGGTATATCTTCAGATCTTGCAATCGAATCTTTTAGTTTCTTGTTTTATCACTAGTTTAGTTTATAAAAGAAAACTACAAAAAAAGGAATTAAGGTTACCTCATATGCTTCATCTTTTTAATATCTTTCGTGAAAATGATCGGAAGGAAATTTGTGCTCAAATACTAGAAGAAGAATTACATAGAATGCTTGGCAGAACATATGTGCATGATGAGCATGATTGCAATGTTGTTAGTATGATTTTTTTGAATACACATGATGCTAATGATATGCAAAACCACAAGCTTAGGGAAGCTATGTTTGATGAATATGATATTTTTTGTCCCCCATGTTTTGATGAGCAAACTTATTTTTATGATAGCATGCCTCCTATTTATGATGATTATATTGATGAAAGTGGATTTGGAGAGGTCATGACTTTATTTAGTGATACATCCACTATTTTGGAAGAGGTTCCAATTGATTATGAGAACAAAGTTGCTATTTATGATGATTATTGTGATGACTTGTATGCTATAAAGAATAAAGATAACCATGAAACTTGTCATCATTATTTTAATTTTCAATTGGATTATGCCTCACATGATAGTTATTTTGTTGAGTTTGCTCCCACCACTATTCATGAGAAGAAATTTGCTTATGTGGAGAGTAATAAAATTTATATGCAAGTAGATCATGAAAAGAATGCTTTATGTGCTGGTTATATTGTTGAATTCATTCATTATGCTACTGAAAATTATTATGAGAGAGGATCATATGCTTCTACATATTGCAATAATATCAAGTTTCCTCTCTATGTGCTTAAAATCTTGAAGCTATGCTTGCTTTGCCTTCCTATGCTAGTTGATTATTGTTCCCATAAGTTGTTTGCTCACAAAATCCCTATGCATAGGAAGTGGGTTAGACTTAAATGTGCTAGTTATATTCTTCATGATGCTCCCTTTATGTTTCAATTCTTATCTTTTATGTGAGCATCGCTGAAATCGTCATGCCTAGCTAGGGGCGTTAAACGATAGCGCTTGTTGGGAGGCAACCCAACTTTATTTTTGTTCTTTGTTTTTGCTTCTGTTTAGGAATAAATATTGCATCTAGCTTCTGTTTAGATGTGGTTTTGTGTTTTAATTAGTGTTTGTGCCAAGTAGAACCTTTGGGAAGACTTGTGTGAAGTTTATGTGATCATGCTGTAAAAAACAGAAACTTTAACGCTCACGAGATTGGCTACCATTTTTTACTGGAGAGTGCATTTTAGTTGATTAGTTTTGCAGTTGATTAATACACAAATTCCTCATGTCCACCAATTTATTTTAGAATTTTTAGAGTTACAGAAGTATTCGAAAGTTACAGATTGCTACAGACTGTTCTGTTTTTGACAGATTCTGTTTTCTATGTGTTGTTTGCTTATTTTGATGAATCTATGAGTAGTATCGGAGGGTATGAACCATAGAGAATTTGGAATACAGTAGATATCACACCAATATGAATTTAGAATTAGTTCACAACAGTACCTAAGTGGTGGTTTTATTTTCTTATACTAACGGAGCTTACGAGTTTTCTGTTGAGTTTTGTGTTGTGAAGTTTTCAAGTTTTGGGTAAAGATTAGATGGACTATGGAATAAGGAGTGGCAAGAGCCTAAGCTTGGGGATGCCCAAGGCACCCCAAGGTAATATCCAAGGACAACCAAAAGCCTAAGCTTGGGGATGCCCCGGGAAGGCATCCCCTCTTTCGTCTTCGTTCATCGGTAACTTTACTTAAGCATATATTTTTATTCACCACATGATATGTGTTTTGCTTGGAGTGTCATTTTGTTTTAATTTGTTTTGCTTGTTGTTTGAATAATATCCCAAGATCTGAAATTCTTAAATGTTAGAGAGTCTTCACATAGTTACATAATTATTCAACTACTCATTGATCTTCACTTATATCTTTCAGAGTAGTTTGTTGTTTGCTCTAGTGCTTCACTTATATCTTTTAGAGCACAGCGGTGGTTTTATTTTGAAGTATTGTTGATCTCTCATGCTTCACTTATATCCTTTTGAGAGTCTATTAGAACAGCATGGTAATGTGCTTTGGCTATAAAACTAGCCTTAACATGATAGGCATCCAAGATGAATGTAGTAAAAACTTTCATACAAAGTGCATTGAATATGATGAGAAGTTTGATACTTGATAATTGTTTTGAGATATGAGAATAGTGATATTAGAGTCACGCTAGTGGAGTTATTATGAAATTGAGAAATACTTGTGTTAAAGTTTGTGATTCCCGTAGCATGCACGTATGGTGAACCGCTATGTGACGAAGTTAGAGCATGAAGTATTTGTAGAGTGTCATCCTTTGTGTGGAGGTCGGGGGCGCGCGATGGTTAACTCCTACCAAACTCCCCTCTAGGAGCATGCATTGATTGCTTTGTTTTGATGACTCGTAAATTTTTGCAATAAGTACATGAGTTCTTTATGACTAATGCTGAGTCCATGGATTATACGCACTCTCACCCTTCCACCATTGCTAGCCTCTCTTGTACCGTGCAACTTTCGCCAGGGCCATACACCCACTATATATCCGTCCTCAAAACAGCCACCATACCTACCTATCATGGCATTTCCATAGCCATTCCGTGATATATTGCCATGCAACTTTCCACCATTCCGTTCATATGACACGCTTCATATTGTCATATTGCCATGCATGATCATGTAGTTGACATCGTATTTGTGGCAAAACCACCATGCATAATTCTTCATACATGTCACTCTTGATTCATTGCACATCCCGATACACCGCCGAAGGCATTCATATAGAGTCATACTTTGTTCTAGTATCGAGTTGTAACTCAATATAAGTGTGATGATCATCATTATTAGAGCATTGTCCCATGTGAGGAAAGGCTAAATAAAGAAAGCACCTCCAAAAAGAGGAGAAAGGCCAAAGAAAAAAGAAAGGCCCAAGAAAAAGAAAAGAGGGATAATTGCTACTATCTTTTTACACACTTGTGCTTCAAAGTAGCACCACGCTCTCCATGATAGAGAGTCTCATGTTTAGTCACTTTCATATACTAGTGGGAATTTTCATTATAGAACTTTGCTTGTATATTCCAACGATGGGCTTCCTCAAATGCCATAGGTCTTCATGAGCAAGCAGGTTGGATGCACACCCACTAGTTTCTTTTGTTAAGCTTTCATACATATTTAGCTCTAGTGCATCCGTTGCATGGCAATCCCTACTCACTCACATTGATATCTATTGATGGGCATCTCCATAGCCCGTTGATACGCCTAGTCGATGTGAGACTATCTCCCTCCTTTTTGTCTTCTTCACAACCACCACTCTATTCCACCCATAGTGCTATATCCATGGCTCACGCTCATGTATTGCGTGAAAGTTGAAAGGTTTGAAAAAAATTGAGTATGAAAACAAGTGCTTGGCTGAAAGCGGGGTTGTGCATGATATGAATATTTTGTGTGATGAAGAAGGAGCATAGCCAGACTATATAATTTTGTAGGGATTACTTTCTTTGGCCATGTTATTTTGAGAAGACATGATTACTTTGTTAGTATGCTTGAAGTATTATTATTTCATATGTCAATATAGACTTTTGTCTTGAATCTTTCAGATCTGAACATTCATGCCACAATAAAAAGAATTACATTGTAAATTATGTTGGTTAGCATTCCACATCAAAAATTCTGTTTTTATCATTTAACTACGCGAGGATGAGCAGGAATTAAGCTTGGGGATGCTGATACGTCTTCAATGTATCTATAATTTTTGATTGTTCCATGCTATTATATTATCCTTCTAGGATGTTTTATGGGCTTTTATATACACTTTTATATGATTAATGGAACTAACCTATTAACCCAGAGCCGAGTGCCAGTTTCTATTTTTCTTGGCCCCGACTCCAACACCCCCTATATATACAGAAACCTCCGGAAAATAACCTAGATCGGGAGTTCCGCCGCCGAAAGTCTCTGTAGCCACCAAAAACCAATCCAGACCCTGTTCCGGCACCCTGCCGGAGGGGGAATCCCTCTCCGGTGGCTATCTTCATCATCCCGGCGCTCTCCATGATGAGGAGGGAGTAGTCCACCCTCGGGGCTAAGGGTATGTACCAGTAGCTATGTGTTTGATCTCTCTCTCTCTCTCTCTCTCTCTCTCTCTCTCTCTCTCTCGTGTTCTTGAGATGGCACGATCTTGATGTATCGCGAGCTTTGCTATTATAGTTGGATCTTATGATGTTTCTCCCCCTCTACTCTCTTGTAATGGATTGAGTTTTCCCTTTGAAGTTATCTTATCGGATTGAGTCTTTAAGGATTTGAGAACACTTGATGTATGTCTTGCATGGGATACCCATGGTGACAATGGGGTATTCTATTGATTCACTTGATGTATGTTTTGGTGATCAACTTGCGGGTTCCGTGACTTTGGGAATTTATGCATAGGAGTTGGCACACGTTTTCGTCTTGACTCTCCGGTAGAAACTTTGGGGCACTCTTTGAAGTACTTTGTGTTGGTTGAATAGATGAATATGAGATTGTGTGATGCATATCATATAATCATGCCCACGGATACTTGAGGTGACAATGGAGTATCTAGGTGACATTAGGGTTTTGGTTGATTTGTATCTTAAGGTGTCATTCTAGTACAAACTCTATGATAGATTGAACGGAAAGAATAGCTTTGTGTTATTTTACTACAGACTCTTGAATAGATCGATCAGAAAGAATAATTTTGAGGTGGTTTCGTACCCTACCATAATCTCTTTGTTTGTTCTCCGTTATTAGTGACTTTGGAGTGACTCTTTGTTGCATGTTGAGGGCTAGTAATATGATCCAATTATGTTATTATTGTTGAGAGAACTTGCACTAGTGAAAGTATGAACCCTGTTTCCTATCATTGCAACACCGGTTATGCTCACTTTTACCTTTAGTTACCTTGCTGTTTTTATATTTTATTAGTACAAAAACCGATATCTACCATCCATATTGCACTTGTATCACCATCTTTTCGCCGAACTAGTGCACCTATACAATTTACCTTTGTATTGGGTGTGTTGGGGACACAAGAGACTCTTTGTTATTTGGTTGCAGGGTTGTTTGAGAGAGACCATCTTCATCGTACGCCTCCCACTTATTGATAAACCTTAGGTCATCCACTTGAGGGAAATTTGCTATTGTCCTACAAACCTCTGCACTTGGAGGCCCAACAACGTCTACAAGAAGAAGGTTGTGTAGTAGACATCAACGTCGTGAGCTGAAAAGCTCCCTGAGGTTGGTGCGACCTCGGGGTGCCGCCCTCAGTTGTTTATAACTAGCGCGGAGCATAGAGCTACCACACTTGCACGGAGTGTGGGCATAACCGCGCCTCGGTCGTAGCGGCCAGCGCGGAGCTTGGTGCTTCCACTGGTTCATGGGCAAAACCGCTCCTCGGTTGGTTCTGCCAGCGTGGAGCATGGTACTTCCTCTGGACCGTGGGAGGGAGCCTCCCACCGGGAGAGACTCCGTGGCGTGTACATCCCTGTAACGCCCCGGACACACCCGCCGGTGGTCGTTACTCCTGGCGGGATCTAGACTGGCCCCACATATCAATACTAGTCTTTTCTGCGCACTTTGTCCTCACTCGTGCGCACCCGGGAGCTACTTCCCGGTCGGTCACCCATCCTGATACTACTCCAAGCTGAGCATGCTTAACTTTGGAGTTCTATCCGAATGGGCTCCCGAAAAAGAAGGAATTCCTTATTGATATGAGTAGTCTATCATCCCTAATAAGCCAGGCCATCACATACACCCTCACTCAGAGGAACCGACGTCCTCGTCGGGCCACATGAACGTTCCCTCTTGGCACAACCGTCTGTGCTTCCAGGACAGCACATGTGCCATGCCGTGTGCCACGACGGGTCACAAACGTCATGCACAACATGACTGCAAACTGTCCGCAAACATCCGTGTAACCGCGAGGGTCGGCTCTGATACCAACTTGTAACGCCCCGGACACACCCACCGGTGGTCGTTACTCCTGGCGGGATCTAGACTGGCCCCACATATCAATACTAGTCTTTTCTGCGCACTTTGTCCTCACTCGTGTGCACCCGGGAGCTACTTCCCAGTCGGTCACCCATCCCGATACTACTCCAAGCTGAGCACGCTTAACTTTGGAGTTCTATCCGAATGGGCTCCCGGAAAAGAAGGAATTCCTTATTGATATGAGTAGTCTATCATCCCTAATAAGCCAGGCCATCACAAGCCCCGTCCTGACACGTGGCTTGCACGGCAGGACAGCCAAGGTGTATATGGGCCCTCCTCTGGACAAGCTGAACGACTCTGAGGAAGTTCTCGTGAGCTTACGCATCACTCACGAGACCCTACCCTGAGGCGGGTTGCGCGTGAGTCTTCTTCTGCAAAATGTGAAAAGAGATGCGTTGTGTCGACCTGCGCCGAGTGCATCTCTAGAGGGCATCACATGAGAAGGCCGCAACACTAACGACCCCAGGAGGTGACGTTAGCAGGACCCGCCCATAAGACAGAGCTCAGCCGCTGGATTTATCGACGCTGCAGGGACGGACCCGAGCACAGATGCCGTGCCCAGTCTTCTCATGCAACAGTCGAAAAATAGCCGGCGCGTGGTTCCCGCGTGAGCGAGGCACCTACCATGGGCCCCCACTTAACCATCCACGATTAGCCCATGCGAGAACAAGGCACCAAGGACCATGGGAGGTGACATCACGGGAATGGCTCGCGAGACAGAGCTCAACCCTTGGATTTAGCGAAGCTGCAGGGACGGACCCGAGCACAGAGACGCCGTGCCAGTCCTTAATCATGGGGCGGTCGCAGGCGGGCTCGCAAGGGCTCATGACCTTAGTGGCGGTGAGAACACCAAGCATATAGATAATGCAAGTAGGAAGAAACAACTAGCCTTGATTTATGTGCACAAGAGACAGCTGTGGGGATGAGCCCCCAGCAGATCGAGGATGATGCAGCTCGGGGGCACCCTCGATTGAATACCTGAGACACACCTGATACTTGTCATTGAAGAAGAGTTGGGGTAGCTGAGGCTGCTCCTGAGGATCGCCAGGTTCCTGAGGCCCAGGGGCTCCGGAGGCCCTCGGTGGTCATGGGGGTCCGACTCGTGCTTCGTCAGGACCGCCTGCCACTGAGCCTCCTGAGCCCCCAAAGCCTGTCGTGTGAGGTACTGGAACATGGCAGCTGCGTTGCGGAAGCCGAAGAGCGTGCGAATGTAACTGCAGGGGAGGGTCCTCCTCCAGCCGACAACTGTCGGCCAGAAGGGCTCTAGAGAAGCGGCTCGGTTGAGGCCCGCGATGTCGACGCAGACGCGGAATTGGTTGCTTGGGTTGTGGGTAGGTGAGCTTGGTGACGTGCGGTTGCGCCCACCGCGTAGGAGCCTTGCGTACTGAAGTTCCTTGGTAACTTGGTCGATGAAGTCTTGAGCCCCCAGCGCTGTATGGCTCACGCTGGGCTCACAAAAACGCGCGTCGAGACACGCCTGCAGGTGGTGCTCGAACACCTCCCTCGTGACGCCGGTCAGACCAGAGGCACTCCAGAGGAGAGCCCTCGAGCCCGTCCTGAGAGGGGCGTCAGGCGCGCCTCCCTATGCGAGGGTGGAGGGGGCCTCGTCAGCAGGCGCGGGTCCTAAGGCGGGGCCGCCAGAAGCCCCTGCGTCCTGAGGTCCGTTTGCGGGCATGTTCTTCTTCTTCTTGGGGGCGGTCTGCAAGACGAAGACGGCTCCATCCTTGTCGGAGCTCTGGACCGCTGCAGTCTGGTAGGCGCGCTCCAGGGAATGCACTGCTTCCTTCTCGTCGCAGGCGATCGTGATGACCCTGCCACTCCCGGGCATCTTGAGGATGTTGTAGCCGTGATGGGTCACTGCCATGAACTTGGCGAGGGCCGGATACCCTAGGATGGCGTTGTACGAGAGGTGAATGTTGGCGACATCGAAGTCGATGAGCTCGGTGTGATAGTTGTCGCGATCACCGAAGGTGACGGGGAGGCAGACCTGCCCCATCGGGAGTGTGGAGCCATCTGTGACTCCGTAGAATGGCTTGGTTGGGTGGAGCTGATTGTAGGGGACCTGGAGCGTCTCGAAGGTCTGGACGGAGAGGACGTTGAGCCCTGCTCCATTGTCGATGAGGGTCTTGGTCACGAGGACGTTGCTGATGGTCGGAGTGCAGAGCATCGAGAGAGTGCCTGGGGCTGCGGTGCACTTGAGCTGGTCCTTGGGGTCGAAGACGATGACCTGCTTTGTCCACCTGAGGTTGCGCGCGGCATCGGGCCTAGGGAGCACCGCGTTCACCTCACTAGCGAACTGCTTGAAGATACGGTGGGAATCCAGAGCGTGGGCTCCTCCCAAGATGCATGCAACCGCGCGTGGCCCCTGAAAGCCCCCTGCTTCATCTCCCTGGCGGTCGTCGTCGTTCCTCCTTGGCGGTGGTGGCAGCGGAGGCAGGCCCACGTTGCCCTGAGGGCGACCCTCATGAGGCTGGTCGCGCCAGGGGGGCATCATGAGGCTGCTCCTGCCAGCGGTCTTCACGAGGTTGGTCACGCCATCGTTGGCGCGAGTTCCTGCTGTCCCAGCGTCCTCCACCACGGCCCCCTTCGTGGCCGTAGCCGCGGTTGTCGCGCTCAGGGCACTGCCCGCCGCGCATCGCCCTGAGCTCTTGGTAGTCGTTGGTGTTGTGGCTGTGAACATCGTGGAAGACGCAGTATGGGCGGTTGTCTCTGGGAGGGTCGTTGTAGCCGCAGCCACGCTTCACTTCTGGCTCCGCAGCCAGCACGATGGGTCCCTTGCGCTTTGCTTCCTTGGCCTTCTTGTCGTCAGCCTCCGCTTCAGGCAGCTCCAGAAGAGAGAGGCGGCCTTCCTCTGCCCTGGCGCACTTCGCCGCGAGGTTGAACATCTCGAGGGCCTTGCACAAGTCCTGGTGGATGGCGAGCTCCTCCTTCATCCTAACGTCGCGGACACTGTCGGAGAACGCCGAGATGATGGCCTCGTCCGAGACCCTGGGGATCCTGAGGCGCACGGTGTTGAAATGTTGAATGTACTTCTGTAGGGTCTCCCCAGGTTGCCGCTTCATGCGGCGCATATCCGTGGCCGCCGGGGCTCGATCGCGGGTACCTTGGAAGTTGGCGATGAAACGCTCATGAAGCTCTCCCCAGGAGGAGATGGATCCCGCAGGGAGGTTCAGGAGCTAGGAGCGAGCGCCGTCATTGAGGGCCATGGGGAACTAGTTTGCCATGACCTGCTCGGTGCCATTGGACGCCTCGATGCTCAGCTCGTAAAGCTGAAGGAACTCTGCAGGGTCGGCGGTGCCATCGTAGTGCGGAGGCAGATCCAGTTTGAACTTGCCGGGCCAGATGAGGCGCCGCAACTCTGGAGCTAGGGCGGGACATCCAGCCACGCTCATGATTGCAGGCGCCCCCTGCGCCTACGGTGTTGGTTCCTGGGGTACGGGCGCTACCACCTTCTGTGGTGCGCGGTTCTGGTGCTGCGGGACGGGGAGGTCGCGAGCTTCTGCCTGGGGATGCGGGACCACCTGGCAGCTCTCCTTGTCACGTGCAGGGGCCCTACGGGGCTGCTCGCACCGTGGAGCCTCGCGTCTGAGCCCCTGGCCGGCGCCGTGCAGTGGAGGTGGAGCCGGGACGCCGTGGTCCATGTTCCCCGCCATGAGCGACGGAGGACGGGAGGAGTGGGTCGGTGCAGGTACCTCCCCGGCGGCGTTGACGAGCTCGGTGATGCGGTGGAGCCACTCGTCGTAGAGGTCATCCGCTAGACGGTAGCGTAGAAGCTCCCGTGCCATCAGTACCGCATGCTACTGGTAGACCGGCCCGCGGCGGATCAGCGAGGACGACGTCGCGGCCAGCGAGGGTGATGGTGTCGCCGTGCGGCCGTCACGCCGCACGGATAGCGGCAGCAACGAGTCCTGCTGCTCGTAGACGGCCGGGTCGATGGAGGTGTTGGCGACCGGCGAGTTGGGGCGGAGCGGTGCACCGTTGCCCGCGGGCGCCGTCTGAGCGACATTGGCGGCGCGCCGGGTGGCGCGTGCTCGGCGTGTGTCCACCATGGTGGTGAAGCGATGTAATGCCCAGTATGCGAGTATGTCTCCCACATAAGCGCATACTAGAATGATCTCAAGTATGGTATCTTTGCACATCTCATATAAAATTCAGGGATGAAATTGTAAAAGATAGTTGGCTTACACTCGCCACATCACACAATGAATACAGTAGCATACATCATCCAAATAACACAAGGTCCGACTATGGCCGAAATCCAAATGAGAAAGATACCAAAAACACAAGGCCTGATCGCCCCTAGTAGGAACCGCTACCGATCGTCGGGATACGAAACATAGTAACGTCCACGCTCTTCATCGAACTCCCACTGAAGTTCTGATCCATCTCTTGTATCATTCTCTGCGGTACCTACATCTGGTGTGTGTTGAATCTGTGAGCCACAAAGGACTCAGCAATCCCGTTCCCGGGTATCAAAACTACCAAAGCCTTAGGTGTGGAAAGGTTATTAAAGAGGTTGCAGCAAGCACTAAGCACTCTTACGAGTTTAGAGCGAGAAGAGAACAAGTGCCAACGATTGCCAAGTTGATCAAGAAGTGATCCTAGCTACTCACGATCAAACATAACCCCACCGTGTTCACTTCCCGAAGCCCTTCGGAAAGAGACCATCACGGTTACTCACACAGGTAGTGTATTCTTATGAATAAGGTGTCAAGTTATCTACAACCGGATATTAACAAATTCCCATCTGCCACATAACCGCGGGCACGACTTTCGAAAGATCAAACCCTGTAGGGGTGTCCCAACTTAGCCCATCACAAGCTCACGATCTGCGGAGTCGCAACTCCAAAGTGGGAAGACCCGTGTATTCTCGGAATCTCGTGCTCAAGATATTTCGACAAAGATAAAACTAATCCAGCAAGACCTCCCGGCGTGCCAACACCCTGATAGTAGCCGCGCGTATCTCGTCTCAGGCCACGACCGGATGGGCGATTCTACAGGTAATACCAGATACCTCGGGTTTCCCCAAGGCAGCCCCACAAAACCCCCAGTTTGGACCAACACTCATGAGGAGCACTGGCCCGTGTTGTAAAATTAAGTCCTCAGGTTAATTACTCCCTATGCAAGTTTTTAGTTGTTAGGCAAATGGTAAAACCAAAGTTGGGCCTTGCTGGAAAAGCTTTAAGCAGTGCGAATTATCAAGGGGGGCCCATAAACCCCAACCGTGTTAGGAACGCAAAATCAAGGAACATAACACCGGTTTATCGGGTCCTAAGGTGGCATGAGTGGAACAAAACACCAAGCAGAAGGCCAAGCCTTCCACCCATTGCCAATATATAGGTGCATTAGTTTATAACAGGTACATATTGTGTTATCCCAATAAAACAAGTCCGAGCGTGGAGAAATCTTCAAACTTCACCTGCAACTAACAACACTATAAGAGGGGTTGAGCAAAAGCGTACTTAGCCAATCAACGGTTTGCTAGGAAGGCGGTTAGAGTGTTTCATGGCAACAATAGGAGGCTGACAAAAAGGAATAGGCATAGGGGCATATCTAAAGAGCGAGACAACTAGCATAGGCAAAGATAGAGGTGATATCGGGGAATGGTCATCTTGCCTGGGTATTCCGCAAGGAAGAAGAACGAGTCCATGAAGTAGTTGAACAAAACCCCACAACTCTGGAACGAAACCGAAGCTAACGAGAGAAGCATACCGGAAAGAAGCAAACAACATGGTAAACACACAAGCATAAACATGGCATATGATGCACAACCAAGTATGATGCATGTCCAGTTTAATTATGCATGGCATGGCAAAGTGCACAAACTATACTACAAGTTAAGTGGAGCTCAATATGCAATGAGTTGCATATTGACAAAACACCACGTTAGAGTATTTAGTTTGATCTCGTTATGAACCCAACAAGTTTAAATGTTTTTTAAACATGGCAAGATGTGAAGCATGAGCAAAACTACACTATCTAGACATTTTAAATGAGGCCGGAAATAACAACAACAATTCCGGAAAATCCCCATGTGCATAATTAGCAATTGTTAAAGCAAAGAACAATTTTAAGCATTTAAAGGTTTTTATCATGATGCGGATGACATGATCAAGTTTTATGCAATTTTTATTAAAAGTTAACATGAACAAGTTAGGAAGCATCTAGTCACCGTGGTGGAAAGAGAGGGTGCCACGGCGACGACAACGGAAATGGTGCCACAACAACATTCCGGTGATCCGACACCTCGTGGAGATATCGGTACAAAAGAAGGACGACGGGAGCGTGAGCGTGTCATGCAAGATGGTGGGGTGTTCCCGTTACCGGGTTCCCACGGGTCTGCGACATGGCAAACGAGGAGGAACATGCAAGCGACATCTCGGACACGATGCGAACAAGTGATACACCTCAAACAACAAGCATTCGTTCCACGGGCAGCGTCTCGGGGTTATACCTTCGAAACATTCGTTTCAGGGCGGTTCGAGTCGTCGAGGGAAGTAGTCGTTCACGGGTCGGTCGTAGTGGAAGTAGTGGTACACGGGGACGGTAGTGGTACACGTTTCGTAGCCGTTCAAGATTCCATAGATGTTCATGTCGTCGTGTCGTGGTACTTGGGGTCTTCGGACTTGCTGGTCTCGGGTCTTGGCAACGGTAGTTGTACACGGGGCGTCGGGGTCGTCGTTGACATAGGGGTACACGTTTCGTAGGTGTTCGGGGCCGTCATGGTACATATTTCGTAGATGAAAATTGACGGAACACGGTGTCTTGGTACTTGGAAAAAACAGGGCGGTCTTGGCGATCCAAAACGAAGCAAGGCTAAGGCCTCGGGTGGACAGCAGCACGACAGCTCGAAGCAGAGCAGCGGCGGCATGAGATGCAGCGATTGTTGGGGAACGTAGTATTTTTATAAAATTTCCTATGATCACGCAAGATCTATCTACTAGATGCATAGCAACGAGAGGGGAGAGTGTGTCTACGTACCCTCGTAGACCGGGAGCGGAAGCGTCAAGTGACGCGGTCGATGTAGTCGAACTTCTTCGCGATCCAACCGATCAAGCACCGAACGTACGGCACCTCCGCGTTCAGCACACGTTCAGCTTGATGACGTCCCACGAGCTCTTGATCCAGTTGAACTACATGGGAGAGTTTCGTCAACACGACGGCGTGATGACGGATATGATGTATCTACCGGCGCAGGGCTTCGCCTAAGCACTGCAACGGTATGACCGAGGTGTGTTTCTGTGGAGAGGGGCACCGCACACGGCTAAAACAATTCAACTTGTGTGTCCTAGGGTGCCCCCTGCCCCGTATATAAAGGAGCAAGGGAGAGGCCGGCCCTAGAGGGGGCGCGCCAAGTGTGGGGAGTCCTACTAGGACTCCCAAGTCCTAGTAGGATTCCCCTTTCCTTTCCGGAGTAGGAGAGAAGGAAAGAGGGGGAGAGGGAGAAGGAAAAGGGGGCTGCACCCCTTGTCCAATTCGGACCAGAAGGGGGGCACGCGCCTCCTTCCTTTTGGCCTCTCTCTTCTATTCCCGTAACTCCCCGGTACTCCGAAAATACCCGAATCACTCGGAACCTTTCCGATGTCCGAATATAGTCGTCCAATATATCGATTTTTACGTCTCGACCATTTCGAGACTCCTCGTCATGTCCCCGGTCTCATCCGGGACTCCGAACTCCTTCGGTACATCAAAACTCATAAACTCATAATACCGATCGTCATCAAACGTTAAGCGTGCGGACCCTACGGGTTCGAGAACTATGTAGACATGACCGAGACTCATCTCCGGTCAATAACCAATAGCGGAACCTGGATGCTCATATTGGCTCCTACATATTCTACGAAGATCTTTATCGGTCAAACCGCATAACAACATACGTTGTTCCCTTTGTCATCGGTATGTTACTTGCCCGAGATTCGATCGTCGGTATCTCAATACCTAGTTCAATCTCGTTACCGGCAAGTCTCTTTACTCGTTCCGTAATACATCATCCTGCAACTAACTCATTAGCTGCAATGCTTGCAAGACTTATAGTGATGTGCATTACCGAGTGGGCCCAGAGATACCTCTCCGACAATCGGAGTGACAAATCCTAATCTCGAAATACGCCAACCCAACAAGTACCTTCGGAGATACCTGTAGAGTACCTTTATAATCACCCAGTTACGTTGTGACGTTTGGTAGCACACAAAGTGTTCCTCCGGTATTCGGGAGTTGCATAATCTCATAGTCATAGGAACATGTATAAGTCATGAAGAAAGCAATAGCAGTAAAACTTAAACGATCATAGTGCTAAGCTAACGGATGGGTCTTGTCCATCACATCATTCTCCTAATGATGTGATCCCGTTGATCAAATGACAACTCATGTCTATGGCTAGGAAACATAACCATCTTTGATCAATGAGCTAGTCTAGTAGAGGCATACTAGGGACACTCTGTTTTGTCTATGTATTCACACATGTACTAAGTTTCTGGTTAATACAATTCTAGCATGAATAATAAACATTTATCATGATATAAGGAAATAAATAATAAATTTATTATTGCCTCTAGGGCATATTTACTTCAGTCTCCCACTTGCACTAGAGTCAATAATCTAGCTCACACCGCCATGTGATTTAATACCGATAGTTCACATCGTTATGTGAATAACACCCATAGTTCAGATCACCATGTGACCAACACCCAAAGGGTTTACTAGAGTCAATAATCTAGTTCACATCGCTATGTGATTAATACCCAAGAGTAATAAGGTGTGATCATGTTTTGCTTGTGAGAGAAGTTTAGTCAACGGGTCTGTCACATTCAGATCCGTATGTATTTCGCAAATTTCTATGTCTACAATGCTCTGCATAGAGCTACTCTAGCTAATTGCTCCCACTTTCAATACGCATCCAGATTGATACTTAGAGTCATCTGGATTTAGTGTCAAAGCTTGCATCGGCGTAACCCTTTACGACGAACTCTTTATCACCTCCATAATCGAGAAACATTTCCTTAGTCATCCAATTACTAAGGATAATTTTGACCGCTGTACAGTGATCTACTCCTGGATCACTATTGTACCCCCTTGACAAACTCATGGCAAGGTACACAACATGTTTGGTACACAGCATGGCATACTTTATAGAACCTATGGCTGAGGCATAGGGAATGACTTTCACTCTCTATATTTTTCTGCCGTGGTCTGGCTTTGAGTCTTACTCAACTTCACACCTTACAAGTCAGGCAAGAACTCCTTCTTTGACTGATCCATTTTGAACTACTTCAAAATATTATCAAGATATGTACTCATCGAAAGTCTTATCAAGCGTCTTGATCTATCTCTATAGATCTTCATGCCCAATATGTAAGCGGCTTCACCAAGGTCTTTCTTTGAAAAACTCCTTTCAAACACTCCTTTATGCTTTCCAGAAAATTCTACATCATTTCCGATCGACAATATGTCATTCACATATACTTATCAGAAGGTTGTAGTGCTCCCACTCACTTCTTGTAAATACAGGCTTCACCGCAAGTCTGTATAAATCTATATGCTTTGATCAACTTATCAAAGCGTATATTCCAACTCCGAGATGCTTGCACTAGTCCATAGAAGGATCCCTGGAGCTTGCACATTTTGTTAGCACTTTTAGGATTGACAAAACCTTCTGGTTGCATCATATACAATTCTTCTTTAATAAATCCATTAAAGAACGCAGTTTCGTTATCCATTTGCCAGATTTTATAAAATGTGGCAATTGCTAACATGATTCGGATAGACTTAAGCATCGCTACGGGTGAGAAAATCTCATCATAGTCAACACCTTGAACTTGTCGAAAACCTTTCGCAACAAGTCGAGCTTTGTAGACAGTAACATTACCATCGGCGTCAGTCTTCCTCTTAAAGATCCATTTATTTTCAATGGCTTGCCGACCATCGGGCAAGTCAAGCAAAGTCCATACTTTGTTCTCATACATGGATCCCATCTCAGATTTCATGGCCTCGAGCCATTTTGCGGAATTTGGGCTCATCATCACTTCCTCATAGTTCGTAGGTTCATCATGGTCCAGTAACATGACTTCCAGAACCGGGTTGCCGTACCACTCTGGTGCAGAACGTACTCTGGTTGATCTACGAAGTTTAGCAGTAACTTGATTCGAAGTTTCACGATCATCATCATTAGCTTCCTCACTAATTGGTGTAGGAATCACTGGAACCAGTTTCTGTGATGTACTACTATCCAATTCAGGAGAAGGTACAATTACCTCATCAAGTTCCACTTTCCTCCCACTCACTTCTTTCGAGAGAAACTCCTTCTCTAGAAAGGATCCACTCTTATTAACAAAGACCTTGCCTTCGGATCTGTGATAGAAGGTGTACCCAACAGTTTCTTCTGGGTATCCTATGAAGATTTACTTCTCCGATTTGGGTTCGAGCTTATCATGTTGAAACTTTTTCACATAAGCATCGCAGTCCCAAACTTAAAGAAATGACAGCTTAGGTTTCTCATCAAACCATAGTTCATACGGTGTCATCTCCACGGATTTAGATGGTGCCCTATTTAACGTGAATGTAGCTGTCTCTAATGCATAACCCCAAAAGCGATAGTGGTAGATCGGTAAGAGACATCATCGATCGCACCATATCTAATAAATTACGGTTACGACGTTCGGACACACCATTACGCTGTGGTGTTCCGGGTGGCGTGAGTTGTGAAACTATTCCACATTGTTTCAAATGAAGACCAAACTTGTAACTCAAATATTCTCCTCCACGATCAGATCGTAGAAACTTTATTTTCTTGTTACGATGATTCTCTACTTCACTCTGAAATTCTTTGAACTTTTCAAATGTTTCAGACTTGTGCTTCATTAAGTAGATATACCCATATCTGCTCAAATCATCAGTGAAGGTCAGAAAATAACGATACCCGCCGCGAGCTTCAACACTCATTGGCCCACATACATCAGTATGTATGATTTCCAACAAATCTGTTGCTCGCTCCATAGTTCTGGAGAACGGAGTTTTAGTCATCTTGCCCATGAGGCATGGTTCACAAGCACCAAGTGATTCATAATCAAGTGATTCCAAAAGTCCATCACTATGGAGTTTCTTCATGCGTTTTACACCAATATGACCTAAACGGCCGTGCCACAAATAAGTTGCACTTATCATTATTAACCTTGCATCTTTTGGCTTCAATTTTATGAATATGTGTATCACACGATCGAGATCCAACAAACCATTTTCATTGGGTGTATGACCATAGAAGGTTTTATTCATGTAAACAGTACAACAATTATTCTCTAACTTACATGAATAACCGTATTACAATAAACATGATCAAATCATATTCATGTTCAACACAAACACCAAATAACACTTATTTAGGTTCAACACTAATCCCAAAAGTATAGGGAGTGTGCGATGATGATCATATCAATCTTGGAACTACTTCCAATACACATCGTCACTTCATCCTTTAACTAGTTTCTGTTCATTATGCAACTCCCATTTCGAGTTACTACTCTTTAGCAACTAAACCAGTATCAAATACCGAGGGGTTGCTATGAACACTAGTAAAATACACATCAATAATCTGTATATCAAATATACCTTTGTTCACTTTGCCATCCTTCTTATCCGCCAAGTATCTAGGGCAGTTCCACTTCCAGTGACCATTTCCTTTGCAGTAGAAGCACTTAGTTTCAGGCTTGAGTTTGCTTTGGGTTTCTTCATGGGAGTGACAACTTGCTTGTCATTCTTCTTGAAGTTCCTCTTCTATCCCTTTTGAAACAAGTGGTCTTGTTAACCATTAACACTTGATGCTCTTTCTTGATTTCTACCTTTGCCGATTTCAGCATCGCAAAGAGCTCGGGAATTACTTTCGTCATCCCTTGCATATTATAGTTCATCACGAAGTTCTACTAACTTTGGTGATAGTGACTAGAGAATTTTGTCAATTACTATCTTATCTGGAAGATTAACTCCCACTTGATTCAAGCAATTGCAGTACCCAGACAATCTGAGCACATGCTCATTGGTTGAGCTATTCTCCTCCATCTTGTAGGCAAAGTACTGTCAGAGGTCTCATACCTCTCGACACGGGCATGAGTATGAAATACTAATTTCAACTCTTGGAACATCTTATATGCTCCGTGGCGTTCAAAACGTTTTTGAAGTCCCGGTTCTAAGCCGTAAAGCATGGTGCACTTAAACTATCAAGTAGTCATCATACCGAGCTTTTGTCTAAACGTTCATAACGTCTGCATCAGCTCCTGCAATAGGTCTGTCACCTAGCGGTGCATCAAGGACATAATTCTTCTGTGCAGCAATGAGGATAATCCTCAGATCACGGAACAATTCAGCATCATTGCTACTAACATCTTTCAACTTAGTTTTCTCTAGGAACATATAAAAAATAAACGGGGAGCAACATCGCGAGCTATTGATCTACAACATAGATATGCTAATACTACCAGGACTAAGTTCATGATAAATTAAAGTTCAATTTAATCATATTACTTAAAGAACTCCCACTTAGATAGACATCCCTCCGGTCATCTAAATGATCACGTGATCCAAATCAACTAAACCATGTCCGATCATCACGTGAGATGGAGTAGTTTCAATGGTGAACATCTTATGTTGATCATATCTACTATATGATTCACGCTCGACCTTTCGGTCTCCAGTGTTCCGAGGCCATATCTGCATATGCTAGGCTCGTCAAGTTTAACCCGAGTATTCTGCGTGTGCAAAATTGGCTTACACCCGTTGTATTTGAACGTAGAGCTTATCACACCCGATCATCACGTGGTGTCTCGGCACGACGAACTTTCGCAACGGTGCATACTCAGGGAGAACACTTATACCTTGAAATTTAGTAAGGGATCATCTTATAATGCTACCGTCGTTCTAAGCAAAATAAGAAGCATAATAAGATAAACATCACATGTAATCAAAATATGTGACATGATATGGCCATCATCATCTTGTGCTTTTGATCTCCATCTCCAAAGCACCGTCATGATCACCTTCGTCACAGGCGCGACACCTTGATCTCCATCGTAGCATCGTTGTCGTCTCGCCAACTATTGCTTCTACGACTATCGCTACCGGTTAGTGATAAAGTAAAGCAATTACATGGCGATTGCATTTCATACAATAAAGCGACAACCATATGGCTCCTGCCAGTTGCCGATAACTTTACAAAACATGATCATCTCATACAAAACCGTATATCTCATCATGTCTTGACCATATCACATCACAACATGCCCTGCAAAAACAAGTTAGACGTCCTCTACTTTGTTGTTGCAAGTTTTACGTGGCTGCTACGGGCTTAGCAAGAACCGTTCTTACCTACGCATACAAAAACCACAACGATGTTTCGTCAAGTATGTGCTGTTTTAACCTTCACAAGGACCGGGCGTAGCCACACTTGATTCAGTTAAAGTGAGAGAGACAGACACCCGCCAGTCACCTTTAAGCAACGAGTGCTCATAACGGTGAAACCAGTCTCGCGTAAGCGTACGCGTAATGTCGGTCCGGGCCGCTTCATCTCACAATACCGCCGAAGCAAAGTATGACATGCTGGTAAGCAGTATGACTAGTATCGCCCACAACTCATTGTGTTCTACTCGTGCATATCATCTACGCATAGACCTGGCTCATGATGCCACTGTTGGGGAACGTAGTATTTTTAAAAATTTTCCTACGATCACGCAAGATCTATCTACTAGATGCATAGCAACGAGAGGGGAGAGTGTGTCTACGTACCCTCGTAGACCGGGAGCGGAAGCGTCAAGTGACGCGGTTGATGTAGTCGAACTTCTTCGCGATCCAACCGATCAAGCACCGAACGTACGGCACCTCCGCGTTCAGCACACGTTCAGCTTGATGACGTCCCACGAACTCTTGATCCAGTTGAACTTCATGGGAGAGTTTCGTCAACACGACGGCGTGGTGACGGATATGATGTATCTACCGGCGCAGGGCTTCGCCTAAGCACTGCAACGGTATGACCGAGGTGTGTTTCTGTGGAGAGGGGCACCGCACACGGCTAAAACAATTCAACTTGTGTGTCCTAGGGTGCCCCCTGCCCCGTATATAAAGGAGCAAGGGAGAGGCCGGCCCTAGAGGGGGCGCGCCAAGTGTGGGGAGTCCTACTAGGACTCCCAAGTCCTAGTAGGATTCCCCTTTCCTTTCCGGAGTAGGAGAGAAGGAAAGAGGGGGAGAGGGAGAAGGAAAAGGGGGCTGCACCCCTTGTCCAATTCGGACCAGAAGGGGGGCACGCGCCTCCTTCCTTTTGGCCTCTCTCTTCTATTCCCGTAACTCTCCGGTACTCCGAAAATACCCGAATCACTCGGAACCTTTCCGATGTCCGAATATAGTCGTCCAATATATCGATTTTTACGTCTCGACCATTTCGAGACTCCTCGTCATGTCCCCGGTCTCATCCGGGACTCCGAACTCCTTCGGTACATCAAAACTCATAAACTCATAATACCGATCGTCATCAAACGTTAAGCGTGCGGACCCTACGGGTTCGAGAACTATGTAGATATGACCGAGACTCATCTCCGGTCAATAACCAATAGCGGAACCTGGATGCTCATATTGGCTCCTACATATTCTACGAAGATCTTTATCGGTCAAACCGCATAACAACATACGTTGTTCCCTTTGTCATCGGTATGTTACTTGCCCGAGATTCGATCGTCGGTATCTCAATACCTAGTTCAATCTCATTACCGGCAAGTCTCTTTACTCGTTCCGTAATACATCATCCTGCAACTAACTCATTAGCTGCAATGCTTGCAAGGCTTATAGTGA
Source organism: Secale cereale (assembly GCA_902687465.1). Classification (NCBI taxonomy): domain Eukaryota; kingdom Viridiplantae; phylum Streptophyta; class Magnoliopsida; order Poales; family Poaceae; genus Secale; species Secale cereale. The sequence goes on from LR738713.1 coordinate 417,501,261, forward strand.
TGTGCATTACCGAGTGGGCCCAGAGATACCTCTCCGACAATCGGAGTGACAAATCCTAATCTCGAAATACGCCAACCCAACAAGTACCTTCGGAGACACCTGTAGAGTACCTTTATAATCACCCAGTTACGTTGTGACGTTTGGTAGCACACAAAGTGTTCCTCCGGTATTCGGGAGTTGCATAATCTCATAGTCATAGGAACATGTATAAGTCATGAAGAAAGCAATAGCAGTAAAACTTAAACGATCATAGTGCTAAGCTAACGGATGGGTCTTGTCCATCACATCATTCTCCTAATGATGTGATCCCGTTGATCAAATGACAACTCATGTCTATGGCTAGGAAACATAACCATCTTTGATCAATGAGCTAGTCTAGTAGAGGCATACTAGGGACACTCTGTTTTGTCTATGTATTCACACATGTACTAAGTTTCTGGTTAATACAATTCTAGCATGAATAATAAACATTTATCATGATATAAGGAAATAAATAATAAATTTATTATTGCCTCTAGGGCATATTTCCTTCAGCGATGTCATGTGGGCGCTGGACTAGGACGTCGACTGTAGGAATCTTGGGTAGGGAAAGCAGCCACCATGGGGACCGGGAGGAGCTCGGCTCTCCTCGGGCGTTGCAGGCTGCTGGTGGAGGAGACACGCGGGCGAGGTGGGTCGAGGGCAGTGGCGCTCCTGGTGGTCGCCACGACGGCGGGGCGAGGTGCCCACCGCGGAGGAATGAGGCGCGGGCGCGAGGAAGTGGCTGACGCGGCGGCGGTTGATGACGAGGCTAGAGGGGGACAAGGCGGCCTGGTCCCCGGGCTGCTCCGGCGGCCTAGGTCGCCCGCAGCGGGGAGGAGGAGGCGCTTGGGGCGGCGGCGGCGGAGCACGACGAAAAGGCGGCGTCCGGCAGCAGCGTGCCGAACGAAGGGAGGGGAGGCGCGACGCTTACGAGGCCGGGGGCGGGGGAGCGCCATGGATCGGCAAGGAGGGTCATCGGGAGAGGTGAAGGGCGGCGCACGAGGGGAAAGGAGAAGGAGAGGTGCAGAGGAGGTGGCGCGCTGGATCAGGGGAAGTGGGGGTCGGGCAATGTGGTTGAGGGAGACAAGGGAGGGACGAGCGAGCGCGGGGTCTCGCGCAAGGGGTGGCGGCGGCGCTAAGGGAGACGAGTGGGAGGAGATGGGATCGCGCTATGTAGCAAGGGTTAGGGAGATAGATGGGCCGCGAGGGATGGTTGGGCCAGAGGCCGCGGGCTGCACAGAGGAGCAAAGTCCGCTGGGCTCTTCTCCTTCTCTCTCTTCTATACTTTAGAAGAAAGAATGAAAGATAAAAATAAAATAAAAGAAAAAGATAGAGAGAAGAAAAAGAAGGAGAGGGTTAGTGAAAGAATTTGGGCAAGAGGTTAAATTTCTTGGACTCGCACAAAAATGTGTTGATCCAAGAAATTAGGAATGGCGGGCCAAGATTGAAAGATTAAATTCAAATTCCTTTGAATTTAATTCAAAAGGTTTGAACTAAGACATGTTTTCGAAGTGCCAAAAAATGTTCAGATTTTTGGAGGAACCTCGATAACAGAGATAAGAATTATATACAAGGTTTGAAGGTCAAACTAGAAGCAAAAGAGGCCTGGGGAATATTTGCAAGTGTGTTTCGGTGATCCCAAAGTTAATGCAATATTTTATAATACCTCCATAAATATTAGGAGGATATGTTATAAAGACAAGTCATCCTTCCCTCGATTTAAATGGGTCCAACATCCACACAATTTATTTAGTTGAGATGCAAAAGATTTATGACATGATGGCATGATGACATGATGCAAAGCAAAATAAAATGAAGCAAGCAAAATGAAACACACTACGAAACCCAGAATAGCTGGAAGTCTTCTGGAGCGTCGGTCTTGGGGCTTCACAACATGATCCGACCTTGAAGTTTAAATCGGCCGATGGGTCTAAGCTCGTTGATTTTACTCCTGGCGATTCATCCAAGCAGTTTAGCATCAGCGCTAACTTGGATCCGAAATAGGAAAGCGCGCTCATCGAGTTCATCCGTGATAACCGGGACATCTTTGCATGGAAACCTTCTGACATGCCAGGTGTACCGAGGGAACTCGCTGAGCACACTCTTAATGTTGATCCCAAGTTTAAACCGGTCAAGCAGTTTCTCCGCCACTTCAATGAAGAAAGATGCAAGGCCATTGGTGAGGAGGTAGCCAAGCTCTTGGTGGCTGGGTTTATCATTGAGGTGTTTCATCCTGAGTGGTTGGCTAATCCGGTGCTAGTACTTAAGAAGAACGACACTTGGCATATGTGTGTGGATTACACAGATTTGAATAAGGATTGTCCAGCTGATCCCTTTGCTCTTCCTCGTATTGATCAAATTATTGATGCTACGACGGGTTATGAGCGTTTAAGTTTTTTGGATGCTTATTCTGGTTATCATCAGATCAAAATGGCAATTAAGGACCAGGAGAAGACATCTTTCATAACTCCCTTTGGAGCCTTCTGCTATGTGTCTATGCCCTTTAGGCTCAAGAGTGCGCAGGCGAATTATCAGTGTTGTGTGCAGAATTGTCTTCATAAACAGATTGGGCGTAATGTTCATGCATATGTGGATGATATTGTGGTGAAGTCCAGAAAGGAGGAGACATTAATAGATGATTTGAAGGAAACTTTTGATAATCTCCGGGTCTATAAGATGATGCTTAATCCGGCCAACTGTGTTTTTGGTGTACCGGCAGGCAAGTTCTTGGGGTTTCTGATGTCTAACAGGGGCATTGAAGCTAATCCAGAAAAAATCAAAGCTATTACGTCTCTGGCTAAACCGGTGTGTGTCAATGACGTTCAACGTCTGGCGGGCTGTATTGCAGCGCTGAGCCGGTTAATCAACCGATTGGGAGAAAAAGTTATCCCTCTATACCAGATGATGAAAAAAACAAACAATTTTGTCTGGAGTGATGCTGCTAATGCAGCGTTTGAGGACTTGAAGAAACATTTGGTAGAGCCACCTATCCTTGCTGCTCCGGTCGATAAAGAGCCGTTGCTGTTGTACGTGGCTGCTAATGTCCGGGCTGTCAGTGTGGCCATTGTGGTGGAGCGCAAGGAGGCTGAGAAGGAATATCCGGTTCAACGGCCGGTTTATTATATCAGTGAGGTGCGTATTGAGTCCAAAGAAAGGTACCCACATTGGCAGAAACTGGTGTATGGAGTCTTCATGGCAAGCCGGAAGCTTAAGCAATATTTTCAGGGTCATCCTATCACTGTGGTCAGCTCTGCCCCTTTGGGAGATATAATCCAAAACAGAGAAGCAACTGGCCGGGTTGCCAAGTGGGCCATTGAGCTTGGACCTCACGGGTTAAAATATGTGCCTAGTACGACAATCAAGTCCCAAGCACTTGTGTATTTCATCAATGATTGGACGGAGCTACAGGCACCGGAAGAAAAGCCGGATCATACTCATTGGACTATTCACTTTGATGGATCCAGGCAATTGGAGGGCTCGGGGGCTGGAGTCGTGTTAACTTCCCCACGAGGTGATAAATTTTGTTATGTTCTCGGTTTAATGTTCCCTTGCACTAACAATGCATCTGAATATGAGGCTTTACTCCACAGACTTCAAATGGCTAAGGAGATGAATTTAAGTTGGGTTAAGTGTTTCGATGACTCGGACCTGGTGGCTCAACAAGTATCAGGTACTTGGGATTCCAATGACCTGCTCATGGCAGCATATCGTCGAGAGGTGGATATTGTTGCTGGACACTTCAAAAGTTATCAAGTTGACCATGTGGACCGACGAAAGAATGAAGCGGCGGAAGCATTAAGCCGTTTGGGTTCCCAACGTAAATCGGTTCCACCCAATGTTTTTCTGGACGTCTTGCATAACCCGTCGGTCAAGCTTTCTACAGAGGAGGATTTGGCTGTTCCTGATCCGGAGGCTCAGTTGGTGGCGGCTCTTCGTGCTATCCCAGATTGGACGGTTCCATATTTGGCGTATATGAACCGAGGCGAGTTACCAGAGGATGAAATTTTGGCCAGGTAGATAATCCGGCGATCCAAGTCAATGACTATCGTCAATGGAGAATTGCATCATTGCAGTGTAACAGGGGTGTTTCAGGGTTACGTATCTCCTAAAGAAGGCTGTGAGATTTTGCGTGAGATCCACAAAGGTGATTGTGGTCACCATGCCGGTTCAAAATCCTTGGTAGTTAAAGCTTTTCATCACGGTTTCTATTGGCTGACGGCTCATGCTGATGCTGAAGACTTGGTCAAAAAGTGTGATGGCTGCCAAAAGTTCTCACAGCGTGCTCATGTACCGGCTCAAGAATTGAGGATGATTCCAATTACTTGACCGTTTGCAACTTGGGGGCTGGATATGGTTGGGCCCTTTAAGAGATCCCAGGATAAGAAAACCCACCTTTTGGTGGCGTTTGATAAGTTCACCAAGTGGGTGGAAGCAGAGCCAGTCAGTAAGTGTGATGCAGCCATGGCGGTTCAATTCATCAAAAATGTGATTTTCCGGTTTGGCTTTCCACACAACATTATAACTGATAATGGCACTAATTTGTCTAAGGGTGCTATGAAAGACTTTTGTCAACGTGAGCACATCCAGCTTGACGTATCATCAGTGGCTCATCCTCAGTCTAATGGTCAAGCTGAGAGAGCCAATCAAGAGATCCCGAGAGGCATCAAGCCCCGGCTTATGGTTCCCCTACAGAGGACGCCGGGTTGTTGGGTCGAGGAGGTACCTTCTGTATTATGGAGCATCAATACCACGCCCAACAGATCTACGGGTTACATGCCTTTTTTTCATTGTTTACATAGCAGAGACAGTTCTCCCTAGTGACATCCGTCATGACTCGCCTCGTGTGGCAGCTTATATTGAAGCTGACAATGAGAAGGCACGACAGGTAGCACTTGACCTGTTAGATGAGGAATGTGACATTGCAGCAGCTCGATCGGCGATTTACCAGCAAGATCTGCGTCGTTATCACAGCCGCCGGGTTAGAACCAAAACTTTTCAAGAAGGTGATCTGGTGCTCCGGCTCATCCAGGATCAAACTGATATGCACAAGTTATCCCCGCCTTGGGAAGGACCCTTTGTGGTCAGCAAGAATCTGCATAACGGGTCATACTACCTTATCGATGTTCGAGAACACAAAGACTCACGTACATCGGAGGAGGAGACCCACCGGCCATGGAACACTGCTCATCTTCGGCCTTACTACACCTGAGCCATAGGCTCCTCTTATGTACATATTTTTGACAATGTATATATTATGATCAATATAATAAACCGGCATCCCTGCTAAAGCGGGGCCTCTGCTGTTTTTCCCTTAAGAGTTTTTGATTACATGGGGGCTTCTGTTTATAAAGCGAAATTCTGACTACCATCTTGATCTGGCTATCAAGCCAATATTATCATAAGAGCACAACTCTGGTTACTTCGATAATCTAGCTATCAAGCCAACATTATCATAAGGGGCTAAAGAGAGTTTGTTGCCCAGCACAACTCAAACATAGGCACCCAGTGAGCACATCTCAAAATGTTACCTGGGGGCTCTTTTTGCACAACAACAAAGAGTTTTAAAGACCCTTGTAATAGGCTATCAAGCCAGGCTTGGAAGCCAGGTGTATTCACCTAAAACCCCGGGTTAACTTGCCTTCATCAAGTAAGTCACTCCGCCTAGGTAATCCTGGTATGACCCGCCAAACATTTGGCAAGTCAATCTTATACACACCCTGAACTTGTCAAAGTTAAAACGACGATTGGTGAATGTGAGGTCCATCTTAAAAGGCTTGTCAAATGGTTTAACTCAGTGGCCCGACAGCCCATGAAAAGCCTCGATTTTGGGCCTGGCAGCCCATGAAAAGCCTCGCACCTTCTCATGAATATATTTGACAAGTTTTCTCTTTCGTTGAGGTTTACAACATTATTATGATAAGGCGATGTTTATTGACTCAGCCTGGTTGTTGACTATAAGTCACCATTATCAAATAATCCGGTGTTTATTAACCGATCTGGTTTCGATTATAAATCGCCAGTATCATATACGGATAATCCGGTGTTTATCACAACCCAGTACGGTTTTATTATAAACCGGCAAAATATTGCACGGGTTATCAATACCCAAGATTGGGGTTATCGCCCTTACTACAAAAAGTTGGTAAAACCAACGATGTGATTCAATATCACAGGTATGACATATTTCATATTTAATTATTTTTAATGCAACCTTGGTTATAAACCTAGGTTATGTGTTGGGCATTATGACCCGTCTCGCGGTAAACCGCCAGGACACTTTAAAACTTATTGTATGCAGAAACAGGTTGAATAAAGCTGCTAAGAAGGATAAGCAGACATAGTATAATGATGGCGGATTAATAGTGTACTGCAAAATGAGTATGCACGATGGCATAGCAGACCAAGTATTTCAACTAGCCTATTACAAGGCGCTTTGATGCCCAAAATAATAACTGTTTTCAGCAACTATTGCGGTATGCAGAAGGCTAAACCGGCCTCCAGATCATGATTCCTCGCGCGGGCTGACTTGAAGGCTGTGGGTCACCCTGCGCCGTTTCCTACTCTTCTCCACCTAGTTGCTGGAACTCAATGGTTGCCCAATCGATCCCAGTTAAGGCTTGAAATACAGCTTCATCGCTTATAAGCATGGAGGGTTCAACATCAGGGGCATAAATATGCTTATGGATTGGCGGGATAAGATTTTGCACATCATGAGTTGGCGCGCTAACCCGCTTGTTGTCAGCATCATAAACTGACTGATAGTGGGAAATATCGGTTTCTTTAGCCAATTTGCTAGCCAAGGGGCGCATTTCCTTCGTCAAAGCTCGGAGATCATCATTATCAAAATATGACCCGTCCTCCTTTAAGCTTGGATAGTCGTTCCGCACGTCAGCCGGCTCAAGATCAGGTACCCATGCTTTCTCCCGGGTTAGTGCGGTCAGAGCACCTGCTCTGGCAGCTGATCTTTTTAACTCTTCAAACCAGGCAGGCAGCATCAACAACTTCTCTAAGGTTTCCTTGATCAAAGTTGGGGGCTGCTTGTTATGAGAGGCAGTACATATGATCCGCTGTGCACCGGTATACAATTGCTCTATAAGAGTATAGGCAGCCTTCAATTTCTTCTGCATGTCAGAGCCCAGATGGGTAATGCGGGTTCCTGCACCATTACAAGCGTCGATAAACCGGCAGTTTCTAGGATAATACATATTGAAAGCTTATAACATGGGTATTTACCAAACACAACAGTGGTCATGGCGTCTATTAGCTGCTTCAAGCCAGTTAGCTCTTTTACGATCGGTTTAAGGGCTGCTTCTGCATCATCAGCCCTTTTCTGCAATGTGGATTTCTCTATGTCCCAATCCGCTCGTTCCTTCTTGAAATTTTCCTTCAACTTATCCATAGCTGCTAAGGCACTGGTCAGCTCATCCTTGGCTTTGGAGGTTTCTGCTTGCTGGGACTTGAGGTTTTCTTGAAGATCAACGGTTTGGGATTCCTTTTTCTCAGCTCAGCCTATAAGGGACATGCATATCACGAGTTGGCAGAACATATTTGAAGTACCAAGCACATAACAAGTTATACACTTGGCACTTGGGGGCTAATGCATGTTTGCTTAAATTCAGAAGTCTTTACAAGTCCCAAGCTCAATACAAGTATTGTTCCTCGTACTTGGGGGCTAATGCATATTTTCTCAAAATAACATTACAGGACAAAAGTCCTGGTTCATCTTGAAAAGAATAAACCGGCCCTTGGGGGCTACACAGGCGAAAGTTGCAAGATTGATATTCTAAAAGTCCCGGTTCATCTTGGACGGTAAACCGGCCCTTGGGGGCTACAATGGAGTTGATATTAGAAAATTGACAAGAGAGAAAGTTATGCTGAGTTAAGCAGCAGATACCTCATATCGCTCTTTTATCAGGTTCACTAAACCGGATTCATAGCCACGGCTTGTGTACAGACGGTTCAAAAAGCCAGAATGAAGGTCTTTGGCGTTGAGGTGGGCATATCTTGACAAATCTGCATTCCACTTACCTTTATCCACAGCAGAAAATTCTTCCTTGGCACTATGCTTTGATAAAGCATCAGGACTGCCAGGAGTGGTGTGGCCAAAGCCAGTAATCATAACATCCTCTCCCTTATCATCGACAGCCTTGACTGGGCTTGTCGGTTTATCAACATGGCCTGTTGGATCAACTGCTGCTACTTCAACGGAAAAATCATGATCTGGTGGTGGTGGATCATCAAGCATGGCGTCAGCATTTGCTTCCACCGGTTATGGAGTTCTCTCCGGTTCAGTGACCACATTATCATCAGCCGGTTTACTTAACTTGGCCTTTTTGCTCGGTCTAGGCTTGTCACTGAGAGGAATAAACAGAAGAGTTTGTACATTGGATAAACATAAAGTGTTCAAAGTAAATTTAAAGCATAAACTCACCCAGGGACCGTTTTGAGGGTTGGAAGTTGTGTGGCCGTTGACTCGCCAGATGATGAATGAGGTGTTCCCTGATAGTTCGAATCAGACGAATTAAGAGGCTGTCGAAAATGACCCGCCTTGGGATAAGAAACATCAGAAATATATGAGACCTCCGATCGACGTTTCCGAATCGGAGTGTTTGGTAAACCGGCTGAAGTAACTACTTGGCCGCTGTGCCGGGTTGTGCGGCGAGCTTCGTGTTGCTGCTTCTTCAAAAGAAAGTTTGGGTCCAAGTGAGCTAGGGGATGAGAAAATCTTACTTTCCGGTTTGCTTGACGGATTTTCTGTGTTGGCAGAGGATCTGAACCGGAGGAAAGGATAATTACCTCTATGTCATCAGCTTGGCTGCCTTCAGCGTTATCCTGATAATAGTCATTGTCAATGAGGTGTATGAAAAGGGAGCCAAGAGAGTCAAGTTCTACCTCTGATTCTGGTTTATCCAAATCATCATCAACGTTTAATTCGGAAGAATCAGCGGTTTTCTAATTGGCAGGTTTCTTGATAACCTTAGTCTTGGGGCGAAATGTCTTTGCCGGTTTATCCTGTGATCTCCTCTTCCAGAATGGATCATCACCCTATCAAAGATTGACAAAATTTTGAGAGGATATTTAAGAAGATCGGATTAAAGCAATAGTGAAAGGATCCTTACAGCTGGCGGTTTATTGGAAGCACAGAAGGGATTCAGCCCAGTTTTGCTGCAGACAGCCACCGGTTTATCCAGTATCTTCTTTACAGATTCAGTAATTTCATCTTCCTTTAGCTGAATGTCAGTATGTCGTTGAGGGTCTTTCAAGTCCCGTGTGTACTCACACATTAAACCGGGGCATCGGCTTAGAGGCAGAATGCTCCAGGAGATCCAGCAACGAACAAAATCGACGCTTGTTAAACCGTTTGCAACGAAGACCCGGAGCTTTGAAAGCTGTGGTGCATACTTGGATCATTCCTTGGCGCTAAATCGTTGAGAAAATGGATGGGTATTGCTAAGCCGGTGAGGACGATAACCCGGCAAAGGATTCTCATCAGTTGGAGACGTATCTTGGCAGTAAAACCAAGTCTGATTCTAGTCCTTGGGGTGACTATGATGCTTGGCGTGAGGGAAGCTGACATCCTTCCTCTTCTGGATTGCCGTCCCGCCAAGTTCAGTATTGGGCCCGTCTGTAAATTCTGTATGGCGGTTCAAGTGGAAGAAATCCCTAAACAGTTCAACTGTGGGCTCCTCTTGCAAGTAAGCCACGCAGAATACTTGGAAGTTGCAAACATTGGATACAGAGTTTGGTCCAATATCTTGAGGATGGAGTTGTAAGCTAACAAGCACATCACATAATTTTTTTGATCCGAGAGGGCTAAACCCTCGGGTCTGATGATCAACAAACACAAATACTTCTCCATCTTTAGGTTTAGGAGGATTTTCTAGACCAGGAACTCTCTAGTGGATGACATCCTTTTTTGCTAAAGAACAAATGTCGACTAACCCGTTCAGTTCTTCCTTGGTAACCCGAGACGGAACCCAGTTACAGGAATAAAATTTCTTGGCCATTTCAATGAAAAGCTGAAATTACAGATAAAATGCCGATTTATGAATCATGGCTAACAAATATAAAGCGTCACAAGATCAGCAGGAGAAGATGTTGAGGCATATAAACATTGTTAAACTAGAGTCAGACATTGGAAGGATTACGAAGGTAACCGAAACGGCGGTTTAAGAGGGGACTAATGGTACCTGCCGGATTATCATTTTCTAAGGTTAAACCGCCTACGTGGGCATGGAAGGTAAAGATCTGAAGTAACTAAGTGATGTGAAAAATAGGTTTCGCAGATTGATATGATAATTTGAGATCTGCAGCGTATAAATAAATCAAAATATATTCAGACCTAAGGTACAGGTGCTTAAGCAGTTCACCAGATCCAGATGGGATTATTCTATAGAGGACGCGCTAATGATGAGAAGGGGGATTATAGCTACAACCGCACAGGAAACTATTATATTTGAACTCGCCATTTATGCCACGGAGAAGAACAGGGAAGAACAACACTAAAGCTTCGATGAACTCGAAGAAAACCCTAATGGGATCTATGGGAGGCGCAAAGAAAAGACTTACCAGGGATGTTGAATGCGGAGGCGCACCGGCGGAGCTCTGGTCGAGTCAGGTTGATGCAGCGGCCGTTGTTGGGGCAGAGGCAAAGGTCGACGGCGGTGGCAGCGCTCGGGCATTGAGGCGACGCGATGTGGAAGAAAGGCGAAGAGGCAAAGGGAGAAAAAGAAAAGAACCCTTGGCCCTATTTATAAGACGAAGGGATAAGCGACAGGTGCGGGAATCAAGGAGCCCAAAAATGAATATATGATAGAGCTGTCGCCTCTGTCTTCGGAGGCTCATTAATAAAAGTAAGGTATATACGGTTTTTTATGAACAGGCATCGGTTTACTATAACCCTGGAAGATGACGTCATGGCGGATTACATGGTTTACTCGAAGGCGCGGAAGAAGAAATTTTCCTAAGTGTTGAAGATTGACATGAACATGATCAAATCAATTTGGGGCCTAATGTTGGGGATGTAACTATTGAGTATAAACCACCCAGGAGGGGCCGGGTTATACTTGTAATGAGTTAACCATATTGAAGCCCATGAAGACAAGGAGTATGGCATTTTACTATAGAGATCTAAAAGCCCAGGGCCTAAAGGCGGATTAGGGCCCGTAGACATAAACCGCCACATGGTGTGTAACTTGTGTTGTAAGATAGGAAAGGATAGAAACCGAGCCGGACACGTTTATGAGCAGGCCTCATGATTCTGTAAACCACCGCGCGCTAACCTGTGTATATAAAGGGATGATGCGGCGACGGTTCAGGGACAACAAACAACAACTCGAGAGCCAGGCAAAGCGGATTCGCTCCCTGATCATCGAAACCCTAGCAATACCACAACAACTAGAGTAGGCCTTTACCTTCACCGCAAGGGGCCGAACTGTTATAAAATTCCTTGTGTCCTCTGTCCCGCTTTAACCACTTTAAGCTAACACGTCACAATGGCTCCACGACTAAGTCCTCACACTAGGACAGCTGCCATGACAAAACCACGACACTAGCCGAAGAGACAAGATATCATGAGAGGAAGAGCATTCCTTGCCGGGCACGCGAGCCTGACGAGGTTGGGTTGCCCCGGAAGCAAGCCTCCAAGATTGCCCCGATAGGCCTGCCTGGGCTCGCGGAGGAAAACCACCCCATTACGCCACCTCATAGTGACGCACGTCGTCGATCAGTGCGGTGTCAAGCTCCTAAGTGGCTCAGTGGTAGCCCCCTACCACGTGGCAGCCACTTCCTACAACAAAAACCTCCAAGTGACACCCGTCCTGAGATGTGTCAAGTAAGCGGGCGCGAAGCTGGCAAAACAGCCCGACAGAGCCTGCTGGGCGAGCCGTGATGTAACACTAAGCGGCACACTTAATGCGCCCTATCAGCCTCCAGAGTTAGGTATGATAGCACTGTTCGCTATCTAATCAGTATGGAAATATTGATTTGCCACTTTGGTACCCCTTGATCTATAAAAGGAGGCCCATGGTAACCCAGAAAGGATTCGGTCGATTTGGACCCTCGCACATCCATACGCGTGTAGCCACTCTCGCCCCGAGGCAACCCTGCCGCGCAAGATGGCCGCGTTTTTTCCACCTTACCACCATCAATCCACCAAAGCAGGAGTAGGGTTTTATGCCTCGTGGCGGCCCGAACCTGGGTAAAAACTGCCTGTGTGATCTCTGCCGTGCTGCGTTACGCTCCTCCGCTCTTTGTGCAACATGCCCACCCCCCTGCCAAACCAAAAGTGGTTCATGGTCCCATAGGTGGCCGTGGTTTCCCACGACATCCTTGGCGGGCCAGGTAGGGGGATCACTTGCAAAACCCGAGAGCGTGAGCAGCGTGTCATATTCTCCAATGGTGTCGCCCCTCGTGACATCCAAGGGGATGGCTGGGGAGGGGCGGAAGAGCAGCATTGCTCCCGCAGCGATCTCGCCAGCTCTATTCCATCTCTACATGCCGTGGTCACAACGGCGACGAAAACTAGTGGCAAGGGCAACAATTCCGCCTCGAGCGGGCCAGGCAACAGAAGTGCCCTGCGAATCCCGTTCGGTAGAAAGGAGCGATGTGCAAAGGTACCATGTATTCTCTTTTTACCACTCTCACTCTTTGACAATCATGCTACTCTGGGTTTTAGCATCATCAACATCGACGAGCCCGCGCGATGCTCGGTTCAACATTTACCCTACTTAGGGAAATCCTGAGTAAATTGCCAATGCAAGTCCGTTGATTGATGCCTCGGTAAGTATGCACCAGCAAGGCCGCCCACGTTTGCATGGCTTTTGTGCCATCTGCCATTGGATTGGTCAAGAGGTGCAGAGAGGTAGAGAGAGAAACTGGCCATACCTAACACTACGTCTTGCTGCCCCAAGTTGCATGTACTTCTGGCCGACCCGTGCCGGGGGCTAGAGGTCGATATACAAGCAATGCGCCCCTTTCTGGAACATTCGAGCCGTGCGAGCGGACGCAGCCAGGTAAAGAATAGATGGAGACACATATGAGAGCTATGTTCATGCTAGCATTGCTTCATTACAAATTTATAGATTTGCATATTTGTTTATCCCTCGAGTATCTGAGTGTTCGTATGAAGGAATCTTGTACATGATGGTACCTCTGCTAGATTATTGTCTGCACCCTCATTCCGATCAGAGCCTGCTCGCGGAACGAGTGGCTGCATCGGAAACTACTGAGGAAAAACCTGTCAGGACGCATCCACGACAAAATAATTGTTAAGGGACAGCCCCTTACGACCATTGCGGCAATATGATGCCGCTAGGCAACCTGAATGTACATAGGGACTAATCGTACAAACACCGCATAGATAAAACTCGAAAGGGATAAACATGCAATTTGGATTAAGCAAAAGTTTCAAGCTCCGCATGAAGCATAAACAGAATGACATCTAAACACACGACATGCATCATTGTTTTGATTACAGGCCAACACGATGGCAATAATGGTTCAGTGATACGTCTCCAACGTATCTATAAATTTTTATTGTTCCGTGCTATTATATATTCTGTTTTGGATGTTTAATGGGCTTTATTATACACTTTTATATTATTTTTGGGACTAACCTACTAACCCAAGGCCCAGTGCAAATTGCTGTTTTTGCCTATTTTAGTGTTTCGCAGAAAAGGAATATCAAACAGAGTCCAAACGGAATGAAACCTTTGGGAGAGTTATTTTTGGAGCCGTACCAACACTGAAGACTTGGAGTACACGTGAGGGAACAAGAGAGGCAGCCACGAGGGCACGGGCGCGCCCCCCACCCTTGTGGGCCCCCTCTGGCTCCCCCGGTGCCCTTCTTCCTCCTATATATATCCTTGTACCCTGAAAACATCGAGGCAACAGACGAAACCCTAATTCCATCACCGCAACCTTCTGTTCCCGTGAGATCCCATCTTGGGGCCTGTTCCGGAGCTCCGCCGGAGGGGGGATCGATCACGGAGTGCTTCCACATCAACACCATAGCCTCACCGATGAGTTGTGAATAGTTTACCACAGACCTTCGGGTCCATAGTTATTAACTAGATGGCTTCTTCTCTCTCTTTGGATCTCAATACAAAATTCTCCTCGATCTTCGAGGAGATCTATTCGATGTAATCTTTTTGTGGTGTGTTTGTCGAGATCCGATGAATTGTGGGTTTATGATCAAGATTATCTATGAACAATATTTGATTCTTTTCTGAAATCTTTTATGTATGATTATAATATCCTTGCAAGTCTCTTCGAATTATTGGTTTGGTTTGGCCTACTAGATCTATAGTTCTTGCAATGGGAGAATTGCTTGGCTTTGGGTTCAATCTTGCGGTGTCCTTTCCCAGTGACAGTAGGGGCAGCAAGGCACGTATTGTATTGTTGCCATCAAGGATAAAAAGATGGTGTTTATATCATATTGCTTGAGTTTATCCCTCTACGTCATGTCATCTTTATTAAGGCTTTACTCTGTTCTTATGAACTTAATACTCTAGATGCATGCTGGATAGCGGTCGATGTGTGGAGTAATAGTAGTAGATGCAGAATCGTTTCGGTCTACTTGTTACATACGTGATGCCTATATATAATGATCATGCCTAGATATTCTCATAACTATGTGCTTTTCTATCAATTACTCGACAGTAATTTGTTCACCCACCGTAGAATTCTTCTATCATGAGAGAAGCCACTAGTGAAACCTATGGTCCCCGGGTCTATCTTTATCATATTACTTTCCCATCAACTAGCCAATTTCTGTTGCCGTTGCTTATTTGCTTTCTTTACTTTCTATTCTTATACCAAATATACAAAAAAAATATTATCCTCTCCTATCTATCAGATCTCACTCTCGTAAGTGACCATGAAGGGATTGACAACCCCTTATCGCGTTGGCTGCGAGGTTCTTATTTGTTTGTGCAGGTGCGAGGGACTCGCGCGTGGTCTCCTACTGGATTGATACCTTGGTTCTAAAAAACTGAGGGAAATACGTATGCTACTGTACTGCATCACCCTTTCCTCTTCGAGGGAATACAATGCAAGCTCGAGAACTAGCATTCAGCACCGGGCCTGGCGGCTTCGTGAAGTGATGTTGACACCAAGAACCTTGTCAGCAAGGGAGGTGGCCTTCTTCTCAGCAGTAGCGACGTCTGTGCCCGGCGGCGGCTTCCTGAAGCCGTCATTAAGATCGAGATATGGGTGGTGGCATACAAGGTTACTAAGGACCATGAAGAGGGCGTTGCGGGCAAGCTTCCGGGACTCAGTTGTGAAGCGGCCGGCCCTCCCCTCCTCATGCGCCTTCAGCTTGTTGATCATCTCGTTGAAGAAGACCCATAGCTTGACGCTAGGGACCTCCTGCTTGCCGAACAAAAAGACTGGCCCCTCCATGCCCATGGCTGCGGCGTGGGTCCCGAGACACTCAGAAGTGTCAATGAAGATCTTGATCCAGAGGTTGAACTGCTCTGATTGATTTGCTAGCCTGTCCTCAGCATCCTTCCGAAGGCACCTTGCAGTGTCCAAGTCTTTTGTCAGCTGCTGCGCACGGGCCTCGCTGGATTCTACCAAGCCTTCCAAGGAGCCAACCCTGTTCTTTAAATCTTCAATGGTGCCATTGGCGGCCTCAAGTTCTTGATGCTTGGAAGAGAGCTGAAATCGCACATCCTTCACAAGGATCTCTCCTTTCCGCGCCTCCTCCTTGAGGGTCTCGACCTCCTTGGCTCCAGGCAAGTTCTTCAGTCAGTTTGGCCACCTGTTGGTCGAGGGCGGACTTGGCAGTGGATGCAGCGGCAAGGTCATTAGCAAGCTTCTTCAAATGGGCAACAGAGTCAATAGTAAGGGCGTCTAGGGCAACCTTGTGCTCGTCCTCCAGTTTCTTAGTGCGCTGCTGCACAAGGACCTCTAGATCATCATCTTTGGCACGGAGAGTGGCCTCGAGCCTCTCCTCCCGGAGGGAAATCTTCTACTCCTTGGCATCCAGAAGCGCCTTGCGGTCTGCCAAGCGCGCCTCCCGAGCAGTGCCATCCTCCCTAGCCATTGAGACTGTTTCCTGCTGCCTCAAGAGGACCCAAAACTGCTTGCCATGCGAGTCGCGCAACTTCGTTCCCTTGTCCTTCAGCTTCTGGTCCACCTTGTTGGCGGACTGGCGCTGCTCCTTTAGCTCCATCCACTTCCGTCTATGCCACTCATGCATCTCTTTGAGGCCTACTGCGACAGATTCCATGAAGGACAAGTCCATGGCAACTGCGGAGGAGTCGTTCGCCTCTTCGACTCCCTAATACAACGACGCTAGTATGCGCTGGAGCTCTTCATCGAATTCCGCGCTCATCGGCATTGACGAGCCGGGGGCTCCAAGTTCGGCTTGCACCTGCACCTGCACCAGTGCCAGGCTATTTGAAGATGGTGGCGGGACTTCCACTAAGGTGCCAAATATGGGGAGGGGGCCCATGGTTTGGAGGGGTATCATGACCCCTGCTCCAGGCATGCTGCCAGAGATTTCCTCGGACTCCTTTAGGGGACCCAGGGCACCCTCGGAAGTATGCTCCTACCCCTCCACGGCAGAAATCTTGGCGGCCTCCTTAGCAGCGTCTTTCCCTATGTCGACCACTTCCGCCAACAAATCTGGCTCTTCACTCAAAGGGGTTGAAAGTAGATCCAGCAATCAATGGAAAGGATACAGAGTCAGAGATACGAAGCAAACTGATCAGAGAAAGTCCGAGAAGAAAAGTTGATAAGTTACCCGGAGAGGACTGCCGGGCGGAAGGTTCAGTTTCCGTGGCAACATCAGCTGCTGGGCCAGGATTGCCGTCTCCTCCCTCGGGAACAACGGTGTCACCCTGAGGGTACTCTTCCGTGGGGACCCTTGGCGGAGATCCATCGACTCTAGCAGCCGACAGGATGGGCCCCTCTTGAAGAGGCTCGTCTTGAATGGCCCCCTCTCCCCCTATGGCCTCCACCAGGGAGGGCTCTCCACCACCATCACCAGTAGGTGGAATCTCTTCTGCACTTCCTTGTCGGGGGGCTGAGCTGGGGCTTGGTGTCGGAGCGCTCCTGCCACTCCCTGCTGGGCGTGTCCCCTCCATCGTCATTGATGGCTCCGCGTGCTTGTGCCTCTTGGTCCGGTGGATAAGGGTCTTCGTCTCCTCCTCCTCCTCCCTGGTAAACAACCAGCGAACGCAACCAGTCAGTGAATGAAAGCAGGCATACTGAAGAAGATGCAAGCAAAGTAGAGAAGGAGGAACCAATTTCTCTTACTCTTCATCGATGAGCATGGAGTTTAGCTCGAGCTCCATGGGCGGCGTGGGGGCCCTGCTCCTCTTATGGGGCGGGGGAATAGAGCTTTTCAGCAACTTCTAGCCTTGCCGGGCCGCAGGAGGCTCCGATGGAGACGAGCTCCGCGAAGAGCTCGAACTTGACTGTGCACTAGAGTCACATTCCGTGGCTACTGGAGCTTGGCGGGAGGGGCCCTGGCCCCGGGAGCCGAGGAGAATGCCGGTGCACAGCTTCGGGAACATTGGCCTTGGAGGCGGTCTCCTTCGCCCTCCTAGCAGCTGGCACAGGATCGGGGGCTGCCGCTCCTCGATTGGCTGCCCGCTTGCGGGGGCGCGGGTCCAAAATAGGCTCGGGGGCTCGGGGGCCTTCTGTGAGCCATCCCTCCTCACGTACCTCCACCTCCCCAGCCCCTTCTTCCTCTAGGGCCTCTGTTGCCGCGGTATACAGAGCCTCGATTCTGGAAGGCCCGTCCCCGGCAGGCTCTCCCCCGGCACGCTCTTCCCCAGCAACCTCTTCCGAGGCTTGCGTCTCACCCCTACCGTGGGAAGATCTCTCATCTCCAGTTTTCCCCTTCCCTTTGCTGCCTTCCCGGCCTTCCTTGCCGCCGCAGCTTTGTCCGCCCTATCATCTTCGAGCCGCTTCTTAATGTATGCCACCTCCACCTCGAAAGTGTGCTTGTACATTTAAGTTTCCACCTTAGTGGCTCTTTCTACTAAGGTGGAATACAATGCCACCTCTTCATCAAGAGAGGGTAACAGCCAGTCACCCGAAACTCCGTCGGCATTGCAGTGCGGCATCCATTGCAAGATCCGACACCTGGCAGAGTTGATGTTTAGCAGGATGATGTTTGTCGGCAGCTTGAACAACTTAAAGCGGCTGAATAGCTGATCACACAACCAGACATGGACATAAACTATTAAGTTGTTGGCCAGGCCAGGAAGCAATCTAATCCTGTCCCCAACATTCCCATACTCCCGGGAGAATCTGTCCCTCTTATGCAGAGGAGCAATTCGACGAAGGAGAAAATCCGCCCCTACATGCTCGACGGTCAGCCCAACTGCCTTCAAGCGGGTACTCCTGTTTATTGCCGTGCGGAGCCTTTCCTCGGAGAGACCGAGTGCCCTCCAGACGTTGTCGCGCTCAAGGCATTCCATTCGTGCCTGGTAGAATTCAGGGGCCTCCTCATCCAGAATCCAACACCAATCTCCCCTCCACTCCTCCCATCTGTTGTGCTGATTGTCGGAGATGTAATCCCAGTTCTCCCTTGGCACTAACCGCGACATACAGCTTATATTGCCGGAGTGGTGGCTCTTGTTCTCCACGTGCGGGACAAAGTAGTGCCTGAATAGATCAACGTCGGGGGCTACCCCCAACGAAGTTCTCGCACTGATGGGCAAAGATCGCCATGCACGCCATTGCATTTGGCATGAAATCCAAGAGATGGAATCCATAGACCGACATCATCGCCTCAAAGAAATCCGAGAAGGGAGGGCAGAGACCGCAAATGCAATATGTTGGGAAACGTAGCATGCAATTTCAAAAAAATTCTACGCTCACGCAAGATCTATCTAGGAGATGCATAGCAAAAAGAAGGGAAGAGTGTATCCACGTACACTCGTAGACCGAAAGCGGAAGCATTTCACAACACGGTTGATGTAGTCGAACTTCTTCATGTTCCAACCTATCAAGTACCAAACGTACAACACCTCTGAGTTATGCACACGTTCAACTCGATGACGTCCCTCAAACTCTTGATCCAGCAAAGTGTCGAGGTAGAGTTCCATCAGCATGACGGCGTGGTGATGGTGATGGTGAAGTCATCTGCGCAGGGCTTCGCCTAAGCACTACGAAGATATGACTGGAGGCGTAAACTGTGGAGGGGGGCGCTGCACACGGCTAACAGATGTTTGATGTGTGTTCTAGGCACCCCCTCCCCATGTATATATAGGTGGGAGGGGAGGAGGAAAGCCATGGGGCGCCCGAAGTAGGAGTAATCCTACTTGGGGGCCTTGTCTAATTAGGCCCCCTTCCTTATTTGGTTGAGGTGCAAGGAAAGAGAGGGGGGGGTAGGAAAAGGGGGAGGACGAATCCTCCCCTTTCCTTGTCCCTCCCCTCCTTACTTCTTCTCCCTTTTAGGCCCTTAAGGGGGTGCACCAGCCCACTAGGGGCTGGTCTGTCCCTCGCTTGGCCCGATAGGCCCATAACTTGGCCGGGGGGGGGGGGTCCGGAACCCCTTTCGGTGACCCGGTATCACCCGGAACACTTCCGGTGTCCAAATACAATCGTCCTATATATCAATATTTACCTCTTGACGATTTCGAGACTCCACATCATGTCCGTGATCTCATCCGTAACTCCGAACAACATTCGGTCACCAAATCACATAACTCATATAATACAAATCTTCATCGAACGTTAAGCGTGCGGACCCTACGGGTTCGAGAACTATAAGTAGACATGACTGAGACACCTCTCCGATCAATAACCAATAGTGTAACCTGGATGCTCATATTGTCTCCTACATATTCTACAAAGATCTTTATCGGTCGAACCATTATGAGAACATACGTTATTCCATTTGTCATTGGTATGTTACTTGCCCGAGATTCAATCATCGGTATCTTCATACCTTGTTCAACCTCGTTACCGGCAACTCGTTTCGTAATACATCATCCCGTAGCTAAATCATTAGTCACTTTTCTTGCAAGGCTTCTTTTGATGTGTATTACTGAGAGGGCCCAGAGATACCTCTCCGATACTCGGAGTGACAAATCCTAATCTCGATCTATGCCAACCCAACAAACACCTTCGGAGATACCTGTAGAGCATCTTTATAATCACCTAGTTATGTTGTGACGTTTGATAGCACACAAGGTACTCCTCCGGTATCCGGGAGTTGCATAATCTCATATTCGGAGGAATATGTATTTGACATGAAGAAAGCAATAACAGTAAAAGCAGAAACGATCATTATGATAAGCTAACGGGTGGGTCATGTCCATCACATAATTCTCCTAATGATGTGGTTTCGTTCATCAAATGATAACACATGTCTATGGTTAGGCAACTTAACAATCTTTGATTAACGAGCTAGTCTAGTAGAGGCTTACTAGGGACACTGTATTTTGTCTATGTATCCACCCATGTATCAAGTTTTCGGTTAATACAATTCTAGCATGAATAATAAACATTTATCATGATATAAGGAAATATAAAATAACAACTTTATTATTGCCTCTAGGGCATATTTCCTTCAGTCTCCCACTTGCACTAGAGTCAATAATCTAGTTCACATCGCCACGTGATTTAACACCCATAGTTCACATCGCCATGTTCACATCACCATGTGATTTAACACCCATAGTTCACATCGCCATGTGACCAATGCCCAAAGGGTTTACTAGATTCAATAATCTAGTTTAGACCGCCATGTGATTAACACCCAAAGAGTACTAAGGTGTGATCATGTTTTTCTTTGTGAGAGAAGTTTAGTCAACGGGTCTGTCACATTCAGATCCGTATGTATTTCACAAATTTCTATGTCTACAATGCTCTGCATGGAGATACTCTAGCTAATTGCTCCCACTTTAAATACGCATCCAGATTGATATTTAGAGTCGTCTGGATTAGTGTCAAAGCTTGCATCGGTGTAACCCTTTACAACAAACTCTTTATCACCTCCATAATCAAGAAATATTTCCTTAGTTCTCTAGTTACTAAGGATAATTTTGACCACTATCCGGTGATCCACTCCTGGATCACTATCGTACCTCCTTGCCAAACTCATGGCAAGGTACACAATAGGTCTGGTACACAGCATTGCATACATGATAGAACCTATGGCTAATGCATAGGGAATGACTTTCATTTTCTCTCCATCTTCTGCAATGGTCAGACATTGAGTTTGACTCAACTTCACACCTTGTAATGCAGGCAAGAACCCTTTCTTTGACTGATCCATTTTGAACTTCTTCAAAACTTTATCAAGGTATGTGCTTTGTGAAAGTCCAAGTAAGCGTCTTGATCTATCTCTATAGATCTTGATGCCCAATATATAAGCAGTTTCACCGAGGTCTTTCATTGAAAAATTCTGATCCAAGTATCCTTTTATGCTATCTGGAAATTCTAAATCATTTCCAATCAATAGTATGTCATCCACATATAATATCAAAAATGCTACAGAGCTCCCACTCGCTTTCTTGTAAATACAAGCTTCTCCAAAAGTATGTATAAAACCATATGGTTTGATCACTTCATCAAAGCGTATGTTCCAACTCCAAGATGCTTGCACCAGTCCATAGATGGATCGCTGGAGCTTGCACACTTTGTTAGCAACTTTAGGATCGACAAAACCTTCTGGTTGCATCATATACAACTCTTCTTTAAGAAATCCATTGAGGAATGTAGGTTTGACATCCATTTGCTAGATTTCATAATCATAAAATGCGGCAATTGCTAACATGATTCGGACAGACTTAAGCATTGCTACGGGTGAGAAAGTCTCACCGTAGTCAACTCCTTGAACTTGTCGAAAACCGACAAGTCGAGCTTTGTAGACAGTAACATTACCATCAACGTCAATCTTCTTCTTGAAGATCCATTTATTATCTATGGCTTGCCGATCATTGGGCAAGTCAATCAAACTCCATACTTTGTTCTCATACATGGATCCCATCTCATATTTCATGGCCTCAAGCCATTTTGCGGAATCTGGGCTCATCATGCTTCCTCATAGTTCGTAGGTTCATCATGGTCGAGTAACATGACCTCCAGAACAGGATTACCGAACAACTCTGGTGCAGAACATGCTCTGGTTGACCTACGAGGTTCGGTAGTAACTTGATCTGAAGTATCATGATCATCATCATTAGCTTTCTTACTAGTTGGTGTAGGTATCATGGGAACCGTTTTCTATGATGAGCTACTTTCTAATCGAGAGAAGTTATGATTACCTCATCAAGTTCTACTTTCCTCCCACTCACTTCTTTCGAGAGGAACTCATTCTCTAGAAAGGATCCATTCTTAGCAACAAAGATATTGCGTTCGGATCTGTGATAGAAGGTGTACCCAACAATTTCTGTTGGGTATCATATGAAGACGCACTTTCCGATTTGGGTTCGAGCTTATCAGGCTGAAGATTTTTCACATAAGCATCGCATCCCCAAACTTTAAGAAACGACGGCTTAGGTTTATTGCCAAGCCATAGTTCATACGGTGTCATCTCAAAGGATTTAGACGGTGCCCTATTTAACGTGAATGCAACTGTTTCTAATGCATAACCCCAAAATGATAGCGGTAAATCGGTAAGAGACATCATAGATCACACCATATCTAATAAAGTACGGCTACAACGTTCGGACACACCATTACGTTGTGGTGTTCTAGGTGGCGTGAGTTGCGAAACTATTGCACGTTGTTTTAAATGAAGACCAAACTCGTAACTCAAATATTCGCCTCCACGATCAGATCATAGAAAACTTTATTTTCTTGTTACAATGATTCTCTACTTCACTCTGAAATTCTTTGAACTTTTCAAATGTTTCAGACTTGTGTGTCATCAAGTAGATATACCCATATCCACTCAAATCATCCATGAAGGTCAGAAAATAACGATACCCGCCGCATGCTTCAACACTCATCGGACCGCATACATCGGTATGTATTATTTTCAATAAGTCATTAGCTCACACCATTGTTCCAGAGAACGGAGTTTTAGTCATCTTGCACATGAGGCATGGTTCACAAGTATCAAATGATTCATAATCAAGTGATTCCAAAAGTCCATCAGCATGGAGTTTCTTCATGCACTTTACACCAATATGATCTAAATGGCAGTGCCACAAGTATGTTGCACTATCATTTTAAATTCTGCATCTTTTGGATTCAATATTATAAATATGTGTATTACTACAATCGAGATTCAATAAACCATTGACCTTGGGTGTATGACCATAGAAGGCTTTATTCATGTAAACAGAATAACAATTATTCTCTGACTTACATGAATGACCGTATTGCAATAAACACGATCCAATGTTGTTCATGCTCAATGCAAACACCAAATAACATTTATTTAGGTTTAACACTAATCTTGAAAGTATAGGGAGTGTGCGATGATGATCATATCAATGTTGGAACCACTTCCAACACACATCGTCACCTCACTCTCAACTAGTCTCCGTTTATTCTGCAACTCTTGTTTCGAGTTACTAATCTTAGCAACCGAACATGTATCAAATACCCAGGGGCTACTTACGAGCACTAGTAAGGTACACATCAATAACATGTATATCAAATATACCTTTGTTCACTTTTCCATCCTTCTTATCCGCCAAATATTTGGGGTAGTTCCGCTTCCAGTGACCATTTCCTTTGCAGTAGAAGCAATCAGTTTCAGGCTTGGGTTTAGATTTGGGCTTCTTCTCGGGAGTGACAACTTGCTTGCCATTCTTTTGAAGTTCCCTTTCTTCCCCTTGCCCTTTTTCTTTAAACTAGTGGTCTTGTTTAACCATCAACACTTGATGCTATTTCTTGATTTCTACCTTCGCTGATTTAAACATCGCGAAGAGCTCGGGAATCATTTTTGTCATCCCTTGCATATTATAGTTCATAACGGAGTTCTAGTAGCTTGGTGATAGTGACTAGAGAACTCTATCAATCACTATCTTATCTGGAAGATTAACTCCCACTTGATTCAAGTGATTGTAGTACCCAGACATTCTGAGCACATGCTCACTAGCTGAGCTATTCTCCTCCATCTTATAGGCAAAGTATTTGTGAGAGGTCTCATACCTCTCGACATGGGCATTAGTCTGAAATACCAATTTTAGCTCTTGGAACATCTCATATGCTCCATGGCGTTCAAAACGTTTTTAAGTCACATTTCTAAGCCATAAAGCATGGTGCACTAAACTATCAAGTAGACATCATATTGAGCTTTGCCAAACGTTCATCACATTTGCATCTGCTCCTGCAATATGTCTATCACCTAGCGGTGCATCAAGGATATAATACTTCTATGCAGCAATGAGGATAATCCTCAAGTCACGGACCTAGTCCGCATCATTTGTACTAACATCTTTCAACTTAGTTTTCTCTAGGAACATATCAAAAACATAGGGGAGCTACTATGCGAGCTATTGATCCGCAACATAATTTGCAAATACTATCAAGACTAAGTTCATGATAAATTAAAGTTCAATTAATCAAATTACTTAAGAACTCCCACTTAGATAGACATCCCTCAAGTCATCTAAATGATACATGGTCCAAATCAACTAAACCATGTCCGATCATCACGTGAGATGGAGTATTCTTCAATGGTGAACATCTTTATGTTAATCATATCTACTATATGATTCATGTTCGACCTTTCAGTCTCCAGTGTTCTGAGGCCATGTCTGTACATGCTAGGCTCGTCAGGTTTAACCCAAGTATTCCGCATGTGCGAAACTGTCTTACACATGTTTTATGTGAACGTAGATCTTATCACACCCGATCATCACGTGGTGTCTCAGCACGACGAACTATCACAACGGTGCATACTCAGGGAGAACACTTATACCTTGAAATTTTAGTAAGGGATCATCTTATAATGCTACCGCCATACTAAGCAAAATAAGACGCATAACAAGATAAACATCACATGCAATCATAATATGTGACATGATATGGCCATCATCATCTTGTGCCTTTGATCTCCATCTCCAAAGCACCATCATGATCTCCATCATCACCAGCTTGACACCTTGATCTCCATCGTAGCGTTGTGGTCGTCTCGCCAACTATTGCTTCTACGACTATCGCTAACTCATATTGATAAAGTAAAGCAATTACATGACGTATGCATTTCATACAATAAAGAGACAACCATAAGGCTCCTGCCGGTTGTCAGACATCTTACAAAACATGATCATCTCATACAATAACGTATATCTCATCACGTCTTGACCATATCACATCACAAGATGCCCTGCAAAAAGAAGTTAGACGTCCTCTACTTTGTTGTTGCATGTTTTACGTGGCTGCTACGGGCTTCTAGCAAGAACTGCTCTTACCTACACATCAAAACCACAATGATGTTTCGTCAAGTTTGCTGTTTTAAACAGTCAAATTCGATTCAACTAAATTTGGAGAAACAGACACCCGCCAGCCACCTTTATGCAAAACTAGTTGCATGTTTGTCGGTGGAACCGGCCTCATGAACGTGGTCATGTAAGGTTGGTCCGGGCCGCTTCATCCAACAATGCCGCTGAATCAAAATAATATGTTCCTGGTAATAAGTATGACTGTGATCGCCCACAACTCTTTGTGTTCTACTCATGGATATCATCTACGCATAAACCTGACTCATGATGCCACTGTTGGGAAACGTAGCATGCAATTTCAAAAATTCTATGCTCACGCAAGATCTATCTAGGAGATGCATATCAACGAGAAGGGAAGAGTGTGTTCACGTACCCTCGTAGACCGAAAGAGGGAGCGTTTGACAACGTGGTTGATGTAGTCGAACTTCATGTTCCGACCGATCAAGTACCGAACGTACGACACCTCTGAGTTCTTCACACGTTCAGCTCAATGACGTCCCTCGAACTCTTGATCCAGCAAAGTGTCGAGGTAGAGTTCTGTCAGCACGACGGCGTGGTGACGGTGATGCTGAAGTGATCCGCGCAGGGCTTCGCCTAAGCACTACGAAGATATTTCTGGAGGCGTAAACTATGGAGGGGGGCGCCGCACACGGCTAACAGACGGGATAGAAGGAAGGGGGGGGGGCGAATATATAGGTGGGAGGGGGAGGAGGAAAACCATGGGGTGGGGCGCCCCAAGTAGGAGGAATCCTACTTGGGGGTGTTGTC
Organism: Secale cereale; assembly: GCA_902687465.1. Taxonomy (NCBI): domain Eukaryota; kingdom Viridiplantae; phylum Streptophyta; class Magnoliopsida; order Poales; family Poaceae; genus Secale; species Secale cereale. The sequence goes on from LR738713.1 coordinate 417,527,420, forward strand.
CTATTCGCCCCCCCTTCTTTATTTGGTGGAGGTGGAAGGAAAGATAGGGGGGAGAGAAGGAAAAGGGGGAGGCCGAATCCTCCCCTTTCCTTCTCCCTCCCCTCCTCCCTTCTTCTCCCTTTTAGGCCCTTAAGAGGGGCACACCAGCCCACTCGGGGCTTGTCTGTCGCTCTCTTGGCCCAATAGACCCATAACTTGGCTGGGGGGGGGGTGCCCGGAACCCCTTCCGGTGACCCGGTATCACCCGGAACACTTCCGGTCTCCAAGTACAATCATCCTATATATCAATCATTACCTCTTGACCATTTCGAGACTCCTCGTCATGTACGTAATCTCATCCGGGACTCCAAACAACATTCGGTCACCAAATCACATAACTCATATAATACAAATCGTCATCGAACTTTAAGCGTGCGGACCGTACGGGTTCGAGAACTATGTAGACATGATCGAGACACCTCTCCGGTCAATAACCAATAGCGGAACCTGGATGCTCATATTGGCTCCTACATATTCTACGAAGATCTTTATCGGTCGAACCGTTATGACAACATACATTATTCCCTTTGTCATCGGTATGTTACTTGCCGGAGATTCGATCGTCGGTATCTTCATACCTTGTTCAATCCTGTTACCAACAAGTCTCTTTAATCATTCCATAATACATCATGCCATAACTAACTCATTAGTCACTTTGCTTGCAAGGCTTCTTATGATGTGCATTACCAAGAGGGCCCATAGATACCTCTCCGATATTCGGAGTGACAAATCCTAATCTCGATCTATGCCAACCCAACAAACACCTTCGGAGATACTGTAGAGCATTTTTATAATCACCAAGTTATGTTGTGACATTTTATAGCACACAAGCTACTCCTCCGGTATCCGGGAGTTGCATAATCTCATAGTCGGAGGAATCTGTATTTGACATGAAGAAAGCAATATCAGTAAAAAATTGAAACGATCATTATGCTAAGCTAATGGGTGGGTCATGTCCATCACATCATTCTCCTAATGATGTGATTTCGTTCATCAAAAGACAACGCATGTCTATGGTTAGGAAACTTAACCATCTTTGATTAATGAGCTAGTCTAGTACATGATTACTAGGGACACAGTGTTTTGTCTATGTATCCACACATGTATCAAGTTTCCGGTTAATAAAATTCTAGCATGAATAATAAGCATTTATCATGTAAGGAAATATAAAATAACAACTTTATTGTTCCCTGTAGGGTATATTTCCTTCAAAATAGGCGTAGAAAAATTTGTATGAATCTGGCGGGTCCTCTTTCCCCTCCGCCAGAACCTTGGGAGCACCGTGCCCCTCCGGGACAGCCCTCCCCCACAAGTATCCGTACCTCGCATGCAGCACATCTCCGTTGAGATGCGACGAGAAGAAGACGACATCCGCCCTTCGTTTCTTGTCCAACTCCATCGCCTTCTTGCTCGCCTCAGCAGCCGCCTCTTTCGCGCGGCTACCGGATTTTCCCTAGACGTGGTTTTATTCCCCATATCCCCAAGTCGTAGTGGGGGGTGCAGGAAGGAGATTGGAAGGGGATCAACGAGGAATGTGGGTGAAAGGAGAGGGCGGTTGTTTGGCTTGCGGAGGAGGATGACACAGAGGAAAGGTAGGTGACGAATGTGCAGCACCGTTCCATGTTTTCCCCTCTTAAGGGATGCGGCGGGGAGACGGTGCGGCTCTTAGGAAAAGTTACCATTTTCACAGTAACTGCTATAGTCCCACACCCCAATGACTCGCGGTAATTACGCGAAGTGGACGTTGGATTGACTCGTCATCATGACGGACCGCCGTGCATGCAACCTTCTCCTGCCACGTGTCCGTGCAGTGTTTGGGGCCTAACCCAACATGCCGAGCGGCACGTATGGCTCAAGCCCGGGGCTTATGTCGGGGTACACAAACATGGGTGTATGTTTTCCCCTGACCCATGCACGGACGGCAAGCCAACAGGCCCAAGGACAAGGTTGCAGCACCAGGATCAGATCAAGGCACGAAGGGATCAACTCTTTGAGGAATCAGAGAGCTGGCCGAGAAGATCAAGTCGACCAAGACTAGCCGAAGAGACAAGATATCACCGAAGGAAGAGCTTTCTTTGCCGGACATGCGAGCCTGGAGAGGTTGGATCGGCCCAGAAGCAAGCCTCCAAGGTCGCCCTAGTAGGCCTGCTGGGGCTCGCAGAGGCAAACCACCCCATTACGCCACCTCATGGCGACGCACGTCGTCGATCAGTGCGATGTCAATCTCCTAAGTGGCTCAGTGGCAGCCTCCTACCACATGGCAGCCACTTCCTACAGCAAAAACCTCCAAGTGACACCCATCCTGAGATGTGTCAAGCAAGCAGGCGCGAAGCTAGTAAAATAGCCCGGCAGGGTCTGCCGGGCAAGCCATGATGTGACACTAAGAGACGCATTTACTGCGCTCTGTCAGCCTATAGAGTTAGGTATGATAGCACTATTCTGTATCTAATCAGTATGGAAAGACTGATTTGCCACTGTGGTGACCCCTTGATCTGTAAAAGGATGCCCATGGCAACCATAGAAAGGATTCGGTCGATTCAGACCCTCGCACATCCATACACGCGTAGCCACTCTCGCCCTGAGGCAACCCTGCCAAGCAAGAGGGCCGCGATTGTTCCACCTTCCACCATCAATCCACCAAAGTAGGAGTAGGATTTTATGCCTCACAGCGGCCCGAACCTGGGTAAAAACTGCATGTGTGATCTCTGCCATACTGCGTTATGCTCCTCCTCTCTTTGTGCAACGTGCCCATCCCCCCGCCGAACCAAAAGGTGCTCATGGTCCCATAGGTGGCCATGGTTTCCCATGACAAGGCACCACTGAGATTACCAAGCATGAAATAGTGAAGAAGCTATTGAGATCACTTGACAACTCATTTGACACTTTCGCCTTGATGATCCAAGAACATCCTGACTTCAAAGATCTCGACCCGTCTGACATACTTGAGAGGCTCAATACACATGAGTTCCAGCTTTCTGAGTAAAGAGATATCTATGGCACCAACTATGGCCACACCCGTGCTTTGAAGGAAAAAGCTGTTTCCTCATCTGAAGAAGAATCTGACTGCAGTTCTGATGATCCTTAAGACATTGGCAAAGAGCTAGCAATGCTTGTGAGAAAGTTCCAGAAGTTCTCCAAGAAAAATCACTTCGAAACGTCTTCAAGATCCAACTCCAAGAATGATGGGGCTGTCTCTCGTGACTACAAGAAGAGAACATGTCACAAATGCAAGAAGCCAGACCACTATATATCTAAATGTCCTCAATGGGACAAGGAAGCTAAGAAAAATAAGAAGAGCAAGTAATATGATTCTAACGACAAGAAGAAGAAGAAATCCTCAATGTCTTCTTCAATGTCTTCTTCAAGGTCCTCATCCTACAAGAAGAGCTCATCCGACAAGGCACGCGCATTCATTGGCAATGAAATGGATTCAGAGGAGGAGTCTGCATCTGAGGAGGCGGAAGTGGAGTCTGAGGAGGAGTCTGATTCAGGCGTGCAAGCCTGGCTCTAGCTTCCACTACAAAAAAAGACACATTCCTGACATTTTGGACCGAACGATTTTTTTTCTGTCATACTTATGACACTTCTATGACAATAATTGTGACAAAACACGGTATAATCATAGATGTGGCAGGGTCCTACTTCTATGACAAAAAAACATGACAAAAAATTGGCTTTTCGTCCTGGGCGGGCCGGAGACGCAGCTGCATGACATTCTTTGGGCCGTCCATGACGGAAAAAACCGTGGTAGAAGCGAGGGCGGGGAAAATATCGGGTTGTTCCCGGTTACAGTGGGTGGTCGGGGCCGAGTGATGCGTGTTTCTCTCATACACGCACGTGCGTGGGTGCGAGGCGTTGGGCTCTAACTGAACCCGAGCGAGGCGTTGGGCTCTAACTGAACCCGAGTGATTGCACTGCAGGCTACGCGTTACTGAACCCGAGCGATCGATCGATGGCTGTTAACTGAACCCGATCAAGCGATTCCTTCGCTACTGGTGCTAACTAAAGCCGGTCGATGTTGCCTCTACATGAACAGTGAGCGTTGCTGGGTTGTTTGGATGAACAGTTCCCGGTGGGGGTGGATGAACAGGACCCCGTGGTGTTGCCTTAGGATGAACAAGACCCCGATCGATCGAGCCGGTTGGGGCTGCATGAACAGGATCCCGTGGAGGGCTGGATGAACAGGACCACCCCGTGGAGGGCTGGATGAACAGTAGATGGTGGAGGGCTGGATAAACAGTAGCCCGTGGAGGGGTGGTTGAACAGGAGCCCATGGAGAGGGCTGGTTGAATAGTAGCCGGTGGAGTAGCACGCGGTGGAGGCTGAACAGTCGCAGGTGGAGGTAGGAGGAGGTCGACGGTGGATGAACAGTAGCCCATGGAGGGTGGAGGGGGTCGACGATGGAGATGAACAGTATCCCGTGGAGTCCCGTTTTGCGGTATGCCACACCCCTCCCGATGAACAGGACCCCCGTTTCGACCGTAGCGCTCCAACACAAGTCTGTTTCCTCTGTTTTGCGGTACGCCACACCCCTCCCGATCAACAGGACCCCCGTTTCAACCGTAGGAGGTCCGTTTCCTCCGTTTTGCGGTATGCCAGACCCCCCTCGATGAACGGGAACCCATTTCGACCGTGGCCAGTCGAACACAAGGCCGTTTCCTCCGTTCTATGCTACGCCAGGCCTCGTTTCCATCGGCTGTTCCGTCCAAGCCCTCTCGATGAACACGACGCTGCATTCCGTTCCGACCTAGCCGGTTGGCTCCCCATGAACACGACGACGACGTTGTTTCTCCGTTCCGACACATCCATGTACACGAGCCCTAGCCATACGTATGCGCGAGTAGGCGTTCGAGACCCTGCCCGTATGTACGTACGTGGCCATATTTTCTTTCTTGCACACTTGCCGCTGTACCGCACGTGTACATGCTACGTGCGCGCCTCTACTATGACATGTGCGCGCCTCTACATCGACCAGTATGTACGTACACGTTCATGACAAGAATGACAACACTACGTACACTTCGACCAGGTGGGTCCCGACTGCCAGGCACTTCCTTGCGTGCGAAGATGTAGCTGGTGGGTCCCAGCAGTCAGGGGGTGAATTGTTTTTTTTGCCCGGACGCACTTCCTTGTGTGCGAAGATGTAGCTGGTGGGTCCCAACAGTTAGGGGGAAACATTTTTTTCGCGAAATACGATGGCCTGTCCGGTGGGTCCCCGCTGTCAGGTGGAGGAATAATTATTTTGCGCGTAATAAGGAGGCACTTCCTTGCTGCGGCCGTGGACCTAGTTGTCAGCCTCTCCACATATAGTCCACGTCCGATGGAAGCCGTTCCTTGACCACGTTGACCATGCCGCACCGAGAGCACCAGGGCGGTGGACGACGGCGAGGCCTAGGAAGGGGACGATGCGGAGCCGGGGAAGACGCGGCAGTGGATGCCCACGCGTAGAGGAGTACGAGGGTTCACTGGTTCGCTGCGGTGTGAGGCTACCGTCGCCGTAGAATAACAGGGGGTGTGGGTGAGTAGAGGGATGGCTTGGCCAGCGGTGGGAATAGTAGGGGCGGTTAGGCCTCCGCGGCAGCACAGCCGGCCATGGGAGGCAGGAGCATGCGGGACGACCGGCGCTGCTTTGGGCGGCTGGAGCAACAAGACCAGAGGTTGAAGAAGCACTACAACCGTTGGATGGACATCGTACGGTCACTGGAGCTAGAATCGTTCATATTGACTAAGTTGACAAAGCACTCCGTCCCCGTCAACTTAGTAGGCCCACAAGTCAGCCTCCCACCAAGGTGGGTCCCAACCAGCAGGGGAAGTATTCATTTTTTGTGTGTAATAAGGAGGCGCTTCCGGTGGGTCCGAGCTGACAGCGGGGGGATCTTTTTTTTTCGCACAATACGGTGGCCCGTTTGGTGGGTCCCAGCAGTCAGGGGGAAACGTTTTTTTTGCGAAATACGGTGGCCCGTCCGGTGGGTCCCTCCTGTCAGGTGGAGGAATCATTATTTTCCGCGTAATAAGGAGGCACTTCCTTGCTGTCGTCGTGGACCCAGCTGTCAGCCTCTCAACATACAGTCCACGTCCGATGGAAGCCGTTCGTTGACCACGTTGACCATGCCGCGCCGAGAGCACCAGGGCGGTGGACGACGGCGAGGCCTAGGAAGGGGACGACGCGGAGCCGGGGAAGACACGACAGTGGAAGCCCGCGCAGATAGGAGTACGAGGGTTCACTGGTTCGACTGCGGTGTGAGGCTGCCACCACCGCAGGGCCTGGTCAGCGGTGGGAATAGTAGGGGGCGGTGAGGCCTCCGCGGCAGCACAGCCGACCACGGGAGGCAGGAGCATGCAACACGACCGGCGTTGCTTTGGGAGGCTGGAGCAAGAAGACCAGAGGTTGAAGAAGCACTACGGCCGTTGGATGGACATCGTACGGTCACTAGAGCTAGAATCGTTCATATTGACTAAGTTGAGAAAGCACTCCGTCCCCGTCAACTTAGTAGGCCCACAAGTCAGCCTCCCTCCAAGGTGGGTCGCAACTAGCACGGGGAGTATTCATTTTTTGTGCGTAATAAGGAGGCACTTCCTTGCGTGCGAAGATATAGCTGGTGGGTTCGACCTGGCAGCGGTGGGAACATTTTTTTCGCGAAATACAGAGGCCCTTCCGGTGGGTCCCAGCTGTCAGGTGGAGGAATCATTATTTTGTGCGTAATAAGGAGGCATTTCCTTGCGTGCGGCCATGGACCCAGCTGTTAGCCTCTCCACGCACAGTCTACTTCCGATGGTGTCGTTCATTGACCACATTGACCACTCCGTGCCGAGCGCATCCAAGGTGGTGGACGACGACGAGGCCCCGGACAGCAACGAGCCGGAGATGGGAAGAAGCGGGAGTAGAGTCACAGACGGAGAGGTGTACGAGGGTTAACTTGTTCTGGTGCGGTGTGGTTCGGCAGTCGGTGAAGAAGAACAGGAGGTGTGGAGGGGGTGGAGGGATGGCCTAGCCAACTGTGGAGTAGCGCTTCACAGCGAAACGTGCTAAGCAGAGCTGCTAGCAGCAGGAGGCGTGAGCAGGTGGTCCCGGCGGCGCTGGAGGAAGAAGACGAGAGATTGAAGATGGATGCCGGTCGTTGGATGTAAATCCAACGGCTAACGATGTCAGAATCATTAGTTGACTAAGTTGACAACGACTTGCATTGGCTTCGGCCTATTGGCCCACATTTCAGCCTCCAAAAATGTGGCACGTATTCAACCTATTTTATTTTCCAGAATTTACAGTCTTTTTTTTGTGGGGTAGAATTTATAGTCCATTTGATCTTTTTTTGAATTACAATCCATTAGCTAGGCTGGGTGAACAAATAATGTAGCATCCATGCGGCCCATTTATATTTTTCCTAAAAAATTACAGGCCATTTGCACTTTCTCGAAATACAAGATTTTGCTGGGATGATTCTAATTATAATGTTGGGGTGGGCGTAGCAATGTTATCAAAAAATAAACAAGGGCTGAGCATTTTGTTATATATATATATATTATTTATTTATTTAAATAATAAGTGATTTATTATTACATTGGCCCTTAAATCTTACCAAGCTTTTGTACACAATCACCAGGATTTTCGTTGCCAAAAACAATCCAGGATTTTATTGTTAAGAAATTATTTTTATAAGTTAACAAGATGTGAGATATTGTTTTCTTACATATGTAAGTATCTGTTAAATATATGATGACAATAACAATAATGTATAATAACATACAAAATAATATATATATATATATATATATATAATGTAGTTAGAAGGGAAACATACGTTGTACCAGGCGTTCCTATTCTTATATAAAAAAATAGAACAAACTCTACGTTTTATTCAACAAAATACATAAATTGGGCAGCCGATGTTTCAGGAAAAATAAAACCTCGGATGGGAGGTCCATAGGCCGGTAGATACATGAGACCCTCAAGAAAATACAAACAGGCCTATGGACCTCCCATCCGAGGTCGTGGGCTGCGCATGTTAAAAAAGAAAGCCTAGACGGGGCAGCCCAAAACCCTGCTGATACTTGCTGCCCCAGTGATAATAAATGATACCTGCCAGCTCCCCGCCTTCGTTGTGAATTAATCTCCTATAGTAACTATGTTGAAGCACCTAAAAATGTAACTATGTTGACAAACCCGTGGGCCCCAACATCAGTATAGCATTAGGAGGAAGTATTTTTTTGATGAGGCACTTGCTTACGTATGGCCATAGACCTGGTGGGTCCGGACTGTTTGCCTCTCCACGTACAGTCCTCTCCAGATTCCTCTCGTTTGTTCAGCATGTTCACAACGGCAGACATCGGCGTCACAGCGAGCGCACAAAGGCGGAGGAGGAGATCCGACCACCTGAGGAAGTGCCTTATTAGTAACGAAACAACTGAACTAGCCCAGTGGCCGAGTGACACTACCCGACAGCTATTTCGCCCGGGTTCGATTCCACCTGGGCAGAGAAAATATCTCCAATTTTTTTGCCTCTGCCTTTATTAACATGTGGATCCCAATTGTCATCTATGCACACCATGTCCTACACTTGCCAAAACTTCGTCCCTCGTTTTCTCTGTTTTTCGTACACTTGACATTGTGTGGGCATTTTGAAAATAGCATATCTTTTTGATTGTGCATCATATGAAGATGTGCTATGCATGAATGTTGATCAGCATGATGTTAAATGGCCGGTAGTTCCAGTTTTGACCGTGAATAAAACTTCCAGCATGATGTTAACACTGTTTAAAAAGGCCGTGTTAATATAAATGCTCTGCCTCTGAACGTTGCAGTTTCTTATCTGAAACTGAACTTGGAGTTTCTTATCTGAAACTGAAACTTGCAGTTTCTTCTCTGAGAATCACATTGTTTGCACTTTTATACTCCTATGAAACTACATTTTTTAAGTGCGGAGAAAATATCTCCAAATTTTTTGCCTCTGCCTTTATTGACATGTGGGTCCCAATTGTCACCTACGCACACCACGTCCTACAGTTGCCAAAACTTCGTCCCTCATTTTCTCTGTTTTTCGCACACTCGACATTGTGTGGGCATTTTGAAAATAGCATATCTTTTTGACTGTGCATCATATGAAGATGTGCTATGCATGAATGTTGAGTGTGGGCTGCGCATGTTAAAAAAGAAAGCCTAGACGGGGCAGCCCAAAACCCAGCTGATACTTGCTGCGCTAGTGATAATAAATGTTACCTGCCAGCTCCCCAGCTTCGTTGTGAATTTATCTCCTATAGTAACTACGTTGAAGCACCTAAAAAAAATGTAACTATGTTGACAAACCCGTGGGCCCCAACGTCAGTATAGCATTACGAGGAAGTAGTTTTTCGATGAGGCACTTGCTTGTGTATGGCCATAGACCTGGTGGGTCCCGACTGTCCGCCTCTCCACATACAGTCCTCTCCAGATTCCTCTCGTTTGTTCAACATGTTCACAACGGCAGACAGTAGCGTCGCGAGATCCGAGCACCTGACGAAGTGCCTTATTCGTAACGAAACAACTGAACTAGCCCAGTGGCCGAGTGACACTACCCGACAGCTATTCCGCCCGGGTTCGATTCCACCTGTGCAGAGAAAATATCTCCAAGTTTTTTGCATCTACCTTTATTGACACGTGGATCCCAATTGTCATCTACGCACACCACGTCCTACACTTGCCAAAACTTCTTCCCTCGTTTTCTCTGTTTTTTGCACACTCGACATTGTGTGGGCATTTTGAAAATAGCATATCTTTTTGACTATGCAGCATATGAAGATGTGCTATGCATGAATGTTGATCAGCATGATGTTAACTGGCTGGTAGTTCCAGTTTCGACCATGAATAAAACTTCCAGCATGATGTTAACACTGTTTGAAAAGGCAGTGTTAATATAAATGCTCTACCTCTGAAAGTTGCAGTTTCTTATCTGAAACTGAACTTGGAGTTTCTTATCTGAAGCTGAAACTTGCAGTTTCTTCTCTGAGAATCACATTGTCTGCACTTTTATACTCCTATGAAACTACATTTTTTTAAGTGCAGAGAAAATATCTCCAATTTTTTTGCCTCTAGCTTTATTGACATGTGGGTCCCAATTGTCATCTACGCACACCACGTCCTACAATTGCCAAAACTTTGTCCCTTGTTTTCTCTGTTTTTCGCACACTCGACTTTGTGTGGGCATTTTGGAAATAGCATATCTTTTTGACCGTGCATCATTTGAAGATGTGCTATGCATGTATGTTGATCATCATGATGTTAACTGGCTGGTAGTTCCAGTTTCGACCATGAATAAAACTTCCAGCATGACGTTAACACTGTTTGAAAAGGTCGTGTTAATATAAATGTTGTGCCTCTGAAAGTTGCAGTTACTTATCTGAAACTGAACTTGGAGTTTCTTATCTGAAACTGAAACTTGAAGACGCAATAAGTTCCACGACACGTTGAATATGAACGGCTACGAACGTGAACGACTACCGTCGCCGAAGAACCGTGTACAACTACTTCCCACTACACCAACGTGAACGACTACCGTCGCACCGGAAACGATGGATTATACAAGTACCTCTCCGAAACGGAATGTGAACGACTACTCGTTGACGACCTCGTGAACAACTACTTCCTCTCCGAACGTGAACGTCTACTTCCTCTACGAATCGCGAGAACGACTTCTTCCTCTACGCCCTCGAGCCCCCTCTGAGAACGAATGCTCCGAAGGTATAACTCCGAGACGATGACCCGTCATATGCTTGTGTTGTATGAGATGTTTCCCTTGTGTGCACCGTGCACGTTTCGTCTTTGTCGTGCTCCTCGGTTGCCTCGTCGCCGTCGTGGGAACCCGGTGACGGGATCACCCCACCTTTCTTCTTGCTCGCTCATGCCATCTTTCTTTTGCCCCCGTCTCCCAACGAGTTACCGGTACCGAGATGTTGCCGTTGCGTCATTTTCGGATTGTTGCCGTGGCCCCTTTTCCCTCCACCACGGTGACAATACTTCATATCTCTCTTGTCATCTTTTAATGAAAATTGCATAAAACTTGATCATGTCATCCGCATCATGTTAACAACCTTTGAATGTATAATTGTTGTTTGCTTAGAATTACTAAACATGCATATGGGGTTTCCCGGAAATGTTGTTTGTCTTTCCGGCCTCATTTCAAATGCCTAAATAGGTAGTTAGTTTTTTGCTTCACCTCTTGCCATGTTAACAAACATTTAACCTTGTCTTGTAAATAAACGAGAGTCAATTAAATAATTATAATGTGGTGTTTCGTCAATATGCAACTCATTGCATATTGAGCTCCACTTAACTTGTAGTTTTGTTTGTGCACTTTGCCATGCCATGCATAATTAAACCGGACATGCATCATACTTGGATGTGCATCGTATGCCATGTTTATGCTTGTGTGTTTACCGTGATGTTGTTTTCTTTCCGGGTTGCTTCTCTTGTTAGCTTCGGATTCGTTCCGGAGTTGTGAGGATTCGCTCGACTATGTTGCTCCGTCTACTTCATGGATCCATTCTTCTCCCTTGCGGAATCCCAGGCAAGATGATCATACCCTTGGATACCTTTACTACCATTGCCATGCTTAGTTGTCTCGATGCTATCGTTACATGTCGCGCTACCCATCTTTTATTGTCAGCCCTCTCCTTGTTGCCATGAAACCTCTAACCTTGACACCTTCCTAGAAAAACCACTGTTTGGCTATGTTACCCGCTTGCTCAGCCCCTCTTATAGCATTGCTAGTTGTAGGTGAAGATGAAGATCGTTCCAGGTGGGAACTAGTTGTTGGAATATCACAATATCTATAATTATTATTAACACACCTATATACTGGGCATGGGTGGAAGGCTTGGCCTTTTGCTCGGTGTTTTGTTCCACTCATGCCACCTTAGGCACCGATAAACCGGCATTATGTTCCTTGATTTTGCGTTCCTTACATGATGGGTGGATGGGGACCCCTTGACAGTTCGACTTTGAATAAAACTCCTCCAGCAAGGCCCAACATTGGTTTTAATTTGCCTCATAATAACAACTTAATTAATTAATTAAATTTGCATAGGGGGTCGCGTCCCCGGGTTCTTAATTCTACATTGCAGGGGGGGCCAGTGCTGATGGTGTTGGTCCCAAACGGAGAGACTGCGGGGCCACCACGGGGAAACTCGAGGATTGGCTCCCGTAGGCTCACCTATCCGGACGTGGCCTGAGACGAGATACGCGCGGCTACTATCAAGGTGTCGGCACGCCGGGAGGTCTTGCTGGACTTGTTTTACCATTGTCGAAATGTCTTGTGCACCGGGATGCCGAGCCTGATCGGATTTCCCTAAGATAAGGGGTGATGATATTATATTTATCACTTCAGCTAATCGTGAGAGCTTGTGATGGGCTAAGTTGGGACACCCCTGCAGGGTTATGATCTTTCGAAAGCCGTGCCCGCGGTTATGTGGCAGATTGGAATTTGTTAATGTCCGGTTCTAGAAAACTTGACAGAGGATCCGAAGTAAAACACACCACCACGTGAGTAACCGTGACTGTCTCTTTTCACTTTGAGAAGAGAACACAGTGGGGTTATGTTTGACTCGTAAGTAGTTCAGGATCTTTAGCGATCACTACTAGTTGGCGACCGTTTGCGTAGATGCTCATCTTATTCTTGTACTCGTAAGCTAGCCACCATATTATGCTTAGCCGCTGCTGCAACCTCACCACTTTACCTCCTCCTACCCATAAAGCTTTGTTAGTCTTGATACCCATGGTTGTGGGATTGCTGAGTCCTCATGGCTCACAGATACTACAACACCAGATGCAGGTTCAGCCGAGATTAATGCAGGAGCTGGTTCAAGTACTTCACCCGGAGTTCGATGAAGAGTTTGGCCGTTTGCTTGTGACATTTTCGACGATCAGTAGTGGTTTCTACTAGGATTCGATCTAGACCTGTGGCGTTATTTTTTGGTATCTTTCTTTTGGATCTTCGCCCGTAGTCGGGTTGTGATGTTTTGAATGATGTTTTGCTTATGTAATGTATTGTGTGTAGTGGCGAGTGTAAGCCAACTATCTCCGTTTGCAAATTAATCTCTCTTTTACATGAGTCGTGCAAAGATACCAAACTTGAGATCATTCCAGAATGGGCTTATACCTTTAAGTCGTGCCTCGACACGTAGGAGGTGTAGTCCCATCCTGGGCATTACAAGTTGGTATTCAGAGCCTTCTCCGACCTAGAAGCCCCCACTGATTGATCGAATCGTTGACGGTTGAGTCTAGGCACACACATGAAAATGTTTTGAGTCCTATATTTATATTGGAGAGTAGGATTTCTTTTGCTCCTCATCTCTTTTCACTCTCGTGAGGATTCCTGACGATTACTCTTGCCTCTTCTACTTTCAAAAATCTCACCAATTTTTTTTAGGATCTCGCGAGTATTGTTTGGATTGTTCCGATGTCTATGTGACGAGAACATTGTTCTCGATGCCTCCTGTCATTTAGGGGTTATGGCAGTGTCCCGGGGAGTTGAGCTCCGAGGTGTTGTCGTCACAAATATATCGCATCAGTTCTAGAATACTTAAGATGGCCGACATAAAAAACTCTCCTATGTGGTTAGTGGCAAGATAACCCCGACATCACCCAGTACTGGGGAGGTAGTTCGGGAGTATTGCCATAGCTTGTATAGTGGATGCGTTTCGAAGGTCCGAGGTAAACGGTTTCCGGAGATAACTGGTTATGTGTTGAAGGATGGATACAACTGGATGTAGGATTAGAGTTGATTGCGCGGTGCTCCCCCTGTATCCCCAACACCTGATTGCATAACTGGAAACTTTCGGAAATTAATAGGTGGGTTCATCTAGTAGTTCTAGGCATTCTTCCAACGAGTGCATGATATGAAGTTCGGGGTTCTACATTGAGTGAAGTGGTTTTATGGGCTTGTTCCGATCGGGAGTGGCATCTGAAAGGGTCCTTGGCTATGCTGATCCGGGGATTGCAAAACCCTTTTGTAACACGTTCCATGAGCTTTCAACACGAATATGTGGGACGAAGCTTCTATCTTGTATTTGTTCTATCTGATCCTTGTTGCTTTTATTTACCTTTTGTTCTCCCAAGTCTCTTCTCGACAAGTTGATGTACCTGCGGAATTCATTCGTTCAATTCTCTGTTCGAATGATATTGTGAAGATTCTGTTGCAACATATCTATCCTTTGTTTCGTTTTGATTCTGGTATTCGAGTTGCTTCGATGTCAAGTATTGATTCCATACCTTTCCTAATCGGTATTCTCATAATTCTATGGGAGTGCTAGTCCTTCTTGATCAATCAAGATTTTCTTGTTAATTCTTTTCAACCGGTGTGCCTTCTCTTCAAATTATTCCATACGGACGCCGTTGAGAAATCTGACGATTTGTCTGTTTCATTCATCCCAAGTTGTCTTGTTTTCCCCACCCTCCCACCCTTCTTCTTCTCGGAGCAAGAAATTCTCAAATGAAGTATCCATTTTATTCACGTGAGGTTTCTTCGTTCATTTCCTTCAATGTTCTTCTCCGGTGATTTATCGTGAAGATGCTCAAGAGCTTCAAGTTCATCATTCTTTTGTTCTCAAATTCTGCCGGTGGATGTAATTCAAGATTTCGGTGTTGATCTTATCCTTTTCCTCATTTCACAATGCTTTGTTATTCCGGTGCACCAATTAACCATTGCCCTCTCTCTATTCATATCCGGAGTGCTGAAGATTCATAATTCCATTCTTAATCCGTTCAAATTATTTTGAGCATTGTCTTCTTATTCAAGACATTTAATTCAACCGGTGCAATATCTCTTAAGCAATCTTTTCCAATGATGATTTCTTTAGTGGGCCCTAACCCACAGGTCTTTTTCCAGGATCTTACCTGACCCTTCTAATTAATTTCCGGAGTTATTCTGAAATTCTTTTCAAAGTGTGACGTAAGAATGATTTCCATCAGTCACATGCCTTCTCCAAGCTTGTTTCCAATTATTCTCATCTTTAGCTCTACCTTCCATCTTTTCATTCTTCCGGAGTATCTCGAAATTCTTCATGGTGGTTCTCGTTGTCATTCTCAACATTTGAAGACCGAAGAAGAGTTCCTCTTAAATCTTGGCCTGTTCTCTTGAAGATTCGTGGTTCTAGCTTCTTGCCATCCTCATTATTGTTCAAATTGTGAGGAATTCTTTTTATACCATTCCGAAGCTTTTCATGGATTCTTTCCATTGTGATCCTCCGAAGGCCATCAATTCAGAATATTTCTTCGTTCTCAGTTTTCAACTTCGTCCTCCAAATATTCTTCATTGATGTCTCTTCGTTCGTCTCCATATTCTTACGGTGGTTCTTTCAAGTTTACTCCTCCTTGTTATCATATTAATTCACTCGTTCTTTTCATAATCCTACCGGTGCTTTGTTGAATAATTATCCAAGCTTGTGCTAGATCTCTCTTTAATTCTTTCCAACGAGAATAAGTAGTATGCCAAATCCTTTGGTTGTCATCAATTTAAATTGGTGAAGGATATGCATGACATAATTCTTATTCTTATTTCCCCGAGGTGATTTAATTCTTTTTCCAGAGCTTGTTCATCATATCATATCCTTGGTTCTAAGTTGTTCATCTTGTTTTCCGGAGTTCCAAGTTATTTCAATTATATCATTTCAAGCTCCATCTAATTCATCGCAGGCCTTGAATCTTATTCTTTTCATCTTTCACTTCTCATGCTTTCATTACCGGAGTTCTTCATGGTGGTTCATCATGTTTTAATTCATCCTCGAAGTTTTCATCAAGATTCTTGTTGGAGCTCAAGCATTCTTCATCATGCTTTCCAAGTGCAATTCTTTCTACCTTATTGGTTGAGATGGTGGTATGCCATTTTTGACAATTTTCCTTCATGTTTCATGATTCACAAGTTGTCAGGAATGAGATATTTTAAACCCATCATTTTCCTTGTTCAGGAGATCTTTTCAACCCTTCAATTTATTCATTGGAGTTATCTTGGGTTCTATTTCACCTAAAAGTTTTCCCTAAGGATTGTTGCTAATTATGGTGCTTACAAATGACCCAAGTTCTTCATTTATCATTCCGGTGAAATAAGTTTTTCATCTCCTTGTTGATCTCAATCCAAGCAATTCGTTTCTATTAGTGGCGGGTTGTCACCTCTTAATTTTGAGATGTTTTCCATAATCCCACAACGAGCTTATTCTTTTCGTTGTTGATTTCCCAACAACTCCGTTCAACCCTTCTCTGTAAGGAGGATTTCCTAATTCATTTGTGAGAGAAGTTGTCATTTTTTCTTGTTCGTTCTTTCTTCCCAACGATCTAGCATCTATTCTTTCATTCCGGAGACATTGTTATGTTGCTCTCTTCAAACCATCATATCGTTTTATCGAGATCATGTTCTTTCCCTTGCTTATCATTTAACCGGAGTATTATGTCCTCTTTTCAAGTTCTCTCATTTTTTTTTCAAGTTTTACCTATCTTTTTAACCGGAGTGCTGTCTGAATCTTTCTTACCCCTTGTGCCATTCTTTCAATTGTTCTGGAGGCTGTGTGTTGTTGTTTTCATCAAGTATCATTCTATCTCCTCAAGCTCATGTAATTCCTTCCATTTTCAGACGGAGTGCCATCCAAATTATTTCGTTCTTATTCCTTATCAATCTTGGTTAACCGGAGTGTTTTGAAATTCTTCCGTCATCCGTGAGCCCTTGTTTCATGTCTTTCAACCATCAAGGTTCTCATAATGTTCCTTGTTCCTCTTTTCTAACGGAGTGTTTTCATCTTCGTTCATCTATGTTGTTTTGTTCTTTCAACTTGTTTAACCTCTCAACGTTCGTGGTTTCACTCGTTTGTCGAAGAAGCAACTTTATTTTACCTCTTCTTTTTCGTTTTCTATCCGGTGCCATCTCCAGGATCTCGGGTCGAGATCCTCTGTTAGTGTGGGAGAGTTGTGACGCCCGAAGACCGACGTCCCAGAAGATTCCAGAGATTCCAGATGTTCCGGGTTCTTCCGTGTGTTTCTTTTGTGCTTGCTTTATTTATTTTGCATTGCATCATGTCATCATGCCTTCATGTCATATTTTTTTGCATCTCACTTAAATAAATCGTGTGGACCTTTGGTCCATTTAAATCGAGGGAAGAATGACTTCTCTTTAAAACATATAAAAGCCTCTCAATATTATTTAGGGAGCTATATTATAAAATATTCCATTGTTTTGGAATTGACCCATAACACACTTGCTGTTAATTCTCATGCCTTTGTTATCTTAATTCCCGGCCCCAAACTTTGTCCTCAAATTCTAGCCTTTTGGATTTCATCTAAAGGCATTTCTAAATTCAAATAGTTTGACTTTTATTCGAACTTGTTTGAATTTTCATCTTCCAAAAACCCTCCAACTATTTTAATTAATTCCTTACATTTTTGTGAGTCCAGGGAATTTTACCCTATGCCTTAATCCTATTCAGACCACCTCCTTCCTTTTCTTTCTCCTTTGCTGTTTTCTGTTTTTTTTGGAAAACAGCAGCAGTTTTTAAAAAAAGAAGAGAGCCCAGCCGGCCTCCCTGGCCCTCCTTTTGGCCCAAGCCTCCTCAGCCTTTTAGGCCTTCAGGCCCATCCATTCCCGAACCCTAGCTAGCGACCACTCGTCCCAGTCGCTCGCTCCTCCATCTCCCTCCCTCGCGCCGCCAGACCCCGTTTCCCTCGATCGCATCGCTCGGTTCCCCGCACCATCTCCCCTCGATCTCCCTTCGCTCCTCTCGATCTCCCTCTCCAGCCAGCGCCTCCCCGAGCCCCTCGATCCTCCTCCGCCTCGCAAGGGCCTCGAGGCCCGGCTCCTCGATCCTCGCCGCCTGGAAGCCCTGCGCCTCGCACCCGATGGCCCTGCTCCCGAACCCCATCACCTTCTCCTCGCCCTCGCATGCCTCTGCCCACTCCAGCGCCGGCGCCGCCCTGCCTCACCTCTAGCGCGCCCGCGCCCCTCTCCTCGTCTAGTGCGACGCTCGGCCTCGCCGCCTCTCTGGCGCAAGCAGCGCCCGCGCTCGGGGGCCTCGTCTCTCCGGCCTCCCCGTCCTCAAGCCGCGGCCAGCCCGCGCCTGGCTGCCTCCGCGCCAGGAGCCGAGCCCCAGCGTCCGCTCCCTCCTCTCCAGCACCATGATGTCCTCCAGCCCGACTCCCCGGCTTCTCCTCCCCGCTGCTCCGGGATGTTGCCATGACCGAGACCTTTGCTCGGTGTTTTGTTGCTGTTGTTGTTTATCCCAGTACCTCGGAGGTCAAGTACCGCGACGGCTGGATCTGCCAAGTCCTCTTCAAGTACCACTTCATCCGATGTTGTTTCGACAAGTACCACGACGCACGTGCGGAACCCTCGGTTCCATCGAGTCCGACTACTACATGAACGAGTACCGCGACATCGACAACCCGTCAAGTTCGGCTACTCGAAGACGCAACAAGTTCCACGACACGTTGAATATGAACGGCTACGAACGTGAACGACTACCGTCGCCGAAGAACCGTGTACAACTACTTCCCACTACACCAACGTGAACGACTACCGTCGCCCCGGAAACGATGGATTCGACAAGTACCTCTCCGAAACGGAATGTGAACGACTACTCGTTGACGACCTCGTGAACAACTACTTCCTCTCCGAACGTGAACGTCTACTTCCTCTACGAATCGCGAGAACGACTTCTTCCTCTACGCCCTCGAGCCCCCTCCGAGAACGAATGCTCCGAAGGTATAACTCCGAGATGATGACCCGTCATATGCTTGTGTTGTATGAGATGTTTCCCTTGTGTGCACCGTGCCCGTTTCGTCTTTGTCGTGCTCCTCGGTTGCCTCGTCGCCGACTCGTGGGAACCCGGTGACGGGATCACCCCACCTTTCTTCTTGCTCGCTCATGCCATCTTTCTTTTGCCCCCGTCTCTCAACGAGTTACCGGTACCGAGATGTTGCCGTTGCATCGTTTTCAGATCGTTGCCGTGGCCCCTTTTCCCTCCACCACGGTGACAATACTTCATATCTCTCTTGTCATCTTTTAATAAAAATTGCATAAAACTTGATCATGTCATCCGCATCATGTTAACAACCTTTGAATGTATAATTGTTGTTTGCTTAGAATTACTAAACATGCATATGGGGTTTCCCGGAATTGTTGTTTGTCTTTCCGGCCTCATTTAAAATGCCTAAATAGGTAGTTTGTTTTTGCTTCACCTCTTGCCATGTTAACAAACATTTAACCTTGTCTTGTAAATAAATGAGAGTCAATTAAATAATTATAATGTGGTGTTTCGTCAATATGCAACTCGTTGCATATTGAGCTCCACTTAACTTGTAGTTTTGTTTGTGCACTTTGCCATGCCATGCATAATTAAACCGGACATGCATCATACTTGGATGTGCATCGTATGCCATGTTTATGCTTGTGTGTTTACCGTGATGTTGTTTTCTTTCCGGGTTGCTTCTCTTGTTAGCTTCGGATTCGTTCCGGAGTTGTGAGGATTCGCTCGACTATGTTGCTCCGTCTACTTCATGGATCCGTTCTTCTCCCTTGCGGAATCCCAGGCAAGATGATCATACCCTTGGATACCTTTACTACCATTGCCATGCTTAGTTGTCTCGATGCTATCGTTACATGTCGCGCTACCCATCTTTTATTGTCAGCCCTCTCCTTGTTGCCATGAAACCTCTAACCTTGACACCTTCCTAGCAAAACCACTGTTTGGCTATGTTACCCACTTGCTCAGCCCCTCTTATAGCATTGCTAGTTGCAGGTGAAGATGAAGATCGTTCCAGGTGGGAACTTGTTGTTGGAATATCACAATATCTATAATTATTATTAACACACCTATATACTGGGCATGGGTGGAAGGCTTGGCCTTTTGCTCGGTGTTTTGTTCCACTCATGCCACCTTAGGCGCCGATAAACCGGCATTATGTTCCTTGATTTTGCGTTCCTTACACGATGGGTGGATGGGGACCCCTTGACAGTTCGACTTTGAATAAAACTCCTCCAGCAAGGCCCAACATTGGTTCTAATTTGCCTCATAATAACAACTTAATTAATTAATTAAATTTGCATAGGGGGTCGCGTCCCCGGGTTCTTAATTCTACATAGCAGGGGGGCCAGTGCTGATGGTGTTGGTCCCAAACGGGGAGACTGCAGGGCCACCACGGGGAAACTCGAGGATTGGCTCCCGTAGGCTCACCTATCCGGACATGGCCTGAGACGAGATACGCGCGGCTACTATCAGGGTGTCGGCACGCCGGGAGGTCTTGCTGGACTTGTTTTACCATTGTCGAAATGTCTTGTGCACCGGGATGCCCAGCCTGATCGGATTTCCCTAAGATAAGGGGTGATGATATTATATTTATCACTTTAGCTAATCGTGAGAGCTTGTGATGGGCTAAGTTGGGACACCCCTGCAGGGTTATGATCTTTCGAAAGCTGTGCCCGCGGTTATGTGGCAGATTGGAATTTGTTAATGTCCGATTGTAGAAAACTTGACAGAGGATCCGAAGTAAATCACACCACCGCGTGAGTAACCGTGACTGTCTCTTTTCACTTTGAGAAGAGAACACGGTGGGGTTATGTTTGACTCGTAAGTAGTTCAGGATCTTTAGCGATCACTACTAGTTGGCGACCGTTTGCGTAGATGCTCATTTTATTCTTGTACTCGTAAGCTAGCCACCATATTATGCTTAGCCGCTGCTGCAACCTCACCACTTTACCTCCTCCTACCCATAAAGCTTTGCTAGTCTTGATACCCATGGTTGTGGGATTGCTAAGTCCTCGTGGCTCACAGATACTACAACACCAGATGCAGGTTCAGCCGAGATTGATGCAGGAGCTAGTTCAAGTACTTCACCCGGAGTTCGATGAAGAGTTTGGCCGTTTGCTTGTGACGTTTTCGACGATCAGTAGTGGTTTCTACTAGGATTCGATCTAGACCTGTGGCGTTATGTTTTGGTATCTTTCTTTTGGATCTTCGCCCGTAGTCGGGTTGTGATGTTTTGAATGATGTTTTGCTTATGTAATGTATTGTGTGAAGTGGTGAGTGTAAGCCAACTATCTCCGTTTGCAAATTAATCCCTCTTTTACATGAGTCGTGCAAAGATACCAAACTTGAGATCATTCCAGAATGGGCTTATACCTTTAAGTCGTGCCTCGACACGTAGGAGGTATAGTCCCATCCTGGGCATTACAGGAAGCTGGTGCCAGAGGAGAGAGGAAAGAGCTGAAAGCCTGGAGATTTGCATGCTCTGGTTTTGGTTCTCTCTCTTTCTTTCCCCTCCTGTAACTGTTTCACATGTGAGCCCAGTTTTACCGCCCAGCCGTTTTTCCCCGCCAGAAATCTCTGTTCCCCTGTTTGGCAAGTCTAAGGCGTCCTCTCTGCCCTAAAGCGCCAATCGGGATGCCTAGGTAGGTGCTTTAGACGGTTTAGTGTCTAAGACGGACGCCTTAGACACATGTCTAAAGCGAGTTGGACGCTTTGAGCCTGGAGGGCGCTCTAACGCTTAAGCGCCGCTTAAGCGACGCTTTAGGGACGCTTGACAAACAGAGCATTTAATGCCCATAGCACCTCATCTAAGCACCATTTGATTGGAAGAGTCACTCCTTGGCAGATGCAATAAATACTACGAAGAAAGAGATAGAGAGAAGTAAACAAAAAATACACTTATAGCCAACCTTATAGCTAACCTTGTTGTATGAGTGACTAAGGCTACCCGTAATGGTAGTATCATACGTAGTATCATGCATGCCAACTAGGCAGTTTTGATGAGGTGGCATATAGTATTTAATGAAGTAAGAGAGGGTTGAGTATCATATCATGATACCGTATCATATTAAATGATGTGCTACTATGTGTTATGCATGGTAATAAATGAACCATTCTATGATACCAAATATGACACTATGCACTACGGATGTACTATTATCAAACACTAGTATCATATGCACGATACTAGTATATGATACTCCCCGCTGCAACCAGCCAAAGTGATGACTATGTATGACATGCTAACATCAGATAGCCTAACGCACCATGTTAAATCTCCATGGGCGCGACCGCGCGAGCGAGGCGACGGTCGTGGTAGGCGCGACCATGATACGGGCTACTGGCATCCCTTGGATCTGAGATCGAATGGTCGCATGCTAAATTGCTGAAAATTTGCAGAATAACCCTCCAGGATAGGATATTCACCCATAGGTCTAGAATCACACCATGCAACCATTCGATCTCAGATCCAAGCGCTCTCCGAAGCCCGTATCACGGGAGAATGGAAAGCTTCGTATCACCTGTAATTTTCCCGACGCTTGACATGACATCAAAAGCCATTTAATTGGGCGTCGAGTAGACATTACATCTAATTGGGCCCCCATAGTACTGTGCATGAATCCATTTATCCACCAGGCAAGCCACTACCCTGCCATTCGCACGCGCCCCCCACTCGACATTTTTACAATCGATAAACCGCCCCTAGTTGTCCCGTCCTTTCACATTACGCCAGTTCCACTAATCCTAACCCTCCTCCCAAATCCATAGCGTCCCAAATCTCCATGATCCGCGGTGAGTACAAGGTTAGAACCATCACCGGCGATGAGTTCGACGTCATCTACACCCATTCTTCCGCAACGGTGAAAGAATGCCTTGCTCGCTTCAAACACATGTTCGAAAACTCAAATGATGAGTGGGTTGCTGGGCTAGATGTTGAGTACACCACAGTCCTGGGAAGCGAGAAGAAACTAAAGGAGGCAGAGAAGAAGAAGCCCGCCGTAATCCAGGTTTGCGTGCATATGCTTGGTCTACCACATATGCCATGCCGACGTTGAGTGCAAGGAATTTAAGAACTTCCTCAAGGGTGGCCGAGTCAAATTCGTTACTGTAGACTTTAGGAACGACAAGGAAATCCTGGGTGGGATAGGCCTCGTTGTAGGCGACCCCTTCGACCTCCAAAAGGAAGGGCTGGTGCCCTCCATTGATCAGCCTTCAATGTTGACCCTGGCAGGACCCATGGTTCATCCTATGTATGGTGAACTGAAGAAACCTCCGCACACGTTTCATCGTGCATGTCAGTGGACTGTACTAGATATAGACGACATCCACTACGCTGCAATGGATGGCTACCTTTGTTTCAGTATCAGCAAGGGTTGGATGAAGAGCAAGAGCCAAGTGTGCGGTTCAAGAAAAGAAGTATCGCCCAAGAGGAAGAGGGACAAGGACGAAGTCGAGGACATGGACGAGGACTCCGAGTAAGGTGGCAGTGTCATTGCTCATGGTGGTTCTAATGCAGTGTCTACCGAATTAGTTGCTTAGTTTAATTTCTGGTGTGCTTAGCTTTATTTGAGGGGTGTGTTGTGCTGAGCCCCCAGCAGAACTATGTTATGTTTCTTCTCGTTATATTTCGTAGATTTCATATTTTAGTTGGTATAGTGCTACCACTCGTTTCTTGACATTATATACGTACAATATACATATGGCCAACATCATATAGCCAGCAGTTTAGTTGTCAAAGAATTTCAGGGTTCTTAGTTTTGTCAAAGAATTCCAGGGTGCTTAGTTTTATTTGAGGGGTGTGTTGTGCTGGACACCATTAACTTATCATTGTGAGAATTGGCTTATTTTTGTCATGTAACATGGTCAACGGGTTTGATGTGAAAATAACAATGTCTAATTGCATTTCTGAGCGAACATCTAACTTAACGATGGCATTTTTAGATATCTAATTCCATTTTGAGCAGGCATCTCACGGATCGATGGCATTTTTTCAGTAGTTGTAACTTCTAATGGCAAAACTGAGTAGTGATACACAACTAGTGGCATAAATAATAAGAACCCAAGAATTAAGTAGGGCTAATTTGTTTATTTCTTTATTTCTTTATACCTTTGTGTGTGAAACAATATACGCTGCCTCCCGCCAGATTTTCTTTACAGATGCAACATAGAACTATATGAGTGACCTGTTAAATTTTGGAATTATTCTGGGTTCGTTTGGCCTTTTATATACATTAGTTGAGTTTCTCGTCAATTAATGTGCATAGTTCAAATTTGAACTACAAGCACATGCTCCTGTGCACCAAAGTTGACTGAAAAATCACATGTGTGTCCTCGGGTGAATTTCTAGGTCCCATGCAAGAAATGGGAATGAAATTCAAACATCTGGGCATCGTGGTTCGGCCGAGAACATTGAGTAGCTTGGTTTTAAAATTGTTGTAAATCCAAAACACGCATGACAATCATGAAACTTGGCATGGTGTCATGTCATGGTACTACCATGCTGTGGTAAAAAAATTGCAGAATAGGAACAAGTTTTGGTATAAGTTTCTTGCAAACCGGAGCTTCTCTCAAGAAGGCTCGTGGTTCTGAGAGGGAACGTGTCACCTTTGTGTGCATAATTCAAATTTTAAATACAAGCACATGCTCCAGTACACCAAAGCTGGTTGAAAAATCACATGTGTGTCCTCTGGTAAATTTCTAGGTCCCATGACAGAAATGGGAATGAAATTCAAACATCTAGGTGTCATGGCTCGGCTGGAAACATTGAGAAACTTAGTTTTTTAATTCCTGTAAATCCAAAACACGCATGAAAATCATGAAATTTGTCTTGGTGCCATGACATGGCACCAACATGCTGTGGTAATTTTATTGTCCGATTTGCGAAGGCGCACACATTAACAATCAACAAAGTCATTTTGGAACAAGTGCTTTCATGTTACAATCGGAAACACAAGTATTACTGAAACCATGGGCGTTCTATTTACCATTTACGTGCCGCCACGTGTCCCCTTTTTTTATTAGCTAGGAGGCACTATGCAGGGTAGCTATTTGAGTACGGGAGGCGTGCGATCAGACCCCTGCGTGTGCTTATCGGGAGGAGAGCCCTTTGACATCCATCTGCCGTCCACCTCTCTCACAAGGTCTCCATTAATGGCGCCCGAGCCTATGTTTAATGGCGTGGCAATCTCTCACTGATCTCTACTTTCTTTATGCGCTGCAGGTCGCGGAGACTAGTTCTCGCGGCGGGCGATGATCTCTTTCATCAGTTTCATGTCCTTAATACGCTGCTTGGCAGCATCCATGGATTCGTCCACCAGCATGTTGCGCTCGATGCGGAGCATGGCATGCTCATCCATAAGTTTCTTGATGATGACGCCCGTCCTCTACAACACGGCAGCGGTCTCCTCCTCCTGCTTCGCCCTTCCGGCGATCTTCGCCCTTAGCAGGTCGCGCTCGCCCCGGAGCTTCGCATTGCCCTCCCCCAGTTGCCAGATGACACAGGTAGCCTCGTCCTGCATCCTCGCCCAGCCGGAGATATGATCCATCTGGCTATGGACTATCGCATGCATGCGCCTGTAAGAGTCCTCGCCTGCCCGCGAGAAATTTTCCCAGGCCACCGCGGCGTGACGGGACATCCCAGCTGCTTTGGCGGCGCGGCGGGACATCTCTGCTGCTTCCGCGGCGTGGCCGGACCAGTCTGCTACATCGACGGTGCGGCGGGACCTTCGTGCTGCTTCGGCGGCGCGGCGGGACCTCTGTGCTGCTACTGCTGCACGGCTGGACATGTTAGCTGCTTTCGCTGCGAGGCGGGACATCTCTCGTGCTTCCTCTTCCATGCTCACCTTTCCCTGGTGGGAATCTCTCGACCCAGAACTCACGCTGACTATGGCTTGATTGACTTGATTGTTTTTTTTGTGTGGATGAGGAGTTGAGGAGGAATGTGCAGTCATCTTATAACCGAGTACTACTAATACGCTCCTAAGTGGGAAACCGTTTAGGTTGTGATCGGTGTGAACATGTTTGCAATTAAATATAGCGTGATAGTAGTAGTAATTTGGAATGTGATGAGACGCGCTCAAAATTTATTGACGGTTCTAGTTTCGAAGTGAGGCACTATTCCCAGATGGCGTAATGTCGGCACGTTTTCTCGGCCGTGGTGTAGCATATGCCATGGTACTAGTTATATTTCTACGGCTTTGTACGTACAAAAACTGGCACCGTCGGATACATATCTTACGCTTGCCGTTCGACAGGAATAGCCTCGTGGCTAGCTATAGACAAGTCTTTTTTCAGATGCATTACACCTATCTCTCGGGACTTCTCGCACGCACCATCACTGCTCCCTAGCTCGATGCCACCCACATACAGTTGTACTCTGAGAAGAGGTGCACACACGCACTCGTCTTCTCTCACACACACATATGTAGCTACGAATTTTAGTGTTCTCAACCATCCGATTGGCTCTATCATAGGTTTCACATTGTTCCTCGGCCTTGAGATTGAGATGTTTTAAACGCGGAGGCTAAGATGGAGGCGCGAGGTTTTAGTTAATGTGCGGGCCGCACACGGCACCAACACGACACGAGCTTCGTCTGCCTGGTGCGCATGCAGTCGGGTGAGTTGTCCAAGTATAGACACAACCAGGCCCTCGTCGGTATCCGCGCCTCGACTTTGGCTGGTCATAGTGGAGAGTAACATAGACCAGTTACTAGTCTATGTTACTAGTACCTTCATAGTGGGTAGTGTCATATAGTATATGCATAATTTGGCGACGAGCGCTCTCTATATGTACCACCTTTTTTCTTTAATTACATCTTATTAATTTTGCTCCATGGCACAATCCATCGATACTGCTACTATACAAATGTATACATTTTTTAAAAGGCTAGAGGGCGGGGCAGTCTAGCTTGGTCCTTTTCACGAGAGGCGAGGTCCTTTGTGATTTGATGGCTCATTACTGCTGGAAGGCGGGGCCTTATGATTTGACTGTTCGTATAAATGTGCCGACGACCTGAGGAGGAGCAAAGAACCGTGCAGCATACTCAAGTTTTCCACTGGAGTACGACGAAGGAGCACAAAACACTGCAGCCTAGTGCCATATCCTCTACTCTCTACTCTTATTATATATTACTAGCAAGAGGCATTGTTCTATTGGCGATAAAGAATGATCTAATTTGCTAGTCATATCATTTTTAACATTGTTCTATTCATGCCTCGCACAGAAGGTGACACGTGCGGCGAAACACCCGAAACAAAATAAGAAACACAGGAGCAAAAGAAGAAGGAGGATTATCACCCCAAAAAAGGAAGGAAGACACACACACAAGTCTGGGGCGCTGCTCTCACTACATGAAGGGTTGCTGGCCGCAGAGTTGTAACTGCTTCTTCATCACCTCCACGACCTCCATCTCCTTGCGCGTCTCCTCCGCCATCTTGATCATTGTATCCATGACGCGGGATTTCTCGACGCGAGCCTTCATCATCTGTTCCACGGCCGCATTACGTACCTTGACAGCAGCTGGGTGCTCGATGCGGAGCTTCGCCAACTCCTCCTTCCGTTCCATGACGAGGGCCTGCAACATCTTCATCGAGGAACTACTATTCTCATGCAGCTTCTTCCAGCCGGCGTTCTCCTCCTTCAGCAGGTCGAGCTCGTGGCAGAGCTTCACCTTGTCCTCCTGAAGTTGTAGGATTTCGCCAGTCGCCTTCTTCTCCGAGGCAATGCTCTTCTTCAGTAGCATCACCAAGCCGGCGGTCAACCCTCCCTGCTCATTGAGCTCAGCGAGCATGTCGTCGAGGCTCTCCTTCAGCAGCTCCACCATGCCGTGGATGAACTCCTTCTGCTTATTGAGGTGCTTATTGAGTTGATCGGGCATGCCGTCGAGGGATAACAACTCCAGCGCCGCCAGGTCGGCATGTTCGCCTCCGCGTCTAGGGCGCTCCTGGGAGCCATTGCCTGCCGTGAGAGATCTTTCGAGGTCTCTGCGTGGCGGCGAGCCCTATTTTTTTTCCGCAGCCATGGTTGCCACTCCCTTGTTACGAGTAGTTCTCGACCTAGAGCTCTGCACGCCGGCCATGGCAAGGACGGACGAAGAAGGAGGACTTATGAGGAGGAAGGTAAAGTAATTTTCGGTTAGGTAGTTCCTCTTTTTATAACCTAAGTACTAGCAGTAGTACTAAAACTTGCATGGAACACGTTTAGGTTTGGTATGAATTGGTAGGTGTGAGGAGGCTTGCACTTAATTGTAGCACTAGTACTTTCGAATGTGATGGGAACCATGCAAAGATTAATTGATGGTTTTTGGTTCGAGGCCCGAAAGAGCTCCCGATGAGTTGAGTGGAACATAAATTCAAGTGGACTACACTGCTCAGATGCATAAATATTATGTTACTGTCAAAAATTGGCACAAAATACGAAGGAGACCAATGGAAGTACTACTAGCAACCCATGATTTAACTACTCGCATGCGCACAGTGGAGTAGTAATGTCTTTCTTGCACCCTCACGTCCACTCAATTTGCATGCGTTGTATTAATTGACCATCAATGAAGTGAAGGACTTTACACGCGTCAAATTATCACATGGGATGGATCTTCGTACAAAATTGTGTCCGCCCGTGTACCCGCGTGTGCGTGCGAGGGAATGAGTGCATGCATGGCGTGCGTGCACATCTTCGCTTCGTGCATGTACCACCAGTGCGGCTCAGGGAGGACGAGTACATTCTTCTGGAACCAGCAGCACGTCACCGTGATCAATCCACACAAGGATGTGGCGACAACGCCTCCACATGTGCCACATGGCTTCATGAACTGTAAGAGAGACACTGTGTAGCGTGCCATTGTGTTTTGCACATACTCGAAGTACTAGTAAGGTACACGTGCATTGCATGCGTCAGATTTTGCAACCAAATTACGAATAAATACCACACTGTAGCATGTAAGCTCTAAGTCATATATGCCTGATGTAGACCTTCATTTAATTCTTATAGTTTATATCATTCAAAATCAATTAGTTTTTATAAAAAACCTAGGGCCTCTTTGATTCGTAGGATTTCCAAAATGCGGAATAGGAAGAACATGGGATTAGAGTGGAATGTCGTCTTGAATCCTATAGGATGGTACGAGTGTTTGATTGTGCATAGAAAAAACGTAGAATTATTTTAAAGAGGTTTGAGTGGATGGGATGTTTCCTATGAAATCTAGTGCAAATGAATCATATGAAAGAATTCCTATGGTTTACAATCCTACGAGTCAAACAACCAAGATAGGAAAACTTCCTAAGGATTAGAATCCTCCAAAATTCCTTTGAGAATCCTTTGAATCAAAGAAGCCCTTAATCTATTCTATGATTCATGGAATTGTGCGTTGTAAAGCATAAAGTAAAAACAAATAATGGCAGTTCAACTAGAAAAAAATGTTTGGGCAGTTATGATACAGAAGATTCTAGAACAAAGGAGAACCACTGTTGTTTTGAGATTTGTGCATTATGCTTAAGTTCAACCATGGAGTCTGCTAGATTGTACATGTGGCAGAATCCGGTGGGGGGCTAGAAGATGGTGCGAGGGGCCGAGTGGAGGGAGACTATGAAGGAGTGCACAACTGCGAGATCGATATTTAGAGAGAGGGGGCGAGAACGTGCGCTATTGCGCGCAGTGGCAGAGCCATGAAAAATGTCCCATGAGCTAGGGGGCCAAGCATTGCTAATCCCTTACAAGGAGGGCCAATTCATCAACTTAAACCGTTTTTACCAGCAATTGTCTAATGATCACATTCATATTATCCTCGATATATAGTGATGTTAGGGAGGGCAGGGCCCTTGCGGGCCCCTTTCTTCGCCATTGTGCGCGCGTCTGAGAGATGAAGCGGAAGGCATGGATGATTATATGGGGGTGTTGGATATATAATTAATGTGGGTGTACTAGCTATATATGTATCCTATATAAAGAGGTATAGATTGATCGACGTGGACGTGGGAAAGAGGGTGATACCTCACCAGATATATAGATTGATCGGTTTATGTGGAAAACTATGAAAGACCTAGCTATACACACACACATAGAGAAACATCGATCATTGCGCATGCACGAGAGAGATAAAGAATGCCCGATATGATGCAGAGGGGGATGTGTGTGCGTGTGCCTTCATGGGAGACCGACCTGAAGAAAAAGATTGCATGTGTGCGATGGATAATGCCGACTGGTAGTGTGTGTGCATGCATGCATGAGAGAAAGTTAGTGGTACAATTATAAAGAGAAGACCAATGTGTGGGTGTAAAAGACTAGGTGAGGTCATAATCAATGTAAAGTTGAATTCAAATATTTGAATAAGAGATCATGATGTTTGAAACCCATGCATGCATGAATATAACGGAGATCTGCGCGGTGCGGTTTGGAAACGAGCATGTTGCAATGTATACACATTGAACAAGGTCAGATTGGTTTGGATTTGAGATACCGATGGCAAACATCGTTTGGCCACATTGCATCCGTGCATGGACACACTATTCTAATTGGAGATGATGGGTGACTTCCGCATCACATATCTATATCTATACCCCTATATATATATATATATATATATATATATATATATATATATATATATATATATATATATATATATATATATATATATATATATATATATATATTTTATATTTTTACATAGTGTGGGGATAACTTTAACTTTGAAAGATGGTCATTGGATGAGGCCAATCGGATGGTGCAGAGCTGGCAAATTTGAGCACTACTGGCCGTTGGATATCATCTAGATTCCACCAGATTTTGCCACATGTACAATCTAGAAGACTCTATGGTTGAACTTAAGCATAATGCACAAACCTCAAAACACAAGCACTTTTTCTTTGTTCTAGAATCTTCCGTATCAGAATTGCCCAAATGTTTTTCTACATGATTTGTTTTTACTTTATGCCTTACAATGCACAATTCCATGAATCTTAAAATAGATTAGCTTTCTTATAAAAACTAGATGACTTTGAATGAAATGAACTATAAGAATTAAAGGAACATCTACATCATGCATATATGACTCAAAGCTTACATGCTATAATGTGGTATTTATTCATAATTTGGTTGCCAAATCTCATGCGTGCAATGCACGTGTACCTTACTAGTCTAAATGGTGTCTGTGTGTGTGTTGTGCGTGTTAAACACATTGTACGTAGTATATCATACTAGTCTAAATTGTCTTTTTATTGGTACACGTTAAGCTTGTTCTACCAAAATTTCAAGCCACACCTTGTTATGCCGAAATCTCAAGCTAGCGTCTCTATCTATCGTGCTGCGAAACTCCCGCCTCTTCAACCCGCACCTTGTAAGCCCGAAATATTTAAGATATATCTTTGTCTCGTTGTGCTCCGACAACTCCCTCCATCTCAACCCGCGCCTTGCTATTCCAAAATTTCAACGCGCGCAAAAACTCCCACCTCTTGTGAAATCCCAACACGCGAAATGCCTGTGATACTCGTGAACCGAAAGAACCGCCTCAAATCTGTGGGGGTACTTTCGTAACTTACCCCACATTTCGGACAAGCGCGTCCCTAAGCCATGGTCCCCACTCCCATCCCATCCGCCCACCCATTTGTACACCGAGGCCGGCAAAACCTGCGAAGCCCCACACCCTCCTCCATCCACCACCAAGCGAAGCCTCTTCCCCGATGACGTCATCCACAGCAACACCTCCACGTCCCTCATCCACCGTACGGGATGAGGATCCGTCGTCGATCTGGTCGTCCCGCTGGTTCAGCCACCCCGTCCTCCACCTCCAAGGAGCTGCCCCGACGTTCCCCTCATCTTTTGCACCACCTCCATTCCCACACCGCCGTCTTCACCTGCACCACCGGAAGAGCATCATCATCATCGTTTCCTTGGATGAAGCTGCGGCCTAATCGGCGCCACTAAAGAGGTTGTACATTAATCGCCGTATTTTCTTCTTGATTCGATCTAACGGTGCTGCCGGCGCTCGGTCCCGAGCCGACACGGCGCGGCTCCATCCACGGCGGCGTCGCCATCCACTTCCTCCATGGTGTCGCTCCCTCGGAGGTGAAGTCCACCTCAGTAGGAGCTGCTGCTGCTTTAGCTCTCGCTCGCGCTGCTGCTCTCCTCTTGCTCTCGGTTCCCTGCCTGGTCTGCTCTTGCTCTTGCTCTTGCTCGCGCTGCTGCTCTCGCTCTTGCTCTTGCTCGCGCTGCTGCTCTCGCTCTTGCTCTTGCTTGCGATGCTGCTCCAATTTAGCTACACTTCAGTCGACTGAATCGACTTTTGGGGCAGTCAATTTTCAGGGGGTGGGGGTGCTCGCCGGAGTTAAGGAAGAACCAGCCGCAGCGGGGAGGGGGGCTCACCGAAGAGGTACCCCACTAT